>JAVLUX010000001.1:8780000-9980000 GCA_032164185.1 Moxostoma hubbsi
AATATTAGCATAGATGCCATTAAATTTTATGCAGAGTTATAGATCATGATACGTGTTTCTGCTTCTGGCAGACCTAACTAAAGCATCCTATTTGTGAGTTGATGGATAACTTAGGTGTATGCCTGGCTAAATATATGAGGCTTTAGTCTAGACTTAAACTAAGTGTGTCTGCATCCCGAAAAGTGTTAGCGAGACTATTCCATAGTTAAGGAGCCAAATAGGAAAACCTCTACCTCTTTTTGTGCTATTCTAGGAACAATTAACAAGCCAGAATTTTGTGATCATAATGAACTTGATGGAATACAGCATGTCAGAAGGTCACTTAAGTACTGTGGTGCTAAACCGTTTACAGTATGTAGTTAACAGAATTTTTAAATGACCAGAATTCTGGATCATCCTTGGGAGCAATTTTCAAAGCCTGAAGGTACCGCGTTCAATAACAATAGTATGCAAGTATAAACACCATTGTGCCACACAGCCATCATACTGCTCAGGAAGACACATTCTGTCTTCTAGAGATGAATGTAGTTTGGTGCGAATAGTGCAAATCAATCCCAGAACAATAGAAAAGGACCTTGTGAAGATGCTGGAGGAAACAGGTAGACAAGTATCTAATTTCCACAGTAAAACAAGTCCTATATCGACATAACCTGTAAGGCTGCTCAGCAAGGAAGATGCCACTGCTCCAAAACCACCATAAAAAAGCCAGACTACAGTTTGCAAGTGCATATGGGGACAAAGATCTTACTTTTTGGAGAAATGTTCTCTGGTCTAATGAAACAAAAATGTAACCTTTTTGGCCATTATGACTATTGTTATTTTTGGAGGAAAAAGGGTGAGGCTTGCAAACCAAAGAACACCATCCCAACCGTGAAGCATGTGGTTGGCAGCATGCTGATGTGGGGGTGCTATGCTGCAGGAGGGACTGGTGCACTTCATAAAATAGATGGTATCATGAGAAAGGAAAATTATGTGGATATATTGAAGCAACATCTCAAGACATCAGGCAGGAAGTTAAAGCTCAGTTCCAAATGGGTCTTCCATATGGACAATGACCACAAGCATACCTCCAAAGTTGTGGAAAAATGGCTTAAGGACAACAAAGTATTGGGGTGGCCATCACAAAATCTGACCTCGGTCTGATAGAAAATGTGTGGGCAGAACTGAAAATGTATGTGCGAGCAAGGAGTCCTACAATCCTGACTCAGTTACACCTGTTCTGTTTGGAGGAATGAGCCAAAATTCCACTTGGCAGGGTTGCCCTCTTTCCCCATTATTGTTCTGACTTGACCTGGAACCATTTGCAGCCGTGATAAGAAAGGAGGATGATTTTCCAGGGGTGGTGGCGGGAGGTGTGGCACATAAGCTTTTGCTTCACGCAGATGATATTTTATTATTTGTCTTCGACCCAACTAGATCTATGCCTTATTAATTCCTTTTCTAAGTTAATTGGTCTAAATCCGAAGCTTTGGCTCAGGCAGTGTGCTGACTGTAAAGGCTTTTCATCCGGGCACCTTCCAGTTGCCCAAACAGGGCATTAAGTATTTGGATATTTTATTCCCAGCTAATTTGTCTTGATTTATTTAGAGTTCATAATTTTTACCCTTTAATAAAAAGACTTTCGAGCAATGTCAGCAAGTAGGCTTCATTACATTTATCTATGATTGGGAAGGTTAATGTAATTAAAATGAATTGTATTCCAAAATTCAACTACCTGCTACAGTCTCTCTCTATTGATGTCTCCCTCTCTTATTTCAAGCAATTTGATAGCATAGAAAAGTCCTTCATTTGGAATGGTTAACTTCCCAGATTTCATTTCAGTATGTTGCATAGGCCGATTGACACTAATGGGCTAGGACTACTCAAGAATTTGTTTTATTATTTTGCATTCGGTCTCAGATATTTGGCTCATTTGTCACTTCCACCTGAGAGAACCCCTCCCTGGTTTGTATTGAATAGGAATTTCTTGCCCCTATTTTGCCATTGCAAAGCAAAAATAAAGTTAAACCCTGTTGTCTTGCACATGGTATGGACAAAAGTGTCCAGAGTGTTTAATTCGGACATTTATTTCAACGTTGCCTCGAGCATATGGCTGAACCCAAAATTATGTAATAATGTGCCCCCTTTCTGCTGGACAGAGTGGAATGTGAGTGTGGTTAATACGTTTGGAGACCTATATGAGAGTGGAGTGTAAAGATTCTTTGAAGATTTGGTTCAACATTTTGGATTCCCAGATCTCAGTTCTTTAGGTATTTACAGCTGCGCCATCTGCTCTGTGCTATTTTGGGGGTAGCATACACCTCCCTAAAGCAGCAGATACACTGGGAGTGGTCATGAGGCATCAGTGTATTACTCCCTGCTAATTCAGAGTGTTGGGGACAGAGATTTAACTTCTATCAAGAGATTATGGGAGAAAGATTTAAACTTGGTGTTGGAGGAGGGATTGTGGGCTAGGATTCTAAAAAACATCAAGTCTGAATCTAGAGATGCAAGGTTGTGCCTTATGCAATTCAAGATTTTACATAGTTTCTGTTGGACCACCTCTAGATTGTATAGGCTTGGTCTTAAAGACACACCCACCTGCTGACAATGCCAATCAGAAGATGGAGACTCAACCCATGTTTTTTGGTGGTGTGTTAAGATCCATGAAGTTTGGTTGAAGAGTCAGAGTGTTATGTGTGAAGTGTTGGGCCCTCAAATGTAATTTTGCCTCAGACTCTGTATTTTAGGCGATAGGGCAGTCATCAATATAGAGGATGAATACATAAAAAATTTGGTTATGATCGGCAAACAGATTGTTTTAAGGGGATGGAAGTCAGCTGGAGCACAGAGATGGGGAGGGTGGCTGCTTTCAATGAAGTGCCATATAGAAGGTTGGAGAACTTGGATACGTTTGATGGGGCAGCTATTTGGTATTCTTGGAGGGCTCTCTGGGAGGGGCAGTGGAGAGAGAAGTGTATTTTTGAATGTGTGTGATTTTTATTCTTTTTTTTTTTTGTCAGTGTACAGCCGTGGCCAAAAGAATTGGCAATGACAAATTTGTGTTTTGCAAAGTTTGCTGCTTCAGTATATGTATATTATTTTTTCACATGTTTCTATGGTATACTGGTAAACAATGATAAGCGTTTCATACGTTTTAAAGGCTTTTATTGGCAAAAACACTCAATTTATGCAGTGTCAATATTTACAGTGTTGACCCTCAGCAATTCGCTCTGGCATGCTGGATATCAGCTCTGGGCAAAATCCTGACTGATTTCGATCCATTCCTGACTTATTAGTGCTCAGATTTGATCGCAATTTGTTGGCTTCTGTTTGTCCACTCACCTTTTGAGGATTGACCACTGGTTCTCCATGAGATTAAGATCAGGGGAGTTGCCTGGCCACGGATCCAAAATTTCAATGTAATGATCTCCGAGCCACTTCATTATCACTCTTGCCTTGTGACATGGTGCTCCATCATGCTGGAAAATGCACAGAATGCACAGGGTAATTGTTGGCGTTAAATGTTGATTCTGTGTATATGTTTTTCTTTTCTTTGTTAACTGTTTGAATCACTAAAAATGTTAATCAGAAATAAATAATTATCTCCTATTATTCTGATATTTTACATTCTTAAAATAAATTAGTGATCCTAACTGACCCGAGACAGGGATTGTTTTCTATGATTAAATGTCAGTGTAAAGCGGTTTAAGGGAAAGGAGGCGGCGAGAACAGGCTTGACAATATAAATAAGGTTTTAATAATAAACTTAAAACAAAGGACAAACACACATGACGGACATGTCCGTAAATGATCTCTCTCTCTCCTCGCACCACCGTCTGCCATCAGCCATTATCCCTTAACCCTCTGGGGTCTGAGGGTATTTTGGGCCCTGGAGAAGTTTTGACATGCCTTGACATTTGTGCTTTTTTCAGTTGCTTAAAAACATATTAATGGCTAAAGTCTGATAACACTGTATTCAGCAAAAACTGGGCTACAATAATATGTGAGCAACATGTGTGTACATATTTGTATTTTTGAGAAAATAACGTTTATGCATGGTTTTTGAAAAAACTACAATTTTAAGTCACTGAAATAAGGTCATATAACACACAATAAATATTTGTCCACAAGACTTTTGAAACTGGATCTTGTAGCCTAGAGTTTTTGATACAAAATTATGTGAAAACCATCCTGATCACTCATTCATGCAAAAACAATATAGTAATTTAACTTTTGTAAGACAATTTTAGTGTTGAAAGGAAATTTTATGCGAGGAGGCATGAATGATCATGAATATTAAGGTGATTCACACCTGAGAGACAATGACCCCACCCCTGGGCCCATCAATGAGGAATGTGACACAGAGAGAATGAATGTGAGGAGACCTAATGATCAAAATCAAGTTTTAAGTTAAAAGAAGTAATCTGACTATATATTTTCTTTACATAAAGACTTTACTTAATTTTATACCTACACTACCATTAAAAGAAGTCTCTTCTGCTCACCAAGACTGGATTTATTTGATCCAAAATATGGAAAAAATATTGATATTCTGAGCTCTTTTTACAATTTAAAAGAACAGTTTTCTATTTGAATATATTGTAAAATGCAATTTGTGAAAACAATTCAATGCAATTTCAGCATCATTACTGCAGTCTTCAGTGTCACATGATACTTCAGAAATCATAATATGCTGATTTTCTAATACGGGCATGTTTAAAGTGCATTTTACTCATTTAACCTGAACACATATTTGCAAGCACAAGCTTTGTTGATGATAATGAGGCATTATAAACACTAGATAAAATATAATCTAAACATTCATATTATTTTTATATCATATTACATATCATATTTATATTATACAGCATACAATTTAAATACCTGCTTTAGCCGAAACGTAATTTAAATGTAACTAAAACTTGCTTATTAGGACATATTTCAAATGTCAATACTCTGAATCCTAGCTGGCAAGTCTAGAAACAGTCCCACTAGTAAAATTAAAGTTAAAAAGTTTATATAAAATAGCATCTCAACTAATTAAAACTAAACTTACTCGTCTGAAATTGTATCCTCGGCTGGATCAAGTCTCTCTTCAAAATACAAATGTTCATCGGAGTCCCGCTCTTCTTCTGAGGAAAATGTTAAATCTTTCTTACAATCCTGGAGCTTTCATGCCTGTGTATCATTACAAACGAGCAGAAAAATGAACAACATTTGTTTACAGCCTCACAGTGGGGGCGTGTACATTTGCACAGATCGTCTCAGCACATTAGCCTATGAATGGCGAGCTCTGCTGGTGGGTGGGATCACATTACAGATAATTAGATGGACCGGTAAAAACAGAACATCGCTTTGTTTCAAACAGATTGCATTGCAGGAGAATATTTGTTTTAAATTTGAATTGTTTTATTAAAAAGTAGACATTTTAAGCTTTCGGTAGACATATGGTTCATGTTTGTGTGATAAGTATTCGTGGAGTTTCAGTTCATTTTTGTGACGTGTTTCAAATAAATGCTCTCAAACCCAGAGACTGCTGAAAGCTCACCCTTTTTATTTTCTTTATTTTACAAAAGCACAAGGTTTCATTGTTATTGTGAGTGTACACAAATAAAAGTAGACCCTTTATAGTCTCTAATGATATCTTACACTTATCTCTATACCCAAAAATGACGGAGTATTTAAGTTGTTTCTGCTGTAATGACGAAAAAATCCAGTAGGACGCGCCGGCGTGTCCGTCGACCCCAGAGGGTTAAAGGATAATTGATTAGCCTGATTAGCCTGATACGGGACCGGGGTGTGTATCATCATGACCCGGACCCGCCCTCCACCCTGCCACATTCCTCCCTCGTTCTTTCAGGCAGGGGAGCCCCCGACCTGACGTCCAACCTTCACTGGGGAGGGGCACGTCGTCTGCATGCAGGTCATCCCTGTCTACCTGGATGAGGGAGGTTTCAAGGGGAGGGAAACAGAAATAATGAAAATGTGGGGGGCTGCTTCCTGTAACGGTGTAGTACCCCCCCCAAAAAAACACTACAATTTAAAAGAGAGAGAAAAGGCCAACGCAGGGCAGCAGTGAGAGAGAGTGAGGAGAGAGAGAGAGAGAGAGAGAGAGAGAGAGAGAGATGATTAAAGAAAAAAAACGTACTCGCTGGTTCTCCGATACACCGTCGCATGGTCCTCGATCACTTCTCCACCCTCTCAGGAGGACGACAGCCGCTTCTCCCCAGCGGACCTGCGGTAGACTCACGACCCCCGGCAGCCAGAACGCCCCTCCACGTCCTCGGCGACTCGTGGGGTCACTCCTCCTCCCCTGGCAGCGGCCCTATCGCTCCAGGCTGTCGGGGAGACCCTTCCCTCCTCCCCTCGTGGACGGCGGTCTTCCTTTGACCCCTCTGCGTTTCTGTGGGATGGCAGGGCTCTCCTCTGCCTCTGGCAGCGGCTCCATCGTTCCAGGCGGTCGGGGAGCCCAGTCCCCACTCGCCTCGCGGACGGTGGCCGTTCCCCGTGGTCGGTCTACTCCCTCCCCCGGTGGATGGTAGCGGCGCTCCCCTGGGTGGACTCCGCGACAGGTATCCATCCTCCTTCCCAGGTTTCGGCACCAGTGTAAAGCAGTTTAAGGGAAAGGAGGAGGCAAGAACCGGCTTGACAATATAAATAAGGTTTTAATAATAAACTTAAAACAAAGGACAAGCACACATGACGGACATGTCCGTAAATGATCTCTCTCTCCTCGCACCACCATCTGCCATCGGCCTTTATCCCTCTCAGAGGCTTGATTAGCCTGATACGGGACCAGGTGTGTATCATCACGACCCGGCCCCGCCCTCTGCCCTGCCACAGTCAGAATTTGTGAGTTTATTTGGCTAAGGTGTATGTAAACTTCTGACTTCAACTTATATACATAAGCTGCAGTTAACTGCAGTGTTTTGACGGAGCCCGCGACATAGCAGCCATACTCGGCGCCATCTTGAGCATTGATCATTATTATATATATATATATATATATATATATATATATATATATATATATATATATATATATATATATAATAATAATAATAATGATCAATGCACAAGATGGCGCCGAGTATGGCTGCTGTGTCGCGGGCTCCGTCAAAACACTGCAGTTTATTGTTTGTTTTGTTTACAGTTTTGTGTATTTTTTTGTCTTGGATGTTGTCTGCCTTAATTGTGTAAGACAGACAAAGCTTTTGGACATTGGTTCGGCAATCACACACCGAAAACCGGACTTCAAATTCCTCAATGCCGACCCGAGGTTTACAAACACGCCAGCGGAGCCCTTTGTCTGGGCTGCCCGGCCGCGGAAACGCAGAAGGAAAAGGGGGAAAAGAGCCGGCGTTCTCAGCAGAGTAAGACGTCGCGCAAATCGACCCCCGCTACCCAGTATACTACTGGCAAATGTTCAGTCTCTGGACAACAAGCTCTGCGAGCTGAGAGCGCGGATCTCTTTCCAACGAGAGACGAGAGATTGCTGCGTTATCTGTCTTACGGAAACCTGGATGTCCGCGGAGATTCCAGACTCGGCCATCGAACCCACGGGTTTCTCTGTGCACCGAGCGGACAGAGCGAAAGACCTCTCAGGTAAAAGCGGAGGTGGTGGTGTATGTTTTATGATCAACAAATCCTGGTGTGATCAGAGGAACGTACATTTGATCAACTCTTTCTGCTCTCCTGATCTGGAATATCTCATGCTTCTGTGTCGACCATTCTGGCTACCGAGGGAATTCACAGCGGTCATTATCACAGCTGTGTACATCCCCCCCCCCCCCCCACAAGCCGACACAGACCGGGCACTCAAGGAACTGTATGGGAGTATAAGTCAGCAAGAAACCGCGCACCCTGAGGCCGCGTTCATTGTTGCTGGGGACTTCAACAAAGCCAAATTTAAAACAATAGCACCAAAATACCACAAACATATCAGCTTCAACACACGAGGGGACCGGGTTTTGGATCATTGCTATTCTCCTTTCCGGGATGGCTACAAATCCCTCCCCCGCCCACCATTTGGCAAATCCGACCACTCTTCCGTTCTGCTTCTGCCCGCTTACAGGCAGAAACTGAAACGGGAAGCACCCACCCTCAGAACGATCCAGTGCTGGTCGGGACCAATCAGACTCTGCGCTACAGGACTGTTTTGATCACGCGGACTGGGAGATGTTCTGGTCCGCCTCCGATGATGACATCGAGGTTTACGCTGATAGCGTAACGTGTTTCATCAGGAAGTGCGTAGAGGACGTTGTTCCGACAAAAACAATACGGATCTACCCCAACCAGAAACCATGGGTTAACGGCGATGTTCACACGGCACTTACTGCGCGGACCACCGCTTTTAATTCCGGGAACTCGGAGAAGCGTAAACAAGCCAGTTATGCCCTCCGTAACTCCATCAGTGCAGCCAAACGCCAGTACAGGCACAAAATTGAAGGACAGTTCAACACCACTGACTCTAGAAGTATGTGGCAGGGAATTAACACCATCACGGACTACAAACGGAATAAAAACTCCACCATGAACACCGCTGCTTCTCTCCCAGACGAGCTTAATACATTTTATGCTCGTTTCGAGGACAACAACACCGCCCTCGCGGAGAGCGCACTCGCGGCCGACACTACAGAGGTTGGTTCACTCTCCGTCTCTGTTGCGAATGTAACCCGATCCTTTCGACGGGTGAATATCCGCAAAGCCGCGGGTCCAGACAGCATTCCGGGCCGCGTCAGAGCGTGCGCGAACTAACTGGCTGGTGTTTTTACGGACATTTTCAACCTGTCCCTCTCCCTGTCTGTAGTCCCCACATGCTTCAAAACATCAACCATTGTGCCTGTACCTAAGCAATCAAAAACCACTTGTTTAAATGACTGGCGTCCTGTTGCCCTCACCCCCGTCATCAGCAAATGCTTTGAGAGGTTGATCAGAGATTACATCTGCTCTGTTCTGCCCACCTCTTTGGACCCATTACAGTTTGCCTACCACAACAACCGCTCCACTGACGATGTCATTGCATCTACAATACACACTGCTCTCTTCCACCAGGAAAAAGGGAACACATATGTGAGAATGCTGTTTGTAGACTACAGCTCAGCATTCAACACCATAGTGCCCTCCAAGCTTGATGAGAAACTCCGGGCTCTGGGCTTAAACAGCTCGCTGTGCAACTGCATCCTGGATTTCCTGTCAGGCAGACGTCAGGTGGTTAGAATGGGCAGCAACATCTCCTCATCACAGACCCCCAACACTGGAGCCCTGCAGGGCTGTGTTCTCAGCCCACTCCTGTATTCCCTGTACACACATAACTGTGTGGCGACACATAGCTCCAATGCCATCATTAAGTTTGCTGACGATACGACGGTGGTAGGTCTGATCACTGACAATGATGAAACAGCCTACAGAGAGGAGGTGCACACTCTGACATGCTGGTGTCAGGAGCACAACCTCTCCCTCAACGTCAGTAAAACCAAGGAGCTTGTAGTGGACTTTAGGAAGAAAGACAGAGAACACAGCCCCATCACCATTAATGGAGCACCGGTGGAGAGAGTCAGCAGCTTCAAGTTCCTCGGTGTCCACATTACTGAGGAACTCACATGGTCCGTCCACACTGAGGCCGTTGTGAAGAAGGCTCACCAGCACCTCTTCTTCCTGAGACGGCTGAGGAAGTTCAGAATGAACCACCACATCCTCACCCGGTACTACACCAGCACTGTAGAGAGCATCCTGACTGGCTGCATCACCGCCTGGTACGGCAATAGCACCGCCCACAACCGCAAAGAACTGCAAAGGGTGGTACGAACTGCCAGACACATCATCGGAGGTGAGCTTCCAGGACAGGAGGTGCCCCTCCAGGACATATATAACAGATGGTGCGTGAAAAAATCTCGGAGGATCATCAGAGACTTCAGCCACCCGAGTCATGGGCTGCTCTCACTGCTTCCATCAGGCAGGCGGTATCGCAGCATCAGGACCCGCACCAGCCGACTACATGACAGCTTCTTCCCCCAAGCAATCAGACTTTTGAACACTTGATCGATCACGATCAACAATCAGCACTTCACTTTATTAATCTTCATCTTGTATCACATACTGGACTGTCAAATATATTCTCCCCAATTCACTTAGGGTATATAAAAATATATGTACACTATCTAGTGTATGTGTATTCTATATTGTGTGTATTGTTTACTGTACATTGTACATCAACATCAATGTAAATTGTGATGTGTAAATATGTTGTTTACTGTAAAGTGGTTTATGTCTCGTCACTGTCATGACTGCTATGTTGCTCGGAACTGCACACAAGAATTTCACCTACTGTTGCACTCGTGTACACAGTAGTGTGACAATAAAGTGATTTTGATTTGAGATATATATATATATATATATATATATATATATAATGCACACACTGATCAGCCACAACATTAAAACCAACTGCCAAATATTGTGTAGGTCCCCCTCGTGCCACCAAAGCAGCGCCAACCTGCATCTCAGAATAGCATTCTCACCACAATTGTACAGAGCGGTTACCTGAGTTACTGTAGACTGAGTTACTGTCAGTTTGAAACAGTCTGGCTATTCTCCGTTGACCCCTCTCATCAAAAAGGCATTTCTGTCCACAGATTGATTTGATTTGTGACAAAGTGATTTGAGAACTGCCACGAAACTGGATGTTTTTTGTTTTTGACACCATTTGGAGTAAATTCTAGAGGCTGTTGTGTTTGAAAATCCCAGGAGATCAGCAGTTAAAGAAATACTCAAACCAGCCTGACAGGCACCAACAATCATGCTGCGTTCCAAATCACTGAGATCAAATTTTTCCCCATTGGTTGATGTGATCATTAACTCAAGCTCCTGACCCATATCTGCTTAATTTCATGCACTGCTCTGTTTCCATACCATTGGCTGATAATCGCATGGATGATTGTTGGTGCCAGATGGGCTGGTTTGAGTATTTCTGTAACTGCATTTGTAAAGGCTGTAAAGGCTTTACTGCATTTATTAGTGCTGTTAAGACTCTCAGGGCTGTTTAATTTTTCTATACGCTAACTGCGTTCACTACACTTTGCGTGAGCTTAAATGCTTTCATTCTATATTTTTTATATTTTATATATATATATATATATATATATATATATATATATATATATATATATACTGTGTGTATATATATATAAAAAATTAATATTATTTTTTTTTTTTAAACACAGGACATTATATAATCGTTTTGGATATAATTAGAAGCTTGTTTTTTTTAATGGTGATGCAACTTTCATGACAGAAATTATTTTACAACGTCTCTCTCGTTAATTATCTTCATTTAAATTGTAGAATATTCGAATAATCGTTTTTATGAATACCAAATCCTTACACTAAAATGTGAACGCAATATCTATGCTTGACTGTTTTGATGAGTCTTTGAAGGAATGCTTAATGTGTTTGTGTGCAGAAGGTGTGTGGAGAGGCTCAGGCAAAGATGTTTGGCAAGTGTTGTGAGCTGAGGCCTACAGGGGGCAGCTCTAGTTCCCTGGACAGCAGCTCATCCTGCACATCGGAGCCCAAAGAACAAAGCCGCTTTCAGGTGAGTCTTCACAGCACACCAAGCTTTGTTATACTACCATTCTGCAGTATGTATACCTAAATTGGATTAAAAATGTACAAGAATGACATTTATTTAGATAATAACTGGACACCACTAGATCAGCAGTCAATAGCCAATAGCGGACCATGGTCTGAGTCTGGACCCTGACTTGGTTCCATCCCGACCGTGACACAATGACAACAATTGTCCTTTCTTAACGGTTTTACGGTTTTAGTGAGCAGTGCGTCAAAACAACAGAGCTATACACACACCAGCACTTAGGGGTGATCAGCGCTATATATTCCTTTTGTCATGTGCCGAACACGCTTCATTCCTGCTTGGTGTGTGTTGCCACTCTCCCTTGCGATATATACGAGGCATGATGAGCAGCAATGTAGATGGAGACTGGCATCTTTTGCTATTAAACACTGCAGAAAATGAGAAAAGTGAATCTGTCTTATAAATGTCTCAGACAGTTCAGCTAAAGCAGGTTTCTGACAGGACAAGTTCACGTGTCACCTTTTTAGACTAACCTCTTTTTCTGTCTAAATTTAGCATTATTAATCGTCATGTTACATGCCTTTCATGAGTTTTTTTTTTTTTTTTTGTGAAAATGAATGAGTTAAAAATAAATATTCAGAATTTAAAAATATTCAATCACAAAAACTGGGCTACTGTCACCCAGCTTGAAATTTTTTTTATATTATCTTGAAATATTAATATCCAAGTACCCTTGACCAATGAACTTTATGAAATATATTAGCCTAATTGTTTGGTAGAAAAGATCCCTCACACCCAACTGCTTTGGATTTGTCTCTGGGCTAGTGTCCTCATCTCTGCTTAAATATTTTTTTCTTTTACAAAGTAATATTGCTGCCAATGTGGGAAGATATAATAACTATTCCAGAAAAAAACAATGCATAATTTTAAATTTTAAAGTCACTGACACCGTGCAAGTTATTATTTTCTGGACCTTTGCTGGGAAGGAAATGTAGAGACCGTATGGGATGATATATTGAATTTCAATATATCGTGAACCAAAAAGCTATTAATCATATTGAGTCAAGTAATTTTTATTTGTATAGCACTTTTCACAACATGCATCATTTCAAAGCAGCTTTACAGAAAATCATGCTTTAACATAATTTTTTTTTATCTAATATATATATAATGTCTTACATTGATCATTGATTAAATATGATTGTAAAATGTGTATAGAAATGTGATAATTAAATAATAATTGTATTTATCCCCTGTGAGCATGCTGAAGGTGACGATGGCAAGGAACACAATTCTCCATAAGATGTTTGTTAATGGAGAAAAATAACCTTGGGAGAAACCAGACTCACTGTGTGGGCCAGTTCCCCTCTGGCTAAACAGCATGAATTTAATGCCAATATGGTATATGTATCTCGAGGTTGAGACATGGAAACAAATAGAATAATAGTGTAGATGCCATTTAATTTTATGTAGAGTTCTAGATCATGATAGATGTTTCTGGTTTCGATTATATTTGTTGGTACTCGTTAGCACTCTGGATGCTGCATTTTGAACCAATTGAAGTTTATTTATTGAACTTGCTGGACATCCTCCTAGTAATGCATTACAATAATCTAGTCTTGAGGTCATGAACGCATGATAGTTTTTCAGCATCAGCAAAAGAGAGCATGTGTCGTAACTTTTATTTTAACAATTCCTCGTTTACACAGACAAAGTGGTATTTGTCTGTTAAATCTAAACCATGCTAATGCAAGTCCACAAATGCCAACATAATTCTCCAGCCTATTCAAGAGAATTTCGTGATCTATGATGTAGGTAAAACTAGATTTTTAAATTTGGCCAAAAAAAGACATTTCTCCATTTCTTCTGTGTATTGTGTCCATCAATGATGGGATCCACACACCTATTAAAAGACTTCCTATTAAAATATGCTACAAAAAGTAAAAAATTAAATTAATTAATCACACATAGCACAGATGCAATAAAAAAAAAAAAACAGTGATACTTCTTAAACCAGAAGGCTGGGAGATGCTGGGAGATGCGTATTGAACTCTTAAAGTGACAGTATCATTTTAGCACATGTTAAACAAATGAATGTTAACTTATAAGTTTTATAAACATGTAAATTGTGCACATTATTTAAAATGGTCACAGCTCATATCATTAGTATATTTACAATTTCATGATATAATATTAGTTGATACGATACAATTTTTTCTTTAAGTTAAAATGTTATTTTAATAATGATGGCAATCAAATTATTAAAAAATAATGATTTATGATCTTTTCTTATTTGAGAGGTTTGTGAGAAACTATTTTTTAAACTTTGAGCATTTATGTTGTGTATCAAGGAACTTTTATTTTTGATTAGAAATTGTGCTTTTTGCTAATTTATGCCATTTGCTCAAAATTTTATGTCATACTTTGTAATTTAAGTGTCATTATATCAAATCATTATTATATTGAATCATGAACCTCACATTGGGTATTGAACCGAATAGGGAGATAACCATATCGTCCCTTCCTTGGAATATATGACTACCTTTTTTAAGGCTTTAAAAAAATAATGAAAATGTCTCTTTTGGTCAACTTTAGTCTTAGTCCATTTTACATTCACACTGTGGTTTTTTGAACCCAGTGAATATATTATATTATATTATATTGAGACAAGTATATACAGGTGCTGGTCATATAATTAGAATATCGTCAAAAAGTTGATTTATTTCAGTAATTCCATTCAAAAAGTGAAACTTGTATAATGTATACATTCATTCCACACAGACTGATATATTTCAAGTGTTCATTCCTTTTAATTTTGATGATTATAACTGACAACTAATGAAAATCCCAAATTCAGTATCTCAGAAAATTAGAATATTGTGAAAAGGTTCAATATTGCCGTCAATGATGCCGAGATCTACTTTTATATTTAATATAATCACTGAGAAGATTTACCTGCAAAGTAGCACCAAACATCACAAGCAGCCTCAAGAATGGACACAGAGTGGCCGTATAACACTTTTCCTTGAGCAGAATATTGCACTACATATCACTAAGTCTCTTATCTGGCAACCCTGAGCACGTTAAATGCTTGTGGAGACACGTTAGGTCCCAATGCAAGTTAACTGAATTATCCAATGAAAAATAAAAATGATTTTATGATAAATGAGCCACGGGCCACATTAAACCATGTGGAGGGCCTGATCTGGCTTGTGGGCCGTATGTTGCCCATGTCTGGTTTACACTGACAAGTAGTGGCCTGGATGCTGCATCATTCAAACACAGTGGTTTTCATTTACCAGTGCTGTCACAGAAATTCAATATGCACGATAAACCGGGATTAATTTAATCCATGAATGAGTGTCCAATAACAGGGCAGTTTCTGAGATTAAGCAAATAGTATTTAGCTGGTCATGTGATGCTAACACAGCAGCCTCATTGAGGGCATCCCCTCCATGTAGAGTGATAGAGCTTTTATAAGGTTACTGATATGATTGAACTCTTCATCTCACATGAGTGGTCATGACATACACTACCGTTCAAAAGTTTGGGGTCACATTGAAATGTCCTTATTTTTGAAGGAAAAGCACTGTACTTTTCAATGAAGACAACTTTAAACTAGTCTTAACTTTGAAGAAATACACTCTATACATTGCTAATGTGGTAAATGACTATTCTAGCTGCAAATGTCTGGTTTTTGGTGCAATATGTACATAGGTGTATAGAGGCCCATTTCCAGCAACTATCACTCCAGTGTTCTAATGGTACAATGTGTTTGCTCATTGGCTCAGAAGGCTAATTGATGATTAGAAAACCCTTGTGCAATCATGTTCACACATCTGAAAACAGTTTAGGTCGTTACAGAAGCTACAAAACTGACCTTCCTTTGAGCAGATTGAGTTTCTGGAGCATCACATTTGTGGGGTCAATTAAACGCTCAAAATGGCCAGAAAAAGAGAACTTTCATCTGAAACTCGACAGTCTATTCTTGTCCTTAGAAATGAAGGCTATTCCATGCGAGACATTGCTAAGAAATTGAAGATTTCCTAGAACGGTGTGTACTACTCCCTTCAGAGGACAGCACAAACAGGCTCTAACCAGAGTAGAAAAAGAAGTGGGAGGCCGCGTTGCACAACTGAGCAAGAAGATAAGTACATTAGAGTCTCTAGTTTGAGAAACAGACGCCTCACAGGTCCCCAACTGGCATCTTCATTAAATAGTACCCGCAAAACACCAGTGTCAACATGTACAGTGAAGAGGCGGCTGCGGGATTCTGGGCTTCAGGGCAGAGTGGCAAAGAAAAAGCCATATCTGAGACTGGCCAATAAAAGAAAAAGATTAAGATGGGCAAAAGAACACAGACATTGGACAGAGGAAGACTGGAAAAAAGTGTTGTGGACAGATGAATCCAAGTTTGAGGTGTTTGGATCACAAAGAAGAACGTTTGTGAGACGCAGAATAAATGAAAAGATGCTGGAAGAATGCCTGACGCCATCTGTTAAGCATGGTGGAGGTAATATAATGGTCTGGGGTTGCTTTGGTGCTGGTAAGGTGGGAGATTTGTACAGGGTAAAAGGGATTCTGAATAAGGAAGGCTATCACTCCATTTTGCAACGCCATGCCATACCCAGTGGACAGCGCTTGATTGGAGCCAATTTCATCCTACAACAGGACAATGACCCTAAACACACCTCCAAATTGTGCAAGAACTATTTAGAGCAGAAGCAGGCAGCTGGTATTCTATCGGTAATGGAGTGGCCAGCGCAGTCACCAGATCTGAACCCCATTGAGCTGTTGTGGGAGCAGCTTGACCGTATGGTACGCAAGAAGTGCCCATCCAACCAATCCAACTTGTGGGAGCTGCTTCTGGAAGCGTGGGGTGCAATTTCTCCAGATTACCTCAACAAATTAACAGCTAGAATGCCAAAGGTCTGCAATGCTGTAATTGCTGCAAATGGAGGATTCTTTGACGAAAGCAAAGTTTGATGTAAAAAAAATCTTATTTCAAATACAAATCATTATTTCTAACCTTGTCAATGTCTTGACTCTATTTTCTATTCATTTCACAACGTATGGTGGTGAATAAGTGTGACTTTTCAGGAAAACACAAAATTGTTTGGGTGACCCCAAACTTTTGAACGGTAGTGTATGTTTCAAAGTTTCTGTGTTCTTTAAAAGTAAAACTTCCTATTAAGGAAAAATAGATACTGGTGGCACCTTTTAAAATACCCTTATTTTGACTAAATTCTGTTTGGAATTTGAATTGCGCAATAATTGTATTGAAACGGTTTGATCAAATAACCATGATTATCTAATAACTGGGATAGGCCTAGAATACACGTAGCACTTAGTAAAGGCAAAATTTCATGTTTTGTAAAGGCAAAATTCTCTTTCTTATGATTGTGGAAGCATATGTGTTTTGTTGTGCATTGCGTTTGACCAAGCAACATTAATTATGTGCAAATTACTTGCAGAAACTTTCAGATGATGGAAAAAAATGCAACGCATTTTTTGAGAGTGCCTGTGTGTATCTCTCTCTCAGGGCTCATCAAGGTGCTCATCAGATGCTAACATGCTTGGGGAAATGATGTTCGGCTCTGTGGCTATGAGCTACAAAGGCTCAACACTCAAGATCCATCAGATAAGGTGAGACTGATGGGTAGTAGTGTAATAAATGTTAAACAGACCAAACTGATGGTTTGATGAACAGTCAACAGTGCTGACCTTTGTCCTTGTGTGTGTTCCCAGATCACCCCCACAGCTAATGCTCAGCAAAGTGTTTACAGCACGGACGGGCGGCAGTGTCTATGGCAGCCTCAACACGTAAGCAACACACACACACACACACCACAAGTAGATTACAGTCTTATGAGTGATTTCTCTTTGATTATATGACAGACTGCAGGACAGTTTGGAGTTCATCAATCAGGACTCAAATGCGCTCAGACCAGACCAGAGCACTCTGGCCAACAACCTCCTGGGGAACATAGGTAAACACAGCACATACAAAATATGACTAAATATAATATAACCAATTCCCACATTAATGCACTGTTTCTCGATGTTCCTGCTGCTATGTGTAAAATAAAACAAGCACAAACCAAAGCTGTTTACATCCCTGTTGTTTTAACATTTGAGAATGACAAAATAAGAGAAAAACTATGAACGTTAGTGGGTCTGTTTTGCACTGAACAGACATAATCGGAAATAGCTGCAAACAGCAATTTGGTTAAGATTAGACTAGATTTGTAGAAATGCAGAAAAAATGAACAAAAAAACATGTTTTCAATATAATTCAAAATGATGGACATGAATGTCGACCATGGCATAATTAGTATCATTGTATTCAGGATGTCCCAAGCAATACAAGAAGTCAAGTTTAATGAAAATAGGCCAAACTATATATTTTTCAGATTCCTTCACCACCATCTGGCACTTTCTCCAAAATGTGCATGCACCCTTAGGTCATGGTGTTGATAAAACGTATCAGATTTTGTGTCGATATGCTCAAGTGTTGCCTGTATACAGCATCACTTGTTTTGTGTCGCCTTTGAAAAGCCATTTCTCAGGAATGTTTTTGAATGTATAATTTTGTATTCAATTATTTATTTTTTGTGTGGTTGAGTCTTGCGATCATCAGCATATAATTTTGTTGATTGGACATCATTTGTTAAGAGAGAGATATTTTTTTTTTTTTTTCTCATTTTTGTCTTCAAAACAGAACTACCAATAAACCACCGTTTACTGTTTTCCTCATGAAAAAAAATGGACAACATTGAAACTTTTTTTTTTTTAGTTTCAAATGAGAAATAGAAAAATAAGAATTCGATGCTATTTCTCGTTTAATTTTTTTTTGTCATTCAAACATATTAAATAAGTGTACAACTTGATTATTTGATTTGCACACATGACATGCCCATTTCTACTGATTGGTCAACCTACAATGTCATCTGCTCTTCCTCATTCCCTTCCTTCAGACTAAAAATCATTTCACACGGAACGTGGCGAGGGCTTAATCAACGCATTTTATTAACAGTTCACTACATTGTTTTTTGTTGTTGGTTTTGGTGCTTGCATTGCGGTTTCAGGTATACACGTTGCCATGGCTACAGTGAGAAAGGACTTGATTTTGCCCGACCTGTCTATCTGTATAAAAACAACTTAATAAGTGAAAATGGGAGAATATATCCAAGTTCTTATGTGTTATAATTGTTAAATGGAGTAGAATATACCTTACATTTTATTACTTGCATATTAATGGAAACAAATATTTTTCATTTAGTGTTAATATAGGCTTACAAACTGATTACATAAAATGGCACCCTTATGTATTAAGTTGTCTCTTTAACATTTGTGCTATTCGATCTGTATAGAGACAAGATGTTTCATATTTTCACCAAGCACAACATTTAACCAATACACAGTAGGCTAAATTGGGATTTTAATGGACCTGAAAATATATGTACATACAGCAAACTGTCAGTTCCAAAAACAGTTGTTACTAAACACTACACTGGCAAATTCCTGTTTTCATCCTTACTTTGATTTCAGTCCAATCCAACTTATTTTTTATGTTTCTTATGTTCATTATTGATACATAAAATGATAAGTTAATGGTTGCCAAACTTTTGAAGCTCCATAAAGCCATCATAAATGTAATCCGTTCGACTCCAGTGTATTAATTAATGTCTTCTGAAGGGAATCGCTAGGTGTGTGGAAGAAATATATAAATATTTAAACCTTTTTTTTTTTTTGCTAAAAATTCACAAGGGTCAAGGTCAAGCACGCTGGCAAGTTCACATGAGAACTGATGTGTGTAGTACCAAAAAAAAAAAAAATGCACTAAATGGAAGCAAAGTGTTGTTTACAACAGAGGAGTATAGAGAATCATACATAGATGCCTCATTCGGCTGGTTTGATTATGTCAACTGCTGCACCATCTTGGAACGTTCAACAAGGAGAGCTGTTTGAATCAGTTTGAATGCAAGTGAGTGAGTGGAGGAGATGCCTCAGACCAATTTCCTTGCTCAGACCGCTGCATAAACTGCTTTTGTGTGGAAACAGTATTGTAGTCCATAGAAACAGCTAAGGGAATATCTATGCAGAGGAGTCTTACGCACTTACGTTATGCAAGAGGCAGTTTCAACTCTACCCTACTCTGTGAACTGGCCGGAAGCAAACATTTTTAGTAAATTTTTTTAAATTGTCAATTTCTTACACCTAGCATTTAGCTTCAGAAGACTTAACCCACTGGAATCATATGGATTATTTTTTATGATTAATGTATGTAATTTTTGGAGCTTCAAAAAGTTGGCAGACATTCACTTGCTTTGTATGGACTTAGAGAGCTGAAATATTCTAATAAAAAATCTTAATTTGTGTTCTGTTGAAGAAAGACATAAGTTCATGAGGATGAGGAAATGATGAGAGAATTTTCATTTTTGGGTGAACTAACCCTTTTAGACCATTTAAGCTTTTTGCATTATGACATTATTTGACAACTAATCACATTTCCCCCCAAATTCTCATTGCTATAATGCAAAAAAATTACATTCACAGTACTGTAAAAAGAAACATATTTTACATTGTAAAGTATTTCTACATTGTATTATTTGTTGTACTACTGATTTAAAGTTTTTTTTTAAATACAGTACTGAAAATGACCGTAATGAGAATGAATCCTTAAAGGTGGTGAGGAATGTGTTTAAATGTCATGGCAATAACGTCACGATGCAAAACATTTTTAATGGTCATGTATAATATACATATACATATTTTTTCATTTAGTATTGGTGTGGAATATGACCCGGGTTTGGTTATGTTAGAATCACAAGACTATCATTTAAATTTGAGCTTAATTTTACAGCTGTGCTTGTGTGCAAAACCCACAGAATTTACTGCACAAATAGTCTAACTAAATAAATTGAATCTGAATTATTTGAATTTATTTAGTCTAATGAATTCCTAGATTGCTCTGTATGTTATGTGTGGCATTACTGTACATCTGTCTGTGACATCCTGGCGGCATCAGATATATTCAGATGTCTCTTTCTCTTTGTGTCTTCTCCTTTTCTTGACTAACAGTTCAATGTGTGTCTCTCTTCATTTGTCTTCCTCCTCTGACCATCATAACGCACAGGTTTCTCTCAGCTCTGCAGCCCGCGCCGGGCGCTCTCAGAGCAGGGCCCTCTCCGCCTCATCAAGAGCGCCTCTTTCTTTTCAGGTTGGCGAGTGTGTGTGTGTGTGTGTGTGTGTGTTTGAG
Source organism: Moxostoma hubbsi (assembly GCA_032164185.1). NCBI lineage: Eukaryota > Metazoa > Chordata > Actinopteri > Cypriniformes > Catostomidae > Moxostoma > Moxostoma hubbsi. Next base: position 8,800,838 of record JAVLUX010000001.1, read on the forward strand.
TGTCTGCATATTAATTAGTGGTGTAACTGTTCAAATTTTGTATCACGGTTTTAGGGTCACCGTTTTGGTACAGTTCGGTATTTGTAGTGTACAGAATAAAAAAATAATACTGCCAAATCCAAAGTATGAATACTCTATTTGGTAACAAACACTTCAACAGGTTTGCCCTCAATAAAAATCATTGTTTTACAGTAACCATAGTTTAACTATGGTATTTGTAGTAAAATCATAGTAACCAAAAAAATCAACATGGTTACTGTCGTGGTTACAATATGTAGTCACATCATGGTTACTATATAGAAACTGCAGTATTACTGTTATAAACCATGGTTAATTGTATCAAAACCATGATTTCTGCTCTGAAAACCATGGTGACCGCAGTCATGCTTACTATAATATTACTATAGTAAAACCATGGTTAATTTTCATTATGGTCCTTAACTAAACATTTGTCTAATTACTAAATCAACATTTTAACTTAATACCCACATTATTACGCTACATGCATTGACATAAAATGCAATTCAAACTCTACTGCACATATATTCAATATTCTGAAGCTATACAGCACTTTAGAAGGAACTTTGCTATTAAAACTATGCATGTCTATTTAACGCTGTATTTTCTTCACAAAACCTTGTGCTCCAGATGCATCAATAAACTTGAGGTGAACCGCGGTGCCAATGCTTCCAAATTGTGGGTGGCGAACCTTACGGTTCTTTGTTTTACAGAGAACCGTTACACCACTAATGTTAATGCTGCTTGTGTGTAGTGCATGTGTATTTAAGGTGTTTGGTAGTGTTGCTGTAGTGTCTTTTAGGACTTAAAACTCTGCCTGTTATATTGTCTGTGATCATCATTAGTTTAGACACCCCAGTCTCTCCTTTCTCCTCCGTCACCCACTCAAAACCTCACGTTTGCCCCATCCTCTCTCTCCCACCCCTATGTGCATGAGTCTGTGCTGATATAGTTACAGTAGATCACAATGGTGATGCTATGGTGAGACAGCTGCACGGGTGGTTGGTGTGAATGACTGTGCTGTGGACACCCAAACTCATTAACACTGAGATGGCATCTCTTGATGAGTCTCTATCTTTCTGTCTCTCTCTTTCTGTGTCTCAGGCCACAGTAACCCTATGGACATGCCTGGCAGAGGACTATCCGATGAGAGAGACAGCGGCATTGCACGCTCAGGTGGGAATTTTTTTTTTTTCAATGTTAAATACCTTTTCTGTCCTAGTTAAATATGCAGAGTCAGTTATTAGTAAGCCATTCTTAGGTTGAGCTCAGAGTGTAACCATGGTGGCTCAGTGGTGCTTTCAAAAGATTGAAGTGGAGCGGTCTGACATGTCAACTTTTGGCATAGCTAGTGATGTGAGTTTGGGGTGTGATTGCCTTACCCCTTTTCCATCAAAATACTACTGGTGTTCACCCAGTAGATCTATGAAACTCTTTCAAAGCTGACCTACATGACAGCTGACTTGAGCCGAAGGATTATGTAACCGAATATGTTACTATATAACCTGCTCACAAATAAACATGCTGCTCTGGAAAATTTAGATTCAGTGTTTTTATGCCATCCTAAGCTGCTTTTGATGCAGCATTGATGGCATTGTTGATTATATGAAAGAGATCTAGTTTTGTGCAATCAAATTTTGTTTGCCCAAACCTGACATTACAGTTACAAATAACCAGCTTTAGAGGTATAAAGATACTGAAACATGCATACTCATCTCACTAAAATGATGGCCATTTTTCTGGAAATTTCTGGAAACTGGAGCTGAAAAAGCTTAAGCAATGTAAAGTGACGATGATGGCACAGGCCAGCATAGCTGGAATCACGTGTTCTGTCTAATCCAGAATCACATGCAGACACTTATATTTAGCAGCTCCTAAAACTGCCTGCCTTTGCTAGTAAATGAAGAGGCTAATTCTGGCCCTGCTTTGCACATGTTTCATCTCCATTGAGCTCGTAGACAGTGTCCACGAGTTCTGTACGTCACTCAAAGGCTGTGGTGGTTTCCTGTTCTAGATATGAAGTCTCTTGTGTGACCATGACAACCTAAATGCTAAATGGCATTTATAAAGTCAACATGAAATAAAATTGTACCTGATGGACTTCAATACGCATTCCTAGTCTTATCGTACATGATTACTCATTGCATGGAGGGGGGAGGGGGGGGGAGGTCAAAATATAATAACTTGCTCCAGTACTTTATTTTAACATCTAGGCTACATGGACTCCTAATTAATGTTAGCCAATTGAAAGATTGCTGTTTAGACATTGTTTAGGCTACTCTTGGTAATGCTGCCTTTCTAAAATATGACAAGTAAATTATGTTAACCAACATCAATGTCATTAAGCAAATATAATAGCAAATAGCAATTGATTTGGCATTAGTATGTGGGTTCTATTCCGAGGAACACATGTACTGAAAAAAACAACCTTAAATTCATTATCAAGGCTGAAACGCACTCAACACAATTATGTCAACATTGTCACTTCTAGCTACACAGCCTCGATTTCGTGTGTTGTTGCATTCCAAAATGTGTCGGACCACAATTCACAACATAATGTACAGCAAGTATGCGTTGCAGTCTTAACATTGCTGCAAGGGCCACTATAGCAGACATTAGTGTGAACTGTCCAGTTCTATGGTGAGTTTTCTCTTTCAGGTCAACAATTGTCATGGTGGAACATCTGTTTAAATATTGATTAGCAAGTTAGTTAAAGTCAATGTATTTGGAACAAGTTCAATGAATAATAACCCGGACCGCACGAACGAGTGCTCGTGTGTATGCTTGCTTGTTTGAAGTATTTTTCTGGCTTAAGTTACATAGGATAAAAACATCTGCCAAATTTATAAATGTATATTTAATGTGAATTTGAAAAATAAATGCTTTCCACCTCCATGGTCAAAAAGCCTCTTCAAGAATGGTTGCCAGTGGTGTTTCAGGAGAAAGGTTGTCCTCCACAATTCACAGCAAACTAACATTCGGGTCTGATTCTATTTTGGTCTGAAATGCCCACTTTTTGCCATCCTATCAATTCTCTTTTCATGTTGACTTTAAGATTCATATAAAACTAGTATTGCTTAAAAAAAAAAAAAGTGATGTGATTTATGTGATTTTCCATCGTTCTGAAAGAGTGAACTCACTGACTCGCTCCTCTCTTCTGCCCTTTCTCTCTCTCTCTTTCTCCTCAGCATCTTTGAGCAGTCTGTTGATCACCCCCTTCCCATCCCCGGGCTCCTCTCTCACCAGTAGCTGTGCCAGTAGCTACCAGCGGCGGTGGTTGCGCAGCCAAACCACCAGCCTAGAGAATGGCGTCTTCCCCCGATGGTGCGACACAGACACACTCTCTCTCTGCATCTCCTCCTTTGCTTACATAAGTGTTACTGGTGTAGTCTGCGTTGTGTGTTTGATGGAATTAAGTAGACACTTGATATCCTTGATTGGGTCTATTTGTGATTTATTGATGAAAATAAAATGCAAACAAAATGCAAACTTTATATATTTCTGGATTCAAAAAAATAGAATCAAAAATTATATAATTCACAACTTTTGACAATAAAACACTGTTTATAAGTATAAAACAAAATATATTTGTTTATTGCAAAATACATGTACTGTATACAAATCAGGATTTCCATTTAGCTGTTTTTTGACCAATAAAATGTCCTATTGTTCTACTAATAAAAAAATTGTCGGACACAATGTTCAGTTAAAATATTAACACGAAGCATAAGCAACCTCTTTAGTTGATGCCACAAGTGTAAAGTGTGATGCCATGCCGATGATGACAGCATTTCGCTGCCACACCGGTTTAAATTTTCCTGACACCTTGCAGAGTTCTAGTCCTAATCCTGCAGAGTCCTTATTCCCATTTTGCATGCCTGCAGTGAGAAGTTTCTCACTTTAGAACTGCATTAAAACAGCCTTGCATGGCGTCTTCTGGAAAAGAACTCCAGGTTTATGTGCATATCAAGCTGTAGAGAAACGCTGCACACATTTGACTTTACATCGGCAGAAAAACTAAATTTGAAATTATACATTACAGAAATTTATGAGAAACATTTATTTATTGTTCATTGTAACCCCCCCCCCCCCCCCCCCCCCCTTATTTTCATTACAGTAACGCATACAGATGTTTTGCTTTTACTTTTCCCATTGTTTACAATGATGATTGCACAACAGCATTTTTTTTGGACTGTATTTCAATGTTTTTATTTATTTTTATTACAATCAAAAAAGGTCATACCAAGAGAGAACTACCATGATGATAGTATTTTGATACTAAACTTTACAATTTAAAAAATATAATTTTTTTTTCATATTGTGGTTATGAGAATATCATAACGACCATCTTTTTACATTGCTGTTAGGAGTATTGGGGGTAAAATATGCATAACTGTCGCCTTACAAATTGGTTTTATAATTTCTTATTTGCCTTTTTTGATTTTGGTGTAAAATTGGACCAGGACATTTTCTTATCAAGATGTGAGATATTTTATTTATTTTTTTTATCACTTAATTACATCAAAGCTCAAGGTAGGGCTGCCTTAAAAGGTTTATTCATTAAAATAAAATAAAAAATACAATATTCTCTGTAGTGACGGTGGGAAAAGTAGGATTTGTTGACACTAGCTCTCAACACAAGTTCCAACTTTGATCTTTCAAACAATATAAATGGCACTTGAATTGCAAACAGCACTGATGACGTGTGTGGGTGTGCGTGCGTGTGCGTGCTGTAGGTCTGTGGAGGAGAGCTTCAACATGTCTGATGAAAACAGTGGCCCGAGCCTGGGTGTCATGAAGAAAAAAAAGATAGCTATTGGCATCATCTTTCTGCTCTCACATACTGAGGAGGAAAATGCTAAGTTCCAGGACTTTTTCTTCTCACATTTTCCACTTTTTGAGAGCCACATGAACAAACTCAAAAGTGCTATTGAACAGGTTAGACACATGTTTGTGAAACGCTCAAACATTGGTTAAAATCTTGTCTCTTTAATATACAGTATAAAGTAGTGTTACACTATCTCTCTTAAAATGTGCATTTGTGTCTCTCTGTTTGTTTTAAGGCTATGATTCTGAGCCGCAGGTCAGCAGATGCCAGTCAGAGAGCTTTGGCTTACAGTCGAATGGTGGATGGCCTTAATGAATTTAGGTGAGTTTGTGGTGTGAATGTGTTGCAGACAGTGTGGGCAGTGCAGACTTTGCTACTATGTCAGTGGACGCTGACAACTGTTCACCAGGTGTTGTGTTATTTGCATCCCCACAGAAGTCCAGCCAAAGGTTTAATGGGCACTCAATCGACTAACCCACTCATGTTGTGTGTAATTAGTGCTGATCTAGGAGCAGTTTCACACATGATACCTCTGAATACTTATGTTACAGCAGTGTCTTCCAGATGCTCTGCACCTTTAGCAACAAACTGAACCATCACAGGGGGGAAACCTGTTGTTGAAAACTTTATAGATAAGAATACAAGTTTAATCTTTTACCTGATAATAATGGTCTGTATTAATGTCAGTGTCTGTCATGACATTAGCTCTTACAGTAGGGTGGAGCTGGAAGATTCACACAGCTGCACTGAACACTAACCTTTGAACTTCTGTGGAAAATGCACCAAATGGTTCACACAATTCTCCACATGATGACTCGAGTTTCACGTCCAAGGAGACAAAATTGTTATTTATTTTAACAAGTTTTCAACTAGGTAATTTCATTTAGCAGCGAGAGTGGACATAGACCTCCAATTTAAATAAATATAGGCTACTGAAAGGTGAAGTATGTATTTGTCTATCACTAGTGTTACCAAAAGGAACCGCAAAAATAAAAAAAGTTTAAATAATTTTCTTGAACACTCCCCTGTCTTTCACGGTTAGACAAACAGATAGTCTGCCCCAAACTCATGTCATTGGTTGAGCCAGTGGAATACTCTAGCAAACCAAGCAATAACACATTATTTTAAACATATAAAACGTAACTATCCCGCCTTTTGAGAAGTGTATCATGTTTCTTGTCTTAAATTCAGTTTGCTTCATTTTAATGCGTTTAGATTTGGTATTAACTTTAGTTTAATTTGCCATTGATTGTTACTGTTGCTAATATGTTTTATAGAGAATACAAATTATATATATAATTGTTTTTATTCTTATGTCATTTAATTGATCGATTAATCATCAAACCCCCCCCAAACTCCCTTCTTGGGTAAGGAAAACAAAGCAGAAAGCAGTGTAGGGTTCTGGATCAGTCATGAGTTGTATAAAATAAGCTCAGTTGGGTTGTGGGTGTGAGTGCTTCAGAGCTGCTCCAATATGCAGCCTCTCATACTTCCAAGTCATATGCCTGTTGGGCCACAGCCAGGACAATCTGACCCCAATGCCACAGAAACATTATCTCCTTCACACACTGTCAGAACAGACCAGAATAGTCAATAATACGCAAGCGAACAGACAAACAAATATTTCACATCTCCCAACTCTGACGGACTAATATATGGACAGGGCTTTAGTGTTCATCATCAGAGGTGCAAGGTCATTCAACTGTAGGAAGAAAAACATGATTATTAATCTTCATAATATCACACACCTCAAATAGAGTCAAGCAATAGCTTTATCTCAATATTTTTCAGCATTTGACTTTTTGATATGCATGTACACTCACCTAAAGGAATATTAGGAACACCATACTAATACTGTGTTTGACCCCCTTTCGCCTTCAGAACTGCCTTAATTCTACGTGGCATTGATTCAACAAGGTGCTGAAAGCATTCTTTAGAAATGTTGGCCCATATTGATAGGATAGCATCTTGCAGTTGATGGAGATTTGTGGGATGCACATCCAGGGCACGAAGCTCCCGTTCCACCACATCCCAAAGATGCTCTATTGGGTTGAGATCTGGTGACTGTGGGGCCATTTTAGTGCAGTGAACTCATTGTCATGTTCAAGAAACCAATTTGAAATGATTCGAGCTTTGTGACATGGTGCATTATCCTGCTGGAAGTAGCCATCAGAGGATGGGGGTACATGGTGGCCATAAAGGGATGGACATGGTCAGAAACAACAAAGTTGCTCTTCTATCAGCTTGAATCAGTCGGCCCATTCTCCTCTGACCTCTAGCATCAACAAGGCATTTTCGCCCACAGGACTGCCGCATACTGGATGTTTTTCCCTTTTCACACCATTCTTTGTAAACCCTAGAAATGGTTGTGCGTGAAAATCCCAGTAACTGAGCAGATTGTGAAATACTCAGACCGGCCCGTCTGGCACCAACAACCATGCCATGCTCAAAATTGCTTAAATCACCTTTCTTTCCCATTCTGACATTCAGTTTGGAGTTCAGGAGATTGTCTTGACCAGGACCACACCCCTAAATGCATTGAAGCAACTGCCATGTGATTGGTTGATTAGATAATTGCATTAATGAGAAATTGAACAGGTGTTCCTAATAATCCTTTAGGTGAGTGTATATCTTTATGTATGCATTTGCTTTGATATAGATTTCATAAGAATCATTTTGAGGAAATGGATTTAAAATGTTTAAGTCAAGTGAAATACATTAAATATCTAGTTAAAAATAATCAAGGCATGTTTTCTTCATTGTTTATCTGTAAATAAACGCAATAAAAAATATTTAAGCTTTTATATTTATATGCACCAATATAACCGCATGTAGAAAAAATATACATTTTTACTAAACACTTTAAAGCATGTTAAATAACATGCAAGGACAGTATTCAGAGAGCTGTTCGAAAATAGACATTTATTTTTGCAATTCAGTTCAGTGACACAAATTACACACTGCGGGTGTGAACCAGCTTACTTACTAGAATTGATTTAGGAAATCTAATGGCCAGATAAGTAAATTAAAATAATTGGTAATTGCGATACACCCAGTGAGCAGAGGAATGAGGAATCTCATGCCTCTTCACAGTTTGACGTCAAAAGCAGAGAATTTCATATGTCATGTAAACGTGTATTACGTACTTTGTCCGATATTTTATTTTTATTTTCTATTTTTTTTTTAAATGAGCTGATTTTTGCAAGTTATCAGAGTATTGGTGTGCATGTAAATGTGCTCAATGTAGGTTTGACATGGGGGTCATGACACGAGGAATAAAATTTTCCTTGATCTTTTAATATACAAGTGGTCGTATAAAAAACATTGTAAGTTTCAGAACTCAAAACTATTTCCTCAATGCAAAAAGAGCATTTGTTGAAATAAAGCTGCCAAAACGACTCATTCTGTACTTCCTCCACATTGTGATGTCACACTGTGATAGACATTTGCATCTGACTGCCTCAACAATAACACATCAGTGCCTCATTTACATAATCACTTCTGTAGCCGGCCCAGTAGTGGTGAGCAGTGAGATGGCAAGGAGAGAGCTGATCAGTCAAGAGCAGAGAGCCCATCAGAAAAGTGGGCGTTTACTGTCATCTTATTTTTATTTTTTTTTAATTTCCCACTTTCTCACCAACTTGGGATGCCCAATTCGCACTACTTAGTTGGTCCTCGTGGTGGTGCGGTTACTCACCTCAATCCAGGTGTGCGTAGGACAAGTCTCAGTTGCACATCTTATTACGTGGCGTTTCTGAGAGAGGGTCAGGGCAGAAAATTATAATGTTTTACAAATATGTCTGTTTTTGTGCATAAAACTTTACTAATATTGTAAGTAAACCTCAAGGAACATATTATAATAATAAAAAAGGCATGTCATGACCCGTTTAACAACACAACATTTAATATTTTGAAAACATTCAATACATAAGTTACAAACTTATAGCGCATATAGTTGTCTGTTCAGTGTCTAGTCAATCCTCATTTCAGAAGGATTAGCAGTTTATAAAATCAGACCTCATAGATTCAGAAGTCTTAAATAATCCTATGCTAAAACGTCTGTTAAATGTCTGTTAGCATGAATCAGAAGTAAAGAAAGGATCTTTTTATAGCTCGCTACACACTAACATCAGTACTGGGAACTGTAGTAAGGCATGGGCAGGGAGTCCTCTTCCTTTTTCAGGCGTCAGGTTGTTAGTAATGTGATCAGAAATTTGTGCAAACATCTGCATTTTCCCTAGTGCCTAATCGGCATCAGTATTTCTCCTAAAAGTTGTATGTCTGCTCAGTAACGTGATGTAAAATAAACACAGAATATTTCCTCAGTATGCTCCTGTTATTTTCTCGCATTTATCGATTAGAATTAAAGGGATAGAAAACAAAATAAAAACATTATTTATTCACCCTAATGTCATTCAAAACCTGTATGGCTTCCAACTGTGGAACCAGATATTAGCCAGATTTTTGGGGCATGACAGTCTCGAGCTTTATTCAATTTTACTGCATCTTTTTTCCAACATCTCTTCTGTGTTATACAGAAGAAAGAAAGTCATACAGGTTTGAAACGATATGATGGCGACTAAGAAACTTTTTTTTTTTTTTTTTTTTTATTCAGCCTCTGAATATATTTGATTTGGGCTTTAGTATCTGAAGAATTCTCTAATAAATCAAAGAAATGTGTATTTGGTTTGAACCTGGTCACTTATACAAGTTCTACTAAAGAGGGTCATCCTTCGCTGATTTCCTACAAATTCAAGTCACATCTCAGTGTGCAGCTCTGGACTGCAGCCCATATTCCCAGACTGCATGACATTTCCAGAAGTTCAATATGCTGTAAAGGTCTCTCCAAGCTGGGGGCAGCCCTGTAGAACTAAAGCGCTTTGTTTCAGATGCTGACAAAGGCTCTTCTGTGTGTGTGCATGATTGTTTGTGGATGCCCTGTAGGACGACCATCTGCAACCTGTACACCATGCCACGTGTGTCTGAGCCCGTCTGGCTCACCATGATGTCTGGCCCACCCGAGAAGATCCAGCTCTGCGGCCACTTCATGAGAGAGCTTGCACTACTCATGGAACAAGCCTCCAGGAACCAGTTGAGTAACACTGAGCAATGCCAAACATACTTTCAAACTATGATTCTTAGACAACAACCACACTAACCCTTTTTTATTTGAAAACTCAGTTCCCAGTTTCCTTAAGTCATTCTTTTCAAAAGTATGTGGTAATTGAGAGCATATTTAAAATGCTTTGCTTTAGTATGAATGAGAGACGTAAATATAGCAAAATGTTTTTAGTGTGGACATGGCCTTAGTCAAAGTTTTTCTAGCAAGACATTCCACTGTGGCCATCTTTGAAATGCTCTCGGGAGGCTTTTTACAGTCATGCAAGTGCAGCTCCTATCTACTTGAATTGAGACAGACAAAAATAAAAAAAAAATGGTTAGTCAAGATTATGATCAAAAACATATTTCAAACCAGCAATAAAATCTGACAACACTGGAATAATAAATTATGATTCTTTACCTCATATTACGCTAAAAAACTACATTTTCCCGGCTTGTATAGCTAATGCGCATATTAAAGTTGATTGACAGGTGATGTCTGTATCTAAAAGGTGATTGGCTCTTTTAACTGTAAGGTGGGATTTCCTTTCTACATTTTTTCCACCTTCGTTGTGTGTTTCTCCCATTCATTTTAATAGAAGCGGCCCGTCTCTGCTAAATAATCTCTCCCTTAGTTTAAAGCTGTAATTTCATTGAATGGAATTGCAAAAATAAGCAATGTTTTCTATACAATTTTCTAAATCTGAAGTCTGCTTTTGGCGGAACAAGGAGATAGTCCCACCCCCAACTCACACCATTGGTTGAGTAATGTTGGTCGGTGGGGTCTAAAGAGGTTTCTCAAAACAGGCTATTTCATAGCACCAAAGAGACAGTGTTTAATTTTGTTATATTTCAGTAAACAAGTTAATTTAGTGTTTGTTAACAAGAGTAACACTGGATAGTACTGGAGTTTTCTCACTTTTATTTTTTCTCTTTTACCCTCTCTGTTTCCACTAGATTTCTCCCAGCACTTCTCACAGCAGTTCTCACCAATCATCTTGCCTGGGTACCCACGGTCATGCCCAACGGTCAACCACCCATTAAGACCTTCCTGGAGAAGCACTCCTCTCAGAGCGTGGACATGCTGGCAAAAACGCATCCATACAACCCACTGTGGGCACAGCTTGGTAAATGAACCAAAATCTTGCCATAATATGTGCATTGTGCCACCTTGTGGTGTAATGTGAGAAATTACTGTAACCACTGAAATAATAAATGTTTTATATTTTAAAGCAGGGGTTCTCAACCTTTTGCAAGCTGGGCCCCCCCAAAGCTGGTTCATTGTATTTGGGGCCCCAGTGCCCCCCGCCCCACCACCATAGATAGATAGATAGATAGATAGATAGCCCTAGGCTATTATTTTTAGGCCCACATTATTATTATTATTATTATTATTATTAATATTATTATTATTATTATTATTATTATTATTATCATCAGTAGCGGTAGGTAGGCATATTATCATTACTAGTCTATTGTTATAATTGGCAGTAGCACCAGACTTCTAATGTGAGCTTGCAGGCATCATTATTATTATTATGAGTAGTAGTAGGCCTATCATCATTACTAGGCTATTACTATATAATTATATGAGGTTACATGCTTTGTTGTTGTTGTTGTTGTTGTTGTTATTATTATTCAGTAGGCCTATTATCATTTTTTTTTTATCATCATTTATATTGCTATAATTGGGAATTGGCACCAGACCTCTGATATTAAGTTATGCTTTATTATTGTTATTATTACTAGGCCTAATAGTAGGCATCATCTTAATTTTTTACAGAAGCTTGCAGGTAGGTGATGTTAATGTGAGACCTGAGCCTGCTTTGCCTTGCAAAGATCCTCAATTCTTGGCTCAATGTTTGATAAAAATAGCCTCAAATCATCCTCAAAAATGTTTTGCTTTTTTTTTTTTTTCCCAGTTTTTTTTTCCCTCCCATCCTGCCTACTCGCAAACCCCCCTCCCCCCCCCCCCCGCCGGTAGAGTGTCCGCACCCCCCGGTTGAGAACCAATGTTTTAAAGCATCAAATCTCTGACCAAATCAATGATGGTTTTATTACTTTTGTGATCAGACTTCAATTTCACCTGGACTTCTGTTTTGACCCAGACAAAAGATCTCATATCTAGAGACTTGAATATCATATAGACTTGAGGGTGGGCAATTTTGACTTGGGCCATTAAGCAGACACCTTGTTACCCTCCAGAACGCAGGGCTCCAAACAACTAAAATTGGTTGTTGGTTACACTGGTGCGACTAAAGAGTTGCATATGTGTACTTATACGACACAAACAGGCACTACAGTGGTCACTAACAATTAGAACATAAAAATAAAAAATATATACTTTCAGAAAACAACAAGAATGCATGTATACATCAAACTTGAAATCCCAGGGTACTATTTTAATTACAAAAACATGAAACGAAAGGAGTACCAACTCTGTTGCATTGTCAGAATATTTAGCCCTGTATAAATTTACTTATTTTTAAATCAACTTAAATGTTATAGATACGTTACTGTTGTTAACAAACTACTCAAATTAGATCTGCATCCCAAATCAAAATCAGTGCCTTGCACCACTTATTTCAGCATCTGTATTCTACAATTGTACCCTCATATTTGGCTTCTGGCAAATTGCTATTATTGGTTTGGTAATTGTACTACGATGATTTGCACTTAAAGGGATAGTTCACTCAATAATTTTAATTCTCTCATTATTTACTCTCCCTCATGATATCCCTGAGTATGACTTTCTTCACCTGAAAACATTTGAAGAAAAATAGAAAAATGTCTTTGCTCAGTAGGTCCTTAAAATGCAAGTGGATGATGTTCAGACCTTTTTGGAGCTCAAAATCAAAGACAGTCAGCATAAACGTGACTCCAGCAGTTAAACTAATGTTTTCAAAAGCAATACGATGAATTTTGGCGTGAAAACAAACAATATTTAAGTACTTTTTAACTATAAAACATTTCTTCCGGTAAGCCTCACGAGAGTTCACGTGGTCTCTTGTCTGACGTATTTGCATTTGGCATGTTACGGACATTATCTCACGTTCTTCTCTCGGTTGTGACATCCAGGAAAAGCACACAAACACACCATTGTGTAAACATACATATCTAAACCAAAACCAACAAAGCTTCTGTAAAGTGTTCCTCCTCACTTGTAAACAGCGCTGCTCTTCCGGGTGTGTCGCATGTGCCTCAGTTCTCACATGTCTCGTATGCCAATGCGATTACGTCACACGCGCATACCGCTGCTGACCGGAAGCATGATTTAGAGTTTAAAAAAAGTACTTAAATATTGATCTTTTTCAAATCAAAAGTGATCGCTTTAGAAGACATTAAGTTAACCGCTGGAGTCGTATTGATGTTTATTCTGACTGTCTGTTCGTTTGGAGCTTCTAAAAAATGAATTGCCTTTTACTTGCATTTTAAGGACCTACTGAGCTAAGATATTTTTCTTCAAATGTGTTCTGGTGAAGAAAGTCAGTCATACACACCTGGGATATAATAATGAGAGTGATTAAATAATGAGAGAATTGTAATTTTTGGATGAACTAACACTTTAAATTGGACATTTGAGATGCAATTTGTAATTGTGATTTCTCTTTGCTCCAGGTGATCTGTATGGGGCGATCGGTTCACCTGTGCGTCTCTCCCGCACAGTGGTGGTTGGTCGACGGCAGGAGCTGGTACAGCGTCTTCTGTATGTGCTGACCTATTTCATCCGCTGCTCAGAGTTACTGGAAAAACACCTGCTGGAGAGCGCTGAGGACGAGGCCATTGTGATGCCCGGCTCACTCATCACCACATCACTGCGCCGCGGAGAGGTGGAGGAATCTGACTACGTGCTGGTCACTGTGCACAAGCCTAGCCAAGACTACTTGTCCCAGGGAGCAGAGACGGAGGATGGCTACCCCTCTGATGAGAACAGCTTACAGAGCAGCACTTGCACAGAGGCGGACATTGTCAGTGATGCACCTGTCTGCAGAGAGGCAGGAAGCCCGCGGCTTGAGACTCGACTGGAAACTGTGGTACGGGTCAGCTCAACCTCGCCGTGCGAGAGAGGAGCCTTGCTTGAAGTTCAAGAGAACGAGCAGTCAGAGGTAGAAGCGGGTGGTGTGCCCATCAAGATCTTCCATTCATCAGACATCCTGCTAGAGAAGAAGCCTCCTGATAAGTTTTCAGGGCTCACAAACTTTCATCCAGATGAGAACGAACCTTCTGCTAAAGTCAAGTTCCTCATTGGTGATTCCATGTCTCCTGAATCTGACATGGAGTGTCGACAAAAAAAGGTGGAGAAGGAGATCAAGAGACACAAGGATCTCCTAAAAAATGCCCAGCAGACCGAGGCCAAGGCCCAGACTAAACCTCAAGGGGACCAAATAAAGACCAACGATGGCAAGACAACCTTGTTTGTACCGGCCCTCACAAGGAAAATGTCTAATTGGAGCCCAATTACACAAGGGGACTGTATGGAAATGTTTGATGAGTATTTTAATGAAGACAATCCTGTGGAAACGAGGACTATAGATATCTACCAAGTGCCAGCACAAAAAGGGATGAATGATGCAGGAAAAGACACACAAAACCTGTTAGGATCCCAGCGGTGTCACCAAGTCAGGATGCTTGAACAAAACTTCAAGCACATGGACAAGGGCGGGTGTAGGTGTAATGCAGGAGATCTCGGCGCTGGCTGCTGTAGAACCTGCTGTTCTGCGGAGCAGGACAAGGGTATAGAGATATCACTGAGTGAGCATTTGGGTAAAATGTCAGGGAAAGGTAATGTCGTGGACAAAAAGAAGGCGGTTCCACTGAATGACTGGGAAATCCCACGCAATGAGAGCTCTGACAGCGCACTGGGGGACAGCGAAAGTGAGGACGTGGGACAAGAGCTGCCGAGGCAAGAGCACGATGGGCAGTTCTACAACGAAGAGCAGGCCGACTGGCAAGACGAACTGGAAGTGCCCTTACCAGGGTGAGAAACCATGTTTTTAGCAGTAGTACAATATAGAGAGGTGTTACCATGTTTACCAAAATCACCACCTTGTTAGGGGTCCAAGCACCTTTTTTCCATCAAATGGTGCTATAATACATGCATTTTGCTAAAATCCTCATAACTGTATGGGCTAGAATCAAAATTCTGAAACAAAAGGTATACCTCCGATTTCATTTAATCAAAAAAATTATTATTTTTATAATTTCGAGTTTTCTGAAAAAACTGTTCCGATTCGCACAAGTTTGCATGCATCCACACCCTTGTGCCAAAAATATTTTTTTAAAGAATTTTGATTTGTCAAATAGTTTAGAAGATATTGGTTGATAGGTGAATTTGGGTCACAGCCAAAAATGCATTGGATGTAGACATTTTTCACACTCAGGGTTTTGGAACACAGAAGTAAAATTAGCAGGTAAACTTCAACAGCAGTGAATGGGAGATCACAGCAAATATTATTTTCACTTACCCATTAGCTCCAAGAGCAAAAGAAAAAAAAAATTTTTTACATTTGAATGACTTTCCAGAAGAGGAAAAAAATAGAGAGTGTTGGATTAAGACTGAATTTACTGTCACTCAGCAGCTGTAAGAGAGACCCCCTCACAGCTGTGGTAATTAATTTTTTTCAAACTAATTTCAGGGGAATATAACAAAGAATAATGTTATAAACTTATATATTGAAAAATATATAATATAAAAAAAATGATTTACGTTGCTAAATAAGGCAGACACGTGTCATCACATCTGTTTGACAAAATGTTTTTGAAAAAAAAAAATTTCATGAGGGGAAAAAATTTGCGATTGGATCAGTGGTCTTGGAAGAGTTTGAAAAAGTGGGTTTTCCATAAATATCAAAATTGTGGAAGCAAATGAAATCAGAGATGCATCCTATGCTTCCTACACACTACACGACTTTCAAAGACGTCGGATCGTGGTACTATTCATATTACACAACTTTCTGTCTTGTCATACAAGTCGTTACGTTTTCAAATTACACAACGAATCTGCAGCAGGGGTGAACACATTACAAGACATTTCACTATTGACGAATCCCCGACAGCTCTGCCTGGACTCCAAATTACGTTTCAAAACAGAGTACATGTGAGAAGTGGTATGTGATACGAAAACAAATGCATGGTCACATGTTATGTGTTTGAGAATATAATGTGTACTAAAGGCATCACATATTTTATTGGTTACAATATGAAAAAGTACCTTATACTGAAAAATCTATCTATTTGTTTACCTGACTGTCCAAGAGAATTGTCAATTTCTCTCCAACTCTTTTTCTCCACCCAGTTGTGGTACAGTTCAGATGAAACATCAAATAGGCACTGGTGCTCCTGCCAATGTTCCACAAATTTTTCCTCCATTGCTTTGGGCCAATGTGACTTTCTCGATACCGCAGCCTGTTGCAGGTACATCAGAACTCAAATCGCGTCTTTAAAAGTTAATATATTGCGATCGTTGCTCATGGGAGCGAGCTCGAATTTGAAATCGTGTAGTGTAAACTCGCCATTACTCTTAAATAACTAGAGTACTTAAGTGATTACATTATTTTGCCCCAAAATTTGGCAATTTTGGCAATTTTCTCCACTTTTCCAAAACGATTGGACCCGGAGAATTGCTGCTTGTTGCTATGTTTCAGCATATCTTTCACAAAATGTTGAAAATTAATGAGATTTTATATTATATATTGTTTGGTAGGGCAAAGCTGGTTGAGAACTACTCTAAACCAAGTATTGCCAACTTTGGGAGATCCTTGTTTGGTGGATACTGTCCTACATACGTCCCTGACTTTGTTCTGCATGGAACCCCCAATGATGAAAAGCTGAGGCAGAATATCATATCCGACTTGGCCCATGCTGTGCAGGTCAGTACAACCTTTACACACCTGCTCAAAAATGTCTAATAATTAGCATTAAGTAATATTAGATTCTAAGGAAACATCACTATTACAATTGCTCATACTTAAGGGGTGATTCTTACAAAACCTGTTTTTTTTTTACCCAATATATTTTACCCTATATAATAACAATAAAATAAATAATACAATTATATTTTGTATAAAGAAAATAAAGCCTATATTTTAGGGCTATTAAGATTTTTTTGCATTGTGACATAAGTTACAGAGAGCACTTTAGCATAGAGCACTTAAACATGCCCCCACAACAATTCTCATTACCATTACACATCCAGATGTTTTACTAGTCCCATTGTTTTTAATTGGTTTATCAATAATATATTTTTCATGTTTTACTGTAGTACAATTTAAATGTGTAATTCTTTTTCACATTGCCGTAATGAGAATATCATAATGAACATATTTTTTTTTCCGCATATGTGAATTGGGAAGGGGGGGAGTGGGGGGGGGGGGGGGGGGTAAAATGTTCATAACTGTCACAAGTAAATAATGTCATTGTAGCCACATTTTCTACCATCCGGTTCTGAGCACGTTGAAAAATAATTCTAGTTGCATTTCCACATGAGCACTGTTCAGCATAGTATGATTACAAACTGTTCTCGGCCTGGTTCCAACCGTTGCGAATCACGATTGTTAATTTGTCAACGCCAAGGTAACTCATACATTTCTAGGAAGCTGGCTAATTTCACCAAGGTGTGGTGAAGGAAATGGTGTATATGTTTAGTGTATCTTTATGATAGCATGATGATGGTTTAACTAGTATAGAATATTTTATTCAACATGCCTTTTTCGACAGGGAGTTAGATTATGCTAGCTAGCTAGCTCATTAAAAATTATATAACATTTAATTATATTACTTGTAAAAATATTTTGTCCATAAATGCCCTTTTCAGCAAATCTGGGAACTTTTACCTTTCTGTATGTTCATGTCTGGCAGTATGCACAACCCCTGAGTGAAAGAAGTAAACCTCCGTCTTTATCTCTTTATCGCGACATGGGACATGTTTTTTCTGTGCTATAGCGGAGTACAAACCAGGTGGCAAAAGCAGTACTAAAAATTGAACATGCAATAATCCTCCATTGCGTACTTTCTCCAATGTATACCTCTCATGCCGTCACCAACTGATGGATTTGCTGTGTACATTGTTGCACCACAGTGGAAAATTAATCTATAAGTGTGCCAGCCGGACAGTATCAGCACAGAAATAGAACTGATCAGCCTGATGATGGAAAAAAATAAAAAATCTTGGTTGCCCTAAAAAAAAATTAATACAATCTTTATCCAATATGCAACATATTATTTCTTATTTGTAACTTTCTTTTGAGTCAAAAAGGTCCAGGACATTTTCTTAACACTTTTTGTTTGAATCACCCTAGGGTGAGAGAATTGAACAGATCTTTAACCCCAAGTATTATGTAACTCAGAAACAGGAAAGATACCTCAAATAATGTGGCTTGTTGAGGAGAGGTGTGCATTACTTTTCTGTAAACTACCTCTTTCCTCCTTGTAGCATCCTGTGTTGGATGAGCCTATCGCCGAGGCCGTCTGCATTATCGCAGATACTGAAAAGTGGACAGTGCAGGTGGCCAGTAGTCAGAGACGAACCTCTGACAAGCTAGGCAAAGAAGTGCTTGTGTCCAACCTCGTGTCCAACCTGCTCCAATCTACATATCAGCTCTATCGACTCAACCTGTCGCCAAACTTTGTGAGTTCAACTTTGTCTTACATCTTCAAATGGTGCTTGACTATCACCATAGTGGTTCTACCACAGATGATTTTCATTCTGACAGCAGCCAAGTGTGTGCTTCAGTTCCATAGTCTTATTTTAAAAAGCACGATCAGATTACTTTTGTTTTTTGGATTACATATTAATTACCTATCAGGCAACCACAATAAACTATTTTGTAATTTTCTGAGCATGCCCCTAAATTTTAAGAGTAGTCTGAGACAGAGCCTCTGAAGTTCCTTTGCTAAAGTTTTGTAATTTTTTTTTAAAGCACACAGACACAGTTGTACACTCTTCAGAATTTTAATTTATTAAACGTTTATATTTTAAAAGTCTTTTTTTTCATGGGTCAAACAGAAGCAAGTGCTCCACCTTAAGATACCCCCTTTTTTTGCATCTAAATCTGCAAATATGGACTGTTAATTTTCCGTTTGAATCATTAAAATAACTTGAAATTTGTGCTTGTTTTTATTATTGTCGTCATCATTTGCTTTATCATTGGTGAAGGTAATGGCACAGTGCAGCTATTTCATATGTCACCCTATAAAGTCTGACATATGAAATAATAGTCAGAATATTCCATTTTTTTTTCTTTTTAAAGGAGCTGTTTACTTGAACATAATACATTTATATATATATATATATATATATATATATACATTATACAGTAGTAAATCTTGCACATTTCAGAGATACCAAATATTTGGAAGTTTGGCCATGGCAACTCCACTTGGTCTATACAAATGTTTTGAAATGTATGACATTTTACGATTCAGTAAATTTTACAAAAAATTATGTATTTTATACATCAAACTCTATTGACATTTAAAAAAGGATATTGTAAAACTTTTTTTGCTGGGTCTCAGGGGGTTATAGTAAGGTGACATCATAATAGCATTAATGTAAAACAATGAGATCTTTAAATTGTTTGAGAACACTGCTTGTATAGAAATGCATATAATTATAAATTCAAACTCTGATTTATTTTTCTCTGGGCATGAATGAAATGCAATGGTGATTTAGAGATATACCTCAAAAGCCTGTTGTATCATATTGGATGCATGGATTTCAATGTGCTTTTCCAATAAAATAATATGTAACATTTTAACCAAGATCAAGTTGCTTTGTATTCAGCAAATATTCATTTTAAAATGTCAGTAACAATAAAATAATTATTGGTAATTTTACACTATCAAAATCAGCTACTTCGCCAAATGAAAGCGGAATAAAAAAAAAAGATATTTAGTCCACCAGGTGGCAGTAATACATTGCAAGAATTTTTTTTGCAAAGTTTTCATTGTAAACGATGCAGAGGCTTTAGAATATTGCACAAGTAACAAAGTAATTGGTATTCATATTTGCATGAAGCTTCAAGATTTTGTGTGATTGAGTGTGGCAGGTGTACGTAAAGCTAATGTATGCATTTTCATCCCTTGTTTTGTTTTTCAGTGTATAATGCATCTAGAGGACCGACTCCAGGAAATGTATTTCAAGAGCAAAATGCTGGCTGAGTACTTGAAAGGACAGACTAGAGTGCATGTGAAAGAGCTGGGCATGGTACTAGGGTAAGTAAGTCTTTGTACATCCTTTTATACAAATATATTTTGATTTGTGGCACGCAGTTATTTGGCAAAAAAATCTGATATGGCAGCTGTGAATGTTTTGCAGCTGTGAGGAGCCTTCATCACCCCAAAAGACAATAATCAGATTTTTCCATTATTCCCACAGGATTGAGTCTAATGACCTGCCCCTGCTCGCGGCTATTGCAAGCACTCACTCACCGTATGTTGCTCAGATTCTCCTGTAAGAGCCACAG
Organism: Moxostoma hubbsi; assembly: GCA_032164185.1. Classification (NCBI taxonomy): domain Eukaryota; kingdom Metazoa; phylum Chordata; class Actinopteri; order Cypriniformes; family Catostomidae; genus Moxostoma; species Moxostoma hubbsi. The sequence continues at coordinate 8,821,247 of JAVLUX010000001.1, forward strand.
AGAGTGAGAGACTCTCCATTCCTCCGCCAGCAGCAGGGCAGTGCACTCCAGGCCTCCACTCCCTAGCTTGAGCACCTTAAAGCCCACTGGGACTATAAATGGGGAGCTTCTAAGCTAGTGTTAGCCTTCACTGCATCCTGTGGGAGCAGTCTCAGGGTCAGCAGACTGCAGGACTAAAGCTTTGCCATTAGTTGGCAGCACAACTATATGTTGCCATGTTTTGGCAGCAATGGAGGAAACCCATAGACTCCTGAAAAGTAACATGGGAATGTCACTTTTTGACCTTTTTAAAAGTGATAATAGACACATGGAGTATATTTTTATTCATGTTCATATTTTGTTTGTTTGTTAGCCCCCCCCCCCCCCCCCCCCCCCACAAGAATGTAGAAGCCAAAGACATTCATGCATCCATTCATGCATACTGTAATTCCAAATACTAAACCATTTATGATCTTCATTGCACCTTCTTTAAAATAACATCAGAAGTGAAGACCGTTATTGGCTTCTTATAGATTCAGTTTTGTGATTTTAAATTCACTATCATAGATGATTCTGAAATGATCATGACAGAGATTATCAAGTAATATTCCTCATTGTATTTACAAGTGACATAACCCTGTATTGTCCTCCTTTACAAGTCAGTGAAAATGAGCACTACCTCAAACATTCAATATCACACACTTTTCGAAAATGCTAAATTAAACTTTTGAGGGATGATTTTCAATTTTATTTGTCAATCACATCATTACAAAATTGTGGCAATGTGGCATGAGTACTCACAAACGTGTTCTGAGAATTCTAATATTTTTTTAAAACTTGGGCAGAGACAGATGACCAACATCTTAATGTTGCAATAGAATGAAATGATTAAGGGGTGTTTTTATTATTATTTTTATGTGCATTTGGACACAATGTGCTGTGTGATTCAACATCAAAAAGGTTGAGAATTCATTTGGTATTGAAACACACTCTACATTTGGACCTTTTAAGTAGTGATTCAAGGACATGCAAAAATCATCTTTTAATTTCAGATTTGAAATGCTGAAATTCTTCTTGCAATGGCTCTTCTTAGCTTGCAACATGATTGTTTACTTCTGAAATGTCTGGAAGAAATGGAAAGTCTGTCCAGCTAATCATGGTGTACTTGGACAGAAAAAGATAAAGACGGAAATGCATTGATTTAATGTAAGCATCCATTTCAAATGGATTTGGTTTATACAGTTACTTGTATTAACTGTTGCATACATGTTGATGATTGGATGTCTTTGTATCAATACTTGCATCTGTCTTAATTGACATGACATGAAAAAATGACTTTGCTGGTTATTTGTGCTGATTTAAATGTGTAGAAGATGCTTCTGCAGGAAACCTACTGTTAGTTTAATTTTGTAAATAGAATATCTGTATCCATTTGTCTTCTCCAAATATATCTAGAGTATTTATATATATCATAATTTCTTTATACAAAAATAAATGTAAATTATTTACTTGGCATGCATTGGCAAATTGTAAATTGTATATACGCTTAGATTTTTTTCTCAATTTGTACATAATGTCTGTCTCTTGTGACCTTTTCTTTATGTTTCCCAATTTTTATGGGAATATTGTGCAATAAATATGACAATATTACAAATACAACTATGTGTGATTCTTTTTATTTTTTCCCTCCTCCACAGCCTTCTCTCTGACATAAAATTGTAGCATATTTTTTTTTTTTTTTTTTTTTTGTGCACACTAAATCTTCATACTGCTATTTTAAACAATGATCTGAGACCCCTTCATTTAAGCACACAAGATGTTCTCTGGAACATTCTCAAACCATAGACCAGATTTCATAACGTGGATCATTAGGCTTTGTTCATGCCAGCTTCAGTACATGCCATTTTTTTTATTGTATTTTTTTTATAAATAAAACAATCCATGCCAATTTTTCAATACAATGCAAATTAAATTAGATTTTTTTTAAAGGAATATTCCACCAGTGATCTTAGACTTTTGGTATATGTTGTTATGCATGAACAAATCCAGGATTTCATGAATGGTAGAAATATCGTATTATAACAGTGGCATATATTGTATCTATAAATATGTATTCATTCTTATCCAAATCAGAATTAAAGGTTTAGAACCTGGAGCAACATTAAGTGTCTTGATTAAGTTCTATAATGCTATTTCAATCTGTTAATGATGAGTGTGGTCTGTAGTAGAGTGTCACACACACACACACACACACACACACACACAAACAAACAAATAAGGGAGGGAGAGTCATGGATTGCCGCTGGACACTTCTACTCGAAGGATTACATTAATTCAGGATTATTTACGATACTTAACTCTCACAAATGGAGATATTTACTTTAAAGGAAGGAGTCTTTTTTGCCAGCTCTCGTTTTTGGACCGGCCTTTTGTTCAATAACACAATATAACAAGACTTTTCTCAACTTTACATGCTAACCGATGCTAACTCAAATCAATGCCAGACATCTGCGGCGACTCGAGACACAGCGGATTTTTTTTCTTTTCATTTAACTGTATTTTATTTTTTTGACTATATTAACTTTGTATTCCCGGAAATCAGAGTTTAATATGAATTCTTTTGTGGATTTATCGCTGAAGAAAGCGCTGAAAACTCCCACATCACGACGAACCGCTGAGGTAAAAATCCTGAAATAAACACAAATCATGATTTATCTAATCGGACTCAAACATCATGTACATTGATCAATTAATCCAGCAACACGCTTAAAGAGCCGCAAAATGAAGAGGAATTATTTTCTATTGACAGATCATTTCAATAGTGAACTGCAAATATTTATACAGTTTAGCGTTTGATACGGGTTGGTCCTGAAATATATAATTTGAGTTGCTGTAGTTATCATAAAATCAAGTTAGTTGCGTGAGTTATCATAAAATCAAGTTTGGCTTTCTAATTAATGTTACTGATGTTGTTTCGGCAGTTATTTCTGTAGTTCATTGCCAGATGTTTAGCTAGTCCACATACACAGAATTAAACTGTAGTACAATAAAGTAATAAGGTAGAAAATGTTCACAAACATCTAAACACTTGCTTACAGTGTGAACATTTGTTTACTTGATCAACTTTATGACAGACATGTGTAAGTGAAAACTCGACTGCATTCCAGAGGTGCCACCCACTTTGATAAACCTAGTGAAGTACTTACACAGCCTTAGATGATACAACCTGTGTTTGTTTTTTAATTTACCGGTACTGCATTTGAATTGTATTTGTCTTTTGAAAGCAGAATGAAACAGTCAAATTTTCCGGACCACATAGCACCCCCTTCTGGCCCCCTGAAAAACAAACAATGTTTTACAGAAAATTATGCTGGAACAAACAATGAAGCGGTATTATGGTGCACGTCTAAAAATGTATTGTGAGTCTGCTCACTTAATATTGAGGTTAATCCTACTGTAAAGAACATTTTGATCTATTGTTTAACTTCTAAGACACTCATCTTTATACTGTAGTGTTTTGCCTGTATCCCTTGCCCTTTTATTTGTGAAATCCAATGAAAACTCTCCCCTAACGCTTGGATTACTTCACTTTTATTCCCTGGAATTGTACAGTTTGTAGATGTTTGTAAAGTTGTTTGGAGGAAAAAATGTGGCATCTTTTTTATGCTTGCATGGGATCCTTCATTGGTAAATAACACTAACTTTTTGTTTGCTGTTATTGGCAGGCCAGACTGAAGTGATGTTGGCACCAGGATAGTCTTGATCTCCAATTTCAATTATGTGTATATTCTCAAAGCTGATCATGTGCACTAGAGGTCGACCGATAGTGGATTTTACAGATAACGACAACTAGGTTGGGCCGTACTTGCCGATAACCGATTAATCAACCAATAGTTTTTAAAATTGATACTGGATAAAAACAGTGCTGAACTTTATTATAAAAATACAAAAAAACTGTATGCACCATGAAAACATGCTAAATGAAGTAAATATATAAATATGAATAAATATTGAAGTCAATAAAATACATTAATTCAAACTGAAACAAAAAGTAATACTCTAAATAACAAATAAAACCAGTTACATTCAAAATATAACTGTTTAACTGTTCTTTTTCAAGCCAACTTAATGAATAAAAAAGACATTTCAAATAATAACAAAATTTGAACTTGTGAAACAGTGAAACTAGTCCTGTTAGCTATAGAACTACAATACAATAGATTCAAGTTTAACATGGTCCAGATCTAGTTTAATTTTAATATTCAAAGTTAAGAAACTTCAAATTATAATGGAGAAAGCAGAGTTTGTGTGCATGGTGTCCAGTCAGTCGGCTCCTCTTGGCATCATAAATCATGCCAATTTCACTGAACACCCTTTCACTAGGCACAGTGGATGGTGGGGGGCACAGGAATTTCTTTGCCAGAAGTGCAAGTGTTTTAAATCTTGTGTCATTTTTCTGCCACCACTGCAGAGGCATGTCACTTCTTTCAATGACAGGCTCTGACAAATAGCACTCAAGCTCACTCTCAAAGTTGCTCATGTTCATCCCCCGGGACACAGCTGTGGCACCAAAGACCCTGGCATACAGGGTGTCCAGTAAAGTGGGCTGATGGATTCTCTGCTTCTTTGTCTCTGATTCCAGACCCTCATCCTGCTCAGGTCCTTCTGGTGCAGGGCTCGGTTCTTCTTCTCTGAGCTTGCCAAGCTCTTTTTCAGCTTCCTCCTTTAGCCACAGTTTTCCTTTCTCAAGTGTTTCTTCAGACGCAAAGGCACGGGCCTTGTATCTAGGATCAAGGAGTGTTGCTAGGACCAGAACTTTTGTCTCTTCTGCCTTGGAAAACCGCTTTGTCAGGCTGTCAAGTATGGTCTTGCGCAAAGTTTTGATCCCTACTGATGATGGATGGACCCTCTGCCTGCAACATCAGCTTCAGAACAGACACACTGGGGATAATGCATCCTGCTGAAGACTCAGAGTTGCTCATCTCCATTGTGACTTCTTCGATGGGAACCAGTGTGTCAATAAGTTTACTGACAATGTCCCACTGTGTGGCAGATAAGCCACTGATATGTTCCATTGAGTTGGGACGGCCTGGATGATGTTGTGCTTTGGGACACCCAGCTCCTCCTGAATGATTCTTAGCCTCTGTTTGGCCAATACAGAGTGGCCGAAGTGAGTTGCACAGCTTTTTAATATGGCAATAATGTCGAGGACAGCTCTCTGACAAGATAGGCCATCATTGATAATGAGCTGAAGGGTGTGAGCAGTGCAGCTTAAATCAGGAAGTTCAGCCAGTTTCATTCCTTTTACCATGTTTGCTCCCCCATCTCTTAGGACAAGAACAACACGTTCTGTTGCAATATCCCAATATTCTAACATGTTCAGAAAGCTTTCTTGAATATAACTGGCTGTGTGTGATCCAGTTGTGGGCTTGACATTTAGCACCACTTGCTTTCTAGACCAGTCCTCAGAAATGAAATGCCCAGTTAGGCTCATCAGGGACTCTGTAGTTCCAGACCAACAGTCAGTTGTGAAGGCCATGAATGAGGCCTTGTCCTTCGTCACTACACTTTTCACTTTTGTCAAAACTCTAGAATATGTTTCATCGAGCATCTTTGTTCTGTAGAACTTCTAATTTTTAATCCGGTACCTGGGTTCCATAAGGGACATGAGCCTCTTAAATCCAAGGTCTAAAACCACTGAAAATGGTTGGTTGTCAGTGGCAATCATTTCAGTGATAGCGGCATCAATTTTGATAGACCTTGGATCTGTATCCTTCCACCCTGTCTTGCTTTCAAACAGTTGAGGCACTGATGGCTGAGAAGGATCTTTCATGCCCCTTTTTCCTCTAGCCTCTTCATGGACTTTTGGATGTATGTGCTTCAGATGACTCCACATGTTCGTAGTATTTTTACCTGTAGATGTTGATGCCCCCATGCTGATTATTTTGTCACAGATATTACACTGTGCTTTCCCTGGCGATACTTCAGTAAAATACTCCCACACTGGTACTTCTTCAAAGCATTTGCCATCTGAAAATAATTTAAACATTAAAATATAATATGTCAAATGTGTGTTTCTTTAGCTATAACACTTTGCAAGTCCAAGTTGTTAACAAGGATTTATTAGCTAGCTTACATGAACTATGTGCATTATGCAATATACATTTTTACAGCATGTATTAATATTTGAGCAATACAATTGCACCTTGATCATTCATGTTAGTTCATAGTGTATTACTATTAACAAATAAAAACCTTAATTTAAAAATGTATTAGTACATGTTAATAACAAACAAACAATGAACAGCAGTTATTAACCTTAGTTAATGTTACATATGGAATTTTATTGCAAGTGTCATTATTTCATATAAATCCAAACAGTCATGCTTAAAAATGGCCAACTTTAAATATCTACAACGCCAGAGCATTGAAAGGACATAAATATTAGGCCTACATGTATAGTCTCACACTTTTGCTTCTATTTTATAACACTTGATGATTATCTAATCAAAATAACAAAATATGTATTAAAGTGATGATGAAAAAAACCGAAATCGAATGCTTTTCTGATTTTGTTTATATGTTTCTGTCGGCTGTATGAACATATCAGTTTGCTATCTTACGTTTCTAGCTTTAAATATGCAACTTCCCTGCATAATGTGAAAAGCTGGATATAAACTAATGCAAATATATAGTAACAATTGTGACATTAAACATTCGGGTCAGACTTAGGTTTATTTTTGTCAGTGTTTTAACCACTTGAGGTAATGTTACTACTAATGTTAGCGTCCTCTCAGCCTCGAAGGCAAACAAACATACTGTTGTGCTGTTCTTTCTCTACTAATGCAGCATCCAGTCAACAAATTAATCAATTTATAATGATATGACATCATTATATGTACTGTATACATACCTTTTCGCTGTCTGTGCTTTAAACGCGCATCTGATGTCAGCGCTCTCCACCGTGTGCTCTCAGTGCAGAGCGCGGCATCACGTGTCGAAATAAACAACACAAGGCATCAGTGCTAGTTTTTATTACACCTCTAGAGGCCGCTCTTGTACTGCATGATGCCAGCAGACCCTTCTCAGCTCTCTCGTACTGTGTAATGAATGACAGCGCGCACTTCTCAGCCGCTCCAGCAACGGACACAAACAGGAAAAACTATCGGTATGGATTTTTGCCGATAACGATAGTTCCACCAATCAACTATCGGTGCCGATTAATTCGGCAAAACCGATGAATCGGTTGACCTCTAATGTGCACATCTGGATCAAAGCTGAAGAAACAGCTTAGTCAGACTTACTGTTCATCAGCATTGTAATCCAGACTTTTTCACATGAAGACAGTGATATTGTGGCAACAGTAGACACTAAGCCTTTTACTTTATTTTATTCTTTGATACTGGCATAAGTCTGGATCATGGTGTTGACAAACTCTTGTACAGTAAGCTTGACATAGACGGTTGAAATATTATTCCAAAGTCCAAAGGTTTGTTTTATTGGAAGTAAGGGCCATATGATATTTCACAGCATTGTGACTTCAAGGAAATCACTTTCAGACCGAGTTTAAGAGTTTAAGTGTTTAAGTTGGACTTTGAATGGTGTTAATGCTCTCAAGTCCAATCCCAGTCATTCATTTTGTATTTTTTTTTTAATTTAAGGCAAAGTGTTTCCCACAGGATTTAGTGAGACTGTGGTGGGTGGACCTCTGACCTTCTAGGTCTGCTGTAAGATGATTTTGTACATTTTAAAGTTAAATGCATCAATCTGGTGCACTTTGAAGTCAAAATTAAGAGGCTAGACCTATGAAGAACATTAGTAATTTAATCATAAAACACATTGGTTGTATAGATATGAATGGTGATGACACGCCAATTAAGTCACACCCACAAAACATGGTAAACGAGATGGAGTTTAACGAAGTTAACAAATGGTCAAAACACAAAATCGACTAGAGCATACATTTGAGCTAGGGCTCAATATTAAGCATCGTCATGTGCTTGTCCTCTGGACAAATAAATTGGTCATTCACTTGTCCGAGTAAAAAAGTTACTTGTCCAGAGAGAAAAAAGGACATTTAAGTTACATGCTCAAGTAACATGTCATGTTTTTGTTTCCTAAAATTATGACAGATGGCCAACCTAATAGTATTATACCTATGCAATCAACTCAATTCTCTGTGACAGAAATGTAGACTGCACTGGGTAGGAGAGGAGACTATTGTCATATGATTATTTTATGTTATGTATGGTAGTCAAATAAAGAAAAGCCTCCATCGCCATAATTTACAGCAAGAGGGATGCTCACACATCTATGGAATGTGATCTTGATATTGCTGGGAAACTAATGGGAAACACTGAGGCAACTAAGAAGGTCTTGAATGCATTTCACAAATTGAAAGACTTGTTTACTGCACGTCTTTCTATAAACCAATGAGGAAGATGTTTAAATTCTTGTGTTTACAGAGACTCTAAACTGCCTTCAGGTATGGATGGTTTCTTGGGTCATTACTGAATGCAGTAAAACATGCCCAGTGAAGCTAGCAATGCCAACAGCCAATCAAACAAACAAAAACATGTAACATCTCATTGCTTTGATAGCAAATTTGAACCCAGTTGGGTGTGTCAAGTATTACACAACAGAGCAAAACAAATATTGCCTTGGCTCAATTTCCATACCATTATACTGCCTGCCTCATCCCTGTGGCTGCTTTGCCTTATGGGAGTCAGAGTGTTACGTTAAAGGGATAGTTCACCCAAAAATGAAAATTCTCAGAATTTAATCACCCTCATGATATCCCAGGTGTGTATGCAGGGCTCCAGACTGCGACTAAATGGTCCTAACAGTGCAAATAAACTTTGCAAGAGGTCGCTCTTGTGCGCCTACAAAGTTGGCCAACTCTCTGATTGAGCACTTGTGCACGATTGTTGTCGTTTTTTGTTGTGCATGAGAAATATCAAGCAGCAATCGTCCCAAAAACTAAACACCTTTTCCAAGATAAGTCAGTGCGGCTCAATGCTCAATGGACAGATCAGACGTGCATTTACACGTGGACCGACCGTCTCAAGTTTTCAGCTGTGCAGATCATCATAAACAGTGCAGCGAGAAGCACGGGCTGGGTCACAGATAGAAAACCTCTATAAAAACCCATATTGTATCCATGATTAAACTAGTGTAAAATTTGAATAAATGGCCCCAACATGCTAAACAGCACTGCAAAGGAATAAAGGAGAAATCTGTACCATGAACAGACAAAAATTGTAGCAAAGGCTTTCAGTCCACACATCACAGGTATTAAAAAATATTTACCATGAACTTATATCAATATATCAGGGTAGTGAGGGAATACAATTTAATTTTGGATGTGTTTTCCTTATGAAAAAAATCATAATTTGTTTTATGGTTACTGTCCATGTTATCATGGTTTTACTTTTACCTTTGGTTACTATGATCTTATTGCAAAATACCACATCCTAATGAAAAGAAACCATGAAAGAAAACTAATTCCCACTGTCACACCATGTCCCAACCAAACACGATGCTTCGACATGCTATCCTTCTCATAAATGTATACTAAAGCCTGTGTGACACAAGCCGGTTAAAAAAAAATATTTTCACCAAGGATGTCACTGACCTATGGAATGTTGTGTTTGGGGTCTCGTTCTCTTCAGCTCTATAGACACACACACACCGAGTCAAACGCACACACACACACTGGCAGCTCATTTTGACTTTCTCTCCACTTCCCTGTCTCATGGAGATTGACGAAATAACAACAGAGTACTGTGTGAGTGTGTGAAAATAAAAAATGGTAATAGACAGAATTTTGGTGCGATTCATAAAGTAATTTTGCCCTGTGTATGTGTGTGATCATCTTGAGATTTGTCTTAGAAAGTGTATGTCATGTCAAGCTTTACAAAAAATCATGCTTTAACAGAAGATACAACTGTAATATCTGTAATGTCTTAAGAGTCATCATTGTGTAGTTTGATAAAATACGTTGGTAAAATGTGTATAGAAATGAAATTATGAAGTAATAATTGTATTTATCCCCTGTGAGCATGCTGAATGCGACGGTGGCAAGGAACCCAAAACTCCATAAGATATTTGTTAATGGAGAAAATTAACCTTAGGAGAAACCAGACTCAATGTGGGTTCCAGTTCCCCTCTGGCTAACATCATGAATATTATGCCAGTATTATGTATAGTGTAAGTCATGGTTTAAATTGATTAAACTAAGTAAGTGTTAAGGGTCAGTGTTTAAACAAAGATTTTGTATAAACTGTAGAAGATTAATGACTAATGTCTTAATTCCATCCTGGATTAACTGCAGAAGTTCACATAGATGCAATTGTCCTTGTTAGTTGGCTGATGAAGGCTTTTGTTGGCAATAATTGATAGTCTATGTATTCCATTTCAAGAGTGTAGTCCATCAATATACAAAGCTGATGCAGGCAGAGATCAATGAGGTGTATCGCAGTTCAACCTGATTGGTAATTTCAGTGAGGTCTATCCTAAATCCAAGGTTCAGTCAATGGCATATAGAAAATTAGGTTTGCTCAATAAACAGACTGTTCCATCTGACTATTGTAACATCTGCATTTATTGTCAATTATAATCATTTTAGTGTATGAATATCACGGTGTCACGTCTGGTTAGGAACCGCCCCCCCATCCTCCCACCCCCACGACCAACAAAGTCGGTGGTGCAACAATCTGAACTTGGTGGCACCGGTGCTACTGCTCTGAAATTTTTGTCTGTAGCCCTGGTTTGACTTACTTTCTTCTGCTGAACACATTTGAAGAAAAACAGAAAAATATCATAGCTCAGTAGGTTTTTAAAATGCAAGTGGATGGTGATTAGTCTTTTGAAGCGCCTAAAAGAACAGATAGTCAGCATAAACAACTTCCGTATGACTATATCTTAGTTAAATTAATGCCTTATAAAGATAAACGATCGCTTTTGGTGCGAAAAAGATATTTAAGTGATGAGACAATTTAAATTTTTTGGGTGAACTATCCCTTTAATGATAGAAAAAGACTGAAACGTCAGAACAGACTTAGTTGCCCAAGTAAATCAAACTCTGAAAAACTCTACTGTGCAATAAGTGGTTAAGTTTGAAAAAGCTATGATTGCTCTGAATTTTAAATGTTTTGCTGGTTAAAATCTTAATAGTTTAAAAGGTTAGCTTGGATTCATTCTTATAAATGTAATTACCAGGTAATATATATATAAAAAAAAAGCATGTTACAATATATTACAAAATCAGTACAACATTCCTGCCATTAATATATTTTTACAGCTGTAAGTCTGAGAACAGAACATTTGAACTTTAAACTGAAACATTTTAAACTTGAAGTTTGCTACACAACCAGGTCTCATTATTCACTTTCACACATACAGCCTTTTCCAGAAAATTACCAGCAATTTTTAATTCATAGCTCATGTGTGAACATGACCCGTTCAAAATTACCAGTAAATTTGAGGTTGTAACATTACCTGAAAGTTCCGTTTTGATGCGAAGCGTTGACAGATTCTTAAGATTAACAGTTTGAGCACATACGAGGTCAGGACATGCTGACGTAAGATGGAGACGATTCAACTACTCTGGAGTCCAAACATTTCTGAAAATTTGTTGTAAAATTATTCCATTCCAAAGCAGACTGTAGAGGAAATCTCAATAGAAAAGTCTGGCAAAAGCGCGACTCAAATCTGAACTCACATGGTGAGCAACCGATGGAAATCAACCGTGGGTGGCCACAACACTGAACTACGAAGAAATGGAGATGGCAAACAAGCAAAGTGGAGAAAACATTAATCATCACTTACCTCCAACTTGCGTAGCAGTCTTCATCATTCCACTCAGTACCGCACCCAAATGCACTCAGCCCATTTCTTTTGAAACTCGGAATAGTGAAGCAGCAACATCAACGGCAGTGCTCCTGTACATCCATGTTTGTATACATCTGTCGTTAGAGGTGGATAAAAATATAGATTAGAATTAAATATAGATTAAATATAGACATCATGCGTGATCACTATCGATCATCATTTTCATGATCGATCATTGCTGCCACGTCCAAGTACCCAAGTACTTGAGTACTCGTGCACATCCCTAGAACGTTCAGGTGCGGGATAGAAACTTGAGGGTGGAACAAACAGTCCTGCGCAGACCTCTAAATCAAAGCTTAGGTAGCTGCTGGCAGGCAAAATCAGGTTCGGTCTTCAAGTCAACACAAGACCGTGATACTTCAGAGATAATCACGAGTAAGTGTCTTTGCTCTTAACACAATGTCACTTAAATGCTTATTAGCTACATCTTATTTATAGCTTTCCATACACTGTGTATCTTTAAAAAAAAAAAGTTTCTTATTGAGCTAGGCCTGCTGGGCCTGATTAACACTGCTGCCCCAAAGTCTTTTCTCTCTTTTACTGCGATACCGTCATCACCATATTAATGTTACTATTTCACTAGAGTTGCTGTGTGCCTATGCAGTGACACGGTCAGAGATGGAGTGTATTTAATGAACATAGTCTGGAGCAGAGATAGTGAGTAACAGCAAATTATTGAGCTGAGAAAGAACACGAGGCAAGGGGGGGGGGGGCGCCCTTCAAAAGCTCAGACTCAATTTAAAGACTGGTCCCTACATAGAGTAGCACTTGGTGAAAGTCACCTTTCATCTCTGGGTGTAAGATGGCTTTACAGAATTCTTGTTACTCATAATTTTACTTTCTTGTAGAACTGGTTGAGAGAGAGGGTGAGCGATAGACCCTGAGGGTGACCTAAATAGGGCAGAGAAAAGTAATCTCTGCCACAACAAAATCAGATTGAATATTTCCTTTACTCACTGAACATAACAAACACATGCATTTTTTTGAGCTTCAGGATTGTCTTGTTTAAAGTTTAACAAACAAACCAACAAAAAACACTTGATAGCAAACCTGATAGCATGTAGTGGCTAGAAAAAGTATTCTGGTAACACTCTAACTTCTTGATATATACTTGCCACGGTAAGGATAAAATATTTTTTGCAGTTAAATCAAATTGCTGGGAGTACACTAATAACTTGGAGGAAAATTCTTACTGATTAGCCCAAATATATTGAATATATTAAGAATTTACGAAAATTAAACTGAAAATGAATACACTACAAGTATTTGATGACAGAGTCGTGACATGCTGTGACATGCTGTCATGAGTTCACCTTGCATTATTTGATCAATTAAGTGCTTAAAAAAATGCTGCCAAAGGTGGTATGGCCAAGTATTAACTTTTATATATTTATAATTTAAATTATTTTATCTTGTTAAATTAATTAATTTAAAATGCATTTTGTCCTGCACTCATCCTTGAAACATGGGGAGAAAAACAATTGACATAAAATTCTCTTTACATTCTATTTACCTACAAATGTTACTATAAGTGTAGACAAACTAATTGCAGAACCTGCAATACAGTGCTCTTTAACAGTGCTCTTTTTCTCTTCGTGCATGAGAAACCCTGAAGTCAATACAAATATGCAATAATTAAATAAAGAAATGCATGTGACCTTTTCATATTTTTTTTTTTTTTTATGTTATGCATCAAATTTTCTATACCTGTTTATCCTTAATGTACATAATTCCATGTGTATTTATATCACTGGACCTTGTGTTATATTATTCAGGCACTGAAAAAGAGAAGCTGGGTTCGGGAGTCCGTTTGAAATATTCTCGTAGCAAAATACATCTGCAAGTATAAAGTGGATGTATTTTTATGCAATAGTGCTCTTTACTCATCTTACTCACATAAAAAACACAGATTCCATTGACAGTTTCATCCAGAATTCAGCTCTTGCAGCGGGGGGAAACACCTGCCATGCAACCCCCCCACCCCCACCAACATTACAACATTAAGACATTAAAGAAATATATACAATTTTTATAATTATAATAATAATAATTATTATTATTATTGTTATTTTAAAAGTAATATTTCTGTAATTATTTCATATTAGCAGCATTAGTATGGGGCTTTTAACAGTTTTTGTGTTAAGTTCCGTTAAAACAGGGCTGTATGCTTCCTTTTTGGCTGATGCACTGGTGCAAGTGGGCTATTTATTAGCGCACACATAAGTTTAGTAAAAAAAAATATATATATATTATTTTCATTATTTAGTGCAGTATGTCACTCGACAAAGTGGTAGCTCATTGAAACAATCAGTTCATCACATTATCGGCTTCAAACGGTACTCTTTTAATTTTATCCCTGCATCAGAAAATCATTGTTTTTACCCAGTTCAAGTGTCAACTTACAAGTCATGCACTATAGTATTTGATGCCGTAAGATAGCATTGTGTGAGAAAAAGTATGAAAAGTGTTTATGAACTGATAATCTGATAAACTGATAATGCAAATTTTTTTTACTCATGATTTTTGTAAAAGGGAATAAAAGTCGTTGTTATTGCTGTGCCTCTAGTGTTCTTTTTACTAAAAAACTAATGCGATGCATACAACGAGCCACATAAAAAAAATGTTGGTGTAGTAACTTCAATGAGACTGAGTTGAACACATCTTTTTTGTGATTTACACCAGGAGAAGACACATTTCAGACACTGTGTTAATAACGTAATTTACAACTAGTTGTTCACTTTGGTTCCCCTTCTGTCACTCACTCGACGTTGTGTAGAATGACGTGACACAAGGGGTCTTCCTGGGACGCCAAACGTACCTCTGAACCTGAGAAAAGGCCAATGTCAAGTTGGTGGACAGAATTTACATGCCCGCCCCGGACATACGGGTGTAAAGGGAATCGGGCAGTGAGTGCCAGTTAGAATTTTTCTTCCTAGCCGAACGGTTGTGCAACTGCAAGCTGAGTTCACCACTGTTCCACTCACCTCTACTGGCCATAAGCACTGCTGTTGGATCTACGGCACGTTTCCAGCTGGCGTTCTCTCTCTCTCGCTGCACGCTGTGCAGTCTACGCCCCTGGGCGCTTCGACAGCACTTTCATCGCCTGAAAGAGTGTTTCTCCTCCTAAAAAGAGTTTATTTCCTCTAAAAGAGTTTGAGTTCCCACTCATAAAAGAGCAATACACAACAGGTGTTGAACGTCCTTTTCAGGACGCGTCTTTTTAAAGATGTCTTTCCGCCTCTGTGTAGTTCCTGGATGCGGTTGATTTCTCTCCACTTCTGACGGTCATAAAAGCTGCCTCACGTGCCTGGGCTGCTATCACACGCAGACAGCGTTTTATGAATGGTTCATGTTCTCAATGTGAGAACATAGCCATGGTAACATTGCAATTGCAGCTTTCTTCTCACGAGAGAAAGCCACTTCAGCCACCCCCCGCATTACTACTTCTTCCCACGGGATTGAGGACGACCCGGTTTGCGATGAAGACGATTTGGGGATGACGACGGGCTCGGTTTCACCAGGCAAATCGCCATGAACCATCCGCCCACTCGGGATGAGTGCAGCTGGCTGCGAGGCATTCTCCCTTGAGCCCCCAGAATTGGATGACGACATCGCTGCTGCATCAGAGAGCGTCACAGCGGCGACTGATGCAGATGACTCGTCTGGGTTGATGTCCGCTATGCTTTCCCGGGCCGCCGTGAGCACAAGTTTGGACTGGAAACCTCCGTCCCCCCGTCACGGCTACTCGATCGGTTCCTCGGATCAGGACGCCGCTCGTAGCCATGCCACCCCCCGGTTCAGTTCTTCCCAGAAGTGCATGACGTGCTGACACGGTCGTGGAGGGCACTTTTTACTGCTCAGAACCGAACCCTCCGCTCGTCTGCTCTCACTACCCTGGATGGCGGGGCGGCCCATGGGTACACGGAGGTCCCCCAGGTGAACAGAGCGGCTGCGATCCACTTGTGTCCCGAGAACACTGCCACCTGGCGCCACGGCACATAACGTGTGGCAATCACCCCTTCTTGCCGTCAGACTTTCAACTCTTGGACAGACCTCTGCTTTCTGCGGAGCGGAGTCCCCTGGCAGCAGGTGTCCAGACGTGTCGTAGTGACCACAGACACCTCTTGACAGGGTTGGGCCGCCGTGTGCAATGGGCATGCTGATGCTGGCCTCTGTACAAGACCCCGGCAGCGTTGGAACATCAACTGCCTAGAGTTGTTGGCTGTATCTCTTGCCCTACGAAGGTTTCTCCCACTAATCCTGGGCAAGCATGTCTTGATCCGTTCAGACAGCATCGCGACGGTAGCGTACATAAATCGCCAGGCGGCGTGTGCTCTTGTCATTTGTCACAACTCGCCCGCCATCTCCTCCATTGCAGTCAGCCGCGACTCAGTTCGCTGTGCGCCACTCACATCCCTGGCAGCTGCAACACGGCAGCGGACGTGCTGTCACGGCAGGTTTCGTCCAGCGGAGAGTGGAGGCTCCAACTCCAGGTGGTCCAGTTGATATGGGACCAATTTGGCAAGGCACAGATAGATCTCTTTGCCTCCCAAGACAACTCCCATTGCCCGTTCTGGTACTGCCTGACAGATGCTCCTCTCGGGACAGACGCGCAGGCACACAGCTGGCATCGGGGGCTGTGCAAGTACGCATTTCCCCCAGTGAACCTTATTGCACCGGTGCTGTGCAAGATCAGGGTGGGAGGACGAGGAACAGGTCATCCTGGTGGCCCCTTACTGGCCCACCCAGGCATGGTTCTTGGATGTTACGCTCTTCACGACAGCAAATCCCTGGAAAAATCCCCTGAGGAAGGACCTTCTTTCTCAGTGACGGTGCACCCTCTGGCACCTCCACGTCTGGTCCCTGGACAGGATGGCGAAAATCTACCACCTGCAGTCATAGACATGATCAACCAAGCCATAGCTCTCTCCACCATGCAACTTTACACCCTAAAGTGGCGCTTGTTCACGAATTGGTGTTCTTCTCGAGCCGAAGACCTGCAGAGGTATGCAGTTCGGTCAGTGCTTTCATTCCTGCAGGGGATTGCTGTCCCCCTCTACCTTGAAGGTGTATGTAGCTGCTATCGCAGCCCACCACGACGCAGTAGATGTCAAGTCACTAGGTAAGCATGACTTGATTATCAGGTTCCTGAAAGGATCCCGGAGACTGAACCCTCCCCGGCCTAGCCTGTTCCCCTCCTGGGATCTCTCTGTGGTCTTCTCGGGCCTTCAGAGACCCCCCTTTGAGCCGCTTGATTCAATTGATCTCAAAGCCCTCTCCCTCGGCTCCCTTCTGATCATGTTAGCCTCCATCAAATGGCTTGGGACCTGCATGTGTTCTCTGTCAGCGACACCTGCCTGGAGTTCGGCACATTCTCACGTTATCCTGAGGCTGCGACCGGGCTACGTGCCCAAGGTTCCTACGACCCCCTTCAGGGACCAGGTCTTGAGCCTGCAAGCAAGCTGCCCCGGGAGCAGGCAGACCCAGACTTCTCGTTGCTGTGTCCGATACGTGCTTTGCGTATCTATTTAGACCGCATGCAGAGCTCTAGGTGTTCTGAGAATCTCTTTGCCTGCTTCGACGGATGGCGGAAAGGGAACACCGTCTCCAAACAGAGGTTAACTCATTGGGTTGTTGATACTATTTGCTTATCTTATCACACCCAGGCCGTGCCCGCCCACTTGCGGGTTCGAGCACACTCTACGAGAAGTGTGTTATCATCGTGGGCACGGCCTGGGCAGAAATTTGTAGAGCAGTGGGCTGGGCACCACCCAATACATTTGCCAGATTTTACAATCTCAGGGTTGAGTCGGTCTTGTCCCGTGTTTTGTCAGGTCCGAGCTGGTTGAACTCGGTAACGCGGCACAACCGACCAGCCCTTCACCAAGTTGATCCAGTGCGCCTTCTATCCCAGGTTAGCCACTAAGCGTCGCTCCATGGATGTTCTCCTCCCTAGCCTTCTGGCCGGCAAATTCAGCGGAGAAATTCGCGGCCAGACCACTACAAGTCACAGGTGTTCTGTAATGGGGTCGGGCTCCACGGGCTTGGTTCCCTTTTCAGGCAAACTCCCTGTGATGTATTTCCCGCGATACGGTCCTCCTGTCGGTGGACACGTGTTTCCCTTGGGCAGCCCCGCTGCCCCGGTTGCCGTGCTTGTAGAGTCCCCCCCTCATTAGGCTGGACCTACCACCGTGCCATTTCCCACTTACAACTTCACAACCCTCGTGGTGTATTTGCCACACGTTACCTCCCCCTAGACTGGGCAGGATGTGGCCTCTGCAGGGTCTTTTCCCCCTGAAAGAATAGGACCGGTAAAGACCGTCTTCCCCGATGCCTTTCATAGCGTTAAGATCTTCACGTCCTATGTGAGAGACATAGTGAGAGAAAAGGCGCAGCTGCCAGGCTTGCTCCCATGCTAGTCATGTAGCACCTAAGATCTGTATGTGACACCTCTTTGGGGGCGTTGGGGAGGGCTACGTGCAGCCGACACAGTTGCCTCTAGCACGCAGTAGCCTGCTTGCACTTGTCTCAGCAGTTCATGTAACACGGTCAGTGCATGGTGTTTTTATATGGGACCCCTTGTGTCACTTCATTCGACACAACGTCGAGGGAGTGACTGTGGCACGGTGGAGGGCGGGACCGGCGCTTGATTACGCACGCCCGGTCCCGTATTAGGCTAATTAAGCCGTCAAGAGGGATAAAGGCCACTCGCAGACGGCGATCGAGAGAGAGAGAGCTCAATTACAGACATGTCCGTCCGCTTATGTGTTTGTCTTTTGAGTTTTACATTAAACCTTTAGTTTATATGTCAAGCCGGGTTCTCGCCTCTTCCTTGCCCACGAATTTGATCTGTGTTACATTGGTGCCGAAACCCGGGAAGGAAGAGGGATACGCCGTAGCGTCACTACCCCAAAAGAAGCAGCCGCGGCCATCTGCCGGGGGACGAGGATCCCAGCCGCCTGGACGCGGAGGAATGGCCGCCGACCGCGAGGGGAGAAGGGGCTCCTATAGCCGACCGCCTGGAGCGGTCAGGGCCGCTGCCAGGGGCGGAGGATGCCCCTACCAGCCGCTGAAACGCGGAGGGGTCGAGGGAAGACCGCCGTCCGCGAGTGGGGAGGGGATCGCGACCGACCGCCTGGAGCGGGAGAACCTGCTGCCAGGGGCGGGGGAGTCCCCTTCGGCTCCCCGAGAACGCGGCGGGGCAATCCGTCCGCCAGGGGCTGAGGACTGCCTCGGATCTGCCTGGAGAGGCGCGGCTGCCGTTCGGTAGAGGGTGGAGGAGTGGCTGAGGAACGAGCTACGGCGTATCAGAGAAACCGGCTTGACATATAAACTAAAGGTTTAATGTAAAACTCAAAAGACAAACACATAAGGGGACGGACATGTCCGTAATTGAGCTCTCTCTCTCGATCGCCGTCTGTGAGTGGCCTTTATCCCTCTTGACGGCTTAATTAGCCTAATACGGGACCGGGCGTGCGTAATCACGCGCCGGTCCCGCCCTCCACCGTGCCACAGTGACAAAAGGGGAACATCATGGTTACTGTTGTAACCTCCCTTCCCCGAGGGAGGGAACTAGACATTGTGTTCCTCCTGCCATAGCTCTAGATCTACCACGGCACTAGATCTACCACTGTAAACAGCCATACCTTATTTTTGGCTCCTCAGTGCAAAATGCTGACTGGCACTTGCTGCCCCGCTTCCCTTTATACCCATATGTCTGGGGCGGGGTATGCAAATTCTGTCTGTCAACTTGACATTGGCCTTTTCTCAGGTTCATAGGTACGTTTGGCGTCCCAGGAAGACCCCTTATGTCACTTCATTCGACACAATGTCTCGTTCTCTCCCTCGGGGAACGGAGGTTACAACAGTAACCATTATGTTCTCTACATATGCAGAATTCATGTAAATATAGTTTTTGCTACTTTAATTTTTCACAAGTACATTTGGTTATAGAACCAATCTCTGTGTGTAAAGAACAGGATAAAACACTCAAAGGGGGGAGCAACAGCTGTATTTAGTTGTAGTGTATACCTGGCCTTTGTAAAGTTTTCATTCTGTGGAAATCGGCAGAGCTTTCTTTGGAAAGCTGTGTCTGTGCAAGTCTAGTTATCTGCAGTGGCACTGAAATGCAGTGAGGTGCAAAACATAATTAGAATTGACCCAGTTTTGATTTCTCAGTGAAGATGAACAACACAATCACAGTAGGTCATGTACTTTTACACTATATTTTCATAAACTGGTAATCTCAGGAAAACAAGGCAGCTGATTTAAGAACCAGAATGCAGCCAAACTTGAAATGTTAGTTTTGCTGCCCAGTGGCTGTTTTGTTGTAAGCATTGTTTTGATCTTGAAGCATGCTGGGAATGTGAGTGGCTCTCAGGACATCTGCCTGTTTAAAGCCTTTTGACATTGTGCAGCATTCTGATGAATGTCACTTCTGGTTGGTTGAGCAAAGAACATTGATACTAGTAGAACAATGTAATTAATCTCTGTGCTGTCTGAGGTCTGGTTTAATGGATTTGCTCACTTTATTGTAAGGCGCTCTAGTGAGAAAGATTAAACTTAAAACATACACGTATGTACATGTAAACTGCAGTCTTGTGCTGAGTTCTCAAATTGTCTGATGTGAGTATTTAATGCTCTGGGATTGAAATGATAGGCCTATTACTTTTATTAGTCAACACTAGGGATGCACCGATACCACTTTTTCTCATCCTATTCCGATATCGGAAATCTCAGTATCAGCTGATACCGATCCATATCCGATACCAGTGTTGTTTTTTGCATAATCAGTTTAGAATATCTTTACATTATTGTGTGGAACTAATTGGGTGTACTCTTTAATATGTAAAGAAACACAAACCTCTAACTACACATTGTTTCAATGTAAATGTATAGCTTATTAAGAAACACCTTATTGTTAACTAGTATACTGGATTATGTAGCAGCAAAATTAACAGTAATTCCAGTCTTCAGTAGAAAAGGAACCAGTGTCTATTTGTTTTGTTTTCTATATTTCAACTTGTATTTCGACTTTAAATGATTCAGATCTCTTTTTTGTTGTTTTTTGTTTAGTTGTAAGACATCAGTCCACTTTTCATTCACATAGTTATTTTTGTGGAACCAATTCAACTTAAATATTGTTATAAATTGTAAACAAATACTAATGATGGCAATAATAATAATAATAATTGTTATTAATATTATTATTATTGACTTTTAATTTTAAATACAACAGTAATATATTTAAACGTGCACTTTTTAAACCCTCACACTTTTATTTTGACATTCTAAACTCTCCAGGAAGTCCTGTATGTGTCTGTTTGTAGGCAACTTATTCAAATTCTGGTAAAATGCACCTCCGGTGCCATTCTAAATGCATATTACAAGTGAACCAAACTATTGAGCATCTACATCTGAGATGTTGTTCGTGAGTAGCGCTCAAATATTGTGCACCGCTGTGAAGGTTAAAAATAGCCGCGAGTACAGTTTGCGTGAGTTTGTGTCAACAGAGCAGCACCATTCACTAATGCACTGGCGCTACGCATACTATATATTTACTTATTAAACACAGTCTTTTTTGATTCACAGAGCTAATCGCAGGTCTTCAAGTGGCTTTGAATAAAATGCACGAGTCATATGAACTACTTTTAATTGTGTTTTAATGGTTCTTTTATGTAATTTTTGGAGCTTGACAGTAACGAACATGACTAACACAGTATTGATTTGGATCGGGCTCATCTGAACGAAACCTGATCTGTCTAAAAGTTTCAGTATCTGAGCCAGTACCGAATGAGGTATGGGATCGGTGCATCCTAGACACTATTTACTAGTACCTGCTTTACTTGGTAATCGTAAGTCTCACAATCCTTAAGGACACATTACACAGTAATAGCACTCAGTTCATTTTAAGTCAGATGTGAGAATGATTCAGACAGATAACTCAAGAGGACTGAGGTTTTTTAAGTCTTTTTGACCATTATATTCATAAGAACTGCTATAAAGAGTCATTTGTTCATTTTTTTTTAAATGGACTTCACTGGTGGAGATGGATGTTTTTTATTGCGTGCAACCAGTGAGGACAACTTGTTGTCTATTTGTTATCTTACTTTGTGGTACTTTGTGGGTTTTCTCTCTCAGTACAATCTAATTCATACTTGGGCTGCAAGATTTAGAAAAAAAAGACATATTGTAATAAATATCCCCTCTTATTTTTACCCTTGGTGAGCAAATCCTATTTTTATTCGGTGGAACCTTCGGCCACCTGAGCAGGATTATACACTGGCAGCCAAATGTTTGGAATAATTTACAGAGTTTGCTGTTTCAGAAGGACATTGGTACTTTAATTCACCAAAACGGCATTGAACTGACCACAAAGTATAGTCAGGACATTACTGATGTAAAAATAAAAGCACCATCACTTTTTGATCAAGTCTAGACAGGCCTCATTTCCAGCAGCCATCACTCCAACACCTTATCCTTGAGTAATCATGCTAAATTGCTCTAGAAAATCACTTGCCATTATATCAAACACAGTTGAAAGCTATTTGGTTCATTAAATTATGCTTAACATTGTCTTTGTGTTTGTTTTTGAGTTGCCACAGTATGCATTAGTCTGGCATGTCTTAAGATCAATATTAGGTAAAAGTTTCTCGAGAAACTCGTCAGTCAATCATTGTTTTGAGGAATGAAGGCTATTCAATGCTTGAAACTGCCAAAAAACTAAAGATTTAATTCAAAGGTGTACACTGCAGTCTTCACAGACAAAGGACAACTGGCTGTAACAAGGACAGAAAGAGATGTGGAAGGCCAGATGTTCAACTAAACAAGAGGATAAGTACATCAGAGTCTCTAGATTGAGAAAAAGATGCCTCACGTCCTCAGCTGACAGCTTCATTGAATTCTACCTGCTCAAAACCAGTGTCATGTACAACAGTAAACAAAAGACTCAGTGGTGCAGGCCTTATTGGAAGAATTGCAATGAAAAAGCCACTTTTGAAACAGAAAAACAAAAATAAAAAGTTAGAGTGAGCAAAGAAACAGACATTGGAGAGCAGAGTTATGGATCTTCACCCCATTGAGCTTTTGTGGGATCAGCTAGACTGTAAGGTTCGTGAGATTTGCCTGACAAGACAGCCACATCTATGGCAAGTGCTACAAGAAGCGTGGGGTGAAATGTCACCTGAGTATCTGGACAAACTGACAGCTAGAATGCCGAGGACCTGCAAAGCTGTCATTGCTGCACATGGAGGATGTTTTGATGAGAAATCTTTGAAGTAGTTTAAGAAGTTCTAATTTTTTTTTTTCAAATTGTAATATTAATTTTTCACATTTTTAATGTCCTGACTATACATTGTGATCAGTTGAATGCCACTTTGGTGAATAAAATTCCCAATTTCTTTCCATAAGAGCAAAATCTACATTATTCAAAATTTTTGGCTGCCAGTGTGTATGTATGTATATATATATATTAGGGTTGTGCCGATAGACGATGATATCAGGGATCGACGATAGTCAGATATATCGCCAATAGCTGATGCCTTTGACGATATCAAAACGATATTCTCTTGTTTTCCCATTAATGTATTATTATTATTATTATTAGGCTATTATTATTATCAAATTAATATTACAATTAATTTGCCCTGCCATATTTTCACATCGACATCACCGCATATAACCGACACTTGTGATACTGACATACTCGTCTGAGGATTATAAAAATTAAATATTGAAACTGTTTTAAAAACAGACTACAAAACTACATCCCACATCAAAATTAAATTGCAAGTTGATAGACCTATATTCACAAATTGTGTCAAAAGTGCTTGTTATAAAAAAGACACATCATTCTTATACAGTTGTTGTTTGAGCCATGGCGAAAACGGCATCGTCATTCGTCAGCATTTTGTTTTCTTTGCATAGCACATTAACATAAAATTGTAATGATACTTCTAATAATAATAATACTAATTACAATGCAATAACAAATTGCTGTTATTATTATATGATTAAAAATTATATAACCATCCATACCTCTGCAGTATGGTTCTCTGCGAGGAATGTCTTTTTGAGACATTTTGCCTCCAGTTTCCAATCTTCTGAAATATAATGACATGTAGGGGGTCATGTTTATGGTTGACCACATGTCTGTGGTCAAGCGACAAAGTTAGCCGCTCTCAAATCTTTAGTGATGCTCTCCCTTGTTTTATTGTACAGATCGTTGATAGCAGTGTTGGTGAAGTACTTGTGCCCTGGCAGTTTGTACTGTTTGTCAAGGTTTGGAGTAGTTCTCTAAAACTTGCCTTCTCAACTGTATGATATGAGAGCATCTCCTTTGCGATATACTTGGAGACAGCTTTTTCACTGTTTCGTTTGTACTTGGTGCTTTTTGCAAAACTCCGATTATAGATGGCTGACTTTGATATCACCAACCACAGCTTCTTTTGGTGCAAGCTTGGCAGCATCAGCAGTGTGGTGGACACGCAAAGGTATAGATAGGTTTGTGGTTTGAGACTCCTTTATCGGCACAACTCTCGGGCAAAGTTTGAAAACTGCCAGTGTGATATCCACGGGCTCGCCTTTTGCGTCTGGTTTAAAACCGAAATAGGTGACATGACATTTTTATTTATCACCAATTCCATCTTCGTTTCCAAAATGATGGACAACGATAAATGAACAAATAAGTAAATTATTGCCCCTCCCCCCACACGATAATATCGTGTATTGGCGATCTCACAGGCTGATGATAGGACGATCTGACTATGGAGAAGATCGCACAACACTAATATATAAATATACCACAGTAAAAATGGATAATATGCTATTGAACACTACTTTATTTAAAAAGTTAAACGTTAAAAAGCAGTCTGTGGCTTTCTTTCAATTTTGGTGTTTGATCTGTTAGCCTGCATTAGTGCATTAGCACTGCTATGTCTTATGCACAGAACCAATATTTTAACACATACCTGATTTGTTGCACCTGTTTGCATTCACGTATTCCAACAAGAATAGACTTTCTGCCATCCCTCGTGAATGAGTTATTAGCAGCTCTAAACCGCTAAGGGGTGCTATAACCATAGAATTTCAACAGGCCAGATCCAAATGCCTCAAAGCTCGTAAGCAACTTAACAACCATTCAAATATGTGAGTAAATTTCACACTATGCGACCAAAAAACGTCTGTTATTATCCTCTGGCAAGTAAATATTAATTACTTGCCAGTGAAAGAGTTGTGTCGACGCACCAAGGCCCTTTTACTAAATAAAAAGCAGTTGATTAAGAAGGTGGATTCAGCCTCGTCTTTCCCTGCATGCTTATAACGTTTAGAGGCAGTCAAGGCAAGGATGAAGGCGAGGAGTAGGACCCAAGTGCAGATTTATTGATGATCTTTGGTGAAACAGGAACAGGACAAGGACTTGGAACAGGAACTGGAACAGGCTAAGGCTAGGACTAAGGCTAGGACGAAGACAGACTGGACTAGACTAAGGCTAAGGCTAAGGAGCATCAGGGTGACAACAGGCAGAGGTCAGGGTTACAACAACAATACTTGACAAGGTACAAGGGAAACATGAGGACTTAAATACATGAACAGGGGAAACAACAGCCAATGGACAGATAGGACTTAAACAGGATAATAAGGTGATTAACTAAAGCCAATGACAAAACTAGAACTGATAATAAAGCAATCAAACAATGAACCAATGAAAACCAGACACATGAACAAGGAGGGAAAACAGGACATGACAAGACTGGGAAACAGGAACATAAGAATGGTTTCAAAATAAGAGTGCATCAACAAAAGACAATATGGAGTGTAACAGGTGCCAGAAACTTAAAAGTAAAGGTACATAAACAAGAGACAATATGGAACGTTACAATGCTGTCTCATGCATGTGCACGCTGTCTACAGAGGCTTGTGCCAAACTCCAGCAAAAATATAAACAAGGTATTAAATTTGTGAACGCAAAGCGCTCCAGTTTCACTTAACGGCCATTTAATGGCAAATGTCCATGGTTATTGTGGGTTTATTCTTGCAGTGTTAATAACACGCAGTAAGACAGAGGAGATGCCCTGCTCTATTTCTGTGGAGATGATAAAATGCAAGAATCTCAAAGTCATCCTTCACATGAAATAAGGGCATGTGAATTAATCAGAGAGTCTTAAAATAATGTGTGAAAGTGAAGAATCTAAGCAGAAATGTTTTACTATTTCTAATATAATATAATATAATAGATATACAGGTTGGGTGGGTTACAAAAGAAGCAAAAGAAAACAAAACATTGAAAAAGTCCAATGGATCAAAAGTAAATCGGACAAATAAGAGAGATATATTTGAGGTATTACATATTTTGATTGTAAAAATATAATTTTAATCATTTAAAATTGTATACTTTTATATTTGATTGTCATTCTTATGTTTTTGAAGCCTGAAAAGGAAATCATACCCTTATTTTATTATATGACCCAAGCTAAATTTGTGCGAATTTCTTTGTTTTGTGCATGAAGCATACATAGTGAGTTTGTATGGTAATTAATCATAATATTCGTGAAACACCTAAAACATGCAATTAATGAGCATAATCGCAATTAATTGTCAGCCAAATTTCCCTATCGTGACCCCTAATTTTCATTATTAGAGTCTTAACTTGTGAATTGTTTTGTTAAAAATGTGTATGAAATTTCAAAAAGTGACAACAGCTTGTATCATTATTAAAAATGCGATTTCATGACGTCATATAAATTGATAGAATGTGAAATTTTTACATTTTTAAAAAGCTAAAATGTGATTAAAATCATAAAGCAGAATATATATATATATTCTGCAAAAACATAAGATTATATAAAAATACAATATAATATATTGCAGGAATATAAATGAAGAGGCCCCCTCTCTCAGTCTTAATATAATTTTTTACATTATTTGATGATTTAAAAACAAAACAAATTTACTAGCCAATGACGATTCCTTCTCCAACATGATCGTAGACGATTGGCAAGTTAAGCTTTTTTTGTCAACCTCCATAAAAGAGAAGCAAAAGAGAAAAATAAGAACAACAATCCTAAAAACACAGCAACATTTATTTTCTGGCTAAACGTTGCAATGGAGATTGCTGCAGCATTCAGCCTTCATGAGAATGTCCACGCATTGGAGAGTTATTTGTTTGCATTTATTCATTGACATTTCATTAGAGAGAATTATCATTTTAATACCTATGCACCGATGTTATGAGCGAGCATCATTTAGCTGCATATTCAAACACTTTTGACTTACTAAAACTGTCAAGATTCTAAACCTTTCTAATGTGCCAATAGGCTAGCTATTTTAAACAGGATTATCAAATGTGAATTAATACATTTATATGTATACCATTGTGTCATCTTATGTTATATTCTCCTGGCAATAAAAACTAAACAAAAGAAAAAGTGAACAGAATAATTTTTTATGGGAGCAGAATACTAAGCAAATGTAATAAAATATAAAATATTTGAAAAAGAATAGCAATTTTCTATGATGTAAATTTGGGTGGAATTTAGTATTGTGACCATACTATTTGTCTCATTACATTTTGACTATTTGCATTCAGATTAAATCCCAACAGTCTATTTCCAAACTAGAAGTATACAGCAAACCATGTCACGGTTGCCGCTCCAGTGGTGTGTAGTTTAATATTGTGTTCCTGCAAATTTAAACCATGACCTGCAGTGCACTTAAATAACTAATATTGACATTATATTCATGATGTTAGCCAGAGGGGAACTGGCCCACACAGTGAGTCTGGTTTCTCCCAAAGTTATTTTTCTTATGGAGTTTTGTGTTCCTTGCAACAGTCACCTTCAGCATGCTCACAGGGGATAAATACAATTATTATTTAATTATTTTACACAATTTACAATCATATTTAATCAAACTATACAATGATCACTCTTAGACTTTATAGATGTTAGTTTCATTTTTTGCTAAAGCATGATTTTCTGTAAAGTTGCTTTGAAAACGTGTGTTGTGAAAAGCGCTATACAAATAAAAATGACTTGAGTTGTCTGAACGACCAGGCTCGAGTTTGCATTTTGCACATTATTTTTTCCCATTCTGTTTCTTGTCTCCACTCTTAACATTGTGTTTATTACTATTTATAATACATAAAAATTCATATAAAAGTAGTTTTACTATAGTAATATTGTAGTAATGTTTTTTTTTTTTTTTTTTTTGCCAGAAAACAGATTTGACGATGGTAACTGCTTTTACTACAGGAATATCGTGTTATTAAAGTAACCATGTTTCATTTTGTGGTTACAATTATTTTACTGAAAAATACCATGGTGAAACTATGATTACTGTATCTATTGAGGATGTCAGGACAAATCTTAACTGACATACGTTTTAAACACCCTGAGCTTCAACGATTCACACCTTAATTCTTAAATCTTTTGTTTGAGTTAAAAAAGGTGCAGTGGGGACTCACATGGTGTATGGACACACATGGTGCAAGGCAAGATCAAACATGATCGATTAGATTAGCAACATGCATTGAAAAAATATATTTACACTAATAACAAAAAAACTCAGTAGGGTTTTTCTAATTCTGGCAGTTCAGTTAATTACTGGTTGATTTTATAATGTCGCATAGTATTTGGGAGCAGCATTCAGAATCATACAATGTCTTAATCAAACAAGACCAATATATTGTGAACATGAAGCACAAATTAACATGGACATATTGCTGATAACGTGCACCATTTCACACTAAATAAAGAAACCACATTGGAATACAAATATGTTTGCAACAGATGTTGCTGCCAGCAAGCTCAAACTGATAACGCTGGATAAGTAGCGGTGATCGTATTGTTTCTGAACCAGATCCAGTCCCCTGCCTCAGTACGTTTTTTTATGTTTTGCATCATTCTACTGTTCAAGCTAATAATACAACTTATTTTCAACTGTACAAGGATGCCAACATTATGTAGTAAATGTATTCAGAACTCATCACCAGTTAAACCGTAACGCTGGAGAACACACTAGCAACTGTAGAACATTTGATAATAAAGTGGAGCAAGGAGAACAAATCTTCCTCAGATGTCATGTTCATAATTAAACACATCGCAAGGCTCATTGTCTTGGTTTGCTCAGCATGTGCACTACAATGTGATAATAAACCAAAAATGTTCCGTACTATTGTGAACTACACAAATGCTATTGTAGGCTACTGTACAATGTAATTCATTGAATAATAAACTTTATCATGTAATCATGAATGCTATGCAACTGTATCACCAATGATTTTACCTTTAAAACACAATTGAGGCGACAAATATGCGTTAAATACCATGTATAAAAGATATAGAGTATAATAAGAATAAATGACCAACAATGTTCTTGCTGGACACAGTGTCAGTGCCAGCCACAGCACAAAATGTATTTTTGTGAATCTGCTGGATGTAGTTTACTTTCTGTATCAAACAGACAATAAGATTAGAAAACTGAACCCTCGTTCAGTAGGTACATAGACAGTGTCCTGTGGTTGACATGATCGAACTGCTCCTGAGCTATCAATCCACATGTGATTATCAAAGATCTTCAGTTTGAACTACTCCACACCATCTGCTGTAAATTTAAAAGAATATAATTTAAAAAATATTAAATAAACACCTAATATATATATATATATATATATATATATATAGATATATACTGTATATATTTCATCACGCTTATGAGCGGGGTTAAATTGAACCACTCTATATTAGTCTAACACTGGGTCAATTATAACACAGGCTAACGCCATTAATTAGGCTAAATGCATTGTTGTTATTTTTCCAATCAGCAATCCAATCAACAAATGATGGACAAAATCAAGTTCATACTGAAAAAAAAGTTCAATTAAAAATGCATAAACATTGGCTTTGCGTTAATACACTACTAATGATCTGGCAGCTGAATGCTAGTGTTCATTTTGTCAGCTGTTTTTTAATTTAGTCTTAGACTTAATTCTGTGATTTAAATCTCTTCCGGTCTCAACTCCCGCTCAGATTGGGTCTCTTCCGCGACTGGTTGAAGCAGATCTGACCGCTCAGAGAATGGCAGTTTTGGAGTGTGTGCTTATTTACATGTCACGCTCCTGTTTTATTTGAACTTTAATTAAGGATGAAATAAAGACATATTGCCAAGCTATGATCTGTGTTTCTATCAGACACTCGAGCTACAGCACTCCTCTCATCTTATGTCATCATTATAGTTTTATATGATCTCAAGTTGTGTTAAATGACATCAAGCGACTATTCGACAACGGAATTATTTTATTATTATTGCCGAGATTTGTAGTTACAAATGACAATCCACCAAGTGCAACGTTTGTTAGTGTTTGTTAGTGTCACCCACCAGAGTTTTGTAGACAGCTGGAGGCGGCACAAAATTTGATGAAAGCGGCCGCCTAGTAATTCTCTATGCTGGAAAAACTCTGTTTTAGATGGGTATCGGTCCGACGAGCCTGATTCAAATCCGATACTAAGTGTTAGTAGTGTTTGTTACTGTCAAGCTCAAAAACTTCTATAAAAGAACAATTAAAACACAATTAAAGTAGTTCATATGAATACATTTTATTCAAAGCCACTTGAAGACGTGTAATATCTCTGTGAATCACAAAAGGCTGTATTTAATGAGTAAATATATAATATTCACATGCTCAGCTCCAGCACGTCAGTGAATGGTAGTGCTCTTTTTACACACACTCATGGCTATTTTTAGCCTTCACAGCAGTGCGCAATATTTGAGTGCTACTCACGAACAACATCTCAGATGTAGATGCTCAATAGTTCGGTTCACTTAAAAATAAAATATGCATGAAGGTGCTTTTTTACCAGAATTTGAATAAGTTAATTAAACTACCGTGAACTTGCCTACAAACAGACACATACAGGACTTCCTGGAGAATTCAGAATGTCAAAATAAAAGTGTGAGGGTTTAAAAGTTAAAGGTGCATGATTGAGATATATTGCTATATTGCTATATTTATTATAATATATTATTATTTGTTTACAAATTATGATAATATTTAAGTTGAAGGGGTTCCAAAAAATAACCGTGTGAATGAAAAGTGGACTGATGTCTTACAAATAAATTGAACAAAAAAGAGATCTGAATCATTTAAAGTCCAAATACAAGTTTAAATAATTAAATGAAATAAACAAAATAAAAAAAACGGCTTCTTTTCTATATAAGACTGGAATTACTGTTAATTTTGCTGCTACATAATCCAGTATACTAGTTAACAATAAAAGTTTTTCTCAATAAGTTAGAAATATTGAAACAATGTGTAGTTAGAGGTTTGTGTTTCTTTACATATTAAAGAGAACACCCAATTAGTTCCACACAATAATGTAAAGATATTCTAAACTGATTATGCAAAACAACACTGGTATCAGATCCGGATCAGGATCGGCCGAAACTGAGATTTCAGATATCGGATCTGAAGAGAAAAAGTGATATCGGTGCATCCCTAGATTTTACAGATTTAAGACACAAAGATACAATACTGTAAGTATGTTTAAAAGTGCAATGTTTTTTAAAGAATTGCTTTGTTTTATTATTTATTAAATATTTAATTGCCCGATAGTCCATTTTGACTATTTATTTTCAGATTATTCACTTATTACAACAAAACAAAATGTGTATTTTAAACTACATGTCATATGAACATATGAGCCTTGAGTCTCATGAGCCTTAACGGAATATACCGGGTTTAGTACAATTTAAGCTCAATTGACAGCATTCGTGAAATTATGTTGACTATCACAAAAAAATATTTAGACTTTGACTTTTCTTTAAATAAAGCAAAAATCTGGGTTCCAGTGAGGCACTTACAATGGAAGTGAATGGAAGCCAATTTTTGGACGTTAAAATACTAAAATTCAAAAGTATAGACACAAGATGTGAAGGGTAGACATGTAAACAGATTATTAAGTAAGCTTATTAACCTTTTCTGTTTCAACTTCATTACCATTATGATATAAAATCCTAAACAACTGTAAAAATTAGGAATGAACAAATTTACAGCTCAAATAATACAGAGCAATTAATGTAAGTGCTTTATAAAAGTATAAACTTCACATTTCTTCTATTAAATCCTCCAAAAATTGGGCCCATTCACTTCCATTGTAAGTGCCTAACTATATATTACATTTTTGCTTTTGTTTTTTAAAGAAAAGGAGGGTCGAGTCAAAATACATTTTTGTAGTAATCAACATTATGCCACAAATGCTGTCGATTGAGCTTAACTTGTATATATTCCTTTAAGTGCACTTAACACAGTAAAGAACGATTTATACTTCTGCATTAAACCTACAGCATAGGCTACACGTAGCTACGGCAGTTACGGCATTGCCTGTACTTTTTCAAAAATGTAACCGCACTTTGCTTCAGTGCAGACCACAACAGCTGTGATGGTCCAAAAGTGTGGTCCACTTTAACCAGAGACCGCCCCCCAGGATGAGAATATCTAGGTAGCGTCGCATTTTATCCAAGTTTATTTTAATATAAAGGCATGACATCTCATTTTTTTTTCTCAGGACCATTAATGCAGTTGTCTTAATCAGGAACATCTGCTGTTTTTATATTCTGTTTGTGTTTCATGAAGTTACAAGCAAAATGTGACAAACAATATCTGTTTACAGCTCATAAACTCTAAAAGCTTTTTTCCCCTGGGCCTTTACTTGATATTACTTTGATATGTGAGTGAAATCATATATTTTGTATTATTCAGGCGAGTAGTTTTTAATTACTTTGATGTTTTATTTTTCAGCACGTAACGTCAAAACTGTGCCAAAATATTCATGTATTGTTATTTAAGCATCTCAAGAGCAAGCATACAGTAATTTCTGACTTAGCCTATGTACCTACAGTATTTCTACCTAAATTTTAGTATGTTCACATACTTTTAACTCATTTTATATTATATACATTTTATAATATTTTTTACTCATTAAAACTTCACGTTGTGGATTATGGTATTTTTGGCCCTTATGGACTTTTTTTTATTGAAATTAAGTTAAATCATAACACGCTGTGTAAACATAGTATTTAACATATTGATTCTAAGGTGATGATGGTGAGATGTCAGCTGAATGTGCTTTCACGCGATCGCTGACGTAATTGAAGGTTGGGATGAAACAAGGTGATCAACAGTGCTTGTTGTCATGTACTTTAACACACCAACACGGTGTGTGCAGAAAACATTCATGTTCATTTAAAGAGAAACGTTCCAACACTGTTTACATTGAACCCGCTTCATCTCGCATCTCTGCGTCTTCTTCTGTGAACCGGATAATGACATGCAGCCCACAAAAACTGTATAGACAGCCGCATCAACGTTTGCTGGCTTGATTTCAAAACACATTTATCCTGAAATTAATTCATCTATGATCGATAAATTTAATCGTTACTCAATCATTAAGATCCCTACTCAGAAGAGTAATTTGTTTGGGAATCCGATTACACTGTCGCCTTTTATGTCTCGTGCTTTAGATTAAAAAAGAACCATTTGTTTGGGAATCTGTCTACTGGTAGCGCTTTGTGTCTCACCTTAAGCTGTAGATTCAGTGGCAGTGAGGATTGCTGCGGTGATTAATTGTAGTGCAGGAAACACTGGTTCTAGTCCCTGGTTCTAGTATTGTTTAAAAAATGGCACTACCAGTTTTTGAATCCCACCCCTAAATTTATGTCATTTATAACATTGATGCAGAAAAGCACCAGCTTGCTGTGCTGTTTATTATGGATTTTTAAATGAACATCTCTGAACTGTGTCCAGCTCTTTTGCGTTGCACTCGACTTCAGTCAGGCTTTTTGATCAGATCTTTGATGTGCGCTTGGCTTGAGCTCTGAGGAGTGGACAAGCGCTCATATTTATCCAGTGAAAACACTTTGATTTCCTTTGATTCACAGTGATGTGAGGTCACGGGCTGGAGGAATTAACCATCTCATTCTCTTAGGATACAAACAGCTAATTGTCACGAATGGAGCAGATGCAGAGTGAGGATCTAGATGCAGCTTTATTAAATGATAAGACTGACAACAAAACACTGCAACAAACAAAAGGTCCTCGATGGGAAAAATGAAAGTAAAACAGGGGAAAACACAACAGGAACAAAACAGGAACTCGGGCTGGAACTCAGGCGAAAACATTCAACGATCGACACTGGGAGGAAAAACAACAGGGTTTAAATACACAAGGTTAACAGTGAACAGGTGCAAACAATGATGTCGATCAAGATATTGGAATTAAAATATAGTGTGTCTGTTTAGATATTTAAATCCAGCCATAGTATGTTGGAGATTTCCCCCTTGAGCCGTGTGAGCAGAAAGAGCTGAACACTGGCACACTGAACCGCTAACAGGTTAATTACCCCACTCAAATGCATTCTATATAGCATAAACATATTATTACAACTTACAATGAAGACAATGAAGCGAATAAACTTGAACAAAGTTACGAATTACTCAGAATCCCACATCTTGCGTTGTGAATACACTGTTTCCATAACACAACATAATGCAATATCTGAAAGTGTAGTCTCTAAAGCATGAATAATTCACAGTACAGTAACTTCTAAATGTAACTAATACTTTAGTATACTAATGAAAGAATATCATTTCAGAGTTTTCACAAAAAGGAAAGTTTTTGCATGTTGTTTTGTGTTTTATTTGTTTAATACATTTCTAAGTTTTATTCATTATTAATTGTTATTCAATTCAATTAAAAATGTTTAAATATGTTACACATCAAAACGTTTTTGACCACATATGTATGTTTTTTGTGATCTGATCATAACATTTTTAGACACCGCTTAGACCCCGTTGTATTTAGTGCTGACCACATGTGATCCAATCACCAAAAACAAGTCAAGTCAAGTGGTTTTTATTCCAGGTGGGAACGGGGTCTTTGTGTCCCATGGCAAACAAAATAAAAATGTAATGCTTAACGAATGATTAAACAATTACAGAATTTATTTTCATTTTAACATTTTAAAGTTTAGTCTTGGCTAAAGTTATATAAAACTTTAAAATGTTAAATAGGGCAGCAGAAATCACACAGAATGGAATGAACCCATTATAATGTCATATTAGGTATGCATTAACTGCGTTAAATAATTGTGATGCATTTAACTATTCTTAGTGGCTATGTTTACATGTACACCAATAATCTGATTATTTTGCAATAATCGGTGTATTAGGAATAATCAGAATAAGATGCTTACATGAGTTGGGCAAACCTCTTCAATCCCATTTACATGCTACTTGCCATTACTTAGATTATTTACTGAGAAATGTGATGTGTTAATGTTTATTTTTTATGATATATTACAGTATTAATAACAAAAAACAACTTTATGCAAATATGTATCTTTAATTAAAACTTGGCATAAGGAAAATTATACAATCAGTTCATAAGTCTTTTTGAACAATTGATTTAAAAACCTGTTCATAAGAGTCGTCTTTGACTACACTGGATGTGCTGTGTGTTTTGATTCACTCTAAAGAACCGGTTCATAAGAGTAATTTGTTTGTGAATCGGTGCTGGAGGTTGTTGTGTTCTGCCTGCTAGGACAAACTCAATAGAAAGACATTCTTGCCAATATTTTGAGTAGGGCTGTAACGTCCCAGTCGATTAGTCGATTAATTGGTCGATACATTCTGGTTCGACGAAAATTCTGATTGGTCGATTTTTTGCCGCGTTCAAACTGATGAAAATCAGTTTTGCTGCGTTCATTTCATCAGTTTTGCCACGTTCATTTCATCAGTTTTGCCGCGGTCATTTCATCAGGTGGAAAGCACTAATTGCTAATGGGGGTGTTTTCAGGACACCCCTGTTTCACAGTCTGTTCAACAGTCTGTCTTCAGAATACCCCCCTTGTTTTCACTTTTTTTGGATTAGCCCAACCCACTGGAGAAGAGTGATAGATAGGCTATAGAAGGTTTGATGCTGAATATCATTTATTTAATTGTGAGAGAATTTAATAGTCAGTCCTCTTCTAACATGTCAACAACAAAGACATCGACAGTGTGGCAGCATTTTGTTAAAATTGATAACGGGAAAAAGGTTGAATGCAAAGTTTGCAAGCAACAGTTTGCCTTCCACAGCTCGACGACAAACATGACATATCATCTAAAAGCGGTAAGCTAACTTGTCTGCGTTAGGTTGCCCTGTCTGTTTTGAGTAAACTATATGAACATATCAGAATTGGCATATTTCAATGTTTTAGTGTAATAATCGTTTTAGGCGCACCCCTCCGCAATGACGGTAGCATCCCCCGGACACACCCAGACCACGCTGGATTTTAAGCCTCCTTTATCATCCAAACGGAAAAATAAAATCACTTTATTTAGTTTCATTTAAAATTTGGCTGAATAACATGTTGTAGGTAGCCTACTTTACTTTTATGGTTCCCTTTTATTATTGTGCAAACTTTATTTTTTTAGATCAAATTTATTTCTAGTATTATTTATTGGATTTGGACACTTTATTTTTTTTTATTTGCCCACTGTTTGTGTTAGTTTTGAGCCTAAGATGCTTTATTTTTCAGTTATGCACTTTATTTCGTTTCTGCTATTGATCTGGTTTGTTTAATAAATATTCTTTTTTTTATTAAAGTGGACGTGCCTTTTGTGTTTATTAAGAGTAAAAGCTTTAAGTTAATAGTCTATTCGTGTGTGTCTCAGCCGCGAAGCTGAGCTCATGTTCAGCCTTGCTCTGTGCGAGGACATGCACAGAGCGGCTGAAATGACAGTGACAGTTATAACTTCTTATTATAACATATGACAAAAAGAATTGTCTAAATTATGTTGCATATTCCTCAACAGTTCTTGTGATGATATCATTAGTTGACAACATAGTACTATTTTCAGAAATCATAGGCTATGATATTGCGCAGGTGCACGTGATGCAACGCTGTCAGAGCCGACAGACTCGTGTGTCAGACTCATTTGCAAAATAATTAGGTCAAAAACGATTTAATATATTGAAAATAGCCTACTAGTTTTTTATGTTTATTTATAATTAATTTAGGTGGACAACAAGGCTACCAAGTACTGCGCAAAGTGCGCAGCTAGCCTAATTAATGTAACGTTTTTTTTTCCTAACGACATTTTTAGTCGATTTTTTGTCGAAAATTTCAGGACTTCAGTCGACCGAGAGTTTCTTTGGTTGATTACAGCCCTAATTTTGAGGTATATGAACTTTTTAATCTCACCAACAATTAATTCAGACTCCACATATCTTACTGTTATTATAATTTCTGTGATTATTAGCATAATCGCAATAAATTAATCACAGTATTCTGTATACATGAGCTACAGTTCAATCGCAGCATTGCCTTAATCACATTATAACTGCATTATAAATGTGCATGTAAACATAGACATTGTTTATAAATGCAATAAAAAGAACCAATTTACACCATGAAATTAATATTCATTGATTCAAACAGTATATGTAGAAATTTGTATGCTTCTTAAGGAGTTATTTCATAAAATTGTTTGTATTGCTGTCAATACGTCAATATTGTACATTTTGGTGGCAAATTTTAGCGAATGCACATTTGGTAGAACCAAATTTTACATAAGAATATGTTTGAATTCTCATGAGATTGGATTGGATTACGTTGGATTATTAAACCACAAAAGGATGCAATTCAATTAAATAAATGTACAGTCTGCATGTGCTGTGCTATTTAAAGTGAATATGTGAAGCTGCTAATATGTTGAAAACACCATATATTATGAGCATCGTGCATTGTACTTGTTGTAAATGACAGAAGAGAGTGTGTATTACTTGTAAAGGTAATAATTAATCACAGCATCTTGCGCTTCTGTAATTGTACTGGGCCATAAAACCAATGTCTTACCTGGAGGTGTGAAACTACTGTCAAAAACACAGAAAATGGAAAAGCCTTCACTTCAAAATAAAAGCTTGATTCAAAATAAAAGCTCTACATGTGAAATTCAGAAATGATGAAAAAAGTTTTCATTTTTGGGTGAAATAACCCTAAATTTAAAAGTCACATCCTGGAGGTTAAGACATTTAGGAGAGGTTTTTGTGGGATCAGATTTATAGTTCATCACACTGGACCCTCAAGCACACTGAAACAAGTCAAAGCTTGCATTGCAGGCAGTGTGTGATTTGCATTTTTTGTCATCATGCTGCATTGCTTAAGTTTCCCTGCCTTTTCCTATGCCATTCAGCACACTAATGCCATTCATCTGTCCTGCGGCTGACTTCAGTGTCTTCTCAGCATTTTCTGGAACATTTCCTGTTCTGTTGTTCAATGCGATTGAAGAACCTTAAAACCTCAAAAGTGCCCTCTTGTCTGAACTGGAAGTGTTATTCTCTGATGAAACATGAAACTTGATTCATGTTGTAAGTTAAACTACATGTTGATATCAACTGTAGTGCTCATTCTGTTAGTGGAGGACTTGGGGGATTACTAATTATTAGGGCCCAAGCCTTGAAAAGGCGAAGGCCCTATTGTTTTCCTCCTGATTATTATTATTAGGGCCCAAGCCTTGAAAAGGCGAAGGCCCTATTGTTTTCCTTAGGATTATTATTATTATTATTATTATTATTATTAGGGCCCAAGCCTTGAAAAGGCGAAGGCCCTATTGTTTTCCTTAGGATTATTAGGGCCCAAGCCTGAAAAGGCGAAGGCCCTATTGTTTTCCTTAGGATTATTATTATTATTATTATTATTATTATTATTATTATTATTTTATCGACTATTC
The DNA here is from genome assembly GCA_032164185.1 of Moxostoma hubbsi. NCBI lineage: Eukaryota > Metazoa > Chordata > Actinopteri > Cypriniformes > Catostomidae > Moxostoma > Moxostoma hubbsi. Next base: position 8,859,884 of record JAVLUX010000001.1, read on the forward strand.
GGGCACTTTTGGGGGCCTTAACATGCTCTAAAACTCTTGAAACTTTGCACACGGGTCAGAACCTGCGGCCATCAGGGCTGGGCTGAAGATGGTACCCGGGCGTGGCAGGGGGGCTCAGCAGCGCCCCCTGGAACGGGGTCCGAAACCTTGGTCCATAAATCAAACACACTTGCATGTAATAATATGAAAGTCGGTACACATATAGATCTCATCGTTTCATATATACTTCATGCTCTTACTTTTTACCTCAGCCCAACAGGAAGTCGGCTATTTAGGGTTGTTTGGAAAACGTATACAATGGAATTTGAAATACTCCTCCTAGAGAAATCATTTAATCGCCACGAATCTCAGTCAGCATGAAGTCAAGACATTGAGGATGAAAAATTGCCAGCGGATTTTTGATATCTCGAACGGTTTGGCCGTGGCGAGGAAACAAATTTATGGCGAGAAAAGTGAGACAGGAAGTGTGTTATAACTTCTGCATAAATTAACAGATCTTGATGAAACTTCAGCAGTGTGTTCGTTGTAAGAGGCCGATCACATGGATGTGACTATTGTGAGTCAAAGTTATAGCGCCACCAACTGGCAGCAGGAAGTGTGTCACTTTCAAAATGCTTTGAAATCACCCTCTTGTTTTTACCCGATTTGCTTCAAACTTTACGTGTATAATGTAAACACACGGCAGATTTAGACCTGTGAAAGGATTATTGATATCTTAGATACTGTTGCCGTGGCAACGCTTCAAACTTTACTTTTCTTTATTGATGCTTTTGAGACTCTTAACATACTTGAAATTGCATGAAACTCGACAGAGACGTCACATTTATTAGCCAGTAGACATGTGCAAAGTTTCAGAAATGGGTGTGGTGAGGGGCTCAGTAGCGCCACCTTTTGACAAAAAAGTGGGGGGTTAGTTTCATCTACAGGTACAAAAATTGGTATTGATATAGTTCTCCTCAAGCCGGACAACTTTCTAATTTACAGTCATTAGCTCCGACCAACAGAAAGTCAGATATTTTGGTTTGAATGTGGAGAAAATGTCAGAATTTTGCAAGTCACTCTCTGAGACTCTGTGAGTTTGTAGGGGAGGGGGGACGTTGGGTCTTGTGAAGTAATACATAGGGCTATACTGCCCTCTTGTGTTCAACATAGTATGGGTTACATTAACTTTTGCACGATATTCTAATTTTTCGAGTTTCACCTGTATGCAGAGTTGACAGAAAAATGTTACACACGCCGTAGCAGGTGAATACAACAAAGAACTAAAGCCTAAAAAACTAAAATTTAATCCAATGTCTGTTCATTCTCTGAGTGGCAATTACAAGAAATGTCCAATAGATGACATCCAAGCCTCATTGTTCTATTATTTACAACAGGCTGAGTCCAGAATGGGCAGGGACTGAGTTCAACAGTTGCTTGAGCTCTTTTGCCGTCGAATCCCAGAAAAAAGGCAAACACTGTGTCCCCACTCACTATATACATCAACTGAGTGGCGGATACAATTTTTAACAACCTTTAACCATTTACAGCCAGAGCGTTCAAATTTGGGAACAATTATTCCCATAGTTTCTGTCTCAGTGTCATCGTCGTCCAATCACCGATTTTATTTCTGAAATCTGCCCAGATACTCATGACAATACAAGCTAAAGGCACATGTGATTGGTTAAGGGGTTACTGGGCAAGAATAATAACTGTATCGTCATCACCGTCTTCCTTCATTTCAATGGGACGGTGATATCACGAGAGATTTACTCCAGTGTTGGATTTACTGCTTCAAATTAAATACTGAGGCGATTTTTGCAAGGTAAGAACGTGTTGTCTATATTTTCTATAGAAAGTCAAAACGTTTTAGTTACGAAGCATTTATTTGTAGGAGTATTGCTAGTTATTTCTGGAAAAAAAATGACGAAACAACTCAAATAAATGTTTGTGAGCAGTTTTGTGTGAAACCGCGAGCAGCGTCACGTCTAACTCACGAGCCCCGATGAGAGATCGCATTCGCTTCTTCTTGCGTTTGAACGGACAATTTCATAACAACAAAATGTCAAAATACATGATATATTGTCTGTTTTGTCTCAAGTGACCATAAACAGTTGATGAAGAAATCGCGAATCTAAATCTAGTATCAACACTTCCGAGAATGATTATCAGCTTTGTGTCTGACAGCGCGAGGAATCTCATTTTTACTCGCATCTTCATGGAGGTTTGTCGGTTGTATGTAGTTTCACAATCTCAATCAATTAATCTCTGAAATGAATACAGATGTAACAGCACGAAAATAATGAGATTCACAGTTCTCAAAAGATTATATCTCAATAAAACAAGCCGCAAAGACGGCTTGACGGCTTGAATGAAATGCGTTTAAAATCCTCTTAAAGAGACAGTAACAATTTTCCAAGTAAATAAAAAGTAGCCTACAAATGGTTTTCACCCCCAAAATAAATTTCTCTCATCGTATACTCACCCTCATTCCATCCCAGATGTGTATTATTTTCTTTCTTCTAGTGAACACAAATTAAGCTTTTTAGAAGATTATCTCAACCCTGTTGGACCTTTCAATGACTTGAATGGTGATCAGAACTCAGAAGCTACAAAAATCACATAATTGCAGCATAAAAGTAATCCATACCACTCCTGTGGTTTAATCCATGCCTTCAGAAGTGATATTATAGGTGTGGGTTAGATACAGACCTATATATATATATACTTAAAGATGACATCACTCTGAAGTACTGTGTAAAGAATATCCCACATTCGCCCTAAGGGGGCGCTACAGGCCATGCCCAAAATTCCCATTTTCTGGTCAAAAATGTTCTAATTTTGTATATTGATACTACAGGCCAACAGGAATCCACAAACCAAGAATGGCCCACATTCGCCCTTAGGGGGCGCTACAGGCCATACCCAAAATTCCCATTTTCTGGTCAAAAATGTTCTAATTTTGTAGATTGATACTACAGGCCAACAGGAATCCACAAACCAAGAATGGCCCACATTCGCCCTTAGGGGGCGCTACAGGCCATGCCCTAAATTCCCATTTGCTGGTCAAAAATGTTCTAATTTGGTATATTGACACTACAGGCCAACAGAAATCCACAAACCAAGAATGTCTCACATTCGCCCTTAGGGGGCGCTAAAGGCCATTCCCAAATTGCACATTTTTTTGTCAAATACTTTCTAAATTGGTACATTAATACTACAGGCCAACAGGAACCTACAAACCAAGAATGGCTCACATTCACCCTTAGGGGGAGCTACAGGCCATGCCCAAATGTCATTTTTTCAAAGTGTTTGTATTTCCAACACATTTATTTAGTTTTTCTGAAACCTGGTGAACAAACCTCATTTCTCATTGTAAACAAAAAACCCTACAGGATCCATAAGGTCCGACATGATGGATTTTCCTGTACACTGAAAATGTTTAGTTTAGGATTCTGACAGAAAGACATGTTTTTTGGATTTTTTCATTGGGAGGGTTTAACCCCAACCCTCTATTGATCAATTTTAAATGATTTGCCATTTTGAGGAGGAATCGCATTGCTGCTTGCAGCTATATTTTTGAGTTGTTGCTGTGTCCATCATCCTTTGTTTTCCGAAAGCCACCAAGTGGAAATGAGCCTGGTAACTAAAGGCACCAGGGTTGCGGTGCCACCGGCTTGGGCCCTTCATCGCTGCTTGCAGCTTTAATTATTATTATTATTATTATTATTATTATTAGGGCCCAAGCCTTGAAAAGGCGAAGGCCCTATTGTTTTCCTTAGGATTATTATTATTATTATTAGGGCCCAAGCCTTGAAAAGGCGAAGGCCCTATTGTTTTCCTCCTGATTATTAGGGCCCAAGCCTTGAAAAGGCGAAGGCCCTATTGTTTTCCTTAGGATTATTATTATTAGGGCCCAAGCCTTGAAAAGGCGAAGGCCCTATTGTTTTCCTTAGGATTATTATTATTATTATTATTATTAGGGCCCAAGCCTTGAAAAGGCGAAGGCCCTATTGTTTTCCTTAGGATTATTATTATTAGGGCCCAAGCCTTGAAAAGGCGAAGGCCCTATTGTTTTCCTTAGGATTATTATTATTATTAGGGCCCAAGCCTGAAAAGGCGAAGGCCCTATTGTTTTCCTTAGGATTATTATTATTAGGGCCCAAGCCTGAAAAGGCGAAGGCCCTATTGTTTTCCTTAGGATTATTATTATTATTATTATTATTAGGGCCCAAGCCTGAAAAGGCGAAGGCCCTATTGTTTTCCTTAGGATTATTATTAGGGCCCAAGCCTGAAAAGGCGAAGGCCCTATTGTTTTCCTTAGGATTATTATTATTATTATTATTATTATTATTATTATTATTATTATTATTTTATCGACTATTCGGGCACTTTTGGGGGCCTTAACATGCTCTAAAACTCTTGAAACTTTGCACACGGGTCAGAACCTGCGGCCATCAGGGCTGGGCTGAAGATGGTACCCGGGCGTGGCAGGGGGGCTCAGCAGCGCCCCCTGGAACGGGGTCCGAAACCTTGGTCCATAAATCAAACACACTTGCATGTAATAATATGAAAGTCGGTACACATATAGATCTCATCGTTTCATATATACTTCATGCTCTTACTTTTTACCTCAGCCCAACAGGAAGTCGGCTATTTAGGGTTGTTTGGAAAACGTATACAATGGAATTTGAAATACTCCTCCTAGAGAAATCATTTAATCGCCACGAATCTCAGTCAGCATGAAGTCAAGACATTGAGGATGAAAAATTGCCAGCGGATTTTTGATATCTCGAACGGTTTGGCCGTGGCGAGGAAACAAATTTATGGCGAGAAAAGTGAGACAGGAAGTGTGTTATAACTTCTGCATAAATTAACAGATCTTGATGAAACTTCAGCAGTGTGTTCGTTGTAAGAGGCCGATCACATGGATGTGACTATTGTGAGTCAAAGTTATAGCGCCACCAACTGGCAGCAGGAAGTGTGTCACTTTCAAAATGCTTTGAAATCACCCTCTTGTTTTTACCCGATTTGCTTCAAACTTTACGTGTATAATGTAAACACACGGCAGATTTAGACCTGTGAAAGGATTATTGATATCTTAGATACTGTTGCCGTGGCAACGCTTCAAACTTTACTTTTCTTTATTGATGCTTTTGAGACTCTTAACATACTTGAAATTGCATGAAACTCGACAGAGACGTCACATTTATTAGCCAGTAGACATGTGCAAAGTTTCAGAAATGGGTGTGGTGAGGGGCTCAGTAGCGCCACCTTTTGACAAAAAAGTGGGGGGTTAGTTTCATCTACAGGTACAAAAATTGGTATTGATATAGTTCTCCTCAAGCCGGACAACTTTCTAATTTACAGTCATTAGCTCCGACCAACAGAAAGTCAGATATTTTGGTTTGAATGTGGAGAAAATGTCAGAATTTTGCAAGTCACTCTCTGAGACTCTGTGAGTTTGTAGGGGAGGGGGGACGTTGGGTCTTGTGAAGTAATACATAGGGCTATACTGCCCTCTTGTGTTCAACATAGTATGGGTTACATTAACTTTTGCACGATATTCTAATTTTTCGAGTTTCACCTGTATGCAGAGTTGACAGAAAAATGTTACACACGCCGTAGCAGGTGAATACAACAAAGAACTAAAGCCTAAAAAACTAAAATTTAATCCACTGTCTGTTCATTCTCTGAGTGGCAATTACAAGAAATGTCCAATAGATGGCATCCAAGCCTCATTGTTCTATTATTTACAACAGGCTGAGTCCAGAATGGGCAGGGACTGAGTTCAACAGTTGCTTGAGCTCTTTTGCCGTCGAATCCCAGAAAAAAGGCAAACACTGTGTCCCCACTCACTATATACATCAACTGAGTGGCGGATACAATTTTTAACAACCTTTAACCATTTACAGCCAGAGCGTTCAAATTTGGGAACAATTATTCCCATAGTTTCTGTCTCAGTGTCATCGTCGTCCAATCACCGATTTTATTTCTGAAATCTGCCCAGATACTCATGACAATACAAGCTAAAGGCACATGTGATTGGTTAAGGGGTTACTGGGCAAGAATAATAACTGTATCGTCATCACCGTCTTCCTTCATTTCAATGGGACGGTGATATCACGAGAGATTTACTCCAGTGTTGGATTTACTGCTTCAAATTAAATACTGAGGCGATTTTTGCAAGGTAAGAACGTGTTGTCTATATTTTCTATAGAAAGTCAAAACGTTTTAGTTACGAAGCATTTATTTGTAGGAGTATTGCTAGTTATTTCTGGAAAAAAAATGACGAAACAACTCAAATAAATGTTTGTGAGCAGTTTTGTGTGAAACCGCGAGCAGCGTCACGTCTAACTCACGAGCCCCGATGAGAGATCGCATTCGCTTCTTCTTGCGTTTGAACGGACAATTTCATAACAACAAAATGTCAAAATACATGATATATTGTCTGTTTTGTCTCAAGTGACCATAAACAGTTGATGAAGAAATCGCGAATCTAAATCTAGTATCAACACTTCCGAGAATGATTATCAGCTTTGTGTCTGACAGCGCGAGGAATCTCATTTTTACTCGCATCTTCATGGAGGTTTGTCGGTTGTATGTAGTTTCACAATCTCAATCAATTAATCTCTGAAATGAATACAGATGTAACAGCACGAAAATAATGAGATTCACAGTTCTCAAAAGATTATATCTCAATAAAACAAGCCGCAAAGACGGCTTGACGGCTTGAATGAAATGCGTTTAAAATCCTCTTAAAGAGACAGTAACAATTTTCCAAGTAAATAAAAAGTAGCCTACAAATGGTTTTCACCCCCAAAATAAATTTCTCTCATCGTATACTCACCCTCATTCCATCCCAGATGTGTATTATTTTCTTTCTTCTAGTGAACACAAATTAAGCTTTTTAGAAGATTATCTCAACCCTGTTGGACCTTTCAATGACTTGAATGGTGATCAGAACTCAGAAGCTACAAAAATCACATAAATGCAGCATAAAAGTAATCCATACCACTCCTGTGGTTTAATCCATGCCTTCAGAAGTGATATTATAGGTGTGGGTTAGATACAGACCTATATATATATATACTTAAAGATGACATCACTCTGAAGTACTGCGTAAAGAATATCCCACATTCGCCCTAAGGGGGCGCTACAGGCCATGCCCAAAATTCCCATTTTCTGGTCAAAAATGTTCTAATTTTGTATATTGATACTACAGGCCAACAGGAATCCACAAACCAAGAATGGCCCACATTCGCCCTTAGGGGGCGCTACAGGCCATACCCAAAATTCCCATTTTCTGGTCAAAAATGTTCTAATTTTGTAGATTGATACTACAGGCCAACAGGAATCCACAAACCAAGAATGGCCCACATTCGCCCTTAGGGGGCGCTACAGGCCATGCCCTAAATTCCCATTTGCTGGTCAAAAATGTTCTAATTTGGTATATTGACACTACAGGCCAACAGAAATCCACAAACCAAGAATGTCTCACATTCGCCCTTAGGGGGCGCTAAAGGCCATTCCCAAATTGCACATTTTTTTGTCAAATACTTTCTAAATTGGTACATTAATACTACAGGCCAACAGGAACCTACAAACCAAGAATGGCTCACATTCACCCTTAGGGGGAGCTACAGGCCATGCCCAAATGTCATTTTTTCAAAGTGTTTGTATTTCCAACACATTTATTTAGTTTTTCTGAAACCTGGTGAACAAACCTCATTTCTCATTGTAAACAAAAAACCCTACAGGATCCATAAGGTCCGACATGATGGATTTTCCTGTACACTGAAAATGTTTAGTTTAGGATTCTGACAGAAAGACATGTTTTTTGGATTTTTTCATTGGGAGGGTTTAACCCCAACCCTCTATTGATCAATTTTAAATGATTTGCCATTTTGAGGAGGAATCGCATTGCTGCTTGCAGCTATATTTTTGAGTTGTTGCTGTGTCCATCATCCTTTGTTTTCCGAAAGCCACCAAGTGGAAATGAGCCCGGTAACTAAAGGCACCAGGGTTGCGGTGCCACCGGCTTGGGCCCTTCATCGCTGCTTGCAGCTTTAATTATTATTATTATTATTATTATTATTATTATTATTTTATCGACTATTCGGGCACTTTTGGGGGCCTTAACATGCTCTAAAACTCTTGAAACTTTGCACACGGGTCAGAACCTGCGGCCATCAGGGCTGGGCTGAAGATGGTACCCGGGCGTGGCAGGGGGGCTCAGCAGCGCCCCCTGGAACGGGGTCCGAAACCTTGGTCCATAAATCAAACACACTTGCATGTAATAATATGAAAGTCGGTACACATATAGATCTCATCGTTTCATATATACTTCATGCTCTTACTTTTTACCTCAGCCCAACAGGAAGTCGGCTATTTAGGGTTGTTTGGAAAACGTATACAATGGAATTTGAAATACTCCTCCTAGAGAAATCATTTAATCGCCACGAATCTCAGTCAGCATGAAGTCAAGACATTGAGGATGAAAAATTGCCAGCGGATTTTTGATATCTCGAACGGTTTGGCCGTGGCGAGGAAACAAATTTATGGCGAGAAAAGTGAGACAGGAAGTGTGTTATAACTTCTGCATAAATTAACAGATCTTGATGAAACTTCAGCAGTGTGTTCGTTGTAAGAGGCCGATCACATGGATGTGACTATTGTGAGTCAAAGTTATAGCGCCACCAACTGGCAGCAGGAAGTGTGTCACTTTCAAAATGCTTTGAAATCACCCTCTTGTTTTTACCCGATTTGCTTCAAACTTTACGTGTATAATGTAAACACACGGCAGATTTAGACCTGTGAAAGGATTATTGATATCTTAGATACTGTTGCCGTGGCAACGCTTCAAACTTTACTTTTCTTTATTGATGCTTTTGAGACTCTTAACATACTTGAAATTGCATGAAACTCGACAGAGACGTCACATTTATTAGCCAGTAGACATGTGCAAAGTTTCAGAAATGGGTGTGGTGAGGGGCTCAGTAGCGCCACCTTTTGACAAAAAAGTGGGGGGTTAGTTTCATCTACAGGTACAAAAATTGGTATTGATATAGTTCTCCTCAAGCCGGACAACTTTCTAATTTACAGTCATTAGCTCCGACCAACAGAAAGTCAGATATTTTGGTTTGAATGTGGAGAAAATGTCAGAATTTTGCAAGTCACTCTGTGAGCCTCTGTGTGTGAGGAGTAGGAAGGGAGGGGGTCTTGTGAAGTAATACATAGGGCTATACTGCCCTCTTGTGTTCAACATAGTATGGGTTACATTAACTTTTGCACGATATTCTAATTTTTCGAGTTTCACCTGTATGCAGAGTTGACAGAAAAATGTTACACACGCCGTAGCAGGTGAATACAACAAAGAACTAAAGCCTAAAAAACTAAAGTTTAATCCACTGTCTGTTCATTCTCTGAGTGGCAATTACAAGAAATGTCCAATAGATGGCATCCAAGCCTCATTGTTCTATTATTTACAACAGGCTGAGTCCAGAATGGGCAGGGACTGAGTTCAACAGTTGCTTGAGCTCTTTTGCAGTCGAATCCCAGAAAAAAGGCAAACAATGTGTCCCCACTCAATATATACATCAACTGAGTGGAGGATACAATTTTTAACAACCTTTAACTATTTACAGCCAGAGCGTTCAAATTTGGGAACAATTATTCCCATGGTTCCTGTCTCAGTGTCATCGTCGTCCGATCACCGATTTTATTTCTGAAATCTGCCCAGATACTCATGACAATACAAGCTAAAGGCACATGTGATTGGTTAAGGGGTTACTGGGCAAGAATAATAACTGTATCGTCATCACCGTCTTCCTTCATTTCAATGGAAAGGTGATATCACGAGAGATTTACTCCATTGTTGGATTTACTGCTTCAAATTAAATACTGAGGCGATTTTTGCAAGGTAAGAACGTGTTGTCTATATTTTCTATAGAAAGTCAAAACGTTTTAGTTACGAAGCATTTATTTGTAGGAGTATTGCTAGTTATTTCTGGAAAAAAAATGACGAAACAACTCAAATAAATGTTTGTGAGCAGTTTTGTGTGAAACCGCGAGCAGCGTCACGTCTAACTCACGAGCCCCGATGAGAGATCGCATTCGCTTCTTCTTGCGTTTGAACGGACAATTTCATAACAACAAAATGTCAAAATACATGATATATTGTCTGTTTTGTCTCAAGTGACCATAAACAGTTGATGAAGAAATCGCGAATCTAAATCTAGTATCAACACTTCCGAGAATGATTATCAGCTTTGTGTCTGACAGCGCGAGGAATCTCATTTTTACTCGCATCTTCATGGAGGTTTGTCGGTTGTATGTAGTTTCACAATCTCAATCAATTAATCTCTGAAATGAATACAGATGTAACAGCACGAAAATAATGAGATTCACAGTTCTCAAAAGATTATATCTCAATAAAACAAGCCGCAAAGACGGCTTGACGGCTTGAATGAAATGCGTTTAAAATCCTCTTAAAGAGACAGTAACAATTTTCCAAGTAAATAAAAAGTAGCCTACAAATGGTTTTCACCCCCAAAATAAATTTCTCTCATCGTATACTCACCCTCATTCCATCCCAGATGTGTATTATTTTCTTCTTCTAGTGAACACAAATTAAGCTTTTTAGAAGATTATCTCAACCCTGTTGGAACTTTCAATGACTTGAATGGTGATCAGAACTCAGAAGCTACAAAAATCACATAAATGCAGCATAAAAGTAATCCATACCACTCCAGTGGTTGAATCCATGCCTTCAGAAGTGATATTATAGGTGTGGGTTAGATACAGACCTATATATATATATACTTAAAGATGACATCACTCTGAAGTACTGCGTAAAGAATATCCCACATTCGCCCTAAGGGGGCGCTACAGGCCATGCCCAAAATTCCCATTTTCTGGTCAAAAATGTTCTAATTTTGAAAATTGATACTACAGGCCAACAGGAATCCACAAACCAAGAATGGCCCACATTCGCCCTTAGGGGGCGCTACAGGCCATACCCAAAATTCCCATTTTCTGGTCAAAAATGTTCTAATTTTGTAGATTGATACTACAGGCCAACAGGAATCCACAAACCAAGAATGGCCCACATTCGCCCTTAGGGGGCGCTACAGGCCATGCCCTAAATTCCCATTTGCTGGTCAAAAATGTTCTAATTTGGTATATTGACACTACAGGCCAACAGAAATCCACAAACCAAGAATGTCTCACATTCGCCCTTAGGGGGCGCTAAAGGCCATTCCCAAATTGCACATTTTTTTGTCAAATACTTTCTAAATTGGTACATTAATACTACAGGCCAACAGGAACCTACAAACCAAGAATGGCTCACATTCACCCTTAGGGGGAGCTACAGGCCATGCCCAAATGTCATTTTTTCAAAGTGTTTGTATTTCCAACACATTTATTTAGTTTTTCTGAAACCTGGTGAACATACCTCATTTCTCATTGTAAACAAAAAACCCTACAGGATCCATAAGGTCCGACATGATGGATTTTCCTGTACACTGAAAATGTTTAGTTTAGGATTCTGACAGAAAGACATGTTTTTTGGATTTTTTCATTGGGAGGGTTTAACCCCAACCCTCTATTGATCAATTTTAAATGATTTGCCATTTTGAGGAGGAATCGCATTGCTGCTTGCAGCTATATTTTTGAGTTGTTGCTGTGTCCATCATCCTTTGTTTTCCGAAAGCCACCAAGTGGAAATGAGCCCGGTAACTAAAGGCACCAGGGTTGTGGTGCCACCGGCTTGGGCCCTTCATCGCTGCTTGCAGCTTTAATTATTATTATTATTATTATTTTATCGACTATTCGGGCACTTTTGGGGGCCTTAACATGCTCTAAAACTCTTGAAACTTTGCACACGGGTCAGAACCTGCGGCCATCAGGGCTGGGCTGAAGATGGTACCCGGGCGTGGCAGGGGGGCTCAGCAGCGCCCCCTGGAACGGGGTCCGAAACCTTGGTCCATAAATCAAACACACTTGCATGTAATAATATGAAAGTCGGTACACATATAGATCTCATCGTTTCATATATACTTCATGCTCTTACTTTTTACCTCAGCCCAACAGGAAGTCGGCTATTTAGGGTTGTTTGGAAAACGTATACAATGGAATTTGAAATACTCCTCCTAGAGAAATCATTTAATCGCCACGAATCTCAGTCAGCATGAAGTCAAGACATTGAGGATGAAAAATTGCCAGCGGATTTTTGATATCTCGAACGGTTTGGCCGTGGCGAGGAAACAAATTTATGGCGAGAAAAGTGAGACAGGAAGTGTGTTATAACTTCTGCATAAATTAACAGATCTTGATGAAACTTCAGCAGTGTGTTCGTTGTAAGAGGCCGATCACATGGATGTGACTATTGTGAGTCAAAGTTATAGCGCCACCAACTGGCAGCAGGAAGTGTGTCACTTTCAAAATGCTTTGAAATCACCCTCTTGTTTTTACCCGATTTGCTTCAAACTTTACGTGTATAATGTAAACACACGGCAGATTTAGACCTGTGAAAGGATTATTGATATCTTAGATACTGTTGCCGTGGCAACGCTTCAAACTTTACTTTTCTTTATTGATGCTTTTGAGACTCTTAACCTACTTGAAATTGCATGAAACTCGACAGAGACGTCACATTTATTAGCCAGTAGACATGTGCAAAGTTTCAGAAATGGGTGTGGTGAGGGGCTCAGTAGCGCCACCTTTTGACAAAAAAGTGGGGGGTTAGTTTCATCTACAGGTACAAAAATTGGTATTGATATAGTTCTCCTCAAGCCGGACAACTTTCTAATTTACAGTCATTAGCTCCGACCAACAGAAAGTCAGATATTTTGGTTTGAATGTGGAGAAAATGTCAGAATTTTGCAAGTCACTCTGTGAGCCTCTGTGTGTGAGGAGTAGGAAGGGAGGGGGTCTTGTGAAGTAATACATAGGGCTATACTGCCCTCTTGTGTTCAACATAGTATGGGTTACATTAACTTTTGCACGATATTCTAATTTTTCGAGTTTCACCTGTATGCAGAGTTGACAGAAAAATGTTACACACGCCGTAGCAGGTGAATACAACAAAGAACTAAAGCCTAAAAAACTAAAGTTTAATCCACTGTCTGTTCATTCTCTGAGTGGCAATTACAAGAAATGTCCAATAGATGGCATCCAAGCCTCATTGTTCTATTATTTACAACAGGCTGAGTCCAGAATGGGCAGGGACTGAGTTCAACAGTTGCTTGAGCTCTTTTGCAGTCGAATCCCAGAAAAAAGGCAAACAATGTGTCCCCACTCAATATATACATCAACTGAGTGGAGGATACAATTTTTAACAACCTTTAACTATTTACAGCCAGAGCGTTCAAATTTGGGAACAATTATTCCCATGGTTCCTGTCTCAGTGTCATCGTCGTCCGATCACCGATTTTATTTCTGAAATCTGCCCAGATACTCATGACAATACAAGCTAAAGGCACATGTGATTGGTTAAGGGGTTACTGGGCAAGAATAATAACTGTATCGTCATCACCGTCTTCCTTCATTTCAATGGAAAGGTGATATCACGAGAGATTTACTCCATTGTTGGATTTACTGCTTCAAATTAAATACTGAGGCGATTTTTGCAAGGTAAGAACGTGTTGTCTATATTTTCTATAGAAAGTCAAAACGTTTTAGTTACGAAGCATTTATTTGTAGGAGTATTGCTAGTTATTTCTGGAAAAAAATGACAAAACAACTCAAATAAATGTTTGTGAGCAGTTTTGTGTGAAACCGCGAGATGCGTCGCGTCTAACGCACGAGCCCCGATGAGAGATCGCATTCGCTTCATCTTGCGTTTGAACGGACAATTTCATAAACAAAATGTCAAATTACATGATATATTGTCTGTTTTGTCCCAAGTGAACATAAACAGTTGATGAAGAAATCGCGAATCTAAATCTAGTATCGACACTTCCGAGAATGATTATCAGCGTTGTGTCTGACAGCGCGAGGCATCTCATTTTTACTCGCATCTTCATGGAGGTTTGTCGGTTGTATGTAGTTTCACAATCTCAATCAAGTAATCTCTGAAATGAATACAGATGTAACAGCACGAAAATAATGAGACTTCACAGTTCTCAAAAGATTAAACTCAATAAAACAAGCCGCAAAGACTGTGCCTTGAATGAAATGCGTTTAAAATCCTCTTAAAGAGACAGTAACAATTTTCCAAGTAAATAAAAAGTAGCCTACAAATGGTTTTCACCCCCAAAATAAATTTCTCTCATCGTATACTCACCCTCATTCCATCCCAGATGTGTATTATTTTCTTTCTTCTAGTGAACACAAATTAAGCTTTTTAGAAGATTATCTCAACCCTGTTGGACCTTTCAATGACTTGAATGGTGATCAGAACTCAGAAGCTACAAAAATCACATAAATGCAGCATAAAAGTAATCCATACCACTCCATTGGTTTAATCCATGCCTTCAGAAGTGATATTATAGGTGTGGGTTAGAAACAGACCTATATATATATACTTCAAGATGACATCACTCTGAAGTACTGCGTAAAGAATATCCCACATTCGCCCTTAGGGGGCGCTACAGGCCATGCCCAAAATTCCCATTTTCTGGGCAAAAATGTTCTAATTTTGTATATTGATCCTACAGGCCAACAGTAATCCACAAACCAAGAATGGCCCACATTCGCCCTTAGGGGGCGCTACAGGCCACGCCCTAAATTCCCATTTGCTGGTCAAAAATGTTCTAATTTGGTACATTGATACTACAGGCCAACAGGAACCCACAAACAAAGAATTGCCCATATTCGCCATTAGGGGGCGCTACAGGCTATGCCCAAAATTCCCATTTTATGGTCAAAAATTTTCTAATTTGGTCTATTGACACTACAGGCCAACAGAAATCCACAAACCAAGAATGTCTCACATTTGCCCTTAGGGGGCGCTAAAGGACATTCCCAAATTGCACATTTTTTTGTCAAATACTTTCTAATTTGGTACATTAATACTACAGGCCAACAGGAACCTACAAACCAAGAATGGCTCACATTCGCCCTTAGGGGGCGCTACAGGCCATGCCCAAATGTCAATTTTTCAAAGTGATTGTATTTCCACCCCATTTATTTAGTTTTTCTGAAACCTGGTGAACATACCTCATTTCTCATTGTAAACAAAAAACCCTCCAGGATCCATAAGGTCCGGCATGATGGATTTTCCTGTACACTGAAAATGTTTAGTTTAGGATTCAGACAGAAAGACATGTTTTTTGGATTTTTTCATTGGGAGGGTTTAACCCCAACCCTCTATTGATCAATTTTAAATGATTTGCCATTTTGAGGAGGAATCGCATTGCTGCTTGCAGCTATATTTTTGAGTTGTTGCTGTGTCCACCATCCTTTGTTTTCCGAAAGCCACCAAGTGGAAATGAGCCCGGTAACTAAAGGCACCAGGGTTGCGGTGCCACCGGCTTGGGCCCGTCATCGCTGCTTGCAGCTTTAATTAGGGCCCAAGCCTGAAAAGGCGAAGGCCCTATTGTTTTCCTTAGGATTATTATTATTATTATTATTATTATTATTAGGGCCCAAGCCTGAAAAGGCGAAGGCCCTATTGTTTTCCTTAGGATTATTATTATTATTATTATTATTATTATTATTATTATTATTATTATTTTATCGACTATTCGGGCACTTTTGGGGGCCTTAACATGCTCTAAAACTCTTGAAACTTTGCACACGGGTCAGAACCTGCGGCCATCAGGGCTGGGCTGAAGATGGTACCCGGGCGTGGCAGGGGGGCTCAGCAGCGCCCCCTGGAACGGGGTCCGAAACCTTGGTCCATAAATCAAACACACTTGCATGTAATAATATGAAAGTCGGTACACATATAGATCTCATCGTTTCATATATACTTCATGCTCTTACTTTTTACCTCAGCTCAACAGGAAGTCGGCTATTTAGGGTTGTTTGGAAAACGTATACAATGGAATTTGAAATACTCCTCCTAGAGAAATCATTTAATCGCCACAAATCTCAGTCAGCATGAAGTCAAGACATTGAGGATGAAAAATTGCCAGCGGATTTTTGATATCTCGAACGGTTTGGCCGTGGCGAGGAAACAAATTTATGGCGAGAAAAGTGAGACAGGAAGTGTGTTATAACTTCTGCATAAATTAACAGATCTTGATGAAACTTCAGCAGTGTGTTCGTTGTAAGAGGCCGATCACATGGATGTGACTATTGTGAGTCAAAGTTATAGCGCCACCAACTGGCAGCAGGAAGTGTGTCACTTTCAAAATGCTTTGAAATCACCCTCTTGTTTTTACCCGATTTGCTTCAAACTTTACGTGTATAATGTAAACACACGGCAGATTTAGACCTGTGAAAGGATTATTGATATCTTAGATACTGTTGCCGTGGCAACACTTCAAACTTTACTTTTCTTTATTGATGCTTTTGAGACTCTTAACATACTTGAAATTGCATGAAACTCGACAGAGACGTCACATTTATTAGCCAGTAGACATGTGCAAAGTTTCAGAAATGGGTGTGGTGAGGGGCTCAGTAGCGCCACCTTTTGACAAAAAAGTGGGGGGTTAGTTTCATCTACAGGTACAAAAATTGGTATTGATATAGTTCTCCTCAAGCCGGACAACTTTCTAATTTACAGTCATTAGCTCCGACCAACAGAAAGTCAGATATTTTGGTTTGAATGTGGAGAAAATGTCAGAATTTTGCAAGTCACTCTCTAAGACTTTGTGTGTGAGGAGTAGGAAGGGAGGGGGGCTTGTGAAGTAATACATAGGGCTATACTGCCCTCTTGTGTTCAACATAGTATGGGTTACATTAACTTTTGCACGATATTCTAATTTTTCGAGTTTCACCTGTATGCAGAGTTGACAGAAAAATGTTACACACGCCGTAGCAGGTGAATACAACAAAGAACTAAAGCCTAAAAAACTAAAGTTTAATCCACTGTCTGTTCATTCTCTGAGTGGCAATTACAAGAAATGTCCAATAGATGGCATCCAAGCCTCATTGTTCAATGATTTACAACAGGTCTGAGTCCAGAATGGGCAGGGACTGAGTTCAACAGTTGCTTGAGCTCTTTTGCAGTCGAATCCCAGAAAAAAGGCAAACAATGTGTCCCCACTCAATATATACATCAACTGAGTGGAGGATACAATTTTTAACAACCTTTAACCATTTACAGCCAGAGCGTTCAAATTTGGGAACAATTATTCCCATAGTTTCTGTCTCAGTGTCATCGTCGTCCAATCACCGATTTTATTTCTGAAGTCTGCCCAGATACTCATGACAATACAAGCTAAAGGCACATGTGATTGGTTAAGGGGTTACTGGGCAAGAATAATAACTGTATCGTCATCACCGTCTTCCTTCATTTCAATGGGAAGGTGATATCACGAGAGATTTACTCCAGTGTTGGATTTACTGCTTCAAATTAAATACTGAGGCGATTTTTGCAAGGTAAGAACGTGTGTTGTCTATATTTTCTATAGAAAGTCAAAACGTTTTAGTTACGAAGCATTTATTTGTAGGAGTATTGCTAGTTATTTCTGGAAAAAAATGACAAAATAACTCAAATAAATGTTTGTGAGCAGTTTTATGTGAAACCGCGAGATGCGTCGCGTCTAACGCACGAGCCCCGATGAGAGATCGCATTCGCTTCTTCTTGCGTTTGAACGGACAATTTCATACTACAAAATGTCAAATTACATGATATATTGTCTGTTTTGTCCCAAGTGA
This sequence comes from Moxostoma hubbsi, assembly GCA_032164185.1. NCBI lineage: Eukaryota > Metazoa > Chordata > Actinopteri > Cypriniformes > Catostomidae > Moxostoma > Moxostoma hubbsi. The sequence goes on from JAVLUX010000001.1 coordinate 8,877,638, forward strand.
ACATAAACAGTTGATGAAGAAATCGCGAATCGAAATCTAGTATCAACACTTCCGAGAATGATTATCAGCGTTGTGCCTGACAGCGCATCTCATTTTTACTCGCATCTTCATGGAGGTTTGTCGGTTGTATGTAGTTTCACAATCTCAATCAAGTAATCTCTGAAATGAATACAGATGTAACAGCACGAAAATAATGAGACTTCACAGTTCTCAAAAGATTAAACTCACTAAAACAAGCCGCACAGAGTGTGCCTTGAATGAAATGCGTTTAAAATCCTCTTAAAGAGACAGTAACAATTTTCCAAGTAAATAAAAAGTAGGCCTACAAATGGTTTTCACCCCAAAAATAAATTTCTCTCATCGTATACTCACCCTCATTGCATCCCAGATGTGTATTGTTTTCTTTCTTCTAGTGAACACAAATTAAGCTTTTTAGAAGATTATCTCAACCCTGTTGGACCTTTCAATGACTTGAATGGTGATCAGAACTCAGAAGCTACAAAAATCAAATAAATGCAGCATAAAAGTAATCCATACCACTCCAGTGGTTAAATCCATGCCTTCAGAAGTGATATTATAGGTGTGGGTTAGAAATAGACCTATATATATATACTTAAAGATGACATCACTCTGAAGTACTGCGTAAAGAATATCCCACATTCGCCCTTAGGGGGCGCTACAGGCCATGCCCAAAATTCCCATTTTCTGGTCAAAAATGTTCTAATGTTGTATATTGATACTACAGGCCAACAGGAATTCACAAACCAAGAGTGGCCCACATTCGCCCTTATGGGGCGCTACAGGCCACGCCCTAAATTCCCATTTGCTGGTCAAAAATGTTCTAATTTGGTACATTGATACTACAGGCCAACAGGAACCCACAAACAAAGAATTGCCCATATTCGCCATTAGGGGGCGCTACAGGCTATGCCCAAAATTCCCATTTTATGGTCAAAAATTTTCTAATTTGGTATATTGACACTACAGGCCAACAGAAATCCACAAACCAAGAATGTCTCACATTTGCCCTTAGGGGGTGCTAAAGGACATTCCCAAATTGCACATTTTTTTGTCAAATACTTTCTAATTTGGTACATTAATACTACAGGCCAACAGGAACCTACAAACCAAGAATGGCTCACATTCGCCCTTAGGGGGCGGTACAGGCCATGCCCAAATGTCAATTTTTCAAAGTGATTGTATTTCCACCCCATTTATTTAGTTTTTCTGAAACCTGGTGAACATACCTCATTTCTCATTGTAAACAAAAAACCCTACAGGATCCATAAGGTCCGGCATGATGGATTTTCCTGTACACTGAAAATGTTTAGTTTAGGATTCAGACAGAAAGACATGTTTTTTGGATTTTTTCATTGGGAGGGTTTAACCCCAACCCTCTATTGATCAATTTTAAATGATTTGCCATTTTGAGGAGGAATCGCATTGCTGCTTGCAGCTATATTTTTGAGTTGTTGCTGTGTCCATCATCCTTTGTTTTCCGAAAGCCACCAAGTGGAAATGAGCCCGGTAACTAAAGGCACCAGGGTTGCAGTGCCACCGGCTTGGGCCCGTCATCGCTGCTTGCAGCTTTAATTATTATTATTATTATTATTTTATCGACTATTCGGGCACTTTTGGGGGCCTTAACATGCTCTAAAACTCTTGAAACTTTGCACACGGGTCAGAACCTGCGGCCATCAGGGCTGGGCTGAAGATGGTACCCGGGCGTGGCAGGGGGTTTCAGCAGCGCCCCCTGGAACGGGGTCCGAAACCATGGTCCATAAATCAAACACACTTGCATGTAATAATATGAAAGTCGGTACACATATAGATCTCATCGTTTCATATATACTTCATGCTCTTACTTTTTACCTCAGCCCAACAGGAAGTCGGCTATTTAGGGTTGTTTGGAAAACGTATACAATGGAATTTGAAATACTCCTCCTAGAGAAATCATTTAATCGCCACGAATCTCAGTCAGCATGAAGTCAAGACATTGAGGATGAAAAATTGCCAGCGGATTTTTGATATCTCGAACGGTTTGGCCGTGGCGAGGAAACAAATTTATGGCGAGAAAAGTGAGACAGGAAGTGTGTTATAACTTCTGCATAAATTAACAGATCTTGATGAAACTTCAGCAGTGTGTTCGTTGTAAGAGGCCGATCACATGGATGTGACTATTGTGAGTCAAAGTTATAGCGCCACCAACTGGCAGCAGGAAGTGTGTCACTTTCAAAATGCTTTGAAATCACCCTCTTGTTTTTACCCGATTTGCTTCAAACTTTACGTGTATAATGTAAACACACGGCAGATTTAGACCTGTGAAAGGATTATTGATATCTTAGATACTGTTGCCGTGGCAACACTTCAAACTTTACTTTTCTTTATTGATGCTTTTGAGACTCTTAACATACTTGAAATTGCATGAAACTCGACAGAGACGTCACATTTATTAGCCAGTAGACATGTGCAAAGTTTCAGAAATGGGTGTGGTGAGGGGCTCAGTAGCGCCACCTTTTGACAAAAAAGTGGGGGGTTAGTTTCATCTACAGGTACAAAAATTGGTATTGATATAGTTCTCCTCAAGCCGGACAACTTTCTAATTTACAGTCATTAGCTCCGACCAACAGAAAGTCAGATATTTTGGTTTGAATGTGGAGAAAATGTCAGAATTTTGCAAGTCACTCTCTAAGACTTTGTGTGTGAGGAGTAGGAAGGGAGGGGGTCTTGTGAAGTAATACATAGGGCTATACTGCCCTCTTGTGTTCAACATAGTATGGGTTACATTAACTTTTGCACGATATTCTAATTTTTCGAGTTTCACCTGTATGCAGAGTTGACAGAAAAATGTTACACACGCCGTAGCAGGTGAATACAACAAAGAACTAAAGCCTAAAAAACTAATGTTTAATCCACTGTCTGTTCATTCTCTGAGTGGCAATTACAAGAAATGTCCAATAGATGGCATCCAAGCCTCATTGTTCAATGATTTACAACAGGTCTGAGTCCAGAATGGGCAGGGACTGAGTTCAACAGTTGCTTGAGCTCTTTTGCAGTCGAATCCCAGAAAAAAGGCAAACAATGTGTCCCCACTCAATATATACATCAACTGAGTGGAGGATACAATTTTTAACAACCTTTAACCATTTACAGCCAGAGCGTTCAAATTTGGGAACAATTATTCCCATGGTTCCTGTCTCAGTGTCATCGTCGTCCGATCACCGATTTTATTTCTGAAGTCTGCCCAGATACTCATGACAATACAAGCTAAAGGCACATGTGATTGGTTAAGGGGTTACTGGGCAAGAATAATAACTGTATCGTCATCACCGTCTTCCTTCATTTCAATGGAAAGGTGATATCACGAGAGATTTACTCCAGTGTTGGATTTACTGCTTCAAATTAAATACTGAGGCGATTTTTGCAAGGTAAGAACGTGTGTTGTCTATATTTTCTATAGAAAGTCAAAACGTTTTAGTGACGAAGCATTTATTTGTAGGAGTATTGCTAGTTATTTCTGGAAAAAAATGACAAAACAACTCAAATAAATGTTTGTGAGCAGTTTTGTGTGAAACCGCGAGATGCGTCGCGTCTAACGCACGAGCCCCGATGAGAGATCGCATTCGCTTCTTCTTGCGTTTGAACGGACAATTTCATACTACAAAATGTCAAATTACATGATATATTGTCTGTTTTGTCCCAAGTGAACATAAACAGTTGATGAAGAAATCGCGAATCGAAATCTAGTATCAACACTTCCGAGAATGATTATCAGCGTTGTGTCTGACAGCGCGAGGCATCTCATTTTTACTCGCATCTTCATGGAGGTTTGTCGGTTGTATGTAGTTTCACAATCTCAATCAAGTAATCTCTGAAATGAATACAGATGTAACAGCACGAAAATAATGAGACTTCACAGTTCTCAAAAGATTAAACTCACTAAAACAAGCCGCACAGACTGTGCCTTGAATGAAATGCGTTTAAAATCCTCTTAAAGAGACAGTAACAATTTTCCAAGTAAATAAAAAGTAGGCCTACAAATGGTTTTCACCCCAAAAATAAATTTCTCTCATCGTATACTCACCCTCATTGCATCCCAGATGTGTATTGTTTTCTTTCTTCTAGTGAACACAAATTAAGCTTTTTAGAAGATTATCTCAACCCTGTTGGACCTTTCAATGACTTGAATGGTGATCAGAACTCAGAAGCTGCAAAAATCAAATAAATGCAGCATAAAAGTAATCCATACCACTCCAGTGGTTAAATCCATGCCTTCAGAAGTGATATTATAGGTGTGGGTTAGAAATAGACCTATATATATATACTTCAAGATGACATCACTCTGAAGTACTGCGTAAAGAATATCCCACATTCGCCCTTAGGGGGCGCTACAGGCCATGCCCAAAATTCCCATTTTCTGGTCAAAAATGTTCTAATGTTGTATATTGATACTACAGGCCAACAGGAATTCACAAACCAAGAGTGGCCCACATTCGCCCTTATGGGGCGCTACAGGCCACGCCCTAAATTCCCATTTGCTGGTCAAAAATGTTCTAATTTGGTACATTGATACTACAGGCCAACAGGAACCCACAAACAAAGAATTGCCCATATTCGCCATTAGGGGGCGCTACAGGCTATGCCCAAAATTCCCATTTTATGGTCAAAAATTTTCTAATTTGGTATATTGACACTACAGGCCAACAGAAATCCACAAACCAAGAATGTCTCACATTTGCCCTTAGGGGGTGCTAAAGGACATTACCAAATTGCACATTTTTTTGTCAAATACTTTCTAATTTGGTACATTAATACTACAGGCCAACAGGAACCTACAAACCAAGAATGGCTCACATTCGCCCTTAGGGGGCGGTACAGGCCATGCCCAAATGTCAATTTTTCAAAGTGATTGTATTTCCACCCCATTTATTTAGTTTTTCTGAAACCTGGTGAACATACCTCATTTCTCATTGTAAACAAAAAACCCTCCAGGATCCATAAGGTCCGGCATGATGGATTTTCCTGTACACTGAAAATGTTTAGTTTAGGATTCAGACAGAAAGACATGTTTTTTGGATTTTTTCATTGGGAGGGTTTAACCCCAACCCTCTATTGATCAATTTTAAATGATTTGCCATTTTGAGGAGGAATCGCATTGCTGCTTGCAGCTATATTTTTGAGTTGTTGCTGTGTCCATCATCCTTTGTTTTCCGAAAGCCACCAAGTGGAAATGAGCCCGGTAACTAAAGGCACCAGGGTTGCGGTGCCACCGGCTTGGGCCCGTCATCGCTGCTTGCAGCTTTAATTATTATTATTATTATTATTATTATTATTAGGGCCCAAGCCTGAAAAGGCGAAGGCCCTATTGTTTTCCTTAGGATTATTATTATTATTATTAGGGCCCAAGCCTGAAAAGGCGAAGGCCCTATTGTTTTCCTTAGGATTATTATTATTATTATTATTATTATTTTATCGACTATTCGGGCACTTTTGGGGGCCTTAACATGCTCTAAAACTCTTGAAACTTTGCACACGGGTCAGAACCTGCGGCCATCAGGGCTGGGCTGAAGATGGTACCCGGGCGTGGCAGGGGGGCTCAGCAGCGCCCCCTGGAACGGGGTCCGAAACCTTGGTCCATAAATCAAACACACTTGCATGTAATAATATGAAAGTCGGTACACATATAGATCTCATCGTTTCATATATACTTCATGCTCTTACTTTTTACCTCAGCCCAACAGGAAGTCGGCTATTTAGGGTTGTTTGGAAAACGTATACAATGGAATTTGAAATACTCCTCCTAGAGAAATCATTTAATCGGCACGAATCTCAGTCAGCATGAAGTCAAGACATTGAGGATGAAAAATTGCCAGCGGATTTTTGATATCTCGAACGGTTTGGCCGTGGCGAGGAAACAAATTTATGGTGAGAAAAGTGAGACAGGAAGTGTGTTATAACTTCTGCATAAATTAACAGATCTTGATGAAACTTCAGCAGTGTGTTCGTTGTAAGAGGCCGATCACATGGATGTGACTATTGTGAGTCAAAGTTATAGCGCCACCAACTGGCAGCAGGAAGTGTGTCACTTTCAAAATGCTTTGAAATCACCCTCTTGTTTTTACCCGATTTGCTTCAAACTTTACGTGTATAATGTAAACACACGGCAGATTTAGACCTGTGAAAGGATTATTGATATCTTAGATACTGTTGCCGTGGCAACGCTTCAAACTTTACTTTTCTTTATTGATGCTTTTGAGACTCTTAACCTACTTGAAATTGCATGAAACTCGACAGAGACGTCACATTTATTAGCCAGTAGACATGTGCAAAGTTTCAGAAATGGGTGTGGTGAGGGGCTCAGTAGCGCCACCTTTTGACAAAAAAGTGGGGGGTTAGTTTCATCTACAGGTACAAAAATTGGTATTGATATAGTTCTCCTCAAGCCGGACAACTTTCTAATTTACAGTCATTAGCTCCGACCAACAGAAAGTCAGATATTTTGGTTTGAATGTGGAGAAAATGTCAGAATTTTGCAAGTCACTCTGTGAGCCTCTGTGTGTGAGGAGTAGGAAGGGAGGGGGTCTTGTGAAGTAATACATAGGGCTATACTGCCCTCTTGTGTTCAACATAGTATGGGTTACATTAACTTTTGCACGATATTCTAATTTTTCGAGTTTCACCTGTATGCAGAGTTGACAGAAAAATGTTACACACGCCGTAGCAGGTGAATACAACAAAGAACTAAAGCCTAAAAAACTAAAGTTTAATCCACTGTCTGTTCATTCTCTGAGTGGCAATTACAAGAAATGTCCAATAGAGGGCATCCAAGCCTCATTGTTCAATGATTTACAACAGGTCTGAGTCCAGAATGGGCAGGGACTGAGTTCAACAGTTGCTTGAGCTCTTTTGCAGTCGAATCCCAGAAAAAAGGCAAACAATGTGTCCCCACTCAATATATACATCAACTGAGTGGAGGATACAATTTTTAACAACCTTTAACTATTTACAGCCAGAGCGTTCAAATTTGGGAACAATTATTCCCATGGTTCCTGTCTCAGTGTCATCGTCGTCCGATCACCGATTTTATTTCTGAAATCTGCCCAGATACTCATGACAATACAAGCTAAAGGCACATGTGATTGGTTAAGGGGTTACTGGGCAAGAATAATAACTGTATCGTCATCACCGTCTTCCTTCATTTCAATGGAAAGGTGATATCACGAGAGATTTACTCCATTGTTGGATTTACTGCTTCAAATTAAATACTGAGGCGATTTTTGCAAGGTAAGAACGTGTTGTCTATATTTTCTATAGAAAGTCAAAACGTTTTAGTTACGAAGCATTTATTTGTAGGAGTATTGCTAGTTATTTCTGGAAAAAAATGACAAAACAACTCAAATAAATGTTTGTGAGCAGTTTTGTGTGAAACCGCGAGATGCGTCGCGTCTAACGCACGAGCCCCGATGAGAGATCGCATTCGCTTCATCTTGCGTTTGAACGGACAATTTCATAAACAAAATGTCAAATTACATGATATATTGTCTGTTTTGTCCCAAGTGAACATAAACAGTTGATGAAGAAATCGCGAATCTAAATCTAGTATCAACACTTCCGAGAATGATTATCAGCGTTGTGTCTGACAGCGCGAGGCATCTCATTTTTACTCGCATCTTCATGGAGGTTTGTCGGTTGTATGTAGTTTCACAATCTCAATCAAGTAATCTCTGAAATGAATACAGATGTAACAGCACGAAAATAATGAGATTCACAGTTCTCAAAAGATTATATCTCAATAAAACAAGCCGCAAAGACGGCTTGACGGCTTGAATGAAATGCGTTTAAAATCCTCTTAAAGAGACAGTAACAATTTTCCAAGTAAATAAAAAGTAGGCCTACAAATGGTTTTCACCCCCAAAATAAATTTCTCTCATCGTATACTCACCCTCATTCCATCCCAGATGTGTATTATTTTCTTTCTTCTAGTGAACACAAATTAAGCTTTTTAGAAGATTATCTCAACCCTGTTGGACCTTTCAATGACTTGAATGGTGATCAGAACTCAGAAGCTACAAAAATCACATAAATGCAGCATAAAAGTAATCCATACCACTCCTGTGGTTTAATCCATGCCTTCAGAAGTGATATTATAGGTGTGGGTTAGATACAGACCTATATATATATATACTTAAAGATGACATCACTCTGAAGTACTGCGTAAAGAATATCCCACATTCGCCCTAAGGGGGCGCTACAGGCCATGCCCAAAATTCCCATTTTCTGGTCAAAAATGTTCTAATTTTGTATATTGATACTACAGGCCAACAGGAATCCACAAACCAAGAATGGCCCACATTCGCCCTTAGGGGGCGCTACAGGCCATACCCAAAATTCCCATTTTCTGGTCAAAAATGTTCTAATTTTGTAGATTGATACTACAGGCCAACAGGAATCCACAAACCAAGAATGGCCCACATTCGCCCTTAGGGGGCGCTACAGGCCATGCCCTAAATTCCCATTTGCTGGTCAAAAATGTTCTAATTTGGTATATTGACACTACAGGCCAACAGAAATCCACAAACCAAGAATGTCTCACATTCGCCCTTAGGGGGCGCTAAAGGCCATTCCCAAATTGCACATTTTTTTGTCAAATACTTTCTAAATTGGTACATTAATACTACAGGCCAACAGGAACCTACAAACCAAGAATGGCTCACATTCACCCTTAGGGGGAGCTACATGCCATGCCCAAATGTCATTTTTTCAAAGTGTTTGTATTTCCAACACATTTATTTAGTTTTTCTGAAACCTGGTGAACAAACCTCATTTCTCATTGTAAACAAAAAACCCTACAGGATCCATAAGGTCCGACATGATGGATTTTCCTGTACACTGAAAATGTTTAGTTTAGGATTCTGACAGAAAGACATGTTTTTTGGATTTTTTCATTGGGAGGGTTTAACCCCAACCCTCTATTGATCAATTTTAAATGATTTGCCATTTTGAGGAGGAATCGCATTGCTGCTTGCAGCTATATTTTTGAGTTGTTGCTGTGTCCATCATCCTTTGTTTTCCGAAAGCCACCAAGTGGAAATGAGCCCGGTAACTAAAGGCACCAGGGTTGCGGTGCCACCGGCTTGGGCCCTTCATCGCTGCTTGCAGCTTTAATTATTATTATTATTATTATTATTATTATTATTTTATCGACTATTCGGGCACTTTTGGGGGCCTTAACATGCTCTAAAACTCTTGAAACTTTGCACACGGGTCAGAACCTGCGGCCATCAGGGCTGGGCTGAAGATGGTACCCGGGCGTGGCAGGGGGTTTCAGCAGCGCCCCCTGGAACAGGGTCCGAAACCATGGTCCATAAATCAAACACACTTGCATGTAATAATATGAAAGTCGGTACACATATAGATCTCATCGTTTCATATATACTTCATGCTCTTACTTTTTACCTCAGCCCAACAGGAAGTCGGCTATTTAGGGTTGTTTGGAAAACGTATACAATGGAATTTGAAATACTCCTCCTAGAGAAATCATTTAATCGCCACGAATCTCAGTCAGCATGAAGTCAAGACATTGAGGATGAAAAATTGCCAGCGGATTTTTGATATCTCGAACGGTTTGGCCGTGGCGAGGAAACAAATTTATGGCGAGAAAAGTGAGACAGGAAGTGTGTTATAACTTCTGCATAAATTAACAGATCTTGATGAAACTTCAGCAGTGTGTTCGTTGTAAGAGGCCGATCACATGGATGTGACTATTGTGAGTCAAAGTTATAGCGCCACCAACTGGCAGCAGGAAGTGTGTCACTTTCAAAATGCTTTGAAATCACCCTCTTGTTTTTACCCGATTTGCTTCAAACTTTACGTGTATAATGTAAACACACGGCAGATTTAGACCTGTGAAAGGATTATTGATATCTTAGATACTGTTGCCGTGGCAACACTTCAAACTTTACTTTTCTTTATTGATGCTTTTGAGACTCTTAACATACTTGAAATTGCATGAAACTCGACAGAGACGTCACATTTATTAGCCAGTAGACATGTGCAAAGTTTCAGAAATGGGTGTGGTGAGGGGCTCAGTAGCGCCACCTTTTGACAAAAAAGTGGGGGGTTAGTTTCATCTACAGGTACAAAAATTGGTATTGATATAGTTCTCCTCAAGCCGGACAACTTTCTAATTTACAGTCATTAGCTCCGACCAACAGAAAGTCAGATATTTTGGTTTGAATGTGGAGAAAATGTCAGAATTTTGCAAGTCACTCTCTAAGACTTTGTGTGTGAGGAGTAGGAAGGGAGGGGGTCTTGTGAAGTAATACATAGGGCTATACTGCCCTCTTGTGTTCAACATAGTATGGGTTACATTAACTTTTGCACGATATTCTAATTTTTCGAGTTTCACCTGTATGCAGAGTTGACAGAAAAATGTTACACACGCCGTAGCAGGTGAATACAACAAAGAACTAAAGCCTAAAAAACTAAAGTTTAATCCACTGTCTGTTCATTCTCTGAGTGGCAATTACAAGAAATGTCCAATAGATGGCATCCAAGCCTCATTGTTCAATGATTTACAACAGGTCTGAGTCCAGAATGGGCAGGGACTGAGTTCAACAGTTGCTTGAGCTCTTTTGCAGTCGAATCCCAGAAAAAAGGCAAACAATGTGTCCCCACTCAATATATACATCAACTGAGTGGAGGATACAATTTTTAACAACCTTTAACCATTTACAGCCAGAGCGTTCAAATTTGGGAACAATTATTCCCATGGTTCCTGTCTCAGTGTCATCGTCGTCCGATCACCGATTTTATTTCTGAAGTCTGCCCAGATACTCATGACAATACAAGCTAAAGGCACATGTGATTGGTTAAGGGGTTACTGGGCAAGAATAATAACTGTATCGTCATCACCGTCTTCCTTCATTTCAATGGAAAGGTGATATCACGAGAGATTTACTCCAGTGTTGGATTTACTGCTTCAAATTAAATACTGAGGCGATTTTTGCAAGGTAAGAACGTGTGTTGTCTATATTTTCTATAGAAAGTCAAAACGTTTTAGTGACGAAGCATTTATTTGTAGGAGTATTGCTAGTTATTTCTGGAAAAAAATGACAAAACAACTCAAATAAATGTTTGTGAGCAGTTTTGTGTGAAACCGCGAGATGCGTCGCGTCTAACGCACGAGCCCCGATGAGAGATCGCATTCGCTTCTTCTTGCGTTTGAACGGACAATTTCATACTACAAAATGTCAAATTACATGATATATTGTCTGTTTTGTCCCAAGTGAACATAAACAGTTGATGAAGAAATCGCGAATCGAAATCTAGTATCAACACTTCCGAGAATGATTATCAGCGTTGTGTCTGACAGCGCGAGGCATCTCATTTTTACTCGCATCTTCATGGAGGTTTGTCGGTTGTATGTAGTTTCACAATCTCAATCAAGTAATCTCTGAAATGAATACAGATGTAACAGCACGAAAATAATGAGACTTCACAGTTCTCAAAAGATTAAACTCACTAAAACAAGCCGCACAGACTGTGCCTTGAATGAAATGCGTTTAAAATCCTCTTAAAGAGACAGTAACAATTTTCCAAGTAAATAAAAAGTAGGCCTACAAATGGTTTTCACCCCAAAAATAAATTTCTCTCATCGTATACTCACCCTCATTGCATCCCAGATGTGTATTGTTTTCTTTCTTCTAGTGAACACAAATTAAGCTTTTTAGAAGATTATCTCAACCCTGTTGGACCTTTCAATGACTTGAATGGTGATCAGAACTCAGAAGCTGCAAAAATCAAATAAATGCAGCATAAAAGTAATCCATACCACTCCAGTGGTTAAATCCATGCCTTCAGAAGTGATATTATAGGTGTGGGTTAGAAATAGACCTATATATATATACTTCAAGATGACATCACTCTGAAGTACTGCGTAAAGAATATCCCACATTCGCCCTTAGGGGGCGCTACAGGCCATGCCCAAAATTCCCATTTTCTGGTCAAAAATGTTCTAATGTTGTATATTGATACTACAGGCCAACAGGAATTCACAAACCAAGAGTGGCCCACATTCGCCCTTATGGGGCGCTACAGGCCACGCCCTAAATTCCCATTTGCTGGTCAAAAATGTTCTAATTTGGTACATTGATACTACAGGCCAACAGGAACCCACAAACAAAGAATTGCCCATATTCGCCATTAGGGGGCGCTACAGGCTATGCCCAAAATTCCCATTTTATGGTCAAAAATTTTCTAATTTGGTATATTGACACTACAGGCCAACAGAAATCCACAAACCAAGAATGTCTCACATTTGCCCTTAGGGGGTGCTAAAGGACATTCCCAAATTGCACATTTTTTTGTCAAATACTTTCTAATTTGGTACATTAATACTACAGGCCAACAGGAACCTACAAACCAAGAATGGCTCACATTCGCCCTTAGGGGGCGGTACAGGCCATGCCCAAATGTCAATTTTTCAAAGTGATTGTATTTCCACCCCATTTATTTAGTTTTTCTGAAACCTGGTGAACATACCTCATTTCTCATTGTAAACAAAAAACCCTACAGGATCCATAAGGTCCGGCATGATGGATTTTCCTGTACACTGAAAATGTTTAGTTTAGGATTCAGACAGAAAGACATGTTTTTTGGATTTTTTCATTGGGAGGGTTTAACCCCAACCCTCTATTGATCAATTTTAAATGATTTGCCATTTTGAGGAGGAATCGCATTGCTGCTTGCAGCTATATTTTTGAGTTGTTGCTGTGTCCATCATCCTTTGTTTTCCGAAAGCCACCAAGTGGAAATGAGCCCGGTAACTAAAGGCACCAGGGTTGCAGTGCCACCGGCTTGGGCCCGTCATCGCTGCTTGCAGCTTTTATTATTATTATTATTATTATTATTATTATTATTTTATCGACTATTCGGGCACTTTTGGGGGCCTTAACATGCTCTAAAACTCTTGAAACTTTGCACACGGGTCAGAACCTGCGGCCATCAGGGCTGGGCTGAAGATGGTACCCGGGCGTGGCAGGGGGGCTCAGCAGCGCCCCCTGGAACGGGGTCCGAAACCTTGGTCCATAAATCAAACACACTTGCATGTAATAATATGAAAGTCGGTACACATATAGATCTCATCGTTTCATATATACTTCATGCTCTTACTTTTTACCTCAGCCCAACAGGAAGTCGGCTATTTAGGGTTGTTTGGAAAACGTATACAATGGAATTTGAAATACTCCTCCTAGAGAAATCATTTAATCGCCACGAATCTCAGTCAGCATGAAGTCAAGACATTGAGGATGAAAAATTGCCAGCGGATTTTTGATATCTCGAACGGTTTGGCCGTGGCGAGGAAACAAATTTATGGCGAGAAAAGTGAGACAGGAAGTGTGTTATAACTTCTGCATAAATTAACAGATCTTGATGAAACTTCAGCAGTGTGTTCGTTGTAAGAGGCCGATCACATGGATGTGACTATTGTGAGTCAAAGTTATAGCGCCACCAACTGGCAGCAGGAAGTGTGTCACTTTCAAAATGCTTTGAAATCACCCTCTTGTTTTTACCCGATTTGCTTCAAACTTTACGTGTATAATGTAAACACACGGCAGATTTAGACCTGTGAAAGGATTATTGATATCTTAGATACTGTTGCCGTGGCAACACTTCAAACTTTACTTTTCTTTATTGATGCTTTTGAGACTCTTAACATACTTGAAATTGCATGAAACTCGACAGAGACGTCACATTTATTAGCCAGTAGACATGTGCAAAGTTTCAGAAATGGGTGTGGTGAGGGGCTCAGTAGCGCCACCTTTTGACAAAAAAGTGGGGGGTTAGTTTCATCTACAGGTACAAAAATTGGTATTGATATAGTTCTCCTCAAGCCGGACAACTTTCTAATTTACAGTCATGAGCTCCGACCAACAGAAAGTCAGATATTTTGGTTTGAATGTGGAGAAAATGTCAGAATTTTGCAAGTCACTCTCTAAGACTTTGTGTGTGAGGAGTAGGAAGGGAGGGGGGCTTGTGAAGTAATACATAGGGCTATACTGCCCTCTTGTGTTCAACATAGTATGGGTTACATTAACTTTTGCACGATATTCTAATTTTTCGAGTTTCACCTGTATGCAGAGTTGACAGAAAAATGTTACACACGCCGTAGCAGGTGAATACAACAAAGAACTAAAGCCTAAAAAACTAAAGTTTAATCCACTGTCTGTTCATTCTCTGAGTGGCAATTACAAGAAATGTCCAATAGATGGCATCCAAGCCTCATTGTTCAATGATTTACAACAGGTCTGAGTCCAGAATGGGCAGGGACTGAGTTCAACAGTTGCTTGAGCTCTTTTGCAGTCGAATCCCAGAAAAAAGGCAAACAATGTGTCCCCACTCAATATATACATCAACTGAGTGGAGGATACAATTTTTAACAACCTTTAACTATTTACAGCCAGAGCGTTCAAATTTGGGAACAATTATTCCCATGGTTCCTGTCTCAGTGTCATCGTCGTCCGATCACCGATTTTATTTCTGAAGTCTGCCCAGATACTCATGACAATACAAGCTAAAGGCACATGTGATTGGTTAAGGGGTTACTGGGCAAGAATAATAACTGTATCGTCATCACCGTCTTCCTTCATTTCAATGGAAAGGTGATATCACGAGAGATTTACTCCAGTGTTGGATTTACTGCTTCAAATTAAATACTGAGGCGATTTTTGCAAGGTAAGAACGTGTGTTGTCTATATTTTCTATAGAAAGTCAAAACGTTTTAGTTACGAAGCATTTATTTGTAGGAGTATTGCTAGTTATTTCTGGAAAAAAATGACAAAACAACTCAAATAAATGTTTGTGAGCAGTTTTGTGTGAAACCGCGAGATGCGTCGCGTCTAACGCACGAGCCCCGATGAGAGATCGCATTCGCTTCTTCTTGCGTTTGAACGGACAATTTCATACTACAAAATGTCAAATTACATGATATATTGTCTGTTTTGTCCCAAGTGAACATAAACAGTTGATGAAGAAATCGCGAATCGAAATCTAGTATCAACACTTCCGAGAATGATTATCAGCGTTGTGTCTGACAGCGCGAGGCATCTCATTTTTACTCGCATCTTCATGGAGGTTTGTCGGTTGTATGTAGTTTCACAATCTCAATCAAGTAATCTCTGAAATGAATACAGATGTAACAGCACGAAAATAATGAGACTTCACAGTTCTCAAAAGATTAAACTCACTAAAACAAGCCGCACAGACTGTGCCTTGAATGAAATGCGTTTAAAATCCTCTTAAAGAGACAGTAACAATTTTCCAAGTAAATAAAAAGTAGGCCTACAAATGGTTTTCACCCCAAAAATAAATTTCTCTCATCGTATACTCACCCTCATTGCATCCCAGATGTGTATTGTTTTCTTTCTTCTAGTGAACACAAATTAAGCTTTTTAGAAGATTATCTCAACCCTGTTGGACCTTTCAATGACTTGAATGGTGATCAGAACTCAGAAGCTGCAAAAATCAAATAAATGCAGCATAAAAGTAATCCATACCACTCCAGTGGTTAAATCCATGCCTTCAGAAGTGATATTATAGGTGTGGGTTAGAAATAGACCTATATATATATACTTCAAGATGACATCACTCTGAAGTACTGCGTAAAGAATATCCCACATTCGCCCTTAGGGGGCGCTACAGGCCATGCCCAAAATTCCCATTTTCTGGTCAAAAATGTTCTAATGTTGTATATTGATACTACAGGCCAACAGGAATTCACAAACCAAGAGTGGCCCACATTCGCCCTTATGGGGCGCTACAGGCCACGCCCTAAATTCCCATTTGCTGGTCAAAAATGTTCTAATTTGGTACATTGATACTACAGGCCAACAGGAACCCACAAACAAAGAATTGCCCATATTCGCCATTAGGGGGCGCTACAGGCTATGCCCAAAATTCCCATTTTATGGTCAAAAATTTTCTAATTTGGTATATTGACACTACAGGCCAACAGAAATCCACAAACCAAGAATGTCTCACATTTGCCCTTAGGGGGTGCTAAAGGACATTCCCAAATTGCACATTTTTTTGTCAAATACTTTCTAATTTGGTACATTAATACTACAGGCCAACAGGAACCTACAAACCAAGAATGGCTCACATTCGCCCTTAGGGGGCGGTACAGGCCATGCCCAAATGTCAATTTTTCAAAGTGATTGTATTTCCACCCCATTTATTTAGTTTTTCTGAAACCTGGTGAACATACCTCATTTCTCATTGTAAACAAAAAACCCTACAGGATCCATAAGGTCCGGCATGATGGATTTTCCTGTACACTGAAAATGTTTAGTTTAGGATTCAGACAGAAAGACATGTTTTTTGGATTTTTTCATTGGGAGGGTTTAACCCCAACCCTCTATTGATCAATTTTAAATGATTTGCCATTTTGAGGAGGAATCGCATTGCTGCTTGCAGCTATATTTTTGAGTTGTTGCTGTGTCCATCATCCTTTGTTTTCCGAAAGCCACCAAGTGGAAATGAGCCCGGTAACTAAAGGCACCAGGGTTGCAGTGCCACCGGCTTGGGCCCGTCATCGCTGCTTGCAGCTTTTATTATTATTATTATTATTATTATTATTATTATTTTATCGACTATTCGGGCACTTTTGGGGGCCTTAACATGCTCTAAAACTCTTGAAACTTTGCACACGGGTCAGAACCTGCGGCCATCAGGGCTGGGCTGAAGATGGTACCCGGGCGTGGCAGGGGGGCTCAGCAGCGCCCCCTGGAACGGGGTCCGAAACCTTGGTCCATAAATCAAACACACTTGCATGTAATAATATGAAAGTCGGTACACATATAGATCTCATCGTTTCATATATACTTCATGCTCTTACTTTTTACCTCAGCCCAACAGGAAGTCGGCTATTTAGGGTTGTTTGGAAAACGTATACAATGGAATTTGAAATACTCCTCCTAGAGAAATCATTTAATCGCCACGAATCTCAGTCAGCATGAAGTCAAGACATTGAGGATGAAAAATTGCCAGCGGATTTTTGATATCTCGAACGGTTTGGCCGTGGCGAGGAAACAAATTTATGGCGAGAAAAGTGAGACAGGAAGTGTGTTATAACTTCTGCATAAATTAACAGATCTTGATGAAACTTCAGCAGTGTGTTCGTTGTAAGAGGCCGATCACATGGATGTGACTATTGTGAGTCAAAGTTATAGCGCCACCAACTGGCAGCAGGAAGTGTGTCACTTTCAAAATGCTTTGAAATCACCCTGTTGTTTTTACCCGATTTGCTTCAAACTTTACGTGTATAATGTAAACACACGGCAGATTTAGACCTGTGAAAGGATTATTGATATCTTAGATACTGTTGCCGTGGCAACACTTCAAACTTTACTTTTCTTTATTGATGCTTTTGAGACTCTTAACATACTTGAAATTGCATGAAACTCGACAGAGACGTCACATTTATTAGCCAGTAGACATGTGCAAAGTTTCAGAAATGGGTGTGGTGAGGGGCTCAGTAGCGCCACCTTTTGACAAAAAAGTGGGGGGTTAGTTTCATCTACAGGTACAAAAATTGGTATTGATATAGTTCTCCTCAAGCCGGACAACTTTCTAATTTACAGTCATTAGCTCCGACCAACAGAAAGTCAGATATTTTGGTTTGAATGTGGAGAAAATGTCAGAATTTTGCAAGTCACTCTCTAAGACTTTGTGTGTGAGGAGTAGGAAGGGAGGGGGGCTTGTGAAGTAATACATAGGGCTATACTGCCCTCTTGTGTTCAACATAGTATGGGTTACATTAACTTTTGCACGATATTCTAATTTTTCGAGTTTCACCTGTATGCAGAGTTAACAGAAAAATGTTACACACGCCGTAGCAGGTGAATACAACAAAGAACTAAAGCCTAAAAAACTAAAGTTTAATCCACTGTCTGTTCATTCTCTGAGTGGCAATTACAAGAAATGTCCAATAGATGGCATCCAAGCCTCATTGTTCAATGATTTACAACAGGTCTGAGTCCAGAATGGGCAGGGACTGAGTTCAACAGTTGCTTGAGCTCTTTTGCAGTCGAATCCCAGAAAAAAGGCAAACAATGTGTCCCCACTCAATATATACATCAACTGAGTGGAGGATACAATTTTTAACAACCTTTAACCATTTACAGCCAGAGCGTTCAAATTTGGGAACAATTATTCCCATGGTTCCTGTCTCAGTGTCATCGTCGTCCGATCACCGATTTTATTTCTGAAGTCTGCCCAGATACTCATGACAATACAAGCTAAAGGCACATGTGATTGGTTAAGGGGTTACTGGGCAAGAATAATAACTGTATCGTCATCACCGTCTTCCTTCATTTCAATGGAAAGGTGATATCACGAGAGATTTACTCCAGTGTTGGATTTACTGCTTCAAATTAAATACTGAGGCGATTTTTGCAAGGTAAGAACGTGTGTTGTCTATATTTTCTATAGAAAGTCAAAACGTTTTAGTGACGAAGCATTTATTTGTAGGAGTATTGCTAGTTATTTCTGGAAAAAAATGACAAAACAACTCAAATAAATGTTTGTGAGCAGTTTTGTGTGAAACCGCGAGATGCGTCGCGTCTAACGCACGAGCCCCGATGAGAGATCGCATTCGCTTCTTCTTGCGTTTGAACGGACAATTTCATACTACAAAATGTCAAATTACATGATATATTGTCTGTTTTGTCCCAAGTGAACATAAACAGTTGATGAAGAAATCGCGAATCGAAATCTAGTATCAACACTTCCGAGAATGATTATCAGCGTTGTGTCTGACAGCGCGAGGCATCTCATTTTTACTCGCATCTTCATGGAGGTTTGTCGGTTGTATGTAGTTTCACAATCTCAATCAAGTAATCTCTGAAATGAATACAGATGTAACAGCACGAAAATAATGAGACTTCACAGTTCTCAAAAGATTAAACTCACTAAAACAAGCCGCACAGACTGTGCCTTGAATGAAATGCGTTTAAAATCCTCTTAAAGAGACAGTAACAATTTTCCAAGTAAATAAAAAGTAGGCCTACAAATGGTTTTCACCCCAAAAATAAATTTCTCTCATCGTATACTCACCCTCATTGCATCCCAGATGTGTATTGTTTTCTTTCTTCTAGTGAACACAAATTAAGCTTTTTAGAAGATTATCTCAACCCTGTTGGACCTTTCAATGACTTGAATGGTGATCAGAACTCAGAAGCTGCAAAAATCAAATAAATGCAGCATAAAAGTAATCCATACCACTCCAGTGGTTAAATCCATGCCTTCAGAAGTGATATTATAGGTGTGGGTTAGAAATAGACCTATATATATATACTTCAAGATGACATCACTCTGAAGTACTGCGTAAAGAATATCCCACATTCGCCCTTAGGGGGCGCTACAGGCCATGCCCAAAATTCCCATTTTCTGGTCAAAAATGTTCTAATGTTGTATATTGATACTACAGGCCAACAGGAATTCACAAACCAAGAGTGGCCCACATTCGCCCTTATGGGGCGCTACAGGCCACGCCCTAAATTCCCATTTGCTGGTCAAAAATGTTCTAATTTGGTACATTGATACTACAGGCCAACAGGAACCCACAAACAAAGAATTGCCCATATTCGCCATTAGGGGGCGCTACAGGCTATGCCCAAAATTCCCATTTTATGGTCAAAAATTTTCTAATTTGGTATATTGACACTACAGGCCAACAGAAATCCACAAACCAAGAATGTCTCACATTTGCCCTTAGGGGGTGCTAAAGGACATTCCCAAATTGCACATTTTTTTGTCAAATACTTTCTAATTTGGTACATTAATACTACAGGCCAACAGGAACCTACAAACCAAGAATGGCTCACATTCGCCCTTAGGGGGCGGTACAGGCCATGCCCAAATGTCAATTTTTCAAAGTGATTGTATTTCCACCCCATTTATTTAGTTTTTCTGAAACCTGGTGAACATACCTCATTTCTCATTGTAAACAAAAAACCCTACAGGATCCATAAGGTCCGGCATGATGGATTTTCCTGTACACTGAAAATGTTTAGTTTAGGATTCAGACAGAAAGACATGTTTTTTGGATTTTTTCATTGGGAGGGTTTAACCCCAACCCTCTATTGATCAATTTTAAATGATTTGCCATTTTGAGGAGGAATCGCATTGCTGCTTGCAGCTATATTTTTGAGTTGTTGCTGTGTCCATCATCCTTTGTTTTCCGAAAGCCACCAAGTGGAAATGAGCCCGGTAACTAAAGGCACCAGGGTTGCGGTGCCACCGGCTTGGGCCCGTCATCGCTGCTTGCAGCTTTAATTATTATTATTATTATTTTATCGACTATTCGGGCACTTTTGGGGGCCTTAACATGCTCTAAAACTCTTGAAACTTTGCACACGGGTCAGAACCTGCGGCCATCAGGGCTGGGCTGAAGATGGTACCCGGGCGTGGCAGGGGGGCTCAGCAGCGCCCCCTGGAACGGGGTCCGAAACCTTGGTCCATAAATCAAACACACTTGCATGTAATAATATGAAAGTCGGTACACATATAGATCTCATCGTTTCATATATACTTCATGCTCTTACTTTTTACCTCAGCCCAACAGGAAGTCGGCTATTTAGGGTTGTTTGGAAAACGTATACAATGGAATTTGAAATACTCCTCCTAGAGAAATCATTTAATCGCCACGAATCTCAGTCAGCATGAAGTCAAGACATTGAGGATGAAAAATTGCCAGCGGATTTTTGATATCTCGAACGGTTTGGCCGTGGCGAGGAAACAAATTTATGGCGAGAAAAGTGAGACAGGAAGTGTGTTATAACTTCTGCATAAATTAACAGATCTTGATGAAACTTCAGCAGTGTGTTCGTTGTAAGAAGCCGATCACATGGATGTGACTATTGTGAGTCAAAGTTATAGCGCCACCAACTGGCAGCAGGAAGTGTGTGACTTTCAAAATGCTTTGAAATCACCCTCTTGTTTTTACCCGATTTGCTTCAAACTTTACGTGTATAATGTAAACACACGGCAGATTTAGACCTGTGAAAGGATTATTGATATCTTAGATACTGTTGCCGTGGCAACACTTCAAACTTTACTTTTCTTTATTGATGCTTTTGAGACTCTTAACATACTTGAAATTGCATGAAACTCGACAGAGACGTCACATTTATTAGCCAGTAGACATGTGCAAAGTTTCAGAAATGGGTGTGGTGAGGGGCTCAGTAGCGCCACCTTTTGACAAAAAAGTGGGGGGTTAGTTTCATCTACAGGTACAAAAATTGGTATTGATATAGTTCTCCTCAAGCCGGACAACTTTCTAATTTACAGTCATTAGCTCCGACCAACAGAAAGTCAGATATTTTGGTTTGAATGTGGAGAAAATGTCAGAATTTTGCAAGTCACTCTCTAAGACTTTGTGTGTGAGGAGTAGGAAGGGAGGGGGTCTTGTGAAGTAATACATAGGGCTATACTGCCCTCTTGTGTTCAACATAGTATGGGTTACATTAACTTTTGCACGATATTCTAATTTTTCGAGTTTCACCTGTATGCAGAGTTGACAGAAAAATGTTACACACGCCGTAGCAGGTGAATACAACAAAGAACTAAAGCCTAAAAAACTAAAGTTTAATCCACTGTCTGTTCATTCTCTGAGTGGCAATTACAAGAAATGTCCAATAGATGGCATCCAAGCCTCATTGTTCAATGATTTACAACAGGTCTGAGTCCAGAATGGGCAGGGACTGAGTTCAACAGTTGCTTGAGCTCTTTTGCAGTCGAATCCCAGAAAAAAGGCAAACAATGTGTCCCCACTCAATATATACATCAACTGAGTGGAGGATACAATTTTTAACAACCTTTAACCATTTACAGCCAGAGCGTTCAAATTTGGGAACAATTATTCCCATGGTTCCTGTCTCAGTGTCATCGTCGTCCGATCACCGATTTTATTTCTGAAGTCTGCCCAGATACTCATGACAATACAAGCTAAAGGCACATGTGATTGGTTAAGGGGTTACTGGGCAAGAATAATAACTGTATCGTCATCACCGTCTTCCTTCATTTCAATGGAAAGGTGATATCACGAGAGATTTACTCCAGTGTTGGATTTACTGCTTCAAATTAAATACTGAGGCGATTTTTGCAAGGTAAGAACGTGTGTTGTCTATATTTTCTATAGAAAGTCAAAACGTTTTAGTTACGAAGCATTTATTTGTAGGAGTATTGCTAGTTATTTCTGGAAAAAAATGACAAAACAACTCAAATAAATGTTTGTGAGCAGTTTTGTGTGAAACCGCGAGATGCGTCGCGTCTAACGCACGAGCCCCGATGAGAGATCGCATTCGCTTCTTCTTGCGTTTGAACGGACAATTTCATACTACAAAATGTCAAATTACATGATATATTGTCTGTTTTGTCCCAAGTGAACATAAACAGTTGATGAAGAAATCGCGAATCGAAATCTAGTATCAACACTTCCGAGAATGATTATCAGCGTTGTGTCTGACAGCGCGAGGCATCTCATTTTTACTCGCATCTTCATGGAGGTTTGTCGGTTGTATGTAGTTTCACAATCTCAATCAAGTAATCTCTGAAATGAATACAGATGTAACAGCACGAAAATAATGAGACTTCACAGTTCTCAAAAGATTAAACTCACTAAAACAAGCCGCACAGACTGTGCCTTGAATGAAATGCGTTTAAAATCCTCTTAAAGAGACAGTAACAATTTTCCAAGTAAATAAAAAGTAGGCCTACAAATGGTTTTCACCCCAAAAATAAATTTCTCTCATCGTATACTCACCCTCATTGCATCCCAGATGTGTATTGTTTTCTTTCTTCTAGTGAACACAAATTAAGCTTTTTAGAAGATTATCTCAACCCTGTTGGACCTTTCAATGACTTGAATGGTGATCAGAACTCAGAAGCTACAAAAATCAAATAAATGCAGCATAAAAGTAATCCATACCACTCCAGTGGTTAAATCCATGCCTTCAGAAGTGATATTATAGGTGTGGGTTAGAAATAGACCTATATATATATACTTCAAAATGACATCACTCTGAAGTACTGCGTAAAGAATATCCCACATTCGCCCTTAGGGGGCGCTACAGGCCATGCCCAAAATTCCCATTTTCTGGTCAAAAATGTTCTAATGTTGTATATTGATACTACAGGCCAACAGGAATTCACAAACCAAGAGTGGCCCACATTCGCCCTTATGGGGCGCTACAGGCCACGCCCTAAATTCCCATTTGCTGGTCAAAAATGTTCTAATTTGGTACATTGATACTACAGGCCAACAGGAACCCACAAACAAAGAATTGCCCATATTCGCCATTAGGGGGCGCTACAGGCTATGCCCAAAATTCCCATTTTATGGTCAAAAATTTTCTAATTTGGTATATTGACACTACAGGCCAACAGAAATCCACAAACCAAGAATGTCTCACATTTGCCCTTAGGGGGTGCTAAAGGACAGTCCCAAATTGCACATTTTTTTGTCAAATA
This sequence comes from Moxostoma hubbsi, assembly GCA_032164185.1. Lineage (NCBI taxonomy): Eukaryota > Metazoa > Chordata > Actinopteri > Cypriniformes > Catostomidae > Moxostoma > Moxostoma hubbsi. Next base: position 8,901,170 of record JAVLUX010000001.1, read on the forward strand.
CTTTCTAATTTGGTACATTAATACTACAGGCCAACAGGAACCTACAAACCAAGAATGGCTCACATTCGCCCTTAGGGGGCGGTACAGGCCATGCCCAAATGTCAATTTTTCAAAGTGATTGTATTTCCACCCCATTTATTTAGTTTTTCTGAAACCTGGTGAACATACCTCATTTCTCATTGTAAACAAAAAACCCTACAGGATCCATAAGGTCCGGCATGATGGATTTTCCTGTACACTGAAAATGTTTAGTTTAGGATTCAGACAGAAAGACATGTTTTTTGGATTTTTTCATTGGGAGGGTTTAACCCCAACCCTCTATTGATCAATTTTAAATGATTTGCCATTTTGAGGAGGAATCGCATTGCTGCTTGCAGCTATATTTTTGAGTTGTTGCTGTGTCCATTATCCTTTGTTTTCCGAAAGCCACCAAGGGGAAATGAGCCCGGTAACTAAAGGCACCAGGGTTGCGGTGCCACCGGCTTGGGCCCGTCATCGCTGCTTGCAGCTTTAATTAGGGCCCAAGCCTGAAAAGGCGAAGGCCCTATTGTTTTCCTTAGGATTATTATTATTAGGGCCCAAGCCTGAAAAGGCGAAGGCCCTATTGTTTTCCTTAGGATTATTATTATTATTATTATTATTATTAGGGCCCAAGCCTGAAAAGGCGAAGGCCCTATTGTTTTCCTTAGGATTATTATTATTATTATTATTATTATTATTATTATTATTTTATCGACTATTCGGGCACTTTTGGGGGCCTTAACATGCTCTAAAACTCTTGAAACTTTGCACACGGGTCAGAACCTGCGGCCATCAGGGCTGGGCTGAAGATGGTACCCGGGCGTGGCAGGGGGGCTCAGCAGCGCCCCCTGGAACGGGGTCCGAAACCTTGGTCCATAAATCAAACACACTTGCATGTAATAATATGAAAGTCGGTACACATATAGATCTCATCGTTTCATATATACTTCATGCTCTTACTTTTTACCTCAGCCCAACAGGAAGTCGGCTATTTAGGGTTGTTTGGAAAACGTATACAATGGAATTTGAAATACTCCTCCTAGAGAAATCATTTAATCGCCACGAATCTCAGTCAGCATGAAGTCAAGACATTGAGGATGAAAAATTGCCAGCGGATTTTTGATATCTCGAACGGTTTGGCCGTGGCGAGGAAACAAATTTATGGCGAGAAAAGTGAGACAGGAAGTGTGTTATAACTTCTGCATAAATTAACAGATCTTGATGAAACTTCAGCAGTGTGTTCGTTGTAAGAGGCCGATCACATGGATGTGACTATTGTGAGTCAAAGTTATAGCGCCACCAACTGGCAGCAGGAAGTGTGTCACTTTCAAAATGCTTTGAAATCACCCTCTTGTTTTTACCCGATTTGCTTCAAACTTTACGTGTATAATGTAAACACACGGCAGATTTAGACCTGTGAAAGGATTATTGATATCTTAGATACTGTTGCCGTGGCAACGCTTCAAACTTTACTTTTCTTTATTGATGCTTTTGAGACTCTTAACATACTTGAAATTGCATGAAACTCGACAGAGACGTCACATTTATTAGCCAGTAGACATGTGCAAAGTTTCAGAAATGGGTGTGGTGAGGGGCTCAGTAGCGCCATCTTTTGACAAAAAAGTGGGGGGTTAGTTTCATCTACAGGTACAAAAATTGGTATTGATATAGTTCTCCTCAAGCCGGACAACTTTCTAATTTACAGTCATTAGCTCCGACCAACAGAAAGTCAGATATTTTGGTTTGAATGTGGAGAAAATGTCAGAATTTTGCAAGTCACTCTCTGAGACTCTGTGAGTTTGTAGGGGAGGGGGGACGTTGGGTCTTGTGAAGTAATACATAGGGCTATACTGCCCTCTTGTGTTCAACATAGTATGGGTTACATTAACTTTTGCACGATATTCTAATTTTTCGAGTTTCACCTGTATGCAGAGTTGACAGAAAAATGTTACACACGCCGTAGCAGGTGAATACAACAAAGAACTAAAGCCTAAAAAACTAAAATTTAATCCACTGTCTGTTCATTCTCTGAGTGGCAATTACAAGAAATGTCCAATAGATGGCATCCAAGCCTCATTGTTCTATTATTTACAACAGGCTGAGTCCAGAATGGGCAGGGACTGAGTTCAACAGTTGCTTGAGCTCTTTTGCCGTCGAATCCCAGAAAAAAGGCAAACACTGTGTCCCCACTCACTATATACATCAACTGAGTGGCGGATACAATTTTTAACAACCTTTAACCATTTACAGCCAGAGCGTTCAAATTTGGGAACAATTATTCCCATAGTTTCTGTCTCAGTGTCATCGTCGTTCAATCACCGATTTTATTTCTGAAATCTGCCCAGATACTCATGACAATACAAGCTAAAGGCACATGTGATTGGTTAAGGGGTTACTGGGCAAGAATAATAACTGTATCGTCATCACCGTCTTCCTTCATTTCAATGGGACGGTGATATCACGAGAGATTTACTCCAGTGTTGGATTTACTGCTTCAAATTAAATACTGAGGCGATTTTTGCAAGGTAAGAACGTGTTGTCTATATTTTCTATAGAAAGTCAAAACGTTTTAGTTACGAAGCATTTATTTGTAGGAGTATTGCTAGTTATTTCTGGAAAAAAAATGACGAAACAACTCAAATAAATGTTTGTGAGCAGTTTTGTGTGAAACCGCGAGCAGCGTCACGTCTAACTCACGAGCCCCGATGAGAGATCGCATTCGCTTCTTCTTGCGTTTGAACGGACAATTTCATAACAACAAAATGTCAAAATACATGATATATTGTCTGTTTTGTCTCAAGTGACCATAAACAGTTGATGAAGAAATCGCGAATCTAAATCTAGTATCAACACTTCCGAGAATGATTATCAGCTTTGTGTCTGACAGCGCGAGGAATCTCATTTTTACTCGCATCTTCATGGAGGTTTGTCGGTTGTATGTAGTTTCACAATCTCAATCAATTAATCTCTGAAATGAATACAGATGTAACAGCACGAAAATAATGAGATTCACAGTTCTCAAAAGATTATATCTCAATAAAACAAGCCGCAAAGACGGCTTGACGGCTTGAATGAAATGCGTTTAAAATCCTCTTAAAGAGACAGTAACAATTTTCCAAGTAAATAAAAAGTAGCCTACAAATGGTTTTCACCCCCAAAATAAATTTCTCTCATCGTATACTCACCCTCATTCCATCCCAGATGTGTATTATTTTCTTTCTTCTAGTGAACACAAATTAAGCTTTTTAGAAGATTATCTCAACCCTGTTGGACCTTTCAATGACTTGAATGGTGATCAGAACTCAGAAGCTACAAAAATCACATAAATGCAGCATAAAAGTAATCCATACCACTCCTGTGGTTTAATCCATGCCTTCAGAAGTGATATTATAGGTGTGGGTTAGATACAGACCTATATATATATATACTTAAAGATGACATCACTCTGAAGTACTGCGTAAAGAATATCCCACATTCGCCCTAAGGGGGCGCTACAGGCCATGCCCAAAATTCCCATTTTCTGGTCAAAAATGTTCTAATTTTGTATATTGATACTACAGGCCAACAGGAATCCACAAACCAAGAATGGCCCACATTCGCCCTTAGGGGGCGCTACAGGCCATACCCAAAATTCCCATTTTCTGGTCAAAAATGTTCTAATTTTGTAGATTGATACTACAGGCCAACAGGAATCCACAAACCAAGAATGGCCCACATTCGCCCTTAGGGGGTGCTACAGGCCATGCCCTAAATTCCCATTTGCTGGTCAAAAATGTTCTAATTTGGTATATTGACACTACAGGCCAACAGAAATCCACAAACCAAGAATGTCTCACATTCGCCCTTAGGGGGCGCTAAAGGCCATTCCCAAATTGCACATTTTTTTGTCAAATACTTTCTAAATTGGTACATTAATACTACAGGCCAACAGGAACCTACAAACCAAGAATGGCTCACATTCACCCTTAGGGGGAGCTACAGGCCATGCCCAAATGTCATTTTTTCAAAGTGTTTGTATTTCCAACACATTTATTTAGTTTTTCTGAAACCTGGTGAACAAACCTCATTTCTCATTGTAAACAAAAAACCCTACAGGATCCATAAGGTCCGACATGATGGATTTTCCTGTACACTGAAAATGTTTAGTTTAGGATTCTGACAGAAAGACATGTTTTTTGGATTTTTTCATTGGGAGGGTTTAACCCCAACCCTCTATTGATCAATTTTAAATGATTTGCCATTTTGAGGAGGAATCGCATTGCTGCTTGCAGCTATATTTTTGAGTTGTTGCTGTGTCCATCATCCTTTGTTTTCCGAAAGCCACCAAGTGGAAATGAGCCCGGTAACTAAAGGCACCAGGGTTGCGGTGCCACCGGCTTGGGCCCTTCATCGCTGCTTGCAGCTTTAATTATTATTATTATTATTATTATTATTATTATTTTATCGACTATTCGGGCACTTTTGGGGGCCTTAACATGCTCTAAAACTCTTGAAACTTTGCACACGGGTCAGAACCTGCGGCCATCAGGGCTGGGCTGAAGATGGTACCCGGGCGTGGCAGGGGGTTTCAGCAGCGCCCCCTGGAACGGGGTCCGAAACCATGGTCCATAAATCAAACACACTTGCATGTAATAATATGAAAGTCGGTACACATATAGATCTCATCGTTTCATATATACTTCATGCTCTTACTTTTTACCTCAGCCCAACAGGAAGTCGGCTATTTAGGGTTGTTTGGAAAACGTATACAATGGAATTTGAAATACTCCTCCTAGAGAAATCATTTAATCGCCACGAATCTCAGTCAGCATGAAGTCAAGACATTGAGGATGAAAAATTGCCAGCGGATTTTTGATATCTCGAACGGTTTGGCCGTGGCGAGGAAACAAATTTATGGCGAGAAAAGTGAGACAGGAAGTGTGTTATAACTTCTGCATAAATTAACAGATCTTGATGAAACTTCAGCAGTGTGTTCGTTGTAAGAGGCCGATCACATGGATGTGACTATTGTGAGTCAAAGTTATAGCGCCACCAACTGGCAGCAGGAAGTGTGTCACTTTCAAAATGCTTTGAAATCACCCTCTTGTTTTTACCCGATTTGCTTCAAACTTTACGTGTATAATGTAAACACACGGCAGATTTAGACCTGTGAAAGGATTATTGATATCTTAGATACTGTTGCCGTGGCAACACTTCAAACTTTACTTTTCTTTATTGATGCTTTTGAGACTCTTAACATACTTGAAATTGCATGAAACTCGACAGAGACGTCACATTTATTAGCCAGTAGACATGTGCAAAGTTTCAGAAATGGGTGTGGTGAGGGGCTCAGTAGCGCCACCTTTTGACAAAAAAGTGGGGGGATAGTTTCATCTACAGGTACAAAAATTGGTATTGATATAGTTCTCCTCAAGCCGGACAACTTTCTAATTTACAGTCATTAGCTCCGACCAACAGAAAGTCAGATATTTTGGTTTGAATGTGGAGAAAATGTCAGAATTTTGCAAGTCACTCTGTGAGCCTCTGTGTGTGAGGAGTAGGAAGGGAGGGGGTCTTGTGAAGTAATACATAGGGCTATACTGCCCTCTTGTGTTCAACATAGTATGGGTTACATTAACTTTTGCACGATATTCTAATTTTTCGAGTTTCACCTGTATGCAGAGTTGACAGAAAAATGTTACACACGCCGTAGCAGGTGAATACAACAAAGAACTAAAGCCTAAAAAACTAAAGTTTAATCCACTGTCTGTTCATTCTCTGAGTGGCAATTACAAGAAATGTCCAATAGAGGGCATCCAAGCCTCATTGTTCAATGATTTACAACAGGTCTGAGTCCAGAATGGGCAGGGACTGAGTTCAACAGTTGCTTGAGCTCTTTTGCAGTCGAATCCCAGAAAAAAGGCAAACAATGTGTCCCCACTCAATATATACATCAACTGAGTGGAGGATACAATTTTTAACAACCTTTAACTATTTACAGCCAGAGCGTTCAAATTTGGGAACAATTATTCCCATGGTTCCTGTCTCAGTGTCATCGTCGTCCGATCACCGATTTTATTTCTGAAATCTGCCCAGATACTCATGACAATACAAGCTAAAGGCACATGTGATTGGTTAAGGGGTTACTGGGCAAGAATAATAACTGTATCGTCATCACCGTCTTCCTTCATTTCAATGGAAAGGTGATATCACGAGAGATTTACTCCATTGTTGGATTTACTGCTTCAAATTAAATACTGAGGCGATTTTTGCAAGGTAAGAACGTGTTGTCTATATTTTCTATAGAAAGTCAAAACGTTTTAGTTACGAAGCATTTATTTGTAGGAGTATTGCTAGTTATTTCTGGAAAAAAATGACAAAACAACTCAAATAAATGTTTGTGAGCAGTTTTGTGTGAAACCGCGAGATGCGTCGCGTCTAACGCACGAGCCCCGATGAGAGATCGCATTCGCTTCATCTTGCGTTTGAACGGACAATTTCATAAACAAAATGTCAAATTACATGATATATTGTCTGTTTTGTCCCAAGTGAACATAAACAGTTGATGAAGAAATCGCGAATCTAAATCTAGTATCAACACTTCCGAGAATGATTATCAGCGTTGTGTCTGACAGCTCGAGGCATCTCATTTTTACTCGCATCTTCATGGAGGTTTGTCGGTTGTATGTAGTTTCACAATCTCAATCAAGTAATCTCTGAAATGAATACAGATGTAACAGCACGAAAATAATGAGACTTCACAGTTCTCAAAAGATTAAACTCAATAAAACAAGCCGCACAGACTGTGCCTTGAATGAAATGCGTTTAAAATCCTCTTAAAGAGACAGTAACAATTTTCCAAGTATATAAAAAGTAGGCCTACAAATGGTTTTCACCCCCAAAATAAATTTCTCTCATCGTATACTCACCCTCATTCCATCCCAGATGTGTATTATTTTCTTTCTTCTAGTGAACACAAATTAAGCTTTTTAGAAGATTATCTCAACCCTGTTGGACCTTTCAATGACTTGAATGGTGATCAGAACTCAGAAGCTACAAAAATCACATAAATGCAGCATAAAAGTAATCCATACCACTCCATTGGTTTAATCCATGCCTTCAGAAGTGATATTATAGGTGTGGGTTAGAAACAGACCTATATATATATACTTCAAGATGACATCACTCTGAAGTACTGCGTAAAGAATATCCCACATTCGCCCTTAGGGGGCGCTACAGGCCATGCCCAAAATTCCCATTTTCTGGGCAAAAATGTTCTAATTTTGTATATTGATCCTACAGGCCAACAGTAATCCACAAACCAAGAATGGCCCACATTCGCCCTTAGGGGGCGCTACAGGCCACGCCCTAAATTCCCATTTGCTGGTCAAAAATGTTCTAATTTGGTACATTGATACTACAGGCCAACAGGAACCCACAAACAAAGAATTGCCCATATTCGCCATTAGGGGGCGCTACAGGCTATGCCCAAAATTCCCATTTTATGGTCAAAAATTTTCTAATTTGGTCTATTGACACTACAGGCCAACAGAAATCCACAAACCAAGAATGTCTCACATTTGCCCTTAGGGGGCGCTAAAGGACATTCCCAAATTGCACATTTTTTTGTCAAATACTTTCTAATTTGGTACATTAATACTACAGGCCAACAGGAACCTACAAACCAAGAATGGCTCACATTCGCCCTTAGGGGGCGCTACAGGCCATGCCCAAATGTCAATTTTTCAAAGTGATTGTATTTCCACCCCATTTATTTAGTTTTTCTGAAACCTGGTGAACATACCTCATTTCTCATTGTAAACAAAAAACCCTCCAGGATCCATAAGGTCCGGCATGATGGATTTTCCTGTACACTGAAAATGTTTAGTTTAGGATTCAGACAGAAAGACATGTTTTTTGGATTTTTTCATTGGGAGGGTTTAACCCCAACCCTCTATTGATCAATTTTAAATGATTTGCCATTTTGAGGAGGAATCGCATTGCTGCTTGCAGCTATATTTTTGAGTTGTTGCTGTGTCCACCATCCTTTGTTTTCCGAAAGCCACCAAGTGGAAATGAGCCCGGTAACTAAAGGCACCAGGGTTGCGGTGCCACCGGCTTGGGCCCGTCATCGCTGCTTGCAGCTTTAATTATTATTATTATTATTATTATTATTTTATCGACTATTCGGGCACTTTTGGGGGCCTTAACATGCTCTAAAACTCTTGAAACTTTGCACACGGGTCAGAACCTGCGGCCATCAGGGCTGGGCTGAAGATGGTACCCGGGCGTGGCAGGGGGGCTCAGCAGCGCCCCCTGGAACGGGGTCCGAAACCTTGGTCCATAAATCAAACACACTTGCATGTAATAATATGAAAGTCGGTACACATATAGATCTCATCGTTTCATATATACTTCATGCTCTTACTTTTTACCTCAGCCCAACAGGAAGTCGGCTATTTAGGGTTGTTTGGAAAACGTATACAATGGAATTTGAAATACTCCTCCTAGAGAAATCATTTAATCGCCACGAATCTCAGTCAGCATGAAGTCAAGACATTGAGGATGAAAAATTGCCAGCGGATTTTTGATATCTCGAACGGTTTGGCCGTGGCGAGGAAACAAATTTATGGCGAGAAAAGTGAGACAGGAAGTGTGTTATAACTTCTGCATAAATTAACAGATCTTGATGAAACTTCAGCAGTGTGTTCGTTGTAAGAGGCCGATCACATGGATGTGACTATTGTGAGTCAAAGTTATAGCGCCACCAACTGGCAGCAGGAAGTGTGTCACTTTCAAAATGCTTTGAAATCACCCTCTTGTTTTTACCCGATTTGCTTCAAACTTTACGTGTATAATGTAAACACACGGCAGATTTAGACCTGTGAAAGGATTATTGATATCTTAGATACTGTTGCCGTGGCAACACTTCAAACTTTACTTTTCTTTATTGATGCTTTTGAGACTCTTAACATACTTGAAATTGCATGAAACTCGACAGAGACGTCACATTTATTAGCCAGTAGACATGTGCAAAGTTTCAGAAATGGGTGTGGTGAGGGGCTCAGTAGCGCCACCTTTTGACAAAAAAGTGGGGGGTTAGTTTCATCTACAGGTACAAAAATTGGTATTGATATAGTTCTCCTCAAGCCGGACAACTTTCTAATTTACAGTCATTAGCTCCGACCAACAGAAAGTCAGATATTTTGGTTTGAATGTGGAGAAAATGTCAGAATTTTGCAAGTCACTCTGTGAGCCTCTGTGTGTGAGGAGTAGGAAGGGAGGGGGTCTTGTGAAGTAATACATAGGGCTATACTGCCCTCTTGTGTTCAACATAGTATGGGTTACATTAACTTTTGCACGATATTCTAATTTTTCGAGTTTCACCTGTATGCAGAGTTGACAGAAAAATGTTACACACGCCGTAGCAGGTGAATACAACAAAGAACTAAAGCCTAAAAAACTAAAGTTTAATCCACTGTCTGTTCATTCTCTGAGTGGCAATTACAAGAAATGTCCAATAGAGGGCATCCAAGCCTCATTGTTCAATGATTTACAACAGGTCTGAGTCCAGAATGGGCAGGGACTGAGTTCAACAGTTGCTTGAGCTCTTTTGCAGTCGAATCCCAGAAAAAAGGCAAATAATGTGTCCCCACTCAATATATACATCAACTGAGTGGAGGATACAATTTTTAACAACCTTTAACTATTTACAGCCAGAGCGTTCAAATTTGGGAACAATTATTCCCATGGTTCCTGTCTCAGTGTCATCGTCGTCCGATCACCGATTTTATTTCTGAAATCTGCCCAGATACTCATGACAATACAAGCTAAAGGCACATGTGATTGGTTAAGGGGTTACTGGGCAAGAATAATAACTGTATCGTCATCACCGTCTTCCTTCATTTCAATGGAAAGGTGATATCACGAGAGATTTACTCCATTGTTGGATTTACTGCTTCAAATTAAATACTGAGGCGATTTTTGCAAGGTAAGAACGTGTTGTCTATATTTTCTATAGAAAGTCAAAACGTTTTAGTTACGAAGCATTTATTTGTAGGAGTATTGCTAGTTATTTCTGGAAAAAAATGACAAAACAACTCAAATAAATGTTTGTGAGCAGTTTTGTGTGAAACCGCGAGATGCGTCGCGTCTAACGCACGAGCCCCGATGAGAGATCGCATTCGCTTCATCTTGCGTTTGAACGGACAATTTCATAAACAAAATGTCAAATTACATGATATATTGTCTGTTTTGTCCCAAGTGAACATAAACAGTTGATGAAGAAATCGCGAATCTAAATCTAGTATCAACACTTCCGAGAATGATTATCAGCGTTGTGTCTGACAGCGCGAGGCATCTCATTTTTACTCGCATCTTCATGGAGGTTTGTCGGTTGTATGTAGTTTCACAATCTCAATCAAGTAATCTCTGAAATGAATACAGATGTAACAGCACGAAAATAATGAGACTTCACAGTTCTCAAAAGATTAAACTCAATAAAACAAGCCGCACAGACTGTGCCTTGAATGAAATGCGTTTAAAATCCTCTTAAAGAGACAGTAACAATTTTCCAAGTAAATAAAAAGTAGGCCTACAAATGGTTTTCACCCCCAAAATAAATTTCTCTCATCGTATACTCACCCTCATTCCATCCCAGATGTGTATTATTTTCTTTCTTCTAGTGAACTCAAATTAAGCTTTTTAGAAGATTATCTCAACCCTGTTGGACCTTTCAATGACTTGAATGGTGATCAGAACTCAGAAGCTACAAAAATCACATAAATGCAGCATAAAAGTAATCCATACCACTCCATTGGTTTAATCCATGCCTTCAGAAGTGATATTATAGGTGTGGGTTAGAAACAGACCTATATATATATACTTCAAGATGACATCACTCTGAAGTACTGCGTAAAGAATATCCCACATTCGCCCTTAGGGGGCGCTACAGGCCATGCCCAAAATTCCCATTTTCTGGGCAAAAATGTTCTAATTTTGTATATTGATCCTACAGGCCAACAGTAATCCACAAACCAAGAATGGCCCACATTCGCCCTTAGGGGGCGCTACAGGCCACGCCCTAAATTCCCATTTGCTGGTCAAAAATGTTCTAATTTGGTACATTGATACTACAGGCCAACAGGAACCCACAAACAAAGAATTGCCCATATTCGCCATTAGGGGGCGCTACAGGCTATGCCCAAAATTCCCATTTTATGGTCAAAAATTTTCTAATTTGGTCTATTGACACTACAGGCCAACAGAAATCCACAAACCAAGAATGTCTCACATTTGCCCTTAGGGGGCGCTAAAGGACATTCCCAAATTGCACATTTTTTTGTCAAATACTTTCTAATTTGGTACATTAATACTACAGGCCAACAGGAACCTACAAACCAAGAATGGCTCACATTCGCCCTTAGGGGGCGCTACAGGCCATGCCAAATGTCAATTTTTCAAAGTGATTGTATTTCCACCCCATTTATTTAGTTTTTCTGAAACCTGGTGAACATACCTCATTTCTCATTGTAAACAAAAAACCCTCCAGGATCCATAAGGTCTGGCATGATGGATTTTCCTGTACACTGAAAATGTTTAGTTTAGGATTCAGACAGAAAGACATGTTTTTTGGATTTTTTCATTGGGAGGGTTTAACCCCAACCCTCTATTGATCAATTTTAAATGATTTGCCATTTTGAGGAGGAATCGCATTGCTGCTTGCAGCTATATTTTTGAGTTGTTGCTGTGTCCACCATCCTTTGTTTTCCGAAAGCCACCAAGTGGAAATGAGCCCGGTAACTAAAGGCACCAGGGTTGCGGTGCCACCGGCTTGGGCCCGTCATCGCTGCTTGCAGCTTTAATTATTATTATTATTATTATTTTATCGACTATTCGGGCACTTTTGGGGGCCTTAACATGCTCTAAAACTCTTGAAACTTTGCACACGGGTCAGAACCCGCGGCCATCAGGGCTGGGCTGAAGATGGTACCCGGGCGTGGCAGGGGGGCTCAGCAGCGCCCCCTGGAACGGGGTCCGAAACCTTGGTCCATAAATCAAACACACTTGCATGTAATAATATGAAAGTCGGTACACATATAGATCTCATCGTTTCATATATAATTCATGCTCTTACTTTTTACCTCAGCCCAACAGGAAGTCGGCTATTTAGGGTTGTTTGGAAAACGTATACAATGGAATTTGAAATACTCCTCCTAGAGAAATCATTTAATCGCCACGAATCTCAGTCAGCATGAAGTCAAGACATTGAGGATGAAAAATTGCCAGCGGATTTTTGATATCTCGAACGGTTTGGCCGTGGCGAGGAAACAAATTTATGGCGAGAAAAGTGAGACAGGAAGTGTGTTATAACTTCTGCATAAATTAACAGATCTTGATGAAACTTCAGCAGTGTGTTCGTTGTAAGAGGCCGATCACATGGATGTGACTATTGTGAGTCAAAGTTATAGCGCCACCAACTGGCAGCAGGAAGTGTGTCACTTTCAAAATGCTTTGAAATCACCCTCTTGTTTTTACCCGATTTGCTTCAAACTTTACGTGTATAATGTAAACACACGGCAGATTTAGACCTGTGAAAGGATTATTGATATCTTAGATACTGTTGCCGTGGCAACACTTCAAACTTTACTTTTCTTTATTGATGCTTTTGAGACTCTTAACATACTTGAAATTGCATGAAACTCGACAGAGACGTCACATTTATTAGCCAGTAGACATGTGCAAAGTTTCAGAAATGGGTGTGGTGAGGGGCTCAGTAGCGCCACCTTTTGACAAAAAAGTGGGGGGTTAGTTTCATCTACAGGTACAAAAATTGGTATTGATATAGTTCTCCTCAAGCCGGACAACTTTCTAATTTACAGTCATTAGCTCCGACCAACAGAAAGTCAGATATTTTGGTTTGAATGTGGAGAAAATGTCAGAATTTTGCAAGTCACTCTGTGAGCCTCTGTGTGTGAGGAGTAGGAAGGGAGGGGGTCTTGTGAAGTAATACATAGGGCTATACTGCCCTCTTGTGTTCAACATAGTATGGGTTACATTAACTTTTGCACGATATTCTAATTTTTCGAGTTTCACCTGTATGCAGAGTTGACAGAAAAATGTTACACACGCCGTAGCAGGTGAATACAACAAAGAACTAAAGCCTAAAAAACTAAAGTTTAATCCACTGTCTGTTCATTCTCTGAGTGGCAATTACAAGAAATGTCCAATAGAGGGCATCCAAGCCTCATTGTTCAATGATTTACAACAGGTCTGAGTCCAGAATGGGCAGGGACTGAGTTCAACAGTTGCTTGAGCTCTTTTGCAGTCGAATCCCAGAAAAAAGGCAAATAATGTGTCCCCACTCAATATATACATCAACTGAGTGGAGGATACAATTTTTAACAACCTTTAACTATTTACAGCCAGAGCGTTCAAATTTGGGAACAATTATTCCCATGGTTCCTGTCTCAGTGTCATCGTCGTCCGATCACCGATTTTATTTCTGAAATCTGCCCAGATACTCATGACAATACAAGCTAAAGGCACATGTGATTGGTTAAGGGGTTACTGGGCAAGAATAATAACTGTATCGCCATCACCGTCTTCCTTCATTTCAATGGGAAGGTGATATCACGAGAGATTTACTCCAGTGTTGGATTTACTGCTTCAAATTAAATACTGAGGCGATTTTTGCAAGGTAAGAACGTGTTGTCTATATTTTCTATAGAAAGTCAAAACGTTTTAGTTACGAAGCATTTATTTGTAGGAGTATTGCTAGTTATTTCTGGAAAAAAATGACAAAACAACTCAAATAAATGTTTGTGAGCAGTTTTGTGTGAAACCGCGAGATGCGTCGCGTCTAACGCACGAGCCCCGATGAGAGATCGCATTCGCTTCTTCTTGCGTTTGAACGGACAATTTCATACTACAAAATGTCAAAATACATGATATATTGTCTGTTTTGTCCCAAGTGAACATAAACAGTTGATGAAGAAATCGCGAATCTAAATCTAGTATCAACACTTCCGAGAATGATTATCAGCGTTGTGTCTGACAGCGCGAGGCATCTCATTTTTACTCGCATCTTCATGGAGGTTTGTCGATTGTATGTAGTTTCACAATCTCAATCAAGTAATCTCTGAAATGAATACAGATGTAACAGCACGAAAATAATGAGACTTCACAGTTCTCAAAAGATTAAACTCAATAAAACAAGCCGCACAGACTGTGCCTTGAATGAAATGCGTTTAAAATCCTCTTAAAGAGACAGTAACAATTTTCCAAGTAAATAAAAAGTAGGCCTACAAATGGTTTTCACCCCAAAAATAAATTTCTCTCATCGTATACTCACCCTCATTCCATCCCAGATGTGTATTGTTTTCTTTCTTCTAGTGAACACAAATTAAGCTTTTTAGAAGATTATCTCAACCCTGTTGGACCTTTCAATGACTTGAATGCAATTCGGGCACTTTTGGGGACCTTAACGTGCTCTAAAACTCTTGAAAATTTGCACACGGGTCAGAACCCGCGGCCATCAGGGCTGGGCTTAAGATGGTACCCAGGCGTGGCAGGGGGGCTTAACAGCGCCCCCTGGAACGGGGCCCGAAACCTTGGTCCATAAATCAAACACACTTGCATGTAATAATATGAAAGTCGGTACACATATAGATCTCATCGTTTCATATATCCTTCATGCTCTTACTTTTTACCTCAGCCCAACAGGAAGTTGGCTATTTAGGGTTGTTTGGAAAACGTATACAATGGAATTTGAAATACTCCTCCTAGAGAAATCATTTAATCGCCACGAATCTCAGTCAGCATGAAGTCAAGACATTGAGGATGAAAAATTGCCAGCGGATTTTTCATATCTTGAACGGTTTGGCCGTGGCGAGGAAACAAATTTATGGCGAGAAAAGTGAGACAGGAAGTGTGTTATAACTTCTGCATAAATTAACAGATCTTGATGAAACTTCAGCAGTGTGTTTGTTGTAATAGGCCGATCACATGGATGTGACTATTGTGAGTCAAAGTTATAGCGCCACCAACTGGCAGCAGGAAGTGTGTGACTTTCAAAATGCTTTGAAATCACCCTCTTGTTTTTACCCGATTTGCTTCAAACTTTACATGTATAATGTAAACACACGGCAGATTTAGACCTGTGAAAGGATTATTGATATCTTAGATACTGTTGCCGTGGCAACGCTTCAAACTTTACTTTTCTTTATTGATGCTTTTGAGACTCTTTACATCATTGAAATTGCATGAAACTCGACAGACACGTCACATTTATTAGCCAGTAGACATGTGCAAAGTTTCAGAAATGGGTGTGGTGAGGGGCTCAGTAGCGCCACCTTTTGACAAAAAAGGGGGGGGTTAGTTTCATCTACAGGTACAAAAATTGGTATTGATATAGTTCTCCTCAAGCCGGACAACTTTCTAATTTACAGTCATTAGCTCCGACCAACAGAAAGCCAGATATTTTGGGTTGAATGTGGAGAAAATGTCAGAATTTTGCAAGTCACTCTCTAGTCTCTGTGTGTGAGGAAGGGAGGGGGGGACGTTGGGTCTTGTTAAGTAATACATAGGGCTATACTGCCCTCTTGTGTTCAACATAGTATGGTTTACATTAACTTTTGCACGATATTCTAATTTTTTGAGTTTCACCTGTATGCAGAGTTGACAGAAAAATGTTACACACGCCGTAGCAGGTGAATACAACAAAGAAATGTGTCCCCACTCACTATATACATCAACTGAGTGGCGGATGCAATTTTTAACAACCTTTAACCATTTACAGCCAGAGCGTTCTAATTTGGGAACAATTATTCCCATGGTTCCTGTCTCAGTGTCTTCGTCGTCCAATCACCGATTTTATTTCTGAAATCTGCCCAGATACTCATGACAATAGAAGCTAAAGGCACATGTGATTGGTTAAGGGGTTACTGGGCAGGAATAATAACTGTATCGTCATCACCGTCTTCCTTCATTTCAATGGGAAGGTGATATCACGAGAGATTTACTCCAGTGTTGGATTTACTGCTTCAAATTAAATACTGAGGCGATTTTTGCAAGGTAAGAACATGTGTTGTCTATATTTTCTATTGAAAGTCAAAACGTTTTAGTTACGAAGAATTTATTTGTAGGAGTATTGCTAGTTATTTCTGGAAAAAAAATGACGAAACAACTCAAATAAATATTTGTTTGAAACAGCGAGCAGCGTCACTTCTAACTCACGAGCCCCGATGAGAGATCGCATTCGCTTCTTCTTGCGTTTGAACGGACAATTTCATAAACAAAATGTCAAATTACATGATATATTGTCTGTTTTGTCTCAAAGTGAACATAAACAGTTGATGAAGATATCGCGAATCTAAATCTAGTATCAACACTTCCGAGAACGATTATCAGCGTTGTGTCTGACAGCACGAGGCATCTCATTTTTACTCGCATCTTCATGGACTTTTGTCGGTTGTATGTAGTTTCACAATCTCAATCAATTAATCTCTGAAATGAATACAGATGTAACAGCAGGAAAATAATGAGACTTCACAGTTCTCAAAAGATTAAACTCAATAAAACAAGCCGCACAGACTGTGCCTTGAATGAAATGCGTTTAAAATCCTCTTAAAGAGACAGTAACAATTTTCCAAGTAAATAAAAAGTAGGCCTACAAATGGTTTTCACCCCAAAAATAAATTTCTCTCATCGTATACTCACCCTCATTCCATCCCAGATGTGTATTATTTTCTTTCTTCTAGTGAACACAAATTAAGCTTTTTAGAAGATTATCTCAACCCTGTTGGACCTTTCAATGACTTGAATGGTGATCAGAACTCAGAAGCTACAAAAATCACATAAATGCAGCATAAAAGTAATTCATACCACTCCAGTGGTTTAATCCATGCCTTCAGAAGTGATATTATAGGTGTGGGTTAGAAACAGACCTATATATATATATATACTTCAAGATGACATCACTCTGAAGTACTGCGTAAAGAATATCCCACATTCGCCCTTAGGGGGCGCTACAGTCCATGCCCAAAATTCCCATTTTCTGGTCAAAAATGTTCTAATTTTGTATATTGATACTACAGGCCAACAGGAATCCACAAACCAAGAATGGCCCACATTCGCCCTTAGGGGGCGCTACAGGCCACGCCCTAAATTCCCATTTGCTGGTCAAAAATTTTCTAATTTGGTACATTGATACTACAGGCCAACAGGAACCCACAAACAAAGAATTGCCCATATTCGCCATTAGGGGGCGCTACAGGTTATGGCCAAAATTCCCATTTGCTGGTCAAAAATTTTCTAATTTGGTATATTGACACTACAGGCCAACAGAAATCCACAAACCAAGAATGTCTCACATTCGCCCTTAGGGGGCGCTAAAGGCCATTCCCAAATTGCACATTTTTTTGTCAAATACTTTCTAATTTGGTACATTAATACTACAGGCCAACAGGAACCTACAAACCAAGAATGGCTCACATTCGCCCTTAGGGGGCGCTACAGGCCATGCCCAAACGTCATTTTTTCAAAGTGATTGTATTTCCACCCCATTTATTTAGTTTTTCTGAAACCTGGTGAACATACCTCATTTCTCATTGTAAACAAAAAACCCTACAGGATCCATAAGGTCCGGCATGATGGATTTTCCTGTACACTGAAAATGTTTAGTTTAGGATTCAGACAGAAAGACATGTTTTTTGGATTTTTTCATTGGGAGGGTTTAACCCCAACCCTCTATTGATCAATTTTAAATGATTTGCCATTTTGAGGAGGAATCGCATTGCTGCTTGCAGCTATATTTTTGAGTTGTTGCTGTGTCCATCATCCTTTGTTTTCCAAAAGCCACCAAGTGGAAATGAGCCCGGTAACTAAAGGCACCAGGGTTGCGGTGCCACCGGCTTGGGCCCGTCATCGCTGCTTGCAGCTTTAATTTTAGTTTGTTTTCACTATTATGACGGCGCAAGGAATAATCCAAGAAAATGAGAAGCATGAATAGAAATGACATAACTTGTAACATTTTCCATCTTTACCATGGCAACGGGAAGATTTGTGTTTAGCGTAGCACAGATCCTGCCCGCTTGACTTTCCATGCCACACAACACTCCTGCTTATACAATCCACTTCTGTCTTTCTCTTGTACTTTACTTTTTTGTCTAGTGCTGCAGTCTTTTCTTTCCTGCTGTCTCTGCTGATGCCATGTGATGAGGAAGTTATTTAAGTTATTGTTCATCTACAGAGACTCAATGTTGAAGTGAAGTGCACATGCTAAACACTTAACAGTGAGTGAGAGATGAGTTTATCAGCAATCAGAGGTGAACTCAGGGGGTGTTATTACCTTAATCTAAACATTTTAACTTCATTCTTGTTAAATATCACCCTTCAACCTAACACAAGATAATAGGACTGATGATTAATTAAAAAAAAATAATAATATAAAAATTGCGATATGTGGTGCAATTTTCTAACCACAAGGACTGCACATGCATAGCTTTTAATTAGGTCTGAGTATTGCTGCAGATATCCAGATTTACAAGCTTTTGATGTCGACTCGATTCTATATCGAATCATCTGGGTTTATTTCAGTTATAACGTCCCTTTTGCTTACATATAAAATAAATTACCTCCCTGCTAATGCTGTTAATTATGCATGTTCATTAGGAAATTATATTTTATAATTTTTTTTATTATTGTGGTCACATTTTGGCTTTTTAAAAATTAATAATGTATTCAGTAAGTAAATAAGATATTATATTTCATGTATTCTTTTTGTTACATTTATAGTTTTTTTTTTTTTTTTTATCCCCATTTCTCCCAATTTGGAATGCCCAATTCCCACTACTTAGTAGGTCCTCGTGGTGGTGCGGTTACTCACCTCAATCTGGGTGGTGGAAGACAAGTCTCAGTTGCCTCCACTTCTGAGACAGTCAATCTGTGCATCGTATCACATGACTCGTTGTGTATGAGACCGTGGAGACTCCCAGCATGTGGAGGCTCATGCTGCTCTCTGCAATCCACGCACAACTCTCCACGTGCCCCATTGAGAGCGAGCACCACTAATAACGTCCATGAGGTTGTTACACTCTACCCTCCCTAGCAACCGGGCTAATTTGGTTGCAATGTTACTTAGAACATTCTTTCTCAGCCCTGGAACTCAAACGATTTTCTGATGCCCCCCAAAATATACATATATTTAAGAAATTAAATTAATATCATAAATGTGTGACTAGTCTACCAATGGCTTAAATTAACACCTACTAGTCGACTAGGAAAATCTTTGGTTGGGGGCATCCCTAATCAGCACACCCTGGATTTGAACTCACGACTCCAGGGGTGGTAGTCAGCATCAATACTCTCTGAGCTACCCAGGCCCCCCTTACATATTTATTGTTAAATTGCTGAATTGTTTCTATTTACAAGTATTTACATTGATTTAATGAACGTGCTAAAACTGGTACTGTCTCTTTAATAAAAAACGTTGATTCTGTAAACAGCGACTTTAAAGGCTTTACCTCATCTCTGCGATGCATGATTAGAATTAAATGTTTTTTGTAGTTGTTTTTGATCAACGAGTGACTGTACATAACAGAAAGGGTATTAAAAGAGACATTATTCAATGACAAATGGGTTGAGTGGATCTCGTCTTGGACACACATTACACGGAACAACTTTTACTTTCAGCACGATGTGAAAGGATCTCGCTGCTGAACACTTCACGACTAAACTACACAATTATTTGTGAGTGAAATGTAAACATTTACCAGCCAGTTGCCAAATATATTGTAGTAAATGGTTGTGCCAAGTGAAAGATCGATCTTGGGATTTAAGAATCAATATCGAGATTGTTCAAATGAAGATTGCGATGCACTGGAAAAACAATATTTTTAGCTACCTCTACTTTGAATTAATGTATTATTTACATTTCAATTTTCTTTACAAATGCTAAAGGAGTGTGTTCAATAGCTTCATATAAGTAGGGCTAGACATTAAGCATTGTGATGTGCTTGTCCTTTGGACAAGTAAATTGGTCATTCACTTAAAGTTACTTGTCCAGAGAGAAAAAATTTAATTTGAATATTTTTTATTATAGTACAACTAGGGTTGGAAAGGGGCGGACAATTTCGGGTAAATTTCCGGAAACTTTCCAGAAACTTTCCATAGGAAGTTAAGCAATGGGGAATTTTGGAAATATTGGAAAAAAATGGGCACTTGGCTATATGTTTCTGCATCTTTGTGGCATTCTTAACATAGGTCTTTACACATTATTTGCAAATGTACACAGCCTTTCCATCTACATTGGCTGAGGTGAAATGTATCCACACATCAGATGGCGCACGTGGCGTTGTTCTGTAGAATAAGATTTGAAAAAAGCTTTTAAAAAACACTAATGCTATGCCATGCACATATAAATAGTTAGCTAAACAATTGGAATATTCTGGAATGGTAAAAATATTTAACAATTGATGCTGGACAAATTAATAGAAATAGGCTAGATTAATTGAAACTGGCTGGCATCACAGTTGAGCTAGCTAGCACCATGATATCTAGCCTCTTAAATTGTCAATGAAATGGTGTTAATTACCATACATTTAGCATATTTGATTTACTGGATAGCTAGCTACTGTATAAACACATTTTGATTTAGTATATTCTTGTTAAACTTTAATACCATAGATCAAATATATTTAACCTATAAATATGATATCATTGAAACTTATTTGACTGGATGTAGTCCTTGGGCTCAAATGCAGTAGTGTGGCTTCAATAGTCCTGCTGTAGTAAGTAGCCTGCAGTTAAGTAATGTGCTGTGTGCCTGTGACTGAGGAATGAGCAGATTCAACAGAATTTGCATTAAATCTGTTTGCATTAAATAAAAATTATGCTGCAAGATGTTTTTTTCCCCAACTACATTTAAGTTCCCTGTTATAGGCTAACATGTAATTTTGCAAATATCCAGTTTTATTCCCATGAATTTGTTACTTCCCATATATTCCTGTTAATTCCCATGGAAAGTTCTCAACTTTGAATATTCCCGGAATTTTGCAACCGCAAGTACAAGTAGTAACATGTAAAAGGTTCTGTTGTATATATTCTAAAATTACCACAGATGGCCAACCTAATAGTATTATACCTATGCAATCAACTCAATTCTCTGTGACCGAAATGTAGACTACACTGGGTAGGAGAGAAGACTATTGTCATATGATTATTTTATGTTATGTATGGTAGTCAAATAAAGAAAAGCCTCCATCGCCATAATTTACAGCAGAGGGATGCTCACACATCTATGGAATGAGATCTACTTTTTCATCATGATATTGCTGCAGGATCTAACTTGTACAATAAAAGCTAAACATTATAATCACAATACAAAAATTTGAGTAGTCTGTAGTGAAATACTACTGTAGTGTAATTATTCAACAGTAGTAAACAGTCAGTATTAAAATAACAATAGAAAAGCGATGTATAGAACAAATTAAAAAACAGTAGAACAAAATACAAATCTGTAAAAATTGCTTTTTTTAACAGCTATAAAAGTTTTTAACAGCAGTAGCTATCAAGCATTTAAGTTAACATTCAGAATGAAATGCAACATAAAACATGAAATGCAACATAAAACTACTACTGGTCCTTACTGTGTCATTATAATACATCAGTACTTTTTAAAGCTACTAAAGTAATTCATTCAAGAGCAGTAAGTGTTATCTTTTTTTCCCCTTATGGTTGTTTGATTAATATTAACAACACAGAGGCAGCAGCAGGTTCATTAGGTTTTAACACTTGCAAATCCGACATTTAATACAAAACCGCTTTTTTCTCCACCGTTTACATTCACTTTAGACATCACTCTTTGTGTTTACATGAATACCTCACCAAGACAGGCATTTTGGTGGAATTTTGAAGTGTATTTGGCCATTTAGGTGCGTATCCAATTTAGTGCTAGATGCACACGCGCATGTAAAGCACTCGGACACCAGCTGCCTGTCAGTCAAGCAGTGCACAGCAAGATCGCTCGAAAATTACCAAATTACACGCTCTGGATTTTTTTGAACAGCAGAATAAAACTTATGTATTAATTTTTGAATAGGTAACAGGCCTAGGCGCATATATATTTACTTATTTTTTCATTATTGACATTTTAATCAGTCTGCTTGTCCAGTTGGGCAAGTAAAATTCTCTTTTTCTTGCCCTTTCACAAATCCACTTGTCCCAAACAAGTGTTAATGTGGAGCCCTGATATTAGCATATTATTGCCCTGGTATCGAAATTAGTATCGATTTATATACACACCGTTTCTTCCAAATTTCTTCATATTCACTAGTGTGCAAACTCCTTTACCCATTGCACTTCCAGTTTTTTTGGTCTTCCACAAAATTGAGCATTTTAAATGTTCCTTACAAGATTCATGCATCCCAAATCCTTTAGTGTTGTCATTCGCATGTTTCCAGTTTGACTTGCATTGTCAGAATTTGCATTTGATGCTAAATTTCCTACTTGGATAGCAAAAGGCTGCATTTGCTTTACAGGAGTATTCGAGTCACTCACTGTTCATTTACCAGGCACTACAATAAAGGATCTACAATGTCAACAATGAATTACCACTCGCAGGTATATGCTAATATAGATAACATCTGTTGCACAAATGGTACAGGATGAGTGTTAAACAATGAAGATTGAGTTTGTTCAAATTAGGGCTGAACGATTTGCACAAAAAGTCATATTGTGATTATTTTGAAAAATAATGTGATTGCGATTTGAACTGCGATTTATGATGGTAATGTTTTCCACATGTTCTACTGCAAAAAGGCTGCTGGGGTTTTTCACACTTGAGCCCTCTTAAAAAGAATGAAACTGAGACCTTTTTTTCAGTTCAACCACAAACAAATAAATGTATAAATAATGAAACAAAGTCTTTTTCATATTCAAATGTTATCATCCACCGTGTACCTGTTTTTGTCCATTTTGTGATAGAGTCTCAGCCCACTATTCATCAACATTAGTTTTTGAAACACAGTCAACACAGTCAGGATTTTAACATCTGATACCTATCTCCAATTTTTTTTTCATCTCATCAATCGATGCTGATCATTTAACTTTTTAACTGGTTATATGTAAGCTTTCTGCTCAATGTCACTGTTAACTACATTTCCCTGTTGATAAAACCAGTGTTTTTGTTGTCAAAAATAATGTTGATTGATTGAATAATGCAAAAAACACAAAATATAATTTTAAAATATAAATGTTACTCTTTATTCTAGGCCTTAAAAACTTGTAGACTTATACAAATTATTCTTTACTGTATATAATATAGTCCTAAAAATTATGCTTAATGTCAAACTGAAGTTGAACTGATAACCCATTGGTGTAATTCAATGTAAAGTGAAAATTTTGGATAGTTTTCACCATTTCATTTAATTATTTGTATTCATTATTTTATTATATTTAATTTAGTAATGCATTATAGTATAGTAACTAAATATTTAATATAGATTTATTATATGTATGTTCCTTCCTTTTCATTTTGTTGGATGTTGTAAACCAATATTAGTTCTGCATTTACTTGTTTCCACGGGGAGTGTAATAAGGGCGACACGCTCTCTCTTGAGGTAAACAAATGACAGGAGAATGGAGGAAGAGACGTTTCTGGACTCTACAGGTGTTACTGTTAATGCTGTTTGCTCAGAAATCATTTAATAAAGATGTTTGAATTATACCCCATCTTGTATTCCACTTTATTATGAGATGCTGCTACCGCAGATAATAATAAAAACGCTTCACTCAGGACGCGCCAGTTTAGTGTAAATAAAGCGTTTAGCGAACGGAACCGAACTCAGAGCACTTCTGTTACTCTAAGCATGAGAGGGAGTCATGGAGTGCAGAACCGCTCTGAAAACACTGTAACAATGCTTTAACTTAATATAGACTGGACAGAGCAGCGCAAATAAACTTTGAAGGGAGCAGAATATTAATTTATTTAATTTAATTGCAGCCCTTCCAGTTTAATAATCGCACAAGGTCATATTGCAGTTTATATTTTATTTTGATTAATTATGCAGCCCTAGTTCAAATACCTAACCCTCAGCATTTGAGCAATAGTCGTGGGTCTTGCCTTAACAAACACCACTAAATAATCTTTTCCATATACAGTGATCACATAAGTGTTATAAAGGCTCTTTTGATGCTGAATGAAAGCTAACAGTCATGAGTAGATGTTCTCTGTTTTGAGGGTAGTTTAGAAGTGTTTAGATACTGCTGTTAGATAATGCTGATACAACACTGTTTGTTCAGTTGTCCACATCTCTGAATGGTTGTTTTGTTGTGAAGTGCACAATGTCTGCTCTGTTCATGTTGTAAGAGTTCATGAAGTGTTGTGCAGTCGTATTGAGTGTGTGCATGTGTGTGTGTGTCGTATAGCGTGGCAGTACCGGCACAGCTTGAAAAAGCGACTGTTTCTGTTACGAAGGAGCAGACGAGGAGTGAGGATCTAAGTGCAGCTTTAATTTTGAAGAACAAACGGTAACAAACAAAACACTGGGAACAAATAAAACATCCATGGTGGGAAAACAAAAGATATAAACACGGGGAACATCCAAGATGGGCACAGGCAGGAACACGGTGGAAGGCTGGGGAAACAAGGACATAACACATTTAACGATCGACAAAGGACTGACAAAACAACAGGGCTATATACACATAGAACTAAACAAGGGAATGACAGGCAGGTGGGGATGATGAGGGAGTGATTAGGGCCGGGAATTGTGGGAAACAGTTTAGAGTGAAGGTGAGGGAAAAACAAATGAAAGACAATGGGGAAATCGTGACAGTTTCCTTATGTTTTACCTATTGTCTATTTTGTTTGACATACGTAATTTACGTAAAAAAATGTTAAGAACATATACAACCTTACATTTCCTTGTGGCAACAATATAGTGTGATTATTGTTCTAAAGGAATTTGGTGGGTGTTTTGCCAGTTATTTTGTTATGAACTCCTTATTAGTGTTATTTGAGGTTATTTTTCATTGTGCATTATATAATGATGCATATTTCAGTGTCATAATTCAATTCAATACCCTGTAATTGATTTCCAGCTCCAGTCCTTTATAAGGGCTTTATCGGTAGGACTGAACGATTAACACATAACTAAGCCTAGCATTGCATCTTAGGAAATATAAAACATATTTCACTAAAATACTCCCACATATTAAGTATCAGCAGCATTTTTGTCACTTTTGGTGGCATTTTTGCTTTGAGCCCTGGTTAATTTGTGTCCATGATGTTGTCTAATTTTGCCGAAGGCACTGAGAGGATCTGGATTAGATTATTATAATATGGAACAACACACTTTAAATCATTAAACAAGAAATCACCCTTAAAGCTCTTTCTTCACTAACATCATGGCTAGTGGTCAACCGGTATGTTTTTTTTAATGGCAGATGCCGATATCCAGAGAGCAGGGTGACCGATAAGCCAATACAATGTCGATATATTACACAATTTAATATAGTAAATAACATAAACATAAAATTGCTAAAAAATGAATAAATCTTATTTAACACTATATTTACTCAATTTCACACAAAACTGATTTTAATAAATTATATGAATAAACTTGTATTATATTTAATTATCTTTAAAAAATAATATTGTATTTTAAATGGTAGATAGCAGTTTGTTCAGATTTTTTCAGAATAATTATTTGCAGACAGTATATCATAGAAGTTTTAATGATGTTTGCTGTTTTATCAATTGGATTGAGAGACAGGGAACTGTCGAGGAGAGAGATGGAGAAGGAAACAGGCGAGCTCTTTAAAGGGATACTTCACCTGAATGTGTATTTAAAATTGGTCATTTATATAGTATAAATGTGAAATTATTTTTGAATTTGAAGCATTCTAGACTGAGAAAAGGCAAAAAAAGTATTTTTTTCTCATGTGGCTGAAAGACAACAACTCCCAGAATGCACTTGCTTTGCTGCCCTTACGAGGCCACTCCCAAACCACGCCTACCGGTTACAGGCGGCAGTATCTGAACATTTTATACAACTAGGCTTGCTTTGATACATCGTGACTCTATAAATCGTGAGTTAGCTGATAAATTGACTGGCTACGCGGGAAGAACATTATGATAATTCCGGGTGTCCAAACTCTGTACATGACGTCCGTTTGTCCCTGCAGGCTTTGGCTGGCGTTTCCAATTTATCTTCGGGATCCTAAAATAAGTTTCCAGGACTCCCCTGTCCATGTGTGGTACAAAACTTGGGTGCTCAGTTATACATGCTAAAGTTAGCGGTGCAGTTTCATCAGCGGATTCAGCGATCTCGTCCAGAAGAAAATGGAATCGCTGAAATTCGCGACAGCAATAGGACTCTATCTGTTTCCATAGGCGCACAGCGAGAGCACTGACACCACCAGTCCGCCCCAACTCGAGTCTGGCCGGGCTCTTCCTCCTGACCGCCAAGCAGGTCTCGCTCCCCTGCTACAGCAGCTGCTCCGGCTGCCTCTTGTTCCTCCATCTCCCGCAACTGTTCATCGCTGTATTGCGGCTCGTACAGGTAGCCGCGAGCATCAGATTCTCCCAACAGATCTTCGAAATCCCCTTCTGCCATTTCAACTTCAAAACTACCTTCCGCCATCGTGATTAGCCTACTTGTATACAAACGTTCTACACAGAGCAAGAGCCTGTTAGCTTAGCTTCTACAGAAAGATGGCTGACACTATCTTCACATTCTGTGAGTGAGATCCCGCCCCATATGGGCGTGGTGAAAACATGTGGAACTAGCTACTAATACTGGCTGTAGTTTTAAGCCTCTGGCCCAAAAATCCTCCGATGACACAAAATTACGATTTTTGCGTCATCGGAGGATTTTTTCCAGACTAAAAATACATAAATCTCTCATCTCAGGGGTCGGTAATTCGAAAATACTACTGGTTTTCTACTGATACAAAGCTTAATGCTAAATCCTGAAGTAACCCTTTAACCCTCTGGGGTCTGAGGGTATTTTGGGCCCTGGAGAAGTTTTGACATGCCTTGACATTTGTGCTTTTTTCATTTGCTTAAAACATATTAATGGCTAAAGTCTGATAACACTGTATTCAGCACAAACTGGGCTACAATAATATGTGAGCAACATGTGTGTACATGTTTGTATTTTTGAGAAAATAACGTTTATGCGTGGTTTTTGAAAAAACAAAATTTTAAGTCACTGAAATAAGGTCATATAACACATACTAAATATTTGTCCACAAGCCTTTTGAGAACTGGATCTTGTAGTCTAGAGTTTTTGCTACAAAATGATGTGAAAACCATCCCGATCACTCATTCATACAAAACAATATAGTAATTTAACTTTTGTAAGACAATTTTAGTGTTGATAGGTAATATGTGAGGAGGCGTGAACGATCATGAATATAGATTGCAATTCATACCTGAGAGACAATGACCCCACCCCTGAGCCTATCAATGAGGAATGTGACAGAAAGAGAATGAATATGAGGAGACTTAATGATCCAAATCAAGTTTTAAGTTAAAAGTAATCTGACTATATATTTTCTTTACATAAAGACTTTACTTAATTTTAGACCTACACTACCGTTAAAATAAGTCTCTTCTGCTCACCAAGACTGTAATTATTTGATCCAAACTACAGAAACAACATTGATATTCTGAGCTGTTTTTACAATTTAAAAGAACAGTTTTCTATCTAAATATATTGTAAAATGCAATTTGTGATTGCAGCATCATTACTGCCGTCTTCCGTGTCACATGATCCTTCAGAAATCATAATAATATGGTGATTTTCTAATATGGGCATATTTAAAGTGCATTTTACTAATTTAACCTGAACACATATTTGCAAGCACAAGCTTTGTTGATGATAATGAGGCAGCATAAACACTAGTTAAAATATAATCTAAACATTCATATTATTTTTATATCATATTACATATCATATTTATATTATACAGCATACAATTGAAAAACCTGCTTTAGCCGAAACAACATTTAAATGTAACTAATACTTGCTTATTAGGACATATTTCAAATGTCAATACTCTGAATCCTGTCTGGCAAGTCTGGAAACAGTCCCACTAGTAAAATATATACATGTTTATATAAAATAACATGTCAACTAATGAAAACAAATTGACTTACTCGTACAAAATTGTATCCTTGGCTAAATCAAATCTCTCTTCAAAATACAAATGTTCATCGGAGTCCTGCTCTTCTTCTGAGGAAAATGTGAACTCTTCCATACATTCCTGGAGCTTTCTCGCCTGTGTATCGTTACAAACGTGCAGAAAAATCTCAGCACATTAGCGTATGAATGGCACGCTCTGCTGGTGGGTGGGATCACATTACAGATAATTAGATGAACCGGTAAAAACTGTACAGCTTCTTGTTTCAAACAGATTGCATTGCAGGAGAATATTTGTTTTAAATTTGAATTGGTTTTCTTTAGACATATGTTTCATGTTTGTGTGATAAATATTCGTGGAGATTCAGTTCATTATTGTGACGTGTTTCAGAAATATGCTCGTGAACACAGAGACTGCTGAAGGCTCACCCTTTTTATTTTCTTTATTTTACTAAAGCACAAGATTTTGTTGTTATTGTGAGTGTACACAAATAAAAGTAGACCCTTTATAGTCTCTAATGATGTCTTACACTTATCTGTATACATAAAAATGAGTATTTTAAGTTGTTTTTGCTGTAATGACGAAAATATGCAGCAGGACGCGCCGGCACGTCCGTCGACCCCAGAGGGTTAACAAAATCGTGGCACTGATATGTGGACCATTTAAATGAGACTGTTGCACACTGGTCTATTATTATAGTAACACGATGGCACATAACAACAAAACGATCTGTGATTGGTTGTTTACATGTCTCAGACGCTCCTTCACAAGCAAGCAGTGGATTTTCTCGACCCTCGTGGCCTTAACAACCAAACGGCTAAACGGGAAACTGTATCGGCTGATTCCGCTAATTAATAATTCAGAATATATCGGCCTCGCTGATATATTGGTCAACCACTAATCAAGGCAACATATTCTTATAATTTTTTAAGGACATTTTTAATATTTACAAGTATTTAAATTTATATGTAGCTAAAACTGCACTCTCTCAAAAGGGTCATGAAAAACAAAACCTTGCTTTTCTAGATGTTATCACATGTGTATTAGGGATGCACCGATACCACTTTTTCTCTTCCGATATCAGAAATCTCAGTATCGCCTGATTCGATACCCGTGTTGTTTTTTGCATAATCAGTTTAGAATATCTTGACATTATTGTGTGGAACTAATTGGGTATACTCTTTAATATGTAAAGAAACACAAACCTCTAACTACACATTATTTTAATATTTCTAACTTATTGAGAAAAACTTTTATTGTTAACTTGTATACTGGATTATGTAGCAGCAAAATGAACAGTAATTCCAGTCTTCAGTAGAAAAGAAACATCTAGGTTATGTATGTAACCTCCGTTCCCTGATGGAGGGAACGGGACGTGTGTCGAAGAAGCGACACTAGGGGTCTCTCTTGAGCACCGAATATGACTCTGATCTATGAAAAAGGCCAATGAGAAGTTGGCAGATAGTATTTGCATACCTCGCCCCCGGACATTCGGGTATAAAAGCGGGGAAATACGTTGAGTTCATTCTGAGGTGCCGGAAATGGTCCGGCCATTACAGTGGCCTCGTTTCCTCCATCAGGGAACGGAGGTTACATATGTAACCTAGATGTTCCCCATCGCTCACTTCGACTTCAATTTAAATCAAGCCATGCGCTGAGCCGTGTACGTGTTCTGCTGACACAGGAGCGGGCAGGTGTTTTACGTGCAGAGGCGACCAGCTGTGTCAGACTGCATGTACCCTTCCCCAATGCCCCAAAAAAGTCGTCGGGATCCTTCTGGTTACCCTAGGCAGGGGAACAAGGCGACGCTTGCCAAACTGGGAACGGGCGCAGCCTGGCTGGGCCTCTTTTCTCACTATGTTTCTCGCATAGAGCAAGAACAGCCGGGGCCCTTACACGCATCGAGGGAAGGGTGTCTCCTATTCTTTCAGGGGGAAAAGACCCTGCAGAGACCACCCCTGCCCTGAAGGGGATGTAAGAGTGGTGAATACATCATATGAGTTTTTCAGGCGGCACGTGGAAATGGCGCAGTGGTAGGTCCAGCCTTGTTGGAGGGGGGAGTTGCTACAACACAGCGACCAGAGGGCAGCTGGAACTGCCTAAGGGAGACACGGGTCCACTCGTAAGGGGACTGTACCGCGGATTATACACACAGGGGGAGTCCACGTAGGAGTCCTGCCTTGTGGAGCACATATTCCAGTACAGGGTAGATTAAGTACCTGCAGTAGATTGGGTCGGCAAGTTCCTACGCTGAACTGCAGACCCAAAGGGCTAGGGAGGAATCATCCAGGGATCCGAATGAGTGGGATCTCCTGGGAGAGAAAGCGCACAGTTTTACCTCGTCTGAGGGAAAGGGCGCCAGGTGCAAGCGATCCACCTGGGCCAGACCGTCAGCATGTTACTGAGTTCCACTGGCTCGGACCTGAGAAAACACAGGACGATACTGACTCAACCCTGAGATTGTAGAATCTCGCTAAGGTATTAGGTGTTGCCCAACCCACTGCTCTACATATGTCTGCCAGGGAGGTGCCACTGGCTAGTGCCCACGAGGACGCAACACTCCTTGTTGAGTGTGCTCGGACCCGCAAGGGGGGCGGCGTGGCCTGGGTGTGATAGGCCAATGAAATGGCATCCACGACCTAGTGGGAAAGCCTCTGTTTGGAGACAGCGTTCCCTTTCCGCTGTCCGCAAAAGCAGACAAAGAGCTGCTCAGAACATCTAAAGCTCTGCGTGCGGTCCAAGTAGGTACAAAAAGCACGTAGGCTACCGGACACAGCAACGAAAGGGCTGGGTCTGCCTCCTCCCGGGGCAGACCTTGCAGGTTCACTACCTGGTCTCTAAAGGGCTTGGTAGGAACCTTGGGCACGTAGCCCGGTCGCGGTCTTAGGACTCCAGGCAAGTGTCGCAAACAAAGAACGCTTGTAGGTCCCCGACCCTCTTGATGGAGGCGAGCGCGATCAGCAGGGCAGTCTTTATAGAGAGGGCCCTGAGTCTGACTGATTATAGCGGCTCGAAGGGAGGTCTCTGGAGGCCCATGAGGACAAGTGAGAGATCCCAGGAGGGGAACAGGCCGGGAGGGATTCAAACTCCAGGCGCCTCTTAGGAACCTGGTAATTAAGTCGTGCATACCCAAAGACTTGCTGTCTACTGCGTCATGGTGGGCCACGATGGCAGCAACATACACCTTTAGGGTGGAAGGGGACAGCCTCCCTTCCTACAACGGCAGGTAGTAGACCAGCTAGATCTTCCGCATCCCGTCCAGGGGCCAGACGTGGAGGATCCAAAGGTCTGGGTGCGGATGCCAGAGCGTGCCCTGTCCCTGAGAAAGAAGGTCCTTCCTCAGGGGAATTCGCTGGGAGGGGCTGTCGCGAGGAGTACGAGGTCTGAGAACCAGGCCCGAGTAGGCCAATGAGGAGCAACCAGGGTGACTTTTTCCTCGTCCTCCCTGACCTTGCACAGCACCTGTGCAAGAAGGCTCACTGGGGGAAATGCGTACTTGCACAGCCCCGCAGGCCAGCTGTGTGCCAGTGCATCTGCCCCAAGGAGAGCCTCTGTTTGGGCATACTAGAGCGGACAGTTGGAGGTCTCTCGGGAGGCAAACAGGTCTACCTGGGCCTTGCCGAACCATTCCCAAATCAGCTGGACCGACTGGGGGTGAAGCCTCCACTCTCTGCTAGGCAAGTGTTGTGACAGCGCGTCTGCTATCACATTGAGGTTGCCGGGGATGTGAGTGGCATGCAGCGACTTGAGTCCAAAAGGATGAGACGACGGGCGAGTCGGGACACGTGGTGGGAGCGTACGCCGCCTTGCCGATTTATGTACGCTACTACGGTGGTGCTGTCTGACCTGACTAGGACATGTTTGTCACGGCGCCCCAACCCAATCTGGAGGTGTCAGCCGTGACAAAGACACGTCGGGACACCTGCTGCAAGGGTACTTCTGCCCGTAGAAAGCAGAGGTCTGTCCAGGGTTAGAATGTTTGGCGGCAGGCGGGGGTGATCATCACACAGTGTCTGAAGCCAGTGTTGAAGCGGTCTCATATGCATCAACCCCAGCAGCGTGACCGCCGTGGAGGATGCCATATGCCCCAGGAGCCTCTGGAACAGTTTTAAAGGGACCGTTGTGCCTGGCCTGAAAGAGGCGAGGCATCTCAGCACTGAATGCGCACACTCGTTGGTGAGGCGTGCTGACATTGAGACTGAGTCTAACTCCATGCCGAGAAAAGAGTTGCTCTGAACCGGGGCGAGCTTGCTCTTTTCCCAGTTGACCTGAAGCCCCAGGCGGCTGAGGTGCCTGAGCACCTGGTCTCTGTGAGTGCATAGTAACTCTCGTGAGTGGGCCAGAATAAGCCAGTCGTCGATGTAATTGACTATGCGAATGCTGGCTTCTCAGAGCGGGGCAAGAGCTGCCTCTTGGGAGGCAAAGACGCGTCCCGAGGCTCTAGCGCTGAGAAAAACACTCAAAGCACTTACCTTGCTGTGCACACCCGGCAGGGGGCGGGTTAGCGACTGAGGATGAGGTCCAGTGAAGGCGTACTCTAGACTCGTCGGAACCGGGAAACAGTCGTGGGGCTGAAGGCGGAGGGAGAATGGCATTTGCTGGCCAGTTGACACAGAGACAAAGAAAATAGCTCTGTTATTGAGAATGTGGGTATGGCAAATGAAATAAATCAAACAAAAGATTCTCCTCCCGGCCCTCCACCGGGGGACGGAATGGTCTTACCAGCTCCAGAGCTAACATCTTGGGCTTTGAGTCGAGCATCTCAGGAGCGCCTGGGACCCTTCCTGGTCCTCGAGAGAGTCCTTGAGATGGGGGGGGCGTCTGCTTCCTGCGGGGTGCTCTATGCTGGGCCTGAGAGCTGGGCCCGGGTTGATGCGTAGCAGGGTGCTTTTTAGCCGCAGGAGGATGCCCTCGGCGGGCAGACGGGGCATGGCCCATGGGGGCAGGCTTGCGGCAGGGCAGGATGCGAGATATGGCCTCCGTCTGCTTCTTCACCGCAGAGAACTGCTGGGCAAAGTCCTCGACGGTGTCGCCGAAGAGGCCGAACTGGGAGACAGGGGCGTTGAGAAAGTGAGCCTTGTCGGTCTCACGCAAGTTCAGCCACAGATGACGTTCCTGGACCAAGAGCGTGGCCATCGCCTGCCCGAGTGACTGCGCTGTGACCTTCGTGGCTCTAAGGGCGAGGTCGGTCGCTGAGTGCAGTTCCTGCAACACATCGGGATCAGGGCTACCCCCGTGCAGATTTTTGAGCGCCTTGGTTTTCGCTTGGGATTTTCGCGGTCAGCGAGGATGTTGTCCTACAGGGCTTGGAGGGGAGCACAGGGCGATCCCGCCAGGTGGTAGGGTTTCCGGGACACAGGTGGAGCGCAACAGCCCTATCCACCTGGGGAATCGCCGTGTACCCGTGGGCCACTCTGCCGTCGAGGGTAACGAGAGCAGATGAGCAAGTGGCTTTGTGACGGGTGGAGAGGGGTGCTCTTCACAATGATGTCAGCTCATCAATCACCTCCGGGAAAAACGGGACCGGGGACTCGGGACTTTGAGCTCTAGACGATAAGCTGGCTGACTGTGAGGCGAGCCACTGTTGTCTCGAGCGTGCTGGGGGCGGGTGGTCCGAGGGGCGTACACGGCGGAGCTGCACCCGCTGCCATCCCCAGATCGCCTCCATCGCCAGCCGCATCGTCCTCAGTACCGTGGAAATAAGGAGCAATGCGGGGGGCGATGGAGGCGATCAGGCTTTCTATTGCAAGCAAGCCGCGACCGCAACGTTGCCATGGTCATGCCCTTGAAGTGAGAGCATGAACCATCCACAAATGCTGCCTCGGTGTGATTGCTGCCCAGACACACGAGACAACTCCTGTGGCCATCTAAAGCGGAGAGCACTCTACCGCATCCAGGAACTACACGGGCGGAATGGCATCTTTACAAAGACGTGTCCTGAAAATGACGTTCAACGACGCTGTGTATTACTCTAATAGAGGAAAATACTCTTTTCTAAGAAATATCACTGTTTTAATACTCTTTTTTGCTCTTGCACTGTCGAAGCACCCAGGGGCAAGCTGCACTGCCCTGGAGGGAAGGAGAAAGCCGCTGTAGTGCGCCATAGATCCAAAAGCAGAGAGCGTCAGATGAACAGGAATGGGTGTGTGACTCGCAGCTCGCTGCAGTACAACCATCGGCTCAGAAGAAAATTTCTGAAAGAACTCGACGTATTTCCACGCTTTTATACCCGCATGTCTGGGGGCGGGGTATGCAAATACTTCTCATTGGCCTTTTTTCATAGATCAGAGGCATATTCGGTGCTCAAGAGAGACCCCTAGTGTCGCTTCTTCGACACAAAGTCGAAGTGAGCGACAGACAGGGAACCAGTGTTTTTTATTTTTTTTGCTAATTATTTCAACTTGTATCTGGATTTAAATGATTCATATCTCTTTTTTGTTCAATTATTTTTAAGATATCAGCTCACTTTTCATTCACACAGTTATTTTTTGGAACCCATTCTACTTAAATATTATTATAATTTGTAAACAAATGATAATATATTATAATAGTAATATATCTCAATCATGCACCTTTAACTTTTAAACCCTCACACTTTTATTTTGACATTCTGAATTCTCCAGGAAGTCCTGTATGTGTCTGTTTGTAGACAAGTTCACAGTAGTTTAATTAACTTATTCAAATTCTGGTAAAAAAAGCACCTCCAGTGCCGTTCTAAATGCATATTATAAGTGAACCGAACTATTGAGCATCTACATCTGAGAGGTTGTTCGTGAGTAGCACTCAAATATTGCGCACTGCTGTGAAGGCTAAAAATAGCCGCGAATGTGTGTGTAAACAGAGCACTACCATGAGCACTACCATTCACTGACGTGCTGGAGCTGAGCATATGCATATTATATATTTACTCATTAAACACAGCCTTTTGTGATTCACAGAGATATTACACGTCTTCAAGTGGCTTTGAATAAAATGTATTCATATGTACTACTTTAATTGTGTTTTAATGGTACTTTTATGTCTTTTTTTAGCTTAACCATAACGAACATTACTAACACTTAGTATCGGATTTGGATCAGGCTCATTGGACCGATAACCGATCCATTTAAAAACATCAGTATCGGAGCCGAAACTGATCCAGGCATCGGAACAGTGCATCCCTAATGTGTATGTGCTGCCTATTATGTAAGACAATGATGTAAGCATTCATTTTAATCTAATGTTAAAGTGGTTTATTTTGGTACTTTTTTGGCCATTTTAGCCTTCCTTTTGTTAAATCAAGAATTAAGAATGTCACGTGGATGTGACGAGTAAATGTAAGCGTAACACTAGTTTTCAACATACGCATCATTGGTTTCTCTTGAAAGTATTCATGAGACAAGCACTTTCTCAGCCAGTCAGTGGTGTTGGTCGCAAATATAATTTGTGTGATCCTAAAGTTCAAGAAAGCTTCATGTTTTCCACTGTAATGCTGCCAGACCGCTATGCCCTTCATCAAGAACTGACACTTTTGAAATTTGTGTGTATTCTGGGGTTGTGAACAACTGGAACGATCGGAGCTTGTTTGAAAAACATGGTCAGCATACAAACACCATTTATTCCAACAGTGAGTGTGATCAAACCACTTACTGTATACTTGTTAATCAATGTTGCAGTTTATAACAGTCTTGGAAGTTTCAATATTTTACCTAGTCATAATAACCAAAACATTTTTCAAAACAGCAAAATGTCTGTTTATGTTCGCTGCCACCTAGTGCTCTAGATGCAGCATCACACAAAAACAGAACTTCTCTTTTATCAACGTCATTGTAAAAATTATCACTATCTGTATAATGATATGAAGAAAGTTGGTGTCCATCAGCTCATTTATTCTCTGCCATAATGCTTTAGTTAAAAAAGGTTTATTCTCCTATGATACATCAGAAAGAAGAGAACTTCAACGATAGATCATGTTACTTTAATAACATGATGTAGTTGTAAATGCACTGTGTCAGGATCCATGTTCTG
Organism: Moxostoma hubbsi; assembly: GCA_032164185.1. Taxonomy (NCBI): domain Eukaryota; kingdom Metazoa; phylum Chordata; class Actinopteri; order Cypriniformes; family Catostomidae; genus Moxostoma; species Moxostoma hubbsi. Next base: position 8,937,326 of record JAVLUX010000001.1, read on the forward strand.
TGTTGCCCTTTTCGTTTGTATTTTTGCTTTTGTGTTGCCATGTTCTTTTGTTTAAAGACACCATGTGCTTTACTAATTCCACCCCTTCCTTCACTTTCTACGTTATCAGCCAGTCCCTCTGTCACACTCTTTATCTATGTGTTAGCTCACCTGTGCCTCTCATTACACATTTAGTGCCAGATTGTTTCAACGAGTCTATTGTAAATCTGTTCTGTGTCCATTGTGTTAATTCCTTTTTGTTTCTAAATTGAAAACAAACTTCCAAAGAATCATGCAAAAACTGTATAAAGGCTTAAAAACGAGAGCAAAAAAACATAAGAAATCATGCCAATTTTGTGCCCTTCTGTGTTGGTTTTGCGCTGTTCCTGCTGACCAGGCTTACTATTCCAGAGCCTCTACCAAAAGGTGATTAGCACATTAACTGAAACACAGGACTTCCATTCCTACACTCTCCATATTGAGCATTGTGATTTCGCCCATTCATGTTTGGGCAAGTGCTCTGTCTCCTTTCCCTTATACTTTCCATTTGAATCCAGGTAACTCTATCGCCCTCTGTTGAGTTTTGTTACTGCCAGTAAAAATGTTTAATGTGCTTTCAGTGTGTTGTCAATCATTTGCATACTTGCTTAGAGCTTGTTTCTACTCTAATCTGAGAGTTTGTGCAGCTAATACCAGAGTTTTTTTATTTTTTTTTTTATATATATGAAGGCGACAGCTGGAAACCAACTTTATGTGAATTTAGGAGCTGTGCTCACCAATGTTTATGAGTCCATAGATGTTCTGATGTTTCAGTTTTCTTCTCCAGGATCTGAACATCATCTACACTCACCTCTACCACATGGATGTGCTATCTCACCTCAGAGAACACCAGCTAAGGTGAGACTGACTTCAGTCCACATCATCTCTCATTAACAGCACCTTCTTCTATTAGTAACTGATATGAAATCAAACCAGCATCTCAAGTCTAACTAACTCTAAGTCAAGGCCAAGTCAAACTTGAATCTTGCATCTTACTTCATATTTGTGATGTGAGAATCAAAGGTTGGAATACCTGAATAAAAATTGAAATTCCCCACAAAGCATTCCAGCTTATCATACATGACAGTCAAATGTACAAACCATGAGATGGCACTAGGGCTGAGACGACGCTTCGAAGTCATCGATTACGTTGACGCAAAAAATACGTCGACGCAAAATATTTCCATTCTAGCACCACAGCAATGCACCAGCACCTGAAGAGGCGCCACCCGGGAGCAGCTGCAGATGACAGAGCACCGTAAGTTTTTTTTTCAACTCCCCACTTTGCACTCGATGTTGGAGTAGGCTATAATACGTTGTCGACACCTAAAGTTTTCGTTTATAGCTATTAATAATGCGCTTATAGCTATGAATGTTGTGAAAAATACATAGAGGACACTGACAACGCGCTGACAGACAGGACCAAGCAGGTAACATTTAATAAAGTCTCATCTTTCAAATTTGGTCAGTCAAAGAAAATTAAACCATAAATAGGCCTACTATTTTGTGACTCTTTAATGTGTCGTGCCAGATTGCCTCAGTTAAAACTGCTCGTGAACCGATCATCTTTTCTTGGTTAATTTATAGCATCAAATAGGCTAAACATGAATGTAGTGTAACGCTCTTGATCAAAAGGGGCCGGATAGCTTGCCTAAATGGTTGTAGTCAGATGTAAATAAAGACACACAAGACGTAACTGATATTCCACCATGGTGATTTATTATCAGCTGTCGTCGGTCGCACGTACACATGGGCAGTTTGCAAAACACACAGCTAACAACAACTGCGTTACTGGTTAGAAATAAAAACAGAATAAGAGCAACAGAAACACAAAACGGGCTTACACGCATACATGCAATGTTCACAGCTCGCTCTTCCCATATCAACTGCCCACTCTGAGCGAGGGAGTAACAGAGTACGTTCCATCTTAAAGGCGCAGTACCTAATTCTGCTTGTAACAGTAGCCTACATCAGAAGGACTGATGTTTTAACCACGGAAAGACGTCAGTACAGTAGCCTACAATCCATTATTCAAATTATAATCCACCGACGTTAATCTTCTCTCTCCTGACTACTTTGTCGGACAAAAATGGCGTATTATGATTGATTGATCAGATCGCCTCGGAATCAAACTCCCAGCGATTTTATTTTATTTTTTATTTTATTTATTTATTTATTTATTTATTTATTTTTTATTTTTTTTACATTTTATAATCGAATTGAAATCGAATCGGACTGGGAAAAATGAATCGTTAGATTAATCGATGCATCGGAAAAATAATCGCTAGATTAATCGTTTAAAAAATAATCGTTTATCCCAGCCCTAGATGGCACCATTACTCATTGAGAAAATGAATTGTTCTGATGCCAGTTATGGCAAAAACATAATGTCTGGAGTGTACCATTATTCTTTTGTCAAGTCTTGGATCATGTCCAAACTAATTTGTTTTATTTGGCTACGTTTACGCCTCGAGAGACTCACTTTATTCAAAATTTATGCCGCTATACACTACCGTTCAAAAGTTTGGGGTCACTTGTCTGAAATGTTTCTCATGATCTTAAAAATCTTTTGATCTGAAGGTGTATGCTTAAAAGTTTGAAATTAACTTTGTAGACAAAATATTATTCTGCCAAAACATATACATTTATTTAATTACAAATCTAAAATTTCCTAAAAAAAAAAAAAGTTTTTGAAATGGATGACTTGGATCAAAATATGAAGAAAAGAAGCCAATAAGTGCCCAACATAGATGGGAACTCCTTCAATACTGTTTAAAAAGCATCCCGGGGTGATTCCTCAAGAAGTTGGTTGAGAAAATGTCACGAGTACATGTCTGCAAAATCTAGGCAAAGGGTGACTACTTTGAAGATGCTAAAATATTACATAGTTTTGGATTTATTTTGGATTTTTTGGTCACAAAATAATTCCCATATTTCCATTTCTATTATTCCATAGTTTTGCTGACTACTATTATTCTAAAATGTGAAATAAATAAATAAATAAAGAATGAGTAAGTGACCCCAAACTTTTGAACGGTAGTGTATGTAGAAAAAGATTTCTCGTTCGCAAGTCTCAAATTTGGAATCCAAGACAAGTTTTTATGTGACTTGAATATGACTGTCCGAGTCTCAGACCCAAGTTGCCATAAAATCATGTTTTAGATCCATTTGGATTCACTCTTAATGTGATTATTTCATAGCAGCAAGTGAGTTTAATTGCTTGTTTATGGATGTTGTGTCGCAAAACAGGATTTCATTGAGTAAATTTGTTGAATTAAACTGGATGTGAGCCTGACCCAGTGTTCTGATCAGAGCTTTGGTTCTTGGTAGTTACTGGAGGTGTACATCATCACACTTTCAGTACAGCTGCTTCTGTGTTTATAGGTCCATGTGCATGACGGCGAGGTATGAACACTATGGAGCTAACCGTGTTCTCTTCTAGTAAGTAAACCTTCTGCATTTACTGAAAGTGTCTGTTACAGCATTCATTAGGACATTTATCAGTCACCATGTATATTTGATTAATCACACACACAGATCTTAGAAAGATAGTTCACCCAAAAATGGAAATTATCATTAATCACCCTGATGTTGTTCCAAACCTGTATGACTTGCTTTCTTTTGTGAAACCCAAAAGGAGATGTCAGGCAGAATGTTAGACTTAATTTCATTGAATAGAGAGAAGATGCAATGAAAGTGAATGGTAGCTGAGGCTAACATACAGTCTAACAACTCCTTTTGTGTTCCTTGGAAGAAAATATTTAAAAAATGTAAGTAACGGTTAATTAAAAATTGCTGTGTTTTATCATATCACTGTTGCCACCATTTCCTAAAAGCAATAAGCAACTTGATTCCTTGTGTTCTTCATTAGAGTTTTAAACTACATGAAGACCAGTCAGCACTGAGTCTCATGAGCCTTAAGTACACATAACACTGTAACAGTTCTTGGTTTATTTCAAATGAGTTAGTTAATTCAGTTAGATTTATTAAGTCACTGCTCTGTTTAAGGATGGGATGATATATTGAATTTCGATATATAAAACTCGATATTTGGAAATTTGAAAAAAATAAATTCTGCACATGTGATCATAAACGAAATATCCAACAAAGATGAGATCCCGCATGTCATTTATTTGGAAACATGACTATACTGGTCTTGATTTGTCACACTGTAGATTTAGAAGCGGTTTTGCTGCGCTGCTGATTAGTAATGCAGGAAACACTGTCAAGGTGTTTTAGTTAAGTTTTCTGTTCACATCCCTATTATAATACCCCCATAATAACTGCTAATTGCCCTTAGCTAGTTGTCTAAACATCTGAGACCTTACTGACTGTAGGCCTACAGTGCCCTCTTTAGGACAAAACTGGAACGTGTTATGTTACTTTGATAGCTGATACAGACATTGATAGGGAAAAGCACCCGCTAGAGTTCGAAAAGGCAAATAGAAAATTTACCCACATTGGGCACTTGGCAAGTGTTAATTTTGGGTGTATTGTATATTAATGAAGTGGTGCAAAGTACAATTTGCTATTTTCCTGAGAAATCGTTCATTGCGAAAATGTTTGAAAAGCACGTCTTAACTTTAAAGTTAGTGCAAAGTTTAAACTCAGTTCCTGCATTTGCAGTTTGGAGATTCCACCAGCAGTTGGTAATAAAGTTCAATAATGTCCAAACTCTGAGAATATAGTGAACATCAAATGATGTCCCTGATGATCAGAGTTGAAGCTGTCTTATGTAACAAAACTTCATGAGATTTGTGTTAAATCTAGTTATTTTTCAATTATTATTATTATGTTTATATTTACAATTTTATTTATGATCTAATTTGTAAAGGTATTTTTCCATCTGTTGTCATAGAGTGATTTTTAAGTCACTGCAACACGGGCCGGTGGAAGAAGTTGGAGTAAAATGTTTTGAATTGGCATGACTTTTTGACAATTTTTTTATTTTAATTATATTTTCATTTAGTTTGAAGTGTAACTTCAATTTAGAAATATTTTTGTTTTATTTTGATCATTTTTCAATAAATGAATTACATTTTTCAAAATCAACTGCTATAAGTGAAGTGCGTGCCGATACAATCACTGTTAATACTAACAATAATTTGTGTGTCGTAGATCAAAATGATTAATAATACTTTCATTCTCTATAATTTAAATGAACGTACATCCAAATTCTGATGACAATCTAAATTTTCCATGCCTATAAAAGGAGTGTGTCACTGTCATACAAATATACCCGGCAATCAGCAAGGATGCAGTTAATGCACTAAAGAACGTGATTTTGTATTCTTCTAATTCATTGCATGCAGTCCATTTATACTACTAACTTCTTATGAATGTGCTGTCTTGTTGGCGTGCATGGCGATATTCACTGGTGCTTGAGGGAATGAACTATATAATAGGTTGCTGATGGTGGAATTGAATAATAACTGGAGAAAACCTCAGAATTAAATTGCACTTAATCCAGCTGATTTCACCATACCTACTTGCTTTAAGACTTAGCGCATGCTTGCACGAAAATAAACAAATTTCATGGCCATGCCCAATGACTTCCAATGAATCACTTATGACTAATTGCATAGCGCTGCGCTTAGTGCTAGCACTCTTAAAATAGGGCCCTAGAACACACGTGTCCAAATGTTTAACAACACTTCCAGGTATGGACCACTTGTGGCAGTGGTTAGAATTTCAGTAAGCATAGACCGATTTCAGCTGAAGAAATTTCAACCTACTGTCACCAGATTCACAGCGTCTGGGAAAAAAATGATTGTAACGCACACCTCTTGTGGCTTTTTGCTTTACCTAAGAGAGACACACTTTGTTTTTTTTATGATATTGTGATGTGCTTGGCTTCTGTATTAAGCACTAGAGTCAAAGTCAACCTCTTCATTTCATGAAATGCGTGACGTCAGAGTGCTGAAGAGACTTCAGGAGAAAAATATGCACGTGTTAACATGCCATAATTACACATGAATGAGTTTTAATGACTGTATGAGAGGCAGGATGAGCTGATGTTGATGTCGTCTCCTGCGTTTCTCTTTCAGTGCTGACAGCATCTCCACGTGCTGGTACATCCTGCTCACAGGCTCAGTGTTTGTGAAGGAGCACATGTATCTGGCCCGATGCTGGTATGTACCACCTCACATAACTTGCCACATATAGACAGGAGGGTAGGTTATGGTGACATACAGTAGATTCAGAAAGTGTGAGTTCACACTAATAAATATGAGATTTTTTTTTTTTTCATTTTACGCATATAATGAGAAAAATATTTTAATATTGTGTACTATTTCTAGGTCACTAATCAAATATAAGGAAATCTGCAACCTGGTCTCTGAATTACATTACTATACCAAACATTTTTGCAAACTGAGTTATACGTGGCTTTTTGTATGTATTGCTGTAGTGTTCTGGTCAATTGAACACTATACTGTAGGTGCAACAACAATGACTTCAATCACGTTCACTCAAGTAAACAACAGACTAGCAGTTTTCAAACTCTTGCTTAATGAGATCACCCAAAAATTAAAATTCTCTCATCATTTTCTCACCCTCATGCAATCCCAGTTGTGTATGACTTTCTGTCCTCTTTCAAACACAAACAAAGTATTTAATGCAAGAGAATGGTGACCAGACCTATGTCACAGCTCCTTTTTGTAGCTCCAAAAATCACATAAATTATTCCAGATGACACCGGTGGTTAGAAATTTATTTCTTCAGAATCAATATAATAGGTTGCGTGAGAAACAGAACAATATTAACCAAAGTCCTTTTTTTACTGTAAATCTCCACTTTCACTTTTACCTCTAAAAGTCACATTTGATGCCTGTTTAGTTTCACTTTTATATATGAGTTAAAGTATTCTAAACTGCTTAATTGACCTAACTTCACTTACAGCTATAATCTGCTTTCCTTTTCATCATACTGTACACTAGATTTGTGTGGGGTAAGGGTAGATTAAGCGCGATCTGCTATGATGTTACATTCACATTACATTTTAGGAGATAGAGCTGCCTAAATCGTTTGTAAAATGTTAACACTTTTTTTTTATGTGTGGCTAAAATAAAATACTGCGGGAATGAGTTAGAAATACTTAAACGTTTCCTTTCAGCAGGAGCTTACTGATTAAAATAGTCAACTGAAAATAAACAAAGCCTTTTTTACACTAGTTTTATCATGGATACATTATAGGTTTTTGTGGCAGCGGGGGCGTGGTCAAGCGTCCGTCCGGGGAGAGAAAGCGGTAAGGGCGCTTGCACCTGAGCCAAATTATGTCTAACACCTGTCTCTAATTTCAGTAAGCATGGGGAGAGCGGCATAAGAGCGGCCACAGAACCTCCAGAGTGGAGAGAGAGAAAGAGAGCTCTGCGCGTGCACGGCAGCCCAGCGTTGTCGTGATCTGTATTCAGTTAATAGTTGTGTGTCCTAAGTTGTTTCCATTGCGAACGAAGCGCTGTACGAGACTGTGGTCATTAAAAAGATTGAGTTATCAAAACCCACGTCTACGTCACTCCTTTACAGTTTTAAACAAATAATCAATGCCGAATCCGTGACCCAGCCCGCGCTTCTCGCTGCACTGTTTATGATGATCTGCACAGCTGAAAGCTTGAGACCGGTCCACGTGTAAATGCACGTCTCTGCGCTGATCTGTTTATTGAGCACTGAGCCGCACTGACTAATCCGGGTAAAGCTGTTTCGTTTCGCTTTTGGAACATTTGCTGCTTGATATTTCTCATGCGCAACAAAAAACGACAGCACACAATCAGAGAGCCGGCCAACTTTGTAGTCGCACCAGAGCGACAAAATGCAACCATTTATTTGCAGTCTGTGGTCCTGAAAAATTTAATACGTTTGTGTCTGTTATTGTATTTATATGAATGACATTTTACACATTTGTAAGTATTTGTCTGCAACTTTCAGTTCGAAACACAGGTTCTTTGTCTGTGAGTGCAGATTGTGACATTCAACCAGTTTTCACATTGGGGCTGTGAGTGTAAATTTCAATTTACGAATACAAATAGTAAAAGTTATCAAATTCAAATCTACAAGATCTCAATTTTTGCAACAGATTTACCTTCATTAGGGTCTGTCAGCAGAAACTATCCTCGCCCACTTAACAAAGTGAAACAGACTTCCAAAATGGCGGTGGGGATTTCCCCGATGGGAAGTGCTTAGGGAATGGGTAAGTGAACTGGACCACAGCCATTGACTTATCATGCACTCTACACAGTTTTGTACAGTCAAATGCTGTCTAGAATGAGAATGTCCTTCCCTCTAATACCTTGTGCAACTAACTAAGTAGCAAGTTATAGTTCATGGCTGTGACATAAACTGATCGTCGTTTAGACAACCCACTGACTAGTTGTAATGTGTAGTTTAGACAAAAGAGATTTACTTGTACTTTAATTTCTCTCTGTGATATTTCAGACTGGGAAATATGAAATATGAGTGAAGTTAAACCATGAAAGGCCTTACAATTTTAACATGTATGAAGATATAGTGAGTGGATTGGAAGTATTTGTATTCATTGTTGGGTTGTGCTTTTGCTCTGAAAGTGTAAAGGGAAGTGTGTGAGGCAACGTGTGTGTTTGTTAACCTCTGGGGGGCGAGGGTCAATGGGAATGAGGAATGCGGAACTTATGTTGGTGGAGTTCTCCCGCCATGAGTTTCATGAACACATCCAGGCAGGAAACGGCCCTCACTCCACACTCCTGTTACCAGACCCCATAGAGACTGGAGAGAGAGTTGGGAAGTTTGCTCATTCAAGAACCATTCCCATTCAGGATTTACAAATCAATCTTTGATATCAATTTGAAAAGAATATATATAAAACTTTTTAGATATATTTTGAAGCTTTGTCTTGAGAGGCTCTTGAATTCAGTTATTTCTCAGAAAAGAGAAGCTGTTCTTCAGGACAGAAGAATCTGTTTTCTTGTAAAGTTGGGAATATTTCGGACTGTTTAAAATTTACCACAGCTGGTTTGACTGCATTGCTTTTGTTGTCGGGTTGAAAAGAAGTTGCTTGAAACTGAATTCACCTTTTTTCACACTAATGCCATGGAAAACCTACTCTCATCTGACAACATTTGGCTACCAGATACACACTTTAATTTCAAAGGATATTATGTAGCAGGACCCCTTTATTAAACTAAGTCGTAAGTATTCCATACCTCTATCTCAACTCTCATGTTTTGTGTTGACATGTCGAAAGTGCAGTTGTCTACCTGTATTCATTGTTAATCTTGTCTCACCACGATCATATGAAATTGTTAAATATTGTATTTTGCAGTTTTTATTATACTTATGTAGAATAGTTATATGTAAGATTTTGCCAAATTTCTGAAATGGAATAGAAATTGAAAAGGCTGTTTGTACATGCAGTGCATTGTGTAATTTCTTTCGTAGTCATGTTTTCTGTGCGTATTCATGTGTGTTTAGTGAGGTTTTAGTGTGTGTTTCAGTGGTGCATCTCAACAGAACACACAATCAAACACTGACAGTGGTTTTGTGGTTTCAGTGTCAGCACTCACTGTTGTCATGGAGACTGGTCTTTGTCATCAATGGTCCATGTTTTCAACATCATCAGTATCAGGAAGAGAAACTTTAGTTCAGCTATTTAAAAGTCTCACTTCTCCAGCATGTGTTGAGTTCATGTTTCTTGCATGCCTCAAGGCTGACGTGTGTAATTATTAGGATATTAAAATATGTTCTCCTGTCCCTGCTCAACATGCAGAGACAATTGTAAACCAAGGTGTGGTCACTGCACTTGTAGCATGCACAATTATTTCAAACGAAACAACAGACAGTATATGATGTCAAGTGTGATAGCTTCTGGTTTAAATAAATGATATAGCACAAATAATAGTTTAAATTTTTTTTTATATTTAAGTCCTTTTTGAAATATGTATTCTTTTGCTGCATTTCATTCAACTCGGAAAGTCATAATTTGTGTAATGGAACGTTACTTGAAGTCGGACTTCCAAATTTGAAACTTGTGTGGAATTTTTCATTTTGCAGAGTTGTGTATAAATCTTGTCAGTCAAGAAAAAAATACTTTTTTATTAGAATGAATTGTGAGAAAGTATTAAACAAGTTTGTCTGGTTTTGTATTGTTGACTTGACGGATTGCCCAAAAAGGCTGTAGCTAAAAGTGTTATTTGGTAAAATCTCAATATAACTCTTCTAAACTGCTTAATTGACCTAACTTCACATATAGCTGCAAACTAGGGCTGGGCGATATATTACATATTAATGATATAATCAAGATAATTTTGCTGACGATGTAAAATTGACCAATATTGTGAATATCTTGATGACTTTAATGTGCATCCTTTGCCCTCTTACGTCATGCCAGAGTCGTGTCTAGCCAGTGGCTGTGGGTGGTATTATAGTACCACCTGTTGGATCTTCTCCGAAACTGCAGCTGGATTGGCAACTGTTGTCCAAGTCGACCGCAAATAACCAAGACATATAAACAGATAAACATCGGCCACTGCCATCCGTGAATGACATCGTATTTGCCGATAGGCCGATGTCAGTCAACAAGGTGAATATCGGCCAATACCAATGTTTGGTATTGATACATCTGTACATCCCTAGTCTTTTGCCTTTTCTGTGTCAAAATAAAAGCTCCTTGTGAAGTTGAAGTAAATACGACAGCAATTTCGGTGTCAAAATAAAAGGCCCCAGGTGGAGGTAAAGTAAACAGGACAGAAATATATTAATTTTGTATAACACAAATCTAATAATCAAAATAATAATGATAATTCAGCATAATATTATAATAATCAACCAGACATGTCCCATAGTAATAATTTAGTATTATGCAATGTTCAACTGTCAGTGAAGAAGTTTTGCACAGTAAAAACATTTGAAGGTAAATATTGCTTTTTATTAAGAAACTATTTATCGTCGTAAATTAAATATAAAGTGCATATCAATGAAAATGTTTGAATTTCATTCTCCCTTGTTGTTTATTAGATTTTTTTTTTTATGTCTACTTGGCTACAATGGCTGTTTGGATGAAATTATGGTTCCTTTGATAAAATAAAAAACAAAACAAAACAAATAACAGCACTTATGAGCCATTTTAGCGAATATACATAATTATCGGGATATATGTCGCCAATAGGCTGAAAAATATCGAGATACAATTTAAGACATATCACCCAGCCATACTGTAAACTGCTTTCCCTTTTCATTATACAGTGGATTTGTGTGGGGTTGGGGTAGGTTAAGCACGATCTGTTATGATGTCACAATCGAGTTATGTTTTGGGAGATGGATCTGCCTGAAGTGTTCATTTGAGTAGGCTTACTCTCTCTGTCAAATTCGAGGAGTTTAGGGTCTGTCAGCAGTAACTTCCCTCGCCCACTTAAGGAAGTGAAAAAGACTTTCAAAATGACGGCAGGGATTCCCCCGATGTGAAGACCTTAAGGAAGTTAGCTGGTGCTTATGTAAAGCGAAGTGGAACGCAGTCTAGAAGTGAGTGGAGTGTGGTGTAGTTTGACCGCTCTTTCATTCATAGATGGCTCTGTGGCCCTGTGAAAAATTTCTCTCTTTGTTTGAGTTACCCGTTAGGCCAGACACAGCAACATTGATTCTGTTGACCAATGGCAGGCGGAGGGTGTATTCAGAAAAGCAATTTGAAAACAATACAATTCAGTTTGTTGAAGCTAGTGGCGTAGAAATTACACATTTTAGTTTTTGTATGTGCTGAAATTGGACCAACTTGATGGATGTCAATATTCCTGTGTACTTTAGTCTTATGTTTTCTTTTTCTATTCTGAAAATATAAATCGTCTCGGTTACGTATATGACCTCCGTTCCCTGATGGAGGGAACGAGACGTCGTGTTGAAGAAGCGACACTAGGGGTCTCTCTTGAGCGCCGAAAGATGCCTCTGATCTATGAAAAAAGGCCAATGAGAGTTGGCGAACAGTATTTGCATACCCCGCCCCCGGACATACGGGTATAAAGGCGAGGGAAATACCTCAGCGGCTCGGCTCAGCGGCGTGGCCGGGAAGACACGACGTCTCGTTCCCTTCATCAGGGAACGGAGGTTACATATGTAACCGAGACGTTCCCCGTCTGTCTCTCACTTCGACGTCGTGTCGAAGAAGCGACATTAGGGGTCCACTTCAAAACTCGCCATGCGCTGAGCCGCATACGTGTACTGCTGAGACAGAAACGGGCAGGTATTCTACGTGGTATCTGACTGTGTTCAGGCTGCACGTACTCTTCCCCACGTCGAAGTGAGCGACAGACGGGGAACTAACAGAACTTTGAAGAATATGGATGCTACGGATGTGGACAAGTAATCAATTAATCGAATCCTCTTTCTGCACCACCCAGTGAACTATTAAAAACACTTCTCGAATATTGAAAAAAAAAAAAAAAAACATTTTTGGCCTGGCATTCCCAATGCAAAATTATACTGTTTTTCTGTGAATCACTCCCAATTCTCAGATACATTTGAGTGCAACGGGGGTCACAATACAATTTATTTATTTTTTCTTATGGAATTCTACTCTATTGCTATTTGGTTCTTGTTATGGTCATACCAACAGATGATGTGTTTGAATTAAATTGCTAAGTGGAATGAGAAACTCAAGCTTTCAGACCAGTACGTGTTTTGAACAACCAGTGCAGTTACTTACTGGTTGTTCATATGACATTATGTAATTAAAGAGAGGCCCACACATTATGAGATTTGTTGTAATCAGTGGAATTAAAAAAAAAATGGATAAATGTATAGAATTTTATTTAGACTAATAAATTGTTAGGATCAATTATTGGATTTAATTTATGACTCAAAGTCTTAAAAAGTCATTAAAAAGTTTGTGGCAGTGTCCTTATTGATACCCCCCTCATTGACACCCCGCTAGCCTAGTCACCATTGGTCAGCTTGTGGCGCCCTAGGTGATCACCTAGTTTGACTATACTAAGAAACATCCCTGTTCCTTACAATTACCATTCCTTCTCCGAAGTCTCTATGATATAGATATAGACAATACGAGTCAAAGGGAATTTTTGCCAGGTGAAAGTGCAAGTCATCCCTTTCCTCAAGCAGCACAATTTGAGGTATCATTCATATCCATAACACAAACAGTTTGTGCCAAACTTTAACACTTGCCACACAACCTAAATAAAAACATAATTGTTCAGATGATTCTTATTTGTGTTGTGCTGTTTAACTGTTTTTGCATGTGTACAGGACAGGTATTTGAAGGATTTATCAGCCTCATTGCTATTTTGATTGTCATGGGAAGGTCTGAAGTTGCAGTACATGCAGTTGTCTAGTGAGAGGAGTGCATCAGCTCCTGACAGCTTCTGACAGTTGAGTTCATTCTCACTGGAGTGTGAAGAAAAGTGTCAAAGCAAACCTGACCTCTGACTCCCTCATGTAACCTTCTGCTGCTCTTCTAACAAAATAAAGACATGTCCACACAGCACAGTCACATGAGATCATGCCTGGAAACATTTTATATTGCTGTCAAGTTCCAACACTACTTTCCTTGAGTAGAAGACATTTATTTCTCTGCTTGAAGAGGTCACTTGTGATCCATTCTCATTTTCTTGGCAAACTGGAGCTTTTACAAACCTTAAAATCAACTTGATCCATCTCTGAAACATCTTGTCTTTTCTGCTGACTTCACCAAACCCTTTTAATTTTCAAACCCTCCTCTCCAACCAGCTGGCTCCATTCTGGTATAGAACTCCCACTTTCCACAATAAAAACAATTCCCAATGAGTAAAATCAAGATTCGCCTTCCATTTTTTCCCCTTGTTAAATATCCTGTTCCACTAGGAAATGTGTCGTATTATTTAAGCAAAATGGGTAGTAACAAGTCATGTTGTCTTCAAAGATGTGAATTTCCCGAAATGAAAATCTAGTGCTTACTTAAAAAGTTGATAGCATAACTAATAGGATAAAAATTATGTTTATAAATGTGACAATACAATGTTACAGCTTGAATATGAAAATAAAATAAAAGTTACAAGTTAAACACTTAAGCCGTGTTCACACAGAGAGCTATTTGCAGCAGCAATGTGACCAGACAGGAAACTTTCAAATCAGATTTTAACTTTATGCAAATGAGCAGCAGTCTGAACTGGTGACTATCAATTGGAGTACAGGCAGTGAGTGAGTTGCACAATCTTACATACGGTATGTTTAATAAGCCACCAAATTATAATGACATGTAAATGCCTTAAACTCATTTTATGTAAGCACGTTTACTGGCGTTACCAACCCTAAGTACACAAGAGTTGTGCTTAAAATAATGATTTTAAATCTCATGTAAATGCAGTTGTCTGATTTTATTTATAATTTTTTTTGGAATAAGCTGATTTTCGCTAGTTATCAGTAGGGATGGGAATCGTAAGGAATTTAACTCTTCTGATTCCTCTTAACGATTCCGATTCCTTAATGGTTCCAGTAACGATTCCAGTAATCCTTTAAGCACCTTTTTTAAATAATTATTTAAAAATGAGAAATACTATTCTTTTTGTATTTACTAACGTCTGCAATCTGTTAACAAATGATGAGACCATCTCAGATTTCTACAGAGCAGATATAAGAAATCAGAAATAAATGTAATATAATTCTTGAAAAAGGTGTGTTTGCAGACTTTTTAGAGATGTAATTACCATCCAATAATGATCCTAAATAAATTTTAAATAAACAAATCTAAACCAACGAGAAATGTAGTACCATATTTTATTAGTTTGCTTATTCTTTTATAAAATTCCACTTATTACAACAACTCTCATGTAGCTTTAATTCTACGTTGTCATACTAGTAAATACACTGCTTGATGTAAGTCTCACAGCTGATCATTAAATATACATTCACAGGTCCAGAGATAGTTTAGACTGTTTTGTAGCCTTATGTTGAACTTCAGGCTTGCGAGATTTCAACAGTTCTTATTTACTTTTGAGTTGGACATTCATAATTTGCACTTCAGTATAAGATTACTTGTATACTGGACTATAAATGGAAGCGCTGTATGTTTTGCACTGTAGATTCAAAAGAACTGGCTCATTAGAATGATTATTTCAGGAATCAAACTAAACCAGATGCACTGTATGTTTTGGGCTGTAGATTTAAAAGAACCGGCTCCTTTGAATAATTTCTTCGGGAATCGAACTATACCAGAACTGCATATGTTTCGCACTGTAGGTTCAAAAGAGCCTGCTCGAGATCAGGAATCAGTTACACTGGTAGAACTGTGTGTTTTATGCTGTAGAGTCAGTAGGGGCAGCACTGCTTCAGAGATGTGCTGCTGGTAACACTCTCATACAGTTTCGTTGGAAAATTGCATGCAGGAGAACCGTTAATGGAACCGAAAGTCACGAAGATCATGCGATTATGGTATTTTTTAAAGAATGGTTCAGAACTGGTTCTCAGTTCCCAACCCTAGTTATCAATAGAGATAGGTTATTGGCCAGACTGATTATTGGCCGATATTTGTCCATTTTGCGATTTGTCGCATCGGCAAATAACCATGTTCACTTGGCCGATTAAAAGAAGTTTTAACTTTTCCGTGTCAGATTCAAAATCTTCCAATAGATCTGTCATTGGATATAAGCAATAAACAATTTGTTACGATTTAATTTAAAGCAAATTTGAGAATTGCATAAAATAAGTGCTTGTTTCACTTTTTAACTTTTTTGTGTACATCTGATTTGCTTTTGTTAAATTGTATTATGTACAGCTTTGAAAAATTAAGAGACCACTGCAAAATTATCAGTTTCTCTAGATTTACTATTTATAGGTTTGAGTAAATTTAACATTTTGGTTTTATTCTTTAAAGTACTGACAACATTTCTCCCAAATTCCATGTAATAATATTGTCATTTAGAGCATTTATTTGCAGAAAATGTCAACTGGTCAAAATAACAAAAAAGATACAGTGTTTTCACACCTCGAATAATGCTAAGATAACACAATACTAATGTTTTAACTTAGAGGAGTTCAGAATCAATATTTGGTGGAATAACCCTTTTGCTGAAGCACCCCCAGATCCTTACCGATCCTCCACGTGGTCGTCTAATGGTTAGATGGAGACCTGGAGAGGCCTTCAAGCCACAGTGTCTCGCACCCACTGTGAAATTTGGTGGAGTATCGGTGATGACATGGGTGTGCTTCAGCAATGGCCATTATTACGGGTAAAACTCAATGTGGGAATCCAGAGAACTTTATTTTCTGAATAAAACCACAGGTCTGTCTGTATGCTGTCAGTCAAATCTCAATGTCAGTCTGCTGTTAAACCACAGCTGAATATCTTGTGATATAAAACTTTGCATTCCTTAGGGAGAAATCTCTGCATGTGAAATTAAGTTTTTACTCGGTAAGGAACTGATTGTCCAGATGCTTAAGGGCATTTTACATGGCACGTGGTAAGCGACAAGCTTTTGCGATTAGCAGTATATATGAAGCTCAATGCAAGAGAGTGAAAAAAATGTATATATTGATATAAGCATGTGAGATATATATATCTCACACGCTTACTGTGAATATTGTATTCCGTTTTGCACACAAGACGACAACAGATAAAAAACAACAACAACAACAAATAAACCATATATATATACTGTAACTCATATATATGCTTAAACAAGATTGGTAAGCAGACATATTTTCTGAAAATATCAAATATTTAATTTCCATGGCCTGTTTTCCCATATTTGAGTTCTAGACTGAAATGGGTAGATCATGTTGAACTAGATAAACAAAAAGGTAGATCTTGCATTTAAAAAGTTTGGCACACCTAGAGAAGCCAATCTCTGTCAGCTTGAATATACATCTTTTTATATTATAGATCTGCTTTGATTGTTTTTAGATATTGTTTGCACAATTGTTTTAATGTTGTTTTTCAATCTTAAAATACATACAAATTTAGGCTAATTAATGCATTTTAGCCAAATGTGACTTCATCACAACAACTTTATACAATCTGAGTTAAATATTTTTTCATATTACTACTAATGGAATCAATTGTTTGCCTTTCAAATTATTTCTCGAATGGCATCATGGGCTGGGTAAAATGGTCTCGCTGGCCTTATATGGCCCTGAGGCCAGTCGTTCTTCACCTCTGGTCTAGTGAATGTTTACTGGCAGTTAAAATGCAAGAATGCATTTGGTGTGAATGGCCCCATTCTGTTCTGTGTGCTGTGAGATGATTAGACTATGTTGATGTAGTTGGATCATTTAAATATGATATCATACATTAGCACCGATAGATTTTCAGCCTTGGACAAAGTATCTTATTCCATTACACATATACACGTCACATATCTAATTTAATATGAAACATTTCATTATGTGAATTTGCATTATCATAACTCATTTAAAACTGTAAATGCAAAATATTTAACATGTAATTCTAAATAATAGATTAAGAGCCTAAAGCCAATAAAATGATTGGTGTAATTCTCTCTTTCTTTATTTCTGTGTGTCACTGCAGTTTTGGGACGCAGCGTGGAGGAAGACGAGGCTGTGAATGCATCACTTTAGAGCCATCAGAAATGATTGTGGTGAGTTAAATATTGACCCTGATGTAACACCAGCAATTCCTGCAGGCTGTTTTTTAAAACATCACATTCCTCAGATAACATTCATTCTCACAGTCGGCAGATATTTGAACACAACAGAACCTCTTTTGCCTGCATACATTTTTGCATCAAACTTTTCCTATGAAAAATGACCATAACATAAAAATTGACACCAGTTACTTTCTTAATACATGTTCCTTTTCTTATTGTGTATGATTCATCAGTGCACATTATTCCAAAGAAAAGAAAAAAAGATTGACAATTTATAAATCTAAATTATGTAACTTGCTCTGTCTCTGAAACAACTTTAAGATGACTGTACAGCGTAGAGTTAGTGAATCTTAAAGTTTATCTGGGTACTGTTGTACTCTACTGCTCGAGTACAGAAAATGAACCATTATATGAGGTTTATCTCTCTGGGTTGTTGGACATGAACTCTCACTGAAAATTTAATTTCAGTTTTTATACTTTCACTTGTTCACTAATTGGCTATCCAGTTGTCATCAGGAAAATTATGCACTAAAGGTTGTTTTTTTGACATTTAGGGTAGTAGAAATAGAACTTCTAGAAATTCTTAAAGATAACTTTTTATTTCTTTATTTCGGCTCCCACGTGGTTGGATTTCAAAAACGTAAGATATCAGGAGGAGACTCATTCATATACATGAGGAAAGCTCTACCTCATTGGTTATGGTTACAATTAGGGGTAGGGCTATAGTTTCTCCAATCAATCAGGTAGTGCTTTCCTGATAAATATTAAGGGTTTCCACAAGTCTTAAAAAGTCTTAATTCACCCTTCCGCAAAATAAGGCCTTTAAAAGGTCTTAAATTGGAGCAACAATGTTGTAGGAGGGATTGTTTTCTCGTTGCGTTTAAGACGTCCTGTTTTGAAGAGGTATGTCCCCGACAATTCTCTAAACATTGTAATTCAGGGCTCAAAGCTAAGGATTTTTTTAACTTGTCCGGTCGGGCCAGTTCTTCAGACTTTTACTTGCCCTGCCAAAATTTTCACTGGCCCCAAAACAAAAATTAAAAATAGCTGTCCAAAGCTAAATATTTTATTTACATGGCAAAAAGTTTGGAATACTGTTCAGATTTTGCTCGAAAGATATTGGTACTTTTATTCATAAAAATGGACATTACTAATGTGAAAAATTGCTATTACAATTTGAAAAACATGTTCAGAACTTCTTAAACTACTTCAAAGAATTCAAAAAATCCTCCACATGCAGCAATGACAATTTTGCAGGTCCTTGGCATTCTAGCTGTTTGTCCAGATACTCAGGTGACATTTCAAAACCACACTTCCTGTAGCACTTGCCACATTGTTAAATATAATCACGCTCTCTCTCTCTCTCTCTCGAGTGCTCGGTTATAAAACTTTGTTCACTCTGTGTATTTTTTGTGCTCTCTCGCTCGTTGTCTGCTAACAGTAACTTTATAAATGCAGCACTGGCCGATTGGGCAAGTGACAGTTCTAGCAACTGGTCTGAACAGCTCTCACACTGGCCCCGGGCCATCGGGCAGTCCTTATTGTCAAGCCCTGTAATTATGTCCTGGTTTCAGCTGGTAAGCTCCCTGATTTTTTTCTACTTAAATTTGATTTACTAATTTTCCTTCTCTCTGTTGTCTTTGGTATCGTTTGCAGAGAAGAGTAGCAATTTCGAAGCATTGCATGTTGATTTGATGATACTTTCTTTCTAGTCTTTCTGCAAATCTGCTGAAATATATCTGGATACCACGCAGTAGCAGTTTTAACCATCACGCAAACCACGCAATATGGTGTATATATATATATACACAATGCATTCGGAAAGTATTCACAGCGGTTCACTTTTTTCTAATTTATTAAATTCATTATTTTCATAGATTTTATATAATGACAATGTGAAAGAAGTTTGTTTGAAATCTTTGCAAATGTATTAAAAATAAAAAATGAAAAAATCACATGTACATAAGTATTCACAGTCTTTGGCCATGACACTCAAAATTGAGCTCAGGTGCATCCTGTTTCCACTGATCATCCTTGAGATGTTTCTACAACTTGATTGGAGTACACCTGTGGTAAATTCAGTTGATTGGACATGATTTGGAAAGGCACACACATCTGTCTATAGGAGGTCCCACAGTTAACAGTGCATGTCAGAGTACAATCCAAGCCATGATGTACAAGGAATTGTCTGTAGACCTCTGAGACAAGATTGTATTGAGGCACAGATCTGGGGAAGGGTACAGAAAAATTTCTGCAGCATTGAAGGTCCCAATGAGCACAGTGGCCTTCATCATCCGGAAATGGAAGAAGTTTGGAACCAGCAGGATCTTCTTAGAGCTGGCCGCCCAGCCAAACTGAGCTGTCTGGGGAGAAGAGCCTTACTCAGGGAGGTGACCAAGAACCCGATGACCAAGACCCCATTTCTCTGTGGAGAGAGGAGAACCTTCCAGAAGAACAACCTGGGAGAATAGTGAGGACCGAGGGAAAGATGAATGCAGCAATGTACAGAGACATCCCTGATGAAAACCTGCTCCAGAGCACTCTGGACCTCAGACTGGCTGTGTGTACATGTGATTTTTTAATTTTTTTATTTTTAATAAATTTGCAAATATTTCAAACAAACTTCTTTCACGTTGTCATTATGGGGTATTGTTTGTAGAATTTTGAGGAAAATAATTAATTTAATCCATTTTGGAATAAGGCTGTAACATAACAAAATGTGGAAAAATTGTAGCGCTGTGACTACTTTCCGGATGCACTGTATATATATACATATATATATTAGGCCATCCAAACTTATTTAAACTAGATATGCGTGAACGGATGAGTACAATGCTTACATAAAATACAGACTCAGCATCAGAAAATAAACTCCGGGTGAAAGTAAATTAAATAAGACAGGAATATTTTACTATAGTATACAACAAATCATCAAATTAATAATAATAATACTGTATCATATTATAATAACTGGACAATAATAAATAATTGTTGGGTTATAATATTAATAAATAACAGCTAAATATTTAAAAAATTTTTATCACTGTATTGTAGAAGAACTGGGAAACATGCATTAATTATCTTTAACAAGATTTTTATTTCATTAAACATTTTGAATGCACTTGGCTACAATGGTTGATAGGATGAATTTAAAATTATGATTTAAAAAAAAATTGTATGTAATTTTTTTAAGCAAACATTTTCGAAATGGGGCCCCAGCTTGGTCAGATGTTTGGAAATTGTAAACCAACCCCAGATACCGTGGCATTGACGTCATACGTTTGGCGCACACTCTTTGTCATTCTGTCATTTAGCACAAGTAGAAATGCACCAATAAAAAAATAGTTTTCAACAACGAGCTGAAAGAAGCCGATCAATTTCTTCACTCAGCACGTGAATATGTAAGCGAGTATTTTTCTGTAATGTTCATTTCCCCTCGAGCACGGAGGTAAATAAGCAGGTAAATTTTTGGTTACAAAGTCATTTCATAATTACACATGCAATATGTCATCATATGGATAGGATAGGCTACATGGAATTTGTACATTAAAAAAAGCTAAAATGTGTTTAAATCATGAAAAAAATAAATCTAAAATAAAATATTAATTTTCACAAACTATATAGCCTATACAGTTAAGTGCAGAAGTTTGCTTAACCCTTTTGTTTTTATAAGTTTCCACACCCCTTTCTGAATTTATACAAATAGTCTATAAGAGATTATTTTTTTATGTAGTACTGCCCTTCAAAAGCTATATAACACAAAATGTACTCTTATTTACTCAAATCATACTGTTCAAAAGTTTTCACCCCTTAGTTCTTCTTATGTTGCCTTCTTGAGCATCAATGAATGTCTGCACCTTTTGTAATAGTTGTGTATTAGTCCCTCAGTTGTCAAAATCTGGACCTCATATATAACCACTGTTGGGAATTACCCAAATGTGAAGAAGATGCTGAGTTACCAAGCATAATTGTCATGTAGTTGTTGTTTTTTTTTCTTAAGAAAAGTGGACATCTTCACTGCTTAGGACAAAGCAGGGATTCATGAACAATTATTACACAAACAGTCATTGATCATCGAGAAAGCAACTCAACATATTAGAAACCAAGGGAATGTAAACTTCTTAACAGGATCATGTGTGTAAATTCAGTTAATATTTTGTCATGTGGAATATATGTGAGGATGTGTTATGTCAGATAGCTTCTTCAGGGCAGTACTAAATAAAAACAACATGCAATTTTTATGATCCCTCATTTAAAAAAAATGCATTCATTGCTCTTGGCAAAAATAAAATATTAATGCATTGTAATCATACAATGAAGACCTCTTAATCCACGAGAATGTTTACTTGAATACTTGACACTGCTGTTAGAAATTTAGTTTTCTTTTGTAGTTTTTTCTCTTATTTTATTACTCTGTTTCCTGTTTGTCTTGAATAATTACTTTTTTAATCAATTTTTACACATTTAACAAATTAGTTAGTATTTGTTTTTGCATTGAAAATCACTAAATTACTGAAATTTTGAAATGCTGAAATGTTGGCATATGAAAAAGTAGATATCATGCCATAAATGTGTGAGCACCCCTGGATAGTGTTGTCACGGTACAAAAATGTCAAATGTCAGTAGTTGGTACCGATACCAGTGAAATTTCACTGTTCTTGATACCAATTTCAATACCACAGAAAAAATATACTTATATGATAATGTGCTATTGAACACACTCCTTTAGCCTAAAGATACATTTCAATGTATATAATAAATTAAAAGATATACATGTTTCTTTCAAGTGTATCTAACACTTGTTTGTTTTTAAGTAGGGCCCTACTGAAATCTGTTTTACTTTTTCCCCAAAACATTTAGTCCTTTTTTTATATATATATATATTTTTTTTTTCCAGAATTCCATGTATTAAAGTTTAATCTAAGTTAATTATCAAAATGGTGTCTAATCAAAAAATGTTCCTTAAATTTTTAAAAACTTTTAACAAGTAAAAAATAGAACAATTATTTGTCAACATACCATTGCGTTTTTTAACAAACTTTTCAGTACAAAAGCATTCTTGCTTGTGATATATTACATAATTTGTATTATTACAATCATAAATCATTAATCATTATTTATTATTATTATAATCATTATTATAATTTCTACAGTAGTACATTTTACTTTACAGTTAATTATATTTAAGTTGCCATTTCTTCAATTTCAAGCGTTTATTATGAATCAGGCTTTTATTTTGATGTATATTTTTGACAGAAGTTTTACCTCTCCGGATAAACAGTTTGCTACATGACTCAGCGTGATTGTTAAAGCACAAATGCTGTAATTTAATTCTATAAATAATATAAAAATAACACTTCAGAGTGTATTAGAGCTCTGATCTGTCATCTCTCATACAACGTGAATGATTTTCAATGTCTATAGAGTTTCCAGTGTATGAGTTGTCTGTTTCACACATTAATTTAAAGCATGCAGTTTATTCAGACTAAGGGCGTGTTCACACTTGGCAGGTTTGGTTTGATTAAAACAAACTCTGGTGCGATTGCTCTGTAGTGCAGTTCATTTGAACAAGTGTGAACTTTGCCATCCGAACCTTGGTGCGCACCAAACAAATGGACCGAGACTCCCTGTATGGTCTCAGTCCACTTCCAAACGAACTCTGGTGCGGTTCGTCTGATATATGAATGTAACATGGACAAAAGACATCTAAACGGACCAAGAACAGGAAGTAATTTGCCTTTACTGACCTCAAGCATACCTGGTTCTTCTCATCGTAGGAGCTATGTATCCCATTACAGTTCAGTACAGGCATCAGAACCGCCATCAGCTGTTCTTGCAGCATATTTTCATTTGTGTGTACAACCGAGGAATTCCTGGTGCTGTTTTTTCTCCTTTACACATTTTATTAGCTCTTTGTTCTCAGCTGGTAATAATACCATTATATATACACTATATGGACAAAAGTATTGGGCCACACCTCTTAATCATTGAATTCAGGTGTTTCATTCAGTCCCATTGCCACAGGTGTATAAAATCAACCGACCTAGCCATGAAGTCTGCCTTTACAAACATTTGTGAAAGAATGGGTCATTCTAAAGAGCTCACTGAATTCGAACATAATACTTTACTAGGATTCCACTGTTGCAACAAGTCAATTCATGACATTTCTTCCCTCTTAGATATTCCATGATCAACTGTAAGTGGTATTATTGAAAAGTGAAAGCGTTTAGGAACCACAGCAACTCAGCCACGAAGTGGCAGTCCACGTAAAATTACAGAGTGCGGTCGCCGAGTGCTGAGGCGCATAGTGCGTAAAAGTCACCAACGCTCTGCTGACTCAATAACTGCAGAGTTCCAAACCTCCTCTGGCATTAACATCAGCACAAAAACTGTGTGCCGGGAGCTTCATGGCATGGGTTTCCATGGTCGAGCAGCTGTATGCAAGCCTTATATCACCAAGCACAATGCCGAGCGTTGGATGTAGTGGTGTAAAGCATGCCGTCACTGGACTCTGGAGCAGTAGAAACGTGTTCTGGGAAGTGATGAATCATGCTTCCCTATCTGGCAGTCTGATGGACGAATCTGGGGTTTGGTGAATGCCAGGAGAACGTTTCCTGCCTGACTGCATTGTGCCAACTGTAAAGTTTGGTGGAGGAGGGATAATGCTATGGGGTTATTTTTCTGAGGTTGGCCTAGGCTCCTTAGTTCCACTGAAGGGAAATGTTAATGCCTTAGCTTACCATGACATTTTGGAAAATTCTATGCTTCCAACTTTATGGAAACCATATGGGGCAGGCCCTTTTCTGTTCCAGAATGACTCTGCCCCAGTGCACAAATCAAGGTCTATAAAGGCATGGTTGGATGAGTTTCGTGTGGAAGATCTTGACTGGCCCGCACAGAGCCCTGACCTCAACCCTATCGAACACCTTTGGGATGAACTAGAACGGAGATTGCGAGCCAGGCCCTCTTGTCCAACATCAGTGTCTGACCACACAGATGCTCTTCTGGAAGAATTGGCAACAGACACAAATCTTGTAGAAAGCCTTCCCAGAAGAGTCAAAGCTGCAAAGGGGGGACCAACTCGATATTAATGCCTATGGATTTAGAATTGGATGTCATGAAAGCTCCTGTAAGTGTAATGTGTAGGTGTCCCAATACTTTTGTTTATATAATGTATATACATGAATCCAACAAGTGCATTTAGCCCAGCAGATAGCATTGTTTTGGATGTTTGGCAAGTTCCGTCACAAAATATACGCCATAAAATCTGTCCAATCAGGTTGTGACCTTATCCTGATGCCTTTTGCTTTGTATCTTTAGGTTCGTTGTTAAAAATGCCAGTGTGAATGCTAAGCGAACCAGGATTAAATGTATAATTTTTTCATTTTTGGTTTGGACCAAGTGAACCGAACTACAAGTGTTAACACACCCACACTAGGACATATCATGATTTTAATTTGATTAGTTGTACATTTATCAAATTATCAAATCCACTATCACTTTGAACTCTATATAATGCGCAGCAGCAAATAAGCAGTGCAGAATAAAGGCCATTTCACACGAGACGGTTGCTGCTTTCTCTAGTAGTGAAAGCATTTTTAATGCAGTAAAGGTGTTGTTCGTGTCTCGGTTTTAGGGGCGACTGTTGCCGTAGTTACAATCAGGGTTGTGCAGAATACTTCAATAAATTATTCTAGGCTGAATTCTAAATACACTTTCATAAATATATTCAGTATTGTATTATGAAACAGTACATTGCATAAAAAGTAACGTGTTCAGAATACTTTTAGAATGCATATTTATAAAGGCAAGGCACATTTCCAAGAATGATGTGTGATGTGTCATTTTTATCTTCTGAACTGCTACATCTCCACTATTAACATCTAAGAGACTGAACAGCTAAATGTTGCCTGTATCTCCAAGACCCAATTGCCACTAGCCGTGTGTAGACTTTATTTTTAAACTTTAATTTTTTATTTTAATTGTCAATTTCAATTCAATCTG
Source organism: Moxostoma hubbsi (assembly GCA_032164185.1). Classification (NCBI taxonomy): domain Eukaryota; kingdom Metazoa; phylum Chordata; class Actinopteri; order Cypriniformes; family Catostomidae; genus Moxostoma; species Moxostoma hubbsi. The sequence goes on from JAVLUX010000001.1 coordinate 8,962,900, forward strand.
TATGTTACTGACTGCACTGACAAAGCATTGTTTTCTGCATTATATGTTCTGAAAAAAGTTTTCATATCTGCTTATATCGGAAAACATATACGCTGATACGAAATATCTGTGAAAGGCTAACATAATTTTGGCACTACACAGCAATTACAATCAAGGAAAACAATGTATCATGTGCTCAAATGTAACATTTGTGTAAAAATGTGGCTGTATTAATTGTGTTAGGCAGCTGATATCGCACTGATTAAGACAACATGATTCTGATACAGTTGCCAGATATTCAATCCCAGAATCATTATACATGAATAAGATGTTGTATTTTCATTATCTAGAGTCTTCCGTCAAACCTTTTGGTGACAGCGGTCCATTATCCTAAACACCACAACCAGTGAAATTAAGAATGGGAAACAACAGTAGCAGCAGACTCACACTGTCTGTGAGAGAAACATTTTGCACCTATTTTACATAAAATCAAGGAGAAGTGCCCTGGCAATAGGGGTGTAACAGGTCGAATTTCTCATGGTTTGGTTTGTATCACGGTTTTAGGGTCATGGTTTGGGATATGCTTTGTTCAGAAAAAAAAATATTATTGCCAAATCCAAAGAATATACTATTTGGTAAACACTTCAACAGATTTGCCCTCAATAAAAATAATGGTTTTACAAAAAAAAACATAGCTTAACTATGGCATTTGTAGTAAAATCATTGTAACCACAAAAACAACATGTTACTGTCATGGTTACAATTAGAGATGCACCGATCGACCGGCCAGGGACCGGAATCAGCCGGTTTTCCGCATGACCGGTGACCGGCCGGTCAGTCTCATGTCTTTCCGATTCCGAGCTGGTCCATTTTGTTGCCAGCAATCAAATCACTTTATTGTCACACTACTGTGTACACGAGTGCAACAGCAGGTGAAAGTCTTGTGTGCAGTTCCGAGCAACATAGCAGTAATGACAGTGACGAGACATAAACCACTTTACAATAAACAACATATTTACACAACACAATTTACATAACAAATATACACATACTTACACAACAATTTACATATCAAATGTACACAATACACACAATGTAGAATACACATACACTAGATAAGGGTATATAAATATATATATATACACTAATTGAATTGGGAGCGAGAATATATTTGACAGAATGAAGATTAATAAAGTGCAGTGCTGATTGTTGATCGTGAGAGATCATGTGTTCAAAAGTCTTATTGCTTGTGGGAAGAAGCTGTCATGTAGTCGGGTGGTGCGGGTCCTGATGCTGCGATACCGCCTGCCTGATGGAAGCAGTGAGAGCAGCCCATAACTCGGGTGGCTGGAGTCTCTGATAATCCTCCAAGCTTTTTTCACACACCGTCTGTTATATATATCCTGGAGGCAGGTCTTTGCGGTTGTGGGCGGTGCTATTGCCGTACCAGGCGGTGATGCAGCCAGTCAGGATGCTCTCTACAGTACTGGTGTAGAACCGTGTGAGGATGTGGTGGTTCATTCCAAACTTCCTCAGCCGTCTCAGGAAGAAGAGGCGCTGGTGAGCCTTCTTCACAACGGCCTCAGTGTGGACGGACCATGTGAGTTCCTCAGTAATGTGGACACCGAGGAACTTGAAGCTGCTGACTCTCTCCACCGGTGCTCCATTAATGGTGATGGGGCTGTGTTCTCTGTCTTTCTTCCTAAAGTCCACTACAAGCTCCTTGGTTTTACTGACGTTGACGGAGAGGTTGTGCTCCTGACACCAGCACGTCAGGGTGTGCACCTCCTCTCTGTAGGCTGTTTCATCATTGTCAAACTTAATGATGGCATTGGAGCTATGTGTCGCCACACAGTCATGTGTGTAAAGGGAATACAGGAGTGGGCTGAGAACACAGCCCTGCGGGGCTCCAGTGTTGAGGGTCAGTGATGAGGAGATGTTGCTGCCCATTCTAACCACCTGACGTCTGCCTGACAGGAAATCCAGGATCCAGCTGCACAGTGAGCTGTTTAAGCTCAGAGCCCGGAGTTTCACATCAAGCTTGGAGGGCACTATGGTGTTAAATGCTGAGCTGTAGTCTACAAACAGCATTCTCACATATGTGTTCCTTTTTTCTAGATGGGAGAGAGCAGTGTGTATTGTAGATGCAATGGCATCATCAGTGGAGCGGTTGTTGCGGTTGGCAAACTGCAATGGGTCCAAAGAGGTGGGCAGAACAGAGCAGATGTAATCTCTGATCAACCTCTCAAAGCATTTGCTGATGATGGGGGTGAGGGCAACAGGACGCCAGTCATTTAAGCAAGTGATTTTTGATTACTTTGGTACAGGCAAAATGGTTGATGTTTTGAAGCATGTGGGGACTACAGACAGGGAGAGGGACAGGTTGAAAATGTCCGTAAAAACACCAGCCAGTTGGTTCGCGCATTCTCTGATGACTCGGCCCGGAATGCCGTCTGGACTCGCAGCTTTGTGGATATTCACCCGTCGAAAGGATCGGGTTACATCCCCAACAGAGACGGAGAGTGAACCAACCTCTGTAGTATCGGCCGCGAGTGCTCTCTCCGCGAGGGCGGTGTTGTTGTTGTCCTCGAAACGAGCATAAAATGTATTAAGCTCGTCCGGGAGAGAGGCAACGGTGTTCATGGCGGAGTTTTTATTCCGTTTATAGTCCGTGATGGTGTTAATTCCCTGCCACATACTTCTGGAGTCAGTGGTGTTGAACTGTCCTTCAATCTTGTGCCTGTACTGGCGTTTGGCTGCACTGATGGAGTTACGGAGGGCATAACTGGCTTGTTTACGCTCCTCCGCGTTCCCGGAATTAAAAGCAGTGGTCCGCGCAGTAAGTGCCGCGCGAACATCGCCGTTAACCCAGGGTTTCTGGTTGGGGTAGATCCGTATAGTTTTTGACAGAACAACGTCCTCTACGGACTTCCTGATGAAACACGTTACGCTATCAGCGTAAACCTCGATGTCGTCATCGGAGGCAGACCGGAACATCTCCCAGTCCGCGTGATCAAAACAGTCCTGTAGCATAGAGTCTGATTGGTCCGACCAGCACTGGATCGTTCTGAGGGTGGGTGCTTCCCATTTCAGTTTCTGCCTGTAAGCGGGCAGAAGCAGAACGGAAGAGTGGTCGGATTTGCCAAATGGTGGGCGGGGGAGGGATTTGTAGCCATCCCGGAAAGGAGAATAGCAATGATCCAAAACCCGGTCCCCTCGTGTGTTGAAGCTGATATGTTGGTGGTATTTTGGTGCTATTGTTTTAAAGTTGGCTTTGTTGAAGTCCCCGGCAACAATGAACGCGGCCTCAGGGTGCGCGGTTTCCTGCTGACTTATACTCCCATACAGTTCCTTGAGTGCCCGGTCTGTGTCGGCTTGTGGGGGGATGTACACAGCAGTGATAATGACCGCTGTGAATTCCCTCGGTAGCCAGAATGGTTGACACAGAAGCATGAGAAATTCCAGATCAGGAGAGCAGAAAGACCTGATAAAATGTACATTCCTCTGATCACACCATGATTTGTTGATCATAAAACATACACCACCACCTCTGCTTTTACCTGAGAGGTCTTTCGCTCTGTCCACTCGGTGCACGGAGAAACCCGTGGGTTCGATGGCCGAGTCTGGAATCTCTGCGGACATCCAGGTTTCCGTAAGACAGATAACACAGCAATCTCTCGTCTCTCATTGGAAAGAGATCCGCGCTCTCAGCTCGCAGAGCTTGTTGTCCAGAGACTGAACATTTGCCAGTAGTATACTGGGTAGCGGGGGGCGATTTGCGCGACGTCTTACTCTGATGAGAACGCTGGCTCTTTTTCCTCTTTTCCGCGGCCGGGCAGCCCAGACAAAGGGCTCCGCTGGCGTGTTTGTGAACGACGGGTCGGCATTGAGCAAGCAATAATGTCACAGCTGCATGGAAACGTGACACTGGCGTGGAAGATCTTCACCGTGAGTGAAAAATACATAAAATTCGCAATTTGTAATATTTGTAAGGCTAAAGTAAACCGTGGGGGAACCATCACGATAACGTTCGGAACAACAAACCTAATTAGACACTTAAAACACCATCACCCAGCTGAAAATACCGCTTTTAAAAAAGAAGCTAAAAAAGTTAAGTGGCTAAAGCTAGCCAGAGCTCAGAGCCAGCCAGAAGTCAGCAGCCTCTCCTATCTTTCCTTGGTATGAGAAGCGAAAAGACCAAAGGAATTACGAGGATAAATTTCTTCGATACAGAGTAGGCGGTACTTTCCGACGTCGCATTGCCCGAGTGGTTGAATCTCGTGTCATGTCACACACGCAGCCTGTTACAAGCATACCTGTCAACATTTGGGTACACAAATCCAGGAGGTGAAGGGGGGTGCTGGATGGCAGAGGCAGGCTATATACATATAAATTGTGCCGTTGTGATTTAACGTGCTGAGCAATTTTTCCCACCATGTCTGATATTAAAATCAGTGCGACACACTTTGCAAAAGGCATGGGTATTGTCGATATGGCTTCGGGATTTGAAATTAAATGCTTTCGTCCAGCTGTTGTTAAATTTACATGTGTGTATATATATATATATATATGTATTTATGTTTTTTTTTTTTTTTTTTTTACGCCGGAGCACCAGCTGAGTCTCCTCCCATCTACCGGTGATGCTTGATTCAACTTCTCACGTCTACTGCCTGCGCAGATTTCAACAGAGCAGCTGGGTTGCCAGGTTGAGGTCACAAATTATTAGAATTGTGTATGGTGCGTCGATTGTGTGAGTAGGATGCGTTTCATACAAGATCTGGCAACTGGACAACCTTGGAATAATATATTGATTATTCATATAATGTGGTGTGGGCCATACAAATTACGGGAGTTTCCCGGGAGAAATAACAAAACGGGAGGGGGGTGGGAGATGGGTGTGAAATATGGGAGACTCCCGGGAAAAACGGGGTGAGTGACGACAGGTACAAACCGATCCCGAAGCATATACAAACAAAATCAACCTTTCTTCAATGCAAAATTTAATTTTCATAATAAAATTAATTATTAAACATTACAATTTCCCCCAAACAAAGTTACAGGATCTTCTCTGACTTCTGATATATAAAGTGCTCTGTGACTGGAAAGAGGTAGAAATAACAATTAACTTCAATTGAGTTGCTTTATATAACAAAACAGATGTCATTGTCATTATAAAAATTGTGGAAAATGACATCTGTCAAAGAGCAATACACAGCAGGCGTTGAACGTCCTTTTCAGGACGCGTCTTTTTAAAGATGTCTTTCCACCTCTGTGTAGTTCCTGGATGCGGTTGATTTCTCTCCACTTCTGACGGTCATAAAAGCAGCCTTGCATGCCTGGGCTGCGATCACACACAGGCAGCGTTTTATGAATGGTTAACGTTCTTAGTGCGAGAACATAACCATGGCAACATTGCGGTCGCGTTTTCTTTTGTCATGAGAGAAAGCCACTTCAGACGCCCCCCCCCGCGTCGTTCCTTCTTCCCACAGGATTGAGGTCGACCCGGCTGGCGATGAAGGCGATTTGGGGATGACCACAGGCTCTGTTTCGCCGGGTAAATCCCCACGAACCACCCGCCCCCCAGCACGCTTGTTTGCTTCTGTCCAAGCTCGGGAAGAGTGCGGCTCGCTTCCTGGCCAGCCGGCAGTTTCCCTTGAGCCCCCGGAATTGGATGACGACATCGCCGCTGCATCGGAGAGCGTCACAGCGGCGTCTGATGCTGATGGCTCGCCTGGGCTGCCACCTTCGGGTCTGCTCGCCCAGTCTGAGGCTGATTTGCAGATGTCCACTATGCTTTCCCGGGCCGCTGCGAGCGCAAGGCTGGACTGGAGATCGCTGTCCCCCCTCTCGGCTACTCGATCAGTTCCTCGGGTCACGGCGCCGCTAATAGCCACGCCCCCCTTGGTTCCGTCGTTCCCGGAGGTGCATGACGAGCCAACGCGGTCGGAACCGCCCTCCGCTTGTCCGCTCTCACTACCCTGGATGGCGGAATACCGCCACCTGGCGGAACTGAACGGTACTCCTCTCCAGAGCCGTAGAATGACGTCATCACTGACCTCAAAAGTCTACAGCACCACTGGACAGGCCGCCTCTGCTCTGCATGCCATGGCTGTCCTGCAAATTCACTAAGCCAAGGCACTCAAAGATCTGCACCTGGGTAGTTCCAACCCCGATGTGCTGCAGGAACTGTGCTCTGGTCCAACCTCGCTTTCAGAGCTACTAAGGTCACTGCGCAGGCACTCGGGTGGATGATGGCCACACTCGTGGTCCAGGAGCGCCACCTCTGGCTGAACACGGTCGAGATGCATGGTGTTGACAAGTCACAATTTCTCAACGCCCCCGCCTCCCAGCTCGGCCTCTTCGGCAACACCATCGACGACTTTGCCCAGCAGTTCTCGGTGGTGAGGAAGCAGATGGGGACAGTTTACACATCGTGCCGTGGCGCCACCCAGTCAGCGCGCCCACGCCCTGCCTGCTCGCCGAGGGCGTCCCCCCTGCAACGAGAAAGCAACAACAGGTAGCTGCACAACCTGGGGCCAGCTCTCAGCCCCAGCGTCGAGCACCTCGTAGGCGGCGTATGCCCCCCGTCTCCAGGACCCCTTCTCGGACCAGAAAAGCTCCGAAGCACTCCTGAGACGGACACCCCAGGCAGTCGGATGTTCGCTCCGGAGATATTTTCAAGACCACTCCGTCCCCCAGTGGAGGGCCGGGAAGAGAATCCTTGTTTTCACCTGCCGCACCGCCTTCGGGCTGCGGTACCTACAGAGCAATTCCCTCACTCCCTGGGTCATTCAGCCGGTGTGCGCCGTTCTCACGGCACCCCGGCCTTGCAGTTCTTCAGTCCCGGTTCCCCGGACACAGCTCTCTCGCCTCCGGCCCCGTGACTGTCCAACCCCGGCAGGCCAGCGCTGACGAAAGAGCCCGTCCCTCCAGCTGAGATGAAAAAGGGTCTCTACAGCCCTTACTTCATTGTACCCCAAAAAAGCGGCGGGTTGCGACCAATCTTGGACTTGCGAGTTCTCAACCGGGCCCTGCTCAGACTCCCATTCAAAATGCTCATGCAGAAGCAGATTTTCGCCTGCGTTCGACAGGCGGTAGACCTGAAGGACGCGTACTTCCACGTCTCTATTTTGCCGTGACACTGACCCTTCTTACGGTTCGCGTTCGACGGCCAGGTGTATCAGTACAAGGCCACATTGTGTGGCAATCACCCCCGCCTGCCGTCAGACCTTCAACCCATAGACAGACCTCTGCTTCCAGCGGGCCGGCGTTCCCTTGCAGCAGGTGTCCAGACGTGTCGTGGTAACCACAGACACCTCTCGACTGGGTTGGGGCGCCATGTGCAACGGGCACGCTGCCGCTGGCACCTGGAAAGGTCCCCGGCAGCGTTGGCACATCAATTGCCTAGAGTTGATGGCTGTTATTCTTGCTCTACGGAGGTTTATTCCACTAATCCGAGGCAAGCACATTCTAATTCGCTCAGACAGCACCGCGACGGTAGCGTACATAAATTGCGTGGGTGGCGTGCGCTCTCATCATATGTCACAACTCGCCCGCCATCTCCTCCTCTGGAGTCAGCCGCGACTCAGGTCGCTGCTCGCCACTCATATCCCTGGCAACCGCAACACGACAGCGGACAGGTTTCGCCTAGCGGAGAGTGGAGGCTCCACCCACAGGTGGTCCAGCTCATTTGGGACTGATTCAGCAAGGCACAAGTAGACCTCTTTGCCTCCCAGGACAACTCCCATTGCCCACTCTGGTATTCCCTGACGGACGCTCCCCTCAGGACAAATGCGTTGGCACACAGCTGGCCCCGGGGGCTGCGCAAGTACACATTTTTCCCAGTAAGCCTTCTTGCATCGGTGCTGTGCAAGATCAGGGAGGACGAGGAGCAGGTCGCCTTGGTGGCCCCTTACTGGCCCACCCACACCTGGTTTTCGGAACTCACGCTCCTCATGACAGCCCCTTCCTGGAAAATCCCCCTGAGGAAGGACCTTCTTTCTCAGGGACGGGGCACCCTCTGGCATCCGCGCCCAGACCTCTGGAATCTCCATGTCTGGCCCCTGGACGGGATGCGGAAGATCTAGTAAATCTACCACCTGCTGTCGTAGATACGATTAATCAAGCCAGAGCTCCCTCAACCAGGCAACTCTACGCACTAAAGTGCCGTTTGTTCGCGAATTGGTGTTCTTCCCGAGCTGAAGACCCAAAGAGATGCGCAGTTCGGTCAGTGCTTCTATTCCTGCAGGAGAGACTGGAGGGGAGGCTGTCCCCCTCCAGGTTCGAGTCGGTCTCGTCCCGTGTTTTGTCAGGTCCGAGCCGGTAGAACTCGGTAACGCGGCACAACCGACCGGGAGTTCCACTTGCATCTTGCGCCCTTCACCAATGTGATCCAGTGCGCCTTCTGTCCCAGGTCAGCCACTGAGTGTCGCTGCCTGGATGCTTTTTCCTCCCTAGCCTTCTGGCCCACAAATTCAGCAGAGCAACTCGCGGCCAGACCCAGTACGAATATTAGGGCTCTGTACTGGGGTCGGGCTCCACGGGCATAGTTCCCTCTTCAGGCTAACTCCCCGTGATGTATTCTCCGCGGTACGGTCCCCCTCTCGGCGGACCCGCGTTTCCCTCAGGCAGCCCCGCTGCCTCAGCCCCGTGTCTGTAGAGTCCCCCCTTCATTAGGCTGGACCTACCACCGCGCCGTTTCCCACATCCGGCTTCACAACCCTCGTGGTGTATTTGCCATACATTTCCTCCCCCTGGACTGGGCAGGGTATGGCCTCTGCAGGGTCTTCCCCTCCTGAAAGAATAGGAAATCTGCAGGCCGGACAGCTACCTTGCCTCCGGTCCTGCCTCAGCGCCTGGCACACCGGCACCGATGAGTTTTGAAGACGCCTCCTTAGGCCTCTTCCTCAGTCTCTAAGCCGCCCCCTGCCGGGTGCGTGGAGCAGGGTTAATGCTTCGAGTCTTCTCTCAGCACCGCCCAGGCTCTCCTGCTCCCCCCCAGGGAGTGACCGCCTTCCCCAACATAGGTTGGGCCCCAGCCGCTCTACATCCTATGTGAGAGACATAGTGAGAGAGAAGGCCGTGGCTGTTGGGCTTGCTCCCATGCTTGCATGTAATACCTTTTTCCCCCAGGGGTGTGGGAAAACCTAAGGTGGATATGCTAAAACTCTTTGAGGGGGCGTTGGGGAGGGCGACGTGCATTCGGTTCAGGTGCCTCTAACACGCAATAGCCTGCTTTGCCCCTGCTCCAACAGTCACGTAACACCTTCAGTGCGTGGCGTTTTTATATGGACCCCTTGTGTCACTTCCTTCGACACTACGTCGAGAGAGTGACAGAAGGGGAATGTCTCAGTTACTGTTGTAACCTCCGTTCCCCGAGGGAGGGAACGAGACATAGTGTCCCTCCTGCCACGGCACTAGACCTAGCACTGTAAATAGCCGTGCTTCATCCTTCGGCTCCTCAGTGCAAAATCCTGACTGGCATTCGCTTCCCCTTATACCCGTAGGTCTGGGGCGGGGCATGCAATTCTGTCTGCCAACTTGACATTGGCCTTTTCTCAGGTTCAGAGGTACTATTCGGCATCCGAGAAGACCCCTTGTCTCACTTCCTTCGACACTGCATCTTGTTCCCTCCCTCGGGGAACGGAGGTTACAACAGTAACCGAGACGTTAATTGTATCAAAATCATGATTTCTGCTCAGAAAACCATGGTGACCGCAGTCATGCCTACTACAATATCACTATAGTAAAACCATGGTTAATTTTTGTCAGGGTCCTTAACTAAAATGTTTTCTCTTACTAAATCAACATTTTAACTTTATACCTGCATTACATGCATCAACAAAGTGCATTTCAAACTCATCTCAACATATATTCAATATTAGGAATCTGCACATAACTATTAAAGGAATAACCTTGATATTAAAATGCATCGAGAAGGGATGTTGTGATAATGCTGATGAGTATTTTAATCATATGTGGATATCCCACATTAATACCCCAAGTGCTTAAGTTATTGTTTCATGTCTGTTTGTGCCTGCTTAAAAATGGCTCATCTGTGGCTCTTTTCCTAGGTAATGTCAGCCTAAATGATTAATCATTTATTAATGTATTATAGGGCTGAAATGATTAGTCAACATTATCTACAACGTCGACAAAAATTCTAATTTTCGCATAGTCGTTTGATCTCATTTAACGTAACATGAGATCACATTAAACTGTAAAGATGATGCTCGAGAGCAGCACTGTAGTTCACGCCTGACTGAGGAGAGGAAGAATTACACAGCTCACAATCCAGATGCACTCTAAACTTCTCAAACAGCTTCAGGTGATGTAGATCACAAAGTACAAGGGAATTATACAAAAATACCAAAAAAGTAAGTACAGAAGCACTCTCGTTGTGGAATAAGCGGAGTCGGAGCTCTTTAAAGGAAACACCCCGGTGTTACATCTTAAATGCAGTTATATTTAATCCATTATAGCTTTATTAATGTTCGAATAAAACAGATGCAGATCATGTAAATAACTACAAACTCCAAAACTGGCATTTCTCTGTGTGGTCAGCGCCTCCTCTATGAGTTGTGCGAATGTCCTGATCTAAGGGGGAGAGATTGAAACTGCACCCGGCTGATGCACACTCTGTCGCGGGGACGCTCGTTACTTACTAAAGCTAGATTATAATGCGATGGCTCGTGACTTATTGAATCATAATATATATCACTGTGCATTTCTTATCCTGAAGAAAATTGGCAATATGCAGCTTTATTAATAAGATAGAGTTTTTTTTTGTGTGAGTTAAAGATGGATTGAAGTGAACAGAAAGGTGAGAGAGGAAGTCTTCGCCCCAATATTCACTGCAACAAAATATGTTTATGTATATTGTTTTGGCTTGTTTTCCAATAACAATATCTAAAACTAATTTAAAACAATGTACATTTATTTAGGAACTATACTGCAGAAGAAAAATTGTTATCTGAGAATGTTGAATATAATATTAAAAATACAAATATTTAAAAAATATCTAAAAATACGTTAAAGATTAATTCACCTTATAAGCAGCATTTAAGATATTTAGACTTGCTTTTAGAGAATAGATATTGAATATAAGTATATTTTGTCTTTACTGCCCTCGCAGAATTATAACCAAGTGAAAAAAATACACTTGTATACAGTATACACTTACATTTAAGATACATTCTCTTAAAGCAAGTCTAAATATCTTATTTGTTTCTTCTCAATTAAATTTATCTTGTTTTAAGGATTTTTAGACTATTTTAAATGGAATACAAGACAAAAACCCTTGATAACAATAGGCTTTTTTTTACAGTGAATTTCTTTACTGAATTAAACTTAATAAAAAAAAAAAATTCTCCCTTTAATTCAGTGAATGTCATTTAGAGGTATTTTTAAAAGATGATTTTGTCCTCTTTATTGTTTATTAAGCATGTTTAATACAACCTTTTAAGCCGGGACACAAGCTGAATAATTGGATAAGAGCTAATGATTAATCATAGCAATAATCGCAGAATAGTCGAATAATCGTTCTAATAACTGTTAAATTAATCGATTATTAAAATGATTGTTAGTTGCAGCCCTAATGTATTACTATAACTGCATTTAATGGCTTTAATCAAAGTGCATTATTGACGCTCGCGATAGATTACAGCTGCGTGAGGAAACAGGAAGAACTTGCATGCGTGTTTTAAAACCCTCACACGCATTATTAACATAAAGTACATTATCAGTATATGGCTCTCGCGCTGAGCGATGTCTACAAACAGTGCTCGTTTTGTAAACGTTTTTTGACGTCATTTGACGTCATCAAGTTGACCCACGTGAAACACAGGCAGAGCAAATCCATCTAAAGATCCATTCAGGTGCATTAGCGGAGGTTGTAACTGTGCATGAATATTTGACACTTTGTTTTCTTCACAAAACGTTGTGCTCCAGATGCGTTAATAACCGTGAACTGTGGTGCCAATACTTACGACCCGTGGGCGGTGAACCGTTACACCCCTACACTCAAAAAAATATTTTAGCCTATTTTTAAGATGTATCTATTTCAATTGAATAACACATTTCCTTCTAATTGAATTGCCTAATCTTTAACCAAATAAAATGTACAAATCTTACAAGATGCAAGTTTTATTAATTACATTTTCTTCAAGACTATTCAATTCAATTAGATGGAAATCTCAAAAATAGGCTAAAATATATATATATATATATATATATATATATATATATATATATATATATATATATATATATAATAAGGGTTTCTGTGGGGCATTGAAAAGCATTAAAAGTAATTAAATGGATTTTGCGAAAATTAAGGCCTTAAATGGTATTAAAAACCATTAAATGTTATTCCTTCACGCATTAAAAATGTAGATAGTTTTGAAAAAATAATATTACCAGTTTCTTTTGAAAATAAATTTCATAATTAATAACTTCGATTTGCTGTCGCAAAATATGTTCATTGGTGTGATAAACACGCAAACCAGTTTGGTAATTGCAAAATTGCCGTAACGCCGGATGTTTGGACAGTGGCGGGCTGGGACCTGTATAAGTTAGAACAGAGAAAGTAAATTTAGTAAAGTCGCAAAGAAATGGGGATGTGCAAAGTCCAGCAAAAGTGGCGGAAGACAAAGAATGTAGGACATGGTTGCAGCCCATTGGTTGTCAACATGGAGCCATTAAAACTCATGCGTCCGATGGCCACAAATCTGCTGTAAAAGGCAGACAGCAATTAACTATTAACTTTGCTGTGACTGACAATGTAACCTCTTCAGCAACTACTACTACCTCCACAAACACCACAACTGCTGCTGTAGTGACCACCGCTTCTAGCGGAGCCACTACCGAAGGAAAATAAAGCGACCTTCGAATTGAATGGTTACAATTGGGACATTTGTTTTTTTAAAATGTATAGTTTGAAAAAAAAAATATATAGTTCAATGAACTTCTGTCTCTATATGTAATCTCAGACAGACACAATGTTCAGTGGGGGGCTACTAAAACAGCCATTTGGCTCCTAAATGTTTCAGTTTAGGAGCCAATGTCATTTCTTTAGTCTGGACCCCTGACAATGTAGCCTCTTCAGCAACTACTACTACCTCCACAAACACCACAACTGCTGCTGTAGTGACCACCGCTTCCAGCGGAGCCACTACCGAAGGAAAATAAAGCGACCTTCGAGCAGCATTTGGTTCTAATGTGATGCTCTGGTGTCTGAACACTGCCGTTCAGCACCAATCATACAGTTAGGAGCCAATGTCATTTCTTTAGTCTGGACCCCTGTTACGGTTTATGTGTAAATCAGACCTAATTGGGTAGCCAATCAACATTTGACACATGTCTTGACGGTAGATCTGCTTGTTTGGGGGTTGTGTTTTGTGTTTTGTTTGTCCATCTTCCCTGCTTTGTTGGGGGATTGTATATATGTCTCATTTTGTAGCATTATGTCATACATGCTTGATGCAAGGTGTTTTTTGCAGCCGCATCATGTCCACATGCTTTGCTTAGTATGTTTGTAAATGTTCTAGCTGTAGCAAGTATCCGTTCTTGCTCTGCAGCAGCAGTGTAGCAGATCTAGTCTGCCAAGACCAATATCCTATCAATGTCTCAATCAGCTCCCTATGTCATGAATCAGTTTATTGTAAACATGAATTTGGGCACTGGCAAGGGTGTTCATCCACTGCACAGTGGGACACTAATGACTCAATCACCTGCAACACATTAACAAGCTCATGCACTGAAGAGCATCTGTTATTAATCAACAACATCGCTGTATAAATGACACTATCATTCATTTTAGTTGAAGATATTCAAATGTACAGTGTTATTATGAAAGCTAAATGAAATTAACTAAAGAAATAAAATGATAAAGGACCTTCTTTTAGCAACTCAAGAGAAAATAAGGCTTGGAATTCATAGTTTTACTCTTGTGCTCGTCATCTAATGACTTAAGAGACTTCAGAAGACATGACAACGTTTCCAATAAGGGAACATAGTGAGCAACAATGCTCCCTTGTTTTTACAGTGCATTGTTGGATTTTTTTAGGGAGCGAACATTTCAGTGGACTGGAATGATTTTGCGAATGGCCAGCTCCTTGATCAGTGCCCTGACAACTTAACTAGGGAGCTGATTGAGATGCATCCACATGTCATACCCACATTGACATGCTAAATCTTTCAGAGGGTTGTCATAACCGAATTGTAGTTTTGTTCCAAATCATACGTGAAAATAGTCATTTTGACCAATCTTTAAAATACTTGTTGGATGACTATTAACTAGTCGACCATTGTTATGCATCCCTAATTGTGATGTATACCATCATCAACCAAAATCATGTTATATTTATGCTTATATTGCCCACCCCTGGTTTTACTCTCTCTCTTTTTCACACACACACACACACCACACACACACCACACACACACACACTTGCTCAGAGGCAAACATTTAGCTGCATCTCTTCTTTGTCATCTGTCTCCTGGTTGGTCGAAGCTGTGTGTCACATTACTGTGTTGATGGATGACTGCTCCACCCTGACATGGCAGCTCTTCAAAAGATTTTGCTCTCTTCACTCCATCTCACAATTTTAATATGTCTCCACTACAGAACTCTTTCCCAGCACCACATGTGGCATATTCTGGGGCCTGAAAACCTGTCCAATAAATCAGTTTTTAGTAGCACTAGTGTTTTCCCTGCATGGGCTGTGGTTCAGTTGTGATTCTTTAAATAAATTAAGTTGATTTGAGTTGGAACTAATGTCACATCAGTGCATTTGGTATGGGTGTGCAGTGAAGCCATTATCTGTATTTGTATCTGTTAATTTAGTAAAATTATCTGTATCTGTATTCGGATAAAACTGGATATGGGCACGGCTTAAACTGGAAGTGTGTCAAAATTAAGTAAAACGCCTATTTACATTTTTTAAATAGTTTATATAAAAAAAATATGCCTTTTGTATGCCTATTCATAATAATAGCCTAATCATAATAATAAATATAGCTGCAAGCAGCAATGTGATTCCTCCTCAAAATGGCAAATCATTTAAAATTGATCATTAGAGGGTTGGGGTTAAACCCTCCCAATGAAGAGATCCAAAAAACATGTCTTTCTGTCTGAATCCTAAACCAAACATTTTCAGTGTACAGGAAAATCCATGATGCCGGACCGTATGGATCCTGGAGGCTTTTTTTGTTTACAATGAGAAATGAGGTATGTACATTAAGTTTCAGAAGATCTGAATAAATGGGTGGAAATGCTATCACTTTGAAAATAGGACATTTGGGCATGGCCTGTAGTGCCCCCTAAGGGCGAATGTGAGCCATTCTTGGTTTGTGGGTTCGTGTTTGCCAGTAGTATCAATGTACCAAATTAGAAAGTTTTTGACAAGAAAATGGGAAATTTGGGCGTGGCCTGTAGCGCCCCCTAAGGGCGAATGTGGGCCATTCTTTGCGCAGCACTTTAGAGTGGTGTCATCTTGAAGCATGTTAGGTTTGAAAAACCATCAGTCAAAATTACATTTGATTTATTGACACACATATATTGATAAAATGTGGACATTTACATAAACACGCCCCTTTCAGCCAATTTGTATCGTATTCATTTTTGCTAAGTAACACTTTCAAAGACATCAATTCTACACATGTGTACCAAATTTCAAGTCAATTGGATCTACGGTTCAGGAGAAGAAGATTTTTGTAGGTTTTCCCAATTTTTCAGTGTACTGGAAAATCTGTCATGGTGGAAACTATGGGTCCTTGAAGCTTTTTGTTCCCCATGAGAAATGAGTCATGTACATTAAGTTTCAGAAGATCTGAATAAATGGGTGGAAATGCTATCACTTTGAAAATAGGACATTTGGGCATGGCCTGTAGTGCCCCCTAAGGGCGATTGTGGTCCATTCTTGGTTTGGGGGTACCCGTTGGCATGTGCCAATTTAGAAAATTTTTGACAAGTGACTGAGATATTGGGGCTCAAGGAGAAGAATAATAATAAATATAGATGCAAGCAGCAATGTGATTCCTCCTCAAAATGGCAAATCATTTAAAATTGGTCAGTAGAGGGTTGGGGTTAAACCCTCCCAATGAAGAAATCCAAAAAACATGTCTTTCTGTCTGAATCCTAAACCAAATATTTTCAGTGTACAGGAAAGTCCATGATGCCGGACCTTATGGATCCTGGAGGCTTTTTTGTTTACACTGAGAAATGAGGTATGTACATTAAGTTTCAGAAGAACTGAATAAATGGGGTGGAAATGCCATCACTTTGAATGTGGGACATTTGGGCATGGTCTGATGCGCCCCCTAAGGGTGAATGTGGGCCATTCTTGGTTTGAGGGTTACTGTTGGCCTGTAGTATCAATGTACCAAATTAGTAAATTTTTTAAATGAAAATGAGAATTTTGGACATGGCCTATAGCGCCCCCTAAGGGTGAATGTGGGCCATTCTTGGTTTGTGGGTTCCTGTTGGCCTGTAGTATCAATGTACCTAATTTGAAAATGTCTGACCAGTAAATAGGATATTAAGGCATAGCCTGTAGCACCCCCTAATGGCGAATATGGGCAATTCTTGGTTTGTGGGTTCCTGTTGGCCTGTAGTATCAATGTACCAAATTAGAACATTTTTGACCAGAAAATGGGAATTTTGGGCGTGGCCTGTAGCGCTCCCTAAGTGCGAATGTGGGCCATTCTTGGTTTGAGGGTTACTGTTGGCCTGTAGTATCAATGTACCAAATTAGTAAATTTTTTAAATGAAAATGAGAATTTTGGACATGGCCTATAGCGCCCCCTAAGGGTGAATGTGGGCCATTCTTGGTTTGTGGGTTCCTGTTGGCCTGTAGTATCAATGTACCTAATTTGAAAATGTCTGACCAGTAAATAGGATATTAAGGCATAGCCTGTAGCACCCCCTAATGGCGAATATGGGCAATTCTTGGTTTGTGGGTTCCTGTTGGCCTGTAGTATCAATGTACCAAATTAGAACATTTTTGACCAGAAAATTAGAATTTTGGACATGGCCTATAGTGCCCCCTAAGGGTGAATGTGGGCCATTCTTGGTTTGTGGGTTCCTGTTGGCCTTTAGTATCAATGTACCAAATTAGAATATTTTTTACCAGAAAATGGGAATTTTGGGCGTGGCCTGTAGCGCTCCCTAAGGGCGAATGTGGGCCATTCTTGGTTTGTGGGTTCCTGTTGGCCTGTAGTATCAACATACCAAATTAGAACATTTTTGACCAGAAAATGGGAATTTTGGGTGTGGCCTGTAGTGCCCCCTAAGGGCGAATGTGGGCCATTCTTGGTTTGTGGGTTCCTGTTGGCCTGTAGTATCAATGAACCAAATTTGAAATTGTTTGAACAAAAAAATGAGAATTTTGGGCGTGGCCTTTAGCGCCCCCTAAGAGCGAATCTGAGCCATTCTTGGTTTGTGGATTTCTGTTGGCCTGTAGTATCAATATACCAAATTAGAACATTTTTGACCATAAAATGGGAATTTTGGGCATAGCCTGTAGTGCCCCCTAAGAGAGAATGTGGGATATTCTTGGTTTGGGGGTACCCTTTGGCATGGAGAATCAATGTGCCAATTTAGAAAATTTTTGACCAGTGACTTTTTGAGATATTGGGGCTCAAGGAGAATAATAATAATAATAATAATAAATATAGCTGCAAGCAGCAATGCGATTCCTCCTCAAAATGGCAAATCATTTAAAATTGGTCAGTAGAGGGTTGGGGTTAAACCCTCCCAATGAAGAATTCCAAAAAAACGTGTCTTTCTGTCTGAATCCTAAACTAAACATTTTCAGTGTACAGGAAAATCCATGATGCCGGACCTTATGGATCCTGGAGGCTTTTTTGTTTACAATGAGAAATGAGGTATGTACATTAAGTTTCAGAAGAACTGAAAAAATGGGGTGGAAATGCCATCACTTTGAATGTGGGACATTGGGGCATAGCCTGTAGCGCCCCCTAATGGCGAATACGGGCAATTCTTGGTTTGTCGGTTCCTGTTGGCCTGTAGTATCAATGTACCAAATTAGAACATTTTTGACCAGAAAATGGGAATTTTGGACATGGCCTATAGCGCCCCCTAAGGGTGAATGTTGGCCATTCTTGGTTTGTGGGTTCCCGTTGGCCTGTAGTATCAATGTACCAAATTTGAAAATGTTTGACCAAAAAATAGGACTTTAAGGCATAGCCTGTAGCGCCCCCTAATGACGAATATGGGCAATTCTTGGTTTGTGGGTTCCTGTTGGCGTGCAGTATCAATGTACCAAATTAGAACATTTTTGACCAGAAAATGGGAATTTTGGACATGGCCTATAGCGCCCCCTAAGGGTGAATGTGGACCAATCTTGGTTTGTGGGTTCCTGTTGGCCTGTAGTATCAATGTACCAAATTTGAAAATGTTTGACCAGTAAATAGGATATTAAGGCATAGCCTGTAGCACCCCCTAATGGTGAATATGGGCAATTCTTGGTTTGTGGGTTCCTGTTGGCCTGTAGTATCAATGTACCAAATTAGAACATTTTTGACCAGAAAATGGGAATTTTGGGCGTGGCCTGTAGCGCTCCCTAAGTGCGAATGTGGGCCATTCTTGGTTTGTGGGTTCCTGTTGGCCTGTAGTATCAACATACCAAATTAGAACATTTTTGACCAGAAAATGGGAATTTTGGGTGTGGCCTGTAGAGCCCCCTAAGGGCGAATGTGGGCCATTCTTGGTTTGTGGGTTCCTGTTGGCCTGTAGTATCAATGAACCAAATTTGAAATTGTTTGAACAAAAAAATGAGAATTTTGGGCGTGGCCTTTAGCGCCCCCTAAGAGCGAATCTGAGCCATTCTTGGTTTGTGGATTTCTGTTGGCCTGTAGTATCAATATACCAAATTAGAACATTTTTGACCATAAAATGGGAATTTTGGGCATAGCCTGTAGTGCCCACTAAGAGAGAATGTGGGATATTCTTGGTTTGGGTGTACCCGTTGGCATGGAGTATCAATGTGCCAATTTATAAAATTTTTGACCAGTGACTTTTTGAGATATTGGGGCTCAAGACACCTATAATATCACTTCAGAAGGCATGGATTAAACCACTGGAGTGGTATGGATTACTTTTATGCTGCATTTATGTGATTTTTGTAGCTTCTGAGTTCTGATCACCATTCAAGTGCATTGAAAGGTCCAACAGGGTTGAGATATTCTTCTAAAAAGCTTAATTTGTGTTCACCAGAAGAAAGAAAATAATACACATCTGGGATGGAATGAGGGTGAGTAAATGATGAGAGAAATTTATTTTGGGGGTAAATACCATTTGTACTTTTTATTTACTTGGAATGTCAATGTTCAGGACGAAAGCTCAATTGTTACTGTCTCTTTAAGAGGGAGTAATAGCATGACATTACATTCAAGGCAGTTTGTTTCATTGAGTTTAATCTTTTGAGAACTGTGAAGTCTCATTATTTTCGTACTGTTACATCTGTATTCATTTCAGAGATTAATTGATTGAGATTGTGAGACTGCAGTCAGTATTAAATTTGTAATGATGTCGAGCTTGAAGCACATTCAGCTATTAGTATAGTTGATCTGTTCTCGATGGATCTTCCATGATCCTTCCAACGCTGTCAAGTGAAGCTGAGCAGCATCAGTTTCGTCTCTCACTCCCTCATTTGTTTGTGTGTGTGAGATGATAAAATACAGACTGCGTGAATTGTGTAAAATCGCGTGAATGTTCAAATACATTCAAGCAAACACATACAACCGACAAACCTCCGTGAAGATGCGAGTAAAAATGAGATGCCTCGCGCTGTCAGACACAACGCTGATAATCATTCTCGGAAGTGTTGATACTAGATTTAGATTCCCGATTTCTTCATCAACTGTTTATGTTCACTTGAGACAAAACAGACAATATATCATGTATTTTGACATTTTGTTGTATGAAATTGTCCGTTCAAACGCAAGAAGAAGCGAATGCGAGCTCTCATCGGGTTGCGTGCGTTAGACTTGATGCTGCTCGCAGTTTCACACAAACTTTGAGTTGTTTTGCCATTTGTTGAGTTGAATGGTGTAAAATCGCTTGAAAGTTCAAACAGGAAAGTGTTAAAAACACATACAACAGACAAACATTGCTCGCATTGAAGATGCGAGTAAAAATGAGATCGCCTCACTATCGCGTGCTGTCAGAGACAACGCAGATGAAACATCATTCTCGGAAATATTGATACTTAAGAATCGATCCGTCCATCCCTTCTTTCTTTAGACATGTTTGTGTGATAAGTGTTCGCGGAGTTTCACTTGATTTTTCTGACGTGTATCAGACAGATGATCGCTAAGACAGATTCGGCGCACCCGGTTTATTTTCGTTATTTTACAAAAGCTCAAGGTTTTGTTGTTATTGTAAGTGTACACAAATAAAAGTAGACCTTTTATAGTTTGTAATGATCTCTTCCATGTATCTGAATTGGCAAAAATGACGCAGTATTTTGTTTAAGTTTTTTCCGCTGTTTAGAAAAATGCATCTAAAAGGACATCACAGCGCCAGTGTTGACCCCCGTAATAATGCCAGAATTCAATAATGATTCCCGATTTAAAACTTCTCGCAAAGATTTATTTGAGTTGTTTTGCCATTTGTTGAGTTGAATAGTGTAAAATCGCTTGAATATTCAAACTGGGAAGAAGTAAATCACATCTCACTGACCTTTGTGCAGTAACTCTCATCGGGACTCGTGAGTGAGACGCGACGCATCTCGCTGTTTCACACAAAACTGCTCACAAACATTTATTTGAGATGTTTTGCCATTTGTTGAGATGAATAGTATAAAATCGCGTGAATGTTCCAAATGTCAAGCATTAAACACACACAATTGGCATACCTTTGTGCAGACACGAGCAATTCATCTGGCTTCTAAGTCTGGAGCTCCACCCACTAGTAGACAGAATTGCTCCATTAGAGAGATTTCTCCAGTAAAAGTGCATTTGGTAGACAGAGTTACACCAGCAGAGGGAGCCTCTTTGCTCAGCCAATGTAAGTGAATGGGATTTTACTTGTAGACCGTATTAATCCAGTAGAGGGGGCATTTTTGCTCAGCCATTGTAAATCAATGGGATTTTTTACATTTTTGATCGTCATTTATATAAAAAGCTTAAGTCGGTAAAAAAGACATACCAGCAAACTTCAGAACAGTCCCCAGGTCTGTGGCAAGTTGCTTGTGTAAGCCCGTTTATCGGTCCAATGGCGGTCTCCAATAATACGGGTGAAGGTCTCTGCACGTTACTGTCTTTCTTTTACGCAACACAACCAGATTAAATGAAATACATTTTCTCGCATGTATTACCTCGTTATTTCATCTGACTCCATAAATGAAAAAGGTTTTAATGATATCTGAGCATCATTAAAAGTGAGCGAAGTTTTGATTATTCTTTTTAACTCTTTAATTATATTTTACCTGTTCAGATTAGGAAACTATGGTGCTTTGAGGTCCTCGCGTGTTTTCTCTACACTGCGGGTCTCACGATCACAAGCGGCCAGTATTGGATCATCAAACAGAGGTAATTGCTATATACCTGAGATCGGTCACGTTCACGTATACACAATCAAAGATACTTCAGTATAGCCCCCATGGAATTGCATACACTTGAATTTAACTTAACGTTTTCTTCAGTAGAGGTCACGGCCACTATTACAGATGTAAATTGACCACAACATAACTTCTCTTGCAATAGCTTTGGATTGGCCATGCGTGGTTTCCCGCGTACACTTATCTGAAGAAACATCAAATTAAAACAGAGGTGAGACACACCCGAGTTTAGATTGGTCAAGCAGCATTTAGCTGTTCTAAACGGAAATACACTTTCTGTCTTTGCAAACCAAGTACACTTGAACTGATGCCAAATATTAGTCGTCACTAATCTGACGCGAATCACTCAATCTGTTTGGGAAAACAATTTCAGAGTCAGTCAGAATAAAATCAAATGTTTACAATTTATTGACCAGGTAATAGAACAATAATTCAAAATCCAATTCATAAGGCAAAATCATCGACCAATCAATATAATCACAACAAATCGGAAATTGAGGAATTTGTAGAAATATTACCTGGCAACGAAAAACTACACACAGCGATCATGTGGGAAGTCTACCTACAGACTCCCAGAACCTTTTGCCTCTTCGCCTTATAAACCCAGATAATTCAATAAGCTAACCAAATGGTGGTGTCTGTCCTTCTAATTAGATTTGGGTCCCCTATTTGAGGGGTTCACTACATTTACATATAGTAGGTATGGAGGATCTGGAGGAGGGCACACCTTTAAGGGGCACACCACATCTCTCATATTCTATAACTTCTTCTAGCTTTTCATTATGGCTGGGAGGATGAGACCAGTTTACCAGGCACACTGAGACACTTAAAATGATACCAAACATGTATTGTTACTTTTTGTACACACTTGACATTGTATAGGTTTTTAGTGAGTTCTAAGTGAGGAGGAGAGGGGGGAGTAGGGGGAGATAATCAGACGGTAGAAGGGAGGTGCGAGCCCCTGCTGGCTGCGTCTCGGATGTTGCTGTTACATGTGCAAGAGAGAGTTCAAATGTTGATTCTCATGAGAGCCTTTTGTTCTCCCGAGGAGTATCCCAGACTCGCTGGCACCTTACATGCTTCTTGGATAATCAGTCAAATTAATATTATTTCTATTAGTCAGATGAATTCACTATTGGTTTTAAGTCATTATTCCTGCCTTTCCGAATACAGTATTAGGCTTTGGGCACATCCTTAGCATTTTTGCATGATGGAAATAGTGAGTCATCTTGTTATCTACTGCCTACATACACTCACCTAAAGGATTATTAGGAACACCATACTAATACTGTGTTTGACCCCCTTTCGCCTTCAGAACTGCCTTAATTCTACGTGGCATTGATTCAACAAGGTGCTGAAAGCATTCTTTAGAAATGTTGGCCCCTATTGATAGGATAGCATCTTGCAGTTGATGGAGATTTGTGGTATGCACATCCAGGGCACGAAGCTCCCGTTCCACCACATCCCAAAGATGCTCTATTGGGTTGAGATCTGGTGACTGTGGGGGCCATTTTAGTACAGTGAACTCATTGTCATGTTCAAGAAACCAATTTGAAATGATTCGAGCTTTGTGACATGGTGCATTATCCTGCTGGAAGTAGCCATCAGAGGATGGGTACATGGTGGCCATAAAGGGATGGACATGGTCAGAAACAATGCTCAGGTAGGCTGTGGCATTTAAACGATGCCCATTTGGCACTAAGGGGCCTAAAGTGTGCCAAGAAAACATCCCCCACACCATTACACCACCACCACCAGCCTGCACAGTGGTAACAAGGCATGATGGATCCATGTTCTCATTCTGTTTACGCCAAATTCTGACTCTACCATCTGAATGTCTCAACAGAAATCGTGACTCATCAGACCAGGCAACATTTTTCCAGTCTTCAACTGTCCAATTTTGGTGAGCTCTTGCAAATTGTAGCCTCTTTTTCCTATTTGTAGTGGAGATGAGTGGTACCCGGTGGGGTCTTCTGCTGTTGTAGCCCATCCGCCTCAAGGTTGTGCATGTTGTGGCTTCACAAATGCTTTGCTGCATACCTCGGTTGTAACGAGTGGTTATTTCAGTCAAAGTTGCTCTTCTATCAGCTTGAATCAGTCGGCCCATTCTCCTCTGACCTCTAGCATCAACAAGGCATTTTCTCCGACAGGACTGCCGCATACTGGATGTTTTTCCCTTTTTCATACCATTCTTTGTAAACCCTAGAAATGGTTGTGCGTGAAAATCCCAGTAACTGAGCAGATTATGAAATACTCAGACTGGCCCGTCTGGCACCAACAACCATGCCACGCTCAAAATTTCTTAAATCACCTTTCTTTCCCATTCTGACATTCCGTTTGGAGTTCAGGAGATTGTCTTGACCAGGGCCACACCCCTAAATGCATTGAAGCATCTGCCATGTGATTGGTTGATTAGATAATTGCATTAATGAGAATTGAACAGGTGTTCCTAATAATCCTTTAGGTGAGTGTGGACATCTATGTTCTAAGAAAGAAACCTAACTGAAATGGATCCTCATAAGTGAATGATTTGGAGTGCTCAACAACTCCTGCATGCTGCACACATAGTGAGGACACTCTGCTGCTCCTCATGTGATGTGCTCTCAATTCTGACAGTTGATTCCAAAAGAGTTTGATGTTAGCATGTTGCTTAACTGACAATGTGATACTATAATAAGCATACAATTAATCAGTGCACACAAGTATTGGGTAAAATGTTTTTAATTTGACCTATATTTTATAGTTTTCTGTACTGAATGAAATGTATAGATAACTAAGGAGCCATGCACAATGAAGTTTTTGCGTCCATCGCCTCTGTATTTAAATTTCTTTTTCTATGTAAACATGGTATGTAATGTATGTTCTTTTTTTAAATATCGACAAAACCCATTTAATATGATTCAATAGACCTGTATGATATTTTTTTTTACAATTTATCATACATTGTACTGCATTAAATTGTGGCTATTTTCCTGGCTGGTCCAGCTATTGTGCATGCACATTGTCGAGTTAACTCACAGGTGATATCTACAAGGTGATTGGCTCTTTTAAATGTAAGGCGGGACTTCCTTTCCAGAACCGCCATATTAGTGTTCCAATTTCTCCCATGCATTTTAAAACAAGTGCTCAATCTCGGGCTATATAGTTTCTGATATGCATCCTCAGCAAGGTATCCATGGGTAATTAAAAAGTATTCAAAAATATTAAGTCAATTTGATGAAAATTTAGGCCATTTTTGTTTTGTTTGAACATTTCCTTCCTTGGGCAGTAAGGTAAACCTTCCACGCCTCGCAGATAGTAGAGAATAGAGTGTGCATGCAGTTTTCATTTGGTGTGTTAACTTTCAGTGTACAAATGCACTGATCCTGTTAGTGCTGCTCCGGAGCAACAATGAGAAGTTGTTAATAAACTCATTGAACTGTTTTCCTGTTTTCTGCATTTGGGTCCCTTTGTCTCCCCTCACCCTCTGACAGAAAAGGACTTGAAAAGGGTATTAAAACATAGGCCTATTAAATTGGTGATACCTGCAGATATCCTGCTCGGCACACTTCTAAAGCCTAAGAAATGTGACAAATGTGGTAAAACAACTATGAGACATGCAAAATGCATTTTTACTGCTTATTGGCCCACACACAGAACATAATAACATTTGACATATTTAAAATGCAAGCAGTTGATTTAGATTGAAAACTTGCTTACTAAAAAAAAAAAAAAGCAAAGACATATATTAGAAGTAGTACATCATTTTTATTTGCATATCTTTCTCAAAGCCAGTGCATACTGAGGTGTCCAGTTCGTTCCGTTAGATCTTACATAGTAGTCTTTTCCATATAAAGTCATCATTAGATCATATTTGGCCTCATATATATCTAATAAATAAAGACGTTTTACACGATTCCTTTGTGAAAATTTTAAATCTAACAACAGCAACTGCTGGGACATTGAATTTTATTGGAGCAGGTGTGATGATAATGACATTGACCGAGGAAATATCATAATTTATGTCAGATCCTGAGTTGGTCCTGATCCATTGATACTGATGGAAGTTTGACCTTCTGGGGTCTGAGGGTGTTTTGGGCCCTGGAGATGTTTTGACATGCCTTGACATTTGTGCTTTTTTCAGTTGTTTAAAAACATATTAATGGCTAATGTCTGATAACACTGTATTCAGCACAAACTGGGCTACAATAATATGTGAGCAACATGTATGTACATATTTGTATTTTTGAGAAAATAACGTTTATGTGTGGTTTCAGAAAAAAACTACAATTTTAAGTAATTGAAATAAGGCCATATAACGCATGCTAAACATTTGTCCACAAGCCTAGAGTTTTTGCAACAAAATGATGTGAAAAACCATCCTGATCACTTATCCATACAAAACAATATATTCATTTAACTTTTGTAAGACACTTTTAGTGTTAGAAAGGTCATATGCGAGGAGTTGTGAACTATAATGAATATTGATGTGATTCACACCTGAGGAGACAAAGACCCTCCCCTGGGCCTATCAATGAGGAATGTGACAGAAAGAGAATGAATGTGAGGAGACTCAATGATCAAAATCAAGTTAAGTTAAAAGAAGTAATCTGACTATACATTTTCTTTACATAAATAATTTACTTAACAATTTTAGACCTACACTACCGTTTAAATGATTTAGTAGAAGTTGCTTCTGCTCACCAAGGCTGCATTTATTTGATCCAAAATACAGTAAAAACATTGATATTTTGATCTCTTTTTACAATAGAAAAGAACAATTTTCTATTTTAATATATTGTAAAATGCAATTTGTGATCAAAGCTGAATTTTCAGCATCCTTCGGAAATCATTATAATATGCTGGTTTTTTAATATGGGCATATTTAAAGTGCATTTTACTCATTTACACCTGAACAGATATTTGCAAGCGCAAGCTTTGTTGATGATAATGAGGCAGCATAAACACTAGTAAAAATATAATCTAAACATTCATATATCATATGAATTACATTACATATCATATTTATATTATAGAGCATACATTTTAAATGCTTGCTTTAGACTAAACAACATTTCAATGTAACTAAAACTTGCTTATTAAGACATATTTCAATACTCTGAATCCTGGCTGGCAAGTCTGGAAATAGTCCCACTAGTAAAATATGTACAGGTTTATATAAAATAGCATGTCAACTAATGAAAACTAAATGAATTACTCGTCCGAAATTGTATCCTCTGCTGGATCAAGCCTCTCTTCAAAATACAAACGTTCATCAGAGTCCCGCTCTTCTTCTGAGGAAAATTTGAACTCTTCATCACTATCCAGGAGTTGTCTCACATGTGTATCGTGCCATCTTCCAAATGTGCAGAAAAGTGAATGAACTTTGTTTTTAATGCAAAGTCGGGGGCATTTACCATTTGCATTGATTGTCTCAGCACATTACTGTATGAATAGCGCCCTCTGCCCGTGGGTGTGATCACATTAGGGATAATTAGCTGAGCCAGGTGAAATTGTACATCGCTTGGTTTCATACAGATTACATTGCAGGAGAATATTTGTTTTAAATTTGAATTGTTTTATTTAAAAGTAGAAATTTTAAGCTTTCTTTAGACATACGTTTCATGTTTGTGTGATAAGTATTCGCGGAGTTTCAGTTCATTATTGTGACATGTTTCAAAAATATGCTGGCGAACACAGAGACAGCTGAAAGTGCACCCTTTTTATTTTCTTTATTTTACAAAAGCACAAGGTTTTGTTGTTATTGTGAGTGTACACAAATAAAAGTAGACCCTTTATAGTCTCTAATGATGTCTTACACTTATCTGTGTGCCCCAAAATTATTTTAAGTTGTTTCCAATGTAATGGCGGATAAAATCCAGCAGGACTCTCTGGTGCGACCGTCGATCCCAGAGGGTTAGAGATTAAAGAAATAATAATAATAAAAATGATTACTTATCTGAAAACATATTCATCCAAATTTATCAGCAGTATTTGAAGTAACAGGAATAGTTCACCCCAAAAGAAAATTCTGCCTTTTTTACTCACACTCATGTTGTTCCAACTTGACTTTCTTTCATTTTTGAACTCGAAAAGTCTTTGTACGTTCCCAATGCAAAGCTATTGTGTAGCTTTAGAATACACAAGTCATATGGACCACTTTCATAGTCTGAATTTGGAACAAAGTCCCCAGTCCTATTTGCCAGGATATTCCTGAAACTTTCGTCTTTTGTGCTTCATGGAAGAAAACAAAAGTCAGAATAGGTTTAAAATGACATGAGGGTAAATGACAGCAAACATGTCAGTCACAATATGCTGCACAGAGGGGCCACTTTAGTGCTAATCTTAAAGCCGGAATCATCCTTTCGTTCTCTCTGCTCTGAGAGGATATTTGTGTATGTATGGCTTCCAACAGGAAACAGTGGCCTGACTGCAGCTCTGCTACGTTACACACGCTGGAGAGCAACTCTTTCTCATAGCGACTGCGCTAGCCACATTCAGTTTCTGTCGTCCTTTAAATGTGTTCCACATGAGTCTCCTACGCCTCCATAGGCTCTCTGTGATTTGGAAGAACTGGATGTTCAACCAGGATGCTGAGAATTCTGACGCTGGCTTTTTACAGGTGGAGAATGCCAGCGATAGCGAAGACACAGCTCTACAGAGAAATGGATCTCAGCAACAGTCTCGACGGCGCTTTCATAAGGTCAACCCTCGAGGAGAGCAGCAACTCATTACAGACAATCAGGAGCCCTCACCGACGGTAAGACCCAACTTTCAATTTCCTCAGGCTGATTATGTCCATTCACACCCTAATAAACACTACAGTATTAATTCAGATCACTGTTTAATCAAAAGTCTTGTACAATGTCCATGACACATTTAGCTGCAGGCAAACAGGTTAAACAACGTTTTTGTTTTTGGAGGAAGCCACAGAAATCCATTGATTGCCATTTAAATATTAACATTTTTAACACCACACATTGTTCAAAAGCCCAACTTCAATAATATAAAGTGCTCTCAGATACTGTATGTCTTTTGTAATTTTTGGTTCATGGTAAATAAACTTTCTTATGTTTTCTTTTCTTTGCTGGTTGTACAGTTGAACAAGCAAGCAAGCATAGATTAATTTAGTTAATGTAGTTTAGTGTGAGTTCTTGTCATCAGGCTTTCCCAGTTGACTCATTTACTCCCGCCTGAGTGGGGACGTCCTCATGCTGATAGCATCCATCTTGACTTTCAGTTACACTTCTTAGTAATCTCATAAACACATGCCTCAGTACTGGAACAAAATGTTTTATTAACTGTTATCTATTTGCAGAAGTTTGTTAGGAGAGACATTATTATAGTGCCACTGTCAATTAAATGTACAGTATTTTTATACAGTAAATGATTCAAATTATTTTAGACCATGTAAACTTATAAATCGTTGTTTTGAATGACTCTTTCCGTTCTCTTTTTTTTTTTATCTCCATGGGTGTGGTGCTTGTCTTATCCTGTAGGATTATGCAGATGAGCAGGTAAGTGGAAATGAATGCAAAGTCTTTAATTATTCATTGTGGATGTGGGCAGTGTTATTATCATATAGCAACAGTATCATATGTTTGTGCACATAAATCCAGGATACCGTTTAATGGATGTCCAATGCCACAGAGTTTAACCTGTTGATACGCAATTCCCCCGCACGCAGTGGTGACTTCACTCTGCTTACATTTAATATATCATTTACTGTCTATAAATGTAATTAATGTTAACAAATTATACATAATTTCAAATGTCTAGCTAAGGGTTCAACATTGATATCCGATCTCTGTTTCATAATAGCAATGCTCCAGTAGTTTTATTCATAATAGCCAAGTAGTGCAGTCAGATTTTGTGTCATCTTAAAAGGCGGAGCCTTAATTTTATTCTGTACACTTCCAGCGATTTTCAGATAAAAAAGCTTGCTGGAACCTCATTTTTTGTTAGATCATCTTCAAATTTGAAACATAACTTCTGACTTTAGGCTTTTCTAGGTTGTCTTGGTACTTTTATTATTGTTTTTTTAGATTATAAAAACCCATATTCAGCACAAAATATTTCCATTACTATAAACTTCAGCTTCTCTAACTTTAAAAATTAACAACATATATTCTGGGAAATAAAGCCAAAAGTGTCTTCTTTCAAAAGATACTACAACTGTGTCCATACTCCAAAGGGTCCAGTAAATACAGCCATTTAAGTTCAGGTATGTCATTTTCATGGTTTGTGCTCAAAATGGGTGTGCATATCAACAGGTTAAAGACATTTAAATATAAAGACATTAAATTTAAAAGGCAATAAATAGGCAACACATCGCAATGTTGTGTTGTTTGCACTGCCTGTGCAAATTGAAATACAATGTATGACATTTAATGAACAAATTACTCTTAATATGAGTTGATTCTTTATTGATTGGGTCAAAAAAAAATAGTCTTCAATTTGAATAATTTAAACAAATTACAGAATCTATTAGAGCGGTTCTTCGAAACCTTTTTTTTTTTTAGAGCATATCCTCTGTTGCAGTGGTTTGGGTGTCTGGCACTGGCTGAGGGTTCAGCTGCCAGAGTTTTTCTTCTTGACTGTTAAAATGATGCAGTTCTTCTGTAGGTAAATCTGCTTGTGTGTGATGGATGGGTTTACCTGTCCAGCTCAAGTTAATTTTACTTAAAATGCTCTTCTAAATTGTTCTGTGTCTCAGTTTGTTGTCCATGCAAGATTAAGGATGTATTTACACTAAGGATTTGAAATGGTTCAAAAGAAACCATTCAAAAATCTAAAAATGCTGCGCTCCCATGAGAGATGCTAAAAACGCTGTGAACATGGCGCAGTTGTCAAAAGACATCAATCTAGTGAAAGTTTACATGGAAAACTATTAAAAAACAGTGGAAGTGGATGCAAAAACACATTCAGTTTGAACAGCCCCTTCTTCACATGACACAGCACTAGCTGAAGTTTCTCAAAGTTACCTCTCAAAAAGACAGCATTTTGTTTCAGTTGCCAGTAGGTACATTTACACTGTGTCCAGCGCTGTATTCTTAAATTTCCCTATACTGTTTTACTGTGTGAGAAACCGCTCAAAATAATTCAGTGACAGAGCACTCTGAACGAAATGTACTGAATCAAGAATCAATTCAGATAATTTTGCAAGCCCATATGGCAGATTCACATAAAAGAACTGACTCAATAGAAATATGAATTCGCAAATTGGGCATTGTTAGTTCTTTTATAAAACAGAAATACGGGACACATTTCATGATTGGTGAAATATTCTGAGAGTAAATATTTCTCATGTCAGTCGGAGTGCTCACGGTAAGCACAGTGTGTACGGCCGTACAGCTGCATGCAGCAGTGATTTCAATCACATATTAGTGCCCAAAGAAGGGAATTTTAAGTGAATATACTTTATTAATGCCATGAATGGTGCATTTATGTGTCATTCAGTTGAATTCTGAGTCCGAGTGTCACTGAGCATCATCCAGCTCCTGTCCAGAAAAGCATGTGAAGAGCTCTGATGTGAGCGCTGTCAGCAGAGGCTTGTGCCAAACTCCTGCGAAATATAAACAAACAAGCCGTTCACTCACCTATGTCACCTAGTGTGTGTTGACAGGCCCTGTGAACAAGTGTAAACTTTGATAGTGAATGCAACGCACTCCGGTTTCACTTTAAATTATTGTGTAATGTTAAATGTGCCTGGTTCATATACGCAGTGACACAGAGGAGGAGATGCAAACTTACTGTATTTTTTTGGAGTGATAAAATGATGAAACAAAATCTCAAAGGTTTTGCTTCATGACAAATAAGAGCTGTTGGGTTTCATCAGAGCATTAAAATAACACATGAAAGTGAAGAAATTAGGACAGAAATATTTGACTATTGCATAATATAATAAAATAGTATATAACTATAATAAAATTAATATAATATTTTTATAAAAATATAAAATGTAAAATATATGAGTTAAAAATGTAAATGTAAAATTGATCATAACTAAAAGTTGAGCAAAAAGAGACATATGTGAAGTATTTAGAAATATTTGGATATTCATTTTTTTTTCATGTCGTTCATAAATTTTTAAAGCCTTTAAAGAAATCACAAGCCTTAAAGAGAAAATTAATCATCATAATCGCAATTATTTGTTTGACCATTAATCGTCAGCCCTATAAATGCTTGTAACCACTAAATAATGTTTTGTTCTAAGAATTCACATTTTCATAACTACACCATTTGCCTGAATTCAGTCACTGTCCACATGCTGTTGTGAGGGGAGGAATTCACCTGATCCAGTGTAAATACTGTTTCTGCCCAGATCGAACCAAATGAAAAACATTTAAAATAGTTTCTAATCCATGGTGTATACAGTAGAGCAATAGCTGCATTTATAACTGAAACAAGACAACTTTGATTTTAATGTTTACAACTGGTTATCATCAGCTCTGTCAGTCAATAACTTCTCATGTCTTATGGTTCATTGTATGATCCGATGGGTAGAAATGGTCATGTCGTCAGGGTTATTAAAGGCTCTGTTGATCTAAAGTGAGGAAATGAGAGAATAAAAACACCGGATGTAAACAAGAGCAGAATGCAGGTCTGTGGTATTGTGTTTCCTGTCAGTCTGAAAGACGTCTGAGCCACTAATATGCTCCAACGGCTGTTTGACAGTGAAGCCTCCATGATTCACAGGTCATGTGCAAGTTTGATGACTTCTGCAAGTATCTGTCATCAGAGTTTTGTGGAATGCTAAAGTTTACTGTCCTCTTGCAAAATGTGTTTCTTTTAACAATTTTCACTGTCAGAAAGACTTTTAAGGTGAAGCGTAATTTTTTGGATGTTGAAATACTTTCGCTTCACCCAGCTTATTCCGAGACAAAATATAAAATCTATTCCTATATTGGAATCGGGCCTGATACTGCGCTCACGTACTTGTACTCCTACTCTTAAAAATGCTCATATACTGTCTGACATACAAATGTAATTTTGTAAACTTTCTGCCCATGAAAGTGACGATATGACCTAGTGTGATTATTATAATTTGTTTTAATCAACATTAATGACTCACTCTACAGCGAGCAGCACATACAGACTACATATTTAATTAAATTGCAGCATTTTGTGGTTTAATAAACACACTGTGTAATGTAGTGATCTACTTTTCAGGAGCTGTTGTTAAAAACGTACAGAACAAACTAAAGAGAGAAGAAAAATAACTTGATATAAATGGAAAAATAAATGACAGAAATATACCGCAACTGTATAGTTATGTATAATTACTGTAATTAATATAATTACTTTAAAAATAATAATAATAAAATCAATAATAATTGTATTATATTTAAGCAATATCTTACATTTGTGGTGCTCTGTTGTGCAGCAATTTGTTTGATAAAAATAACTCCAATGTTTTATTGTGAATTGTGCTGTTAGGAACTGTATAAATGTACTTTTATATGATAAAAATAATGCATTGTTATGGTGAAAATCAAGTGCTTTTTTATTTGATTAAATTTCAATTAATTTATTTAGACACCCTAGTGATGATAAAATTAAACTGTGGAATTCAGACAAAACTATTTTGTTTAAAACTAAATTTGAAAAATATTGAATAAAATGGATTTAATTGTGCCATACATGTTAACTTGCAGAGATCCTTCTGTTCGTGAAATCGACCCCTTATAGTTGCAAAAGAATCCTTATTGATGCACAGCCTTAACACGTTGTTGTTGTTGTTGTTGTTTTTATGGAATTTTTGATTATAGACCATTTTTTACCATGTGAGAGCTAAATATTAGTCTTTTGAGTTACATTTTCTGAAACCAATAAAGTCAGCAGTTGAGCTTTTGGTTTTGTTATAGTGATATTTGTATAAACATTTTTCAGTAAAAGTTGTTTTGATTTTTGATCATTTTGTGACAGCTAGTAATTCCTTTTTAGATGATGTCTTTTGAGAAACAGTTTCTGAAACATCATAAACATATGTTGCCCTCAAAT
Source organism: Moxostoma hubbsi (assembly GCA_032164185.1). Lineage (NCBI taxonomy): Eukaryota > Metazoa > Chordata > Actinopteri > Cypriniformes > Catostomidae > Moxostoma > Moxostoma hubbsi. Next base: position 8,996,445 of record JAVLUX010000001.1, read on the forward strand.
AATCATCTCACAGTATCAGAAAATTAATAAACAACTATATTTATATCGGCAAATACTGAAAAAGAAGTATCGGTACTCATACAATGAGTATTGGGACATCCCTAATACAGTATGCTCATACTTAACTTAAAGGCACTCACGTGATAATAACTATGACTAACTGCCCAACATTGTCGCTATCACAGCCATTGTTATGATGTTATGAAGTCATAATGACTTTACTTTAAAGATAACAAATAATTTTTGTTCCCCGTCTGTCACTCACTTGGACGTCGTGTCGAAGAAGTGACACTAGGGGTCTCTCTTGAGCGCCGAATATGTCTCTGATCTATGAAAAAAGGCCAAAGAGAGTTGGCGAACAGTATTTGCATACCCCGACCCCGGACATACGAGTACAAAGGCAAGGGAAATACGCACGTTCATTCAGAAATTTCGATGGTCGTGTATGCAGCCAGATGCGAGTCACACACACCAGATTCTTGCTTCTGTTCCTCTGACGCTCTGTTTTCCCTTGGATCTACGGCGCACTTCAGCGGCTTTCTCCTTCTCTGCACAGCAGTGCAGTTTGCCCCTGGGCGCTTCGACAGCGCAGAGAATTGAAAGAGTTTCATTGAAAGAGTGATTTTCTCTGTAAAAGAGTTTATTTCTCTGAAAGAGCATTACACAGCGGTGTTGAACGTCCTTTTCAGGACGCGTCTTTATAAAGATGTCATTTCCGGCCCGTGTAGTTTCTGGATGCAGTGATTTCTCCCCACCTCTCATGGTCATAAAAGCTGCCTCGCATGCCTGGGCTGCGATCACACGCAGGCAGCATTTTATGAATGTTTCATGTTCTCAGTGCGAGAACATAGCCATGACAACATTGCGGTCGCGGCTTTCTTTTGTCATGAGAGAAAGCCACTTCAGCCGCCCACCGCGCCTCGCCTCCTTCCTACGGGAATGACGCAGGTGCCACGGGCGATGAAGGCGATTTGGGGACTCTGACGGGCTCTGTTCACTGGGTAAACCCGCTTGAACCACCTGCCTCCCCGGCACGCTTCAGAATTGGATGGCATCACCGCTGCATCGGAGAGCGTTACAGCGGCGTCTGATGCTGATGACTCACCTGGGCCGCCACCTTCGGGTCTGCTCGCTCAGCCTGAGCCTGATGCACGGAGGTCCGCTATGCTTTCCCGGGCTACTTGATCGGTCCTGCGGGCATGTGCGCTGCTCACAGCCATGCCCCCCGGTTCCTTTCTTCTCGGACGTGCATGATGAGCGGCTTCTTCGCTCCTCCGCTCTCACTACCCTCGCGGTGGAATGGTCCCAGACCGCTTCCGCCCTGCACGCCACGGCTCTTCCTTCCTCCCGGCCCTCCTCCCTTTTTTCTTTTTTGGGGCTTCAGGTCAACTGGGAAAAGAGTAAGCTTACTCCAGTTCAGAGCATCTCTTTTCTCAGCATGGAGTTTGACTCAGTCTCAATGTTAGCATGTCTCCTCAATGAGCGTGCGCAGTCAGTGTTGAGGTGCCTCGCCGCTTTCAGGCCGGGCACAACGGTCCCCTTAAAACTTTCCCAGAGGTTCCTGGGGCATATGGCATCCTCCGCGGCGGACGCGCCGCTGGGATCAATGCATATGAGACCGCTTCAGCACTGGCTTCAGACTCGAGTCCAGAGACGAGCATGGCACCGCAGCACGCACCGTATGACGATCACCCCCGCCTGCTGCCAAACACTCAATCCCTGGACAGACCTCTGTTTTCTACAGGCAGGAGCACCCTCGCAGCAGGTGTCCCGACGCGTCTCTGTCATGACCAACGCCTCCAGATTGGGTTAGGGTGCCATGAGCAACAGGCATGCAGTAACAGGCCGTCAGAAAGGAGGCCTCGCTGTGCTGGCACATCAACTGCTTGGGGTTGTTGACTGTTTTCTTTGCCCTGCGGAAGTTTCTCCCGTTAGTTCGAGACAAACATATCCTGATCAGGTCAGACAGCACCACTGCGGTGGCGTACATAAATCGCCAAGGCAGCGTACGCTCTCTCGCAACATGTCACGACTCGCCCGTCGTCTCCTCCTTTGGAGCCAGCAGTGACTCAAGTCGCTGCGCACCACTCACATCCCCGGCAACCTCAATGTGATAGCGGACGCGCTGTCACGACAACGCTTGCCCCGCGGAGAGTGGAGGCTTCACCCCCAGCAGACAGCAAGTCTCTGGGTAGGCATGACTTAATTATCAGGTTCCTAAGAGGCGCCCGGAGGTTAAATCTCTCCCGGCCAGGCCTGTTCCCCTCCTGGGATCTCTCGGTGGTCCTCACCAGTCTTCAGAGAGCCCCCTTCGAGCCGCTAGAATCAGTTGGCTCAGGGCCCTCTCTCTAAAAAGACGGCCCTGCTGATCGCGCTCGCTTCCATCAAGAGGGTCGGGAACCTGCAAGCGTTCTCTGTTAGCGACACTTGCCTGGAGTTCGGTCTGGCAGACACACATGTGATCCTAAGACCACGACAGGGCTACATGCCCAAGGTCCCTACCACTCTCTTCAGAGACCAGGTAGTGAAACCTGCAAGCGCTGCCCCGGGAGGAGACAGACCCAGCCCCTTCATTGCTGTGTCCAGTACGTGCCTGGCGTGCACCCAGGCTGTGCCCCCACCCCTGCAGGTCCGAGCGCACTCAACAAGGAGTATTGTGTCCTCGTGGGCACTGGCTACGGGCACCTCCCTAGCAGACATTCGTAGAGCAGCGGGTTGGGCAACACCTAACACCTTTGTGAGATTTTACAATCTCAGGGTTGAGTCAGTCTCGTCCCGTGTTTTCTCAGGTCCGAGCCGGTAGAACTCGGTACACATTGACGGTCTGACCGGGTGAATCGATTACGTCCAGCGCCCTTTCCCTCAGCCGAGGTAAAACAGTGCACCTTCTTTCCCAGGAGACCCCTTTAGGTCCCTGATTGATTCCTCCCTAGCCCTCTTGGGTCCGCAGTTCAGCGGAGGAACTCACCAACCCAGTCCACTACAGGTACCCCAGGCTACCCCTACTGTAACAGGTGCTCCACAGGTCAGGCCTCCTACGCGGACTCCTCCTGTGTGTACTTCCGCAGTATGGTCACCTTACGAGCTGACCCATGTCTCCCTTAGGCAGTCCTTTGCTGCCCTCTGGTCGCCGTGTTGTAGCAACTCCCCCCTCCTCGAGATTGGATCTACCACCACGCCATTCTTTCCCACATGTGACCGAAGAGGCCATGTGATGAATTTTCGCCACCTTTACCTCCCCCTTCGGGCAGGTGTGGCCTCTGCAGGGTCTTTTCCCCCTGAAAGAATTGGAATTCGGGTAAGACCCCTTCCCACGATGCGGTAAGGACCCTGGCTGCTCTTGCTCTATGCCGATAAACATAGAGAGAAAATAGGCCCAGCCAGACTTGGCCCGTTCCCTAGTTGGAAAGCGTTGCCTTGTTCCCCTCTAGGGTAACCAAAAGGATTCCAACGACTTTTTTGGAGCATTGGGGAAGGGTACGTGCAGTCTGAAACACAGTTGGTCGCTTGTGCATGTGAAAGACCTACCCGCTCCTGTGTCAGCTGTACACGTACATGGCTCAGCGCATGGCTTGATTTGAAGTGGACACCTAGTGTTGCTTCTTCGACACAACGTCGAAGTGAGTGCAGACGGGGAACGTCTCGGTTACGTATGTGAGACGTCGTGTCCTCACGGCCACGTCGCTGAGCCGAGCCGCTGAGGTGGCCGGACGCTCCCGGCTCCTCAGAAAAATCCTGAATGAACGTGCATATTTCCCTCGCCTTTGTACCCGTATGTCCGGGGGCGGGGTATGCAAATACTGTTCGCCAACTCTCAATTGGCCTTTTTTCATAGATCAGAGGCATATTTGGCGCTCAAGAGAGACCCCTAGTGTCGCTTCTTCGACGCGACGTCTCGTTCTCTCCATCGGGGAACGGAGGTTACATACATAACCGAGACGTTATGCGTTATCTTCTACTTATAGAGATGCAACAAAAATACATTTTAGCAATAATATATAAATAAAATGCCAAATAAACTGTTGTAAAGTGTCTTAAATGAACAGCTGATTCTTTCCTTGTTGCACTGACTCAGGGGCTCAATGTGGTTTGAATAGCATACCTCTTTCCACCAACACTGTGCCAATGCTGATGACCAATCTGGTCCCGTCCTGCATATTTCCACTGATCAAAAGGTGGTTCTGAGCCAGAAAAAGCATTCTGTATTTACCACTTTAAGTTTTAAGAATAACAGTGTGACTTGAGTGACGTTATTATAATCAACAAACCTGTCTACACTGGAAGAGATTTGCAGTTAAACACCACTTCAGTTGACAGACACCACATTCCTCATGCTTTATTGTTACTCATTTAATTTTCCATGCTCAAACAAGCAGAAGAATGTTTTGAATTTGTGTCCTTTTTACCATTTAGATTGGCAGCTATGCATACGTACTGATGGATCTAGTGATTTAATTTGAGTTGGTAATGGCAACCTGAGTGTGTGCGGCTCTAAAGAGCAAACATACATTGGTGTTGTACTTCATTTTTTCTTTAATTATTTCATATTACTTTCTTTTATTATTACTCAGAATAGTTAACATAAGCTGTTGATGTTGACTGGTTTTGGATATCAGACAGAACTCTGATATTTGGATATCTGCTGACGGAGAGAGAGGTCTTGTGGGAGACTGGATCTAACAGTAGATGCTGCATTAGCAGCTGTTTCTATGGACCGTGATACTTTTTTTTGCATCTGCCACATTAGAAAGGCTCAGAGCCATAAACACTTGAAACTGAATGGACAGATGTGGTCTGCAACAGTCTGGAGTCTTTTCCGGACAATTTTCACAAGATTTGATTTGCCATAAACATCCAGCAATATTGTAGATGATATAAAAATTCCAAATTAAGCAAAATATTGGTAGAACACTCTGTTATTATGAGTAATGTTGCTCATCAGAGCACTGACTGATGCTTTTAGCTTCTTATCAAAGTGGTGGAATCATCATAAATGGTGGATGTCATAACCAAAAATTAATCTAGCTCGAAAACACGCTTATCATATGTTTAACAAAATCATATATTTAAGTCATTTAACACTAATCATTTACATAGTTCATTCCATATACTGTTTATTATAAACCATAACCTTGATTATGAAACTTTTAAACAAATTTATTAATTAAACTGAGATTGTAAATAATTGCTGTGCAGTTTTACATGGACATCTATATTACCAAAAAAATAGCTTGTATTACACAGGTATTAAATTCACAGATATTAAATTGTCACTCTATTAAATGACAATGCAGGATGGAAAATGTATATAGTTAGCCAGTGCTTTCATTTCTGATAAGTACAACCATAGATTCAAATTTACACTTTTAATACTGTGCTGTTTAGTACTGTTAATAAATCCTACTTGTAGCTTTTTTCTAAAACAGACTTTTTTTAATAGCAAACTCCAAATAGAAAGTTCTCTACACATCAATAGATCATGGCACACATGTTGAAGATTCCCACAAATGTATTATATGATGAACTGTTTCCATACAAAAGCAGTTGATGTAGCACCCAGAGGCTTCTCTTCTTCTCCTTATGTCAAAGCCAGAAAACTTTTAGCAAAGACTGTGCACATATTATTGCTTGTAAAATAAGACCGTGATGTGCTTTGTTTGGTTTTGGGCAGGTTATGCAGTAACAAAGTCAGTTACATTCTCTCAAGTCAATTTAAACGTGGGCCGATTCTAAGAGAAGCCAAGGGGTTTTATAGGGACTTTTCCCAAAATTGTCACTATGTTCCCCCATACATTGGTGATCATGAATCAGCCTTCTCACTGTGCCTTTATCTGCATGAGAGCAGCAGATGTTTTCATCTGGACACGTGTGAGGGGAGGATCTCTTCTGCTGCTGCTGGTCTAATTTTAGAGGATGACATCATGGCAGCTCCATTGCCCCCTCCCGTCCCTGCTTCACTGGGTGGCTTGTATTTTCATGCTTTTACAGCAGAGGAGATCTCTATGATTGATGAATTTCACTCTCTGTATGTGCTCAAATTCACTGCTTCAGATCTGAGCAGATGTTTTCTGTCTCACTCTAAAGGAAGTGTTTGTGTGATGAGCTGTTAAAATAGCAGGAAGTCCTGAGTAGTGAGGAGTGTGAGCACAAGCATTTTGAAAATAGTTCCCTAGTACTGAACTTCCATATATACACAATCACACAATCTATTGACATTCTTAATGAATGTTCCAGGTCTTATTGTGAATGATTCATCAGTGCATGTTATCATTCACTAACCACCCATAATCTATTTTAGCAGGTGCAATCAGTACTAAAATTGTGTTGCGCCTTGAGTCATTCCTTTCAACGCAAGCATGCAGCCTTTCTTTGTAAATTAGGGTCATTGTAGACGGTTTCATTCACAAAAATTCTCTGGTGCACTTTAGATTGCGCTATAACCACCAAATTAAAATAGGCTGTAAATACATTTTATATAAGAGACGTTTGTGGGGGGCCTGAGCAGTCCAGTGAGTATTGATGCTGGCTACCACCCGTGGAGCCGCGAGTTCGAATCCAGCGCATGTTGAGTGACTCCAGCCAGGTCTCCTAAGCAACCAAATTGACCCAAGTTGGGGTAACATCCTTGTGGTCATGATTAGTGGTTCTCCCTCTCAATGAGGCACATGGTAAATTGTGCGTGGATCGCGTGGTGTAGCTTGAGCCTCCACATGCTGTTAGTCTCCACTGTGTCATGCACAACGAGCCACATGATAAGATGTGCGGACTGACTGTCTCAGAAGCGAAGGCAACTGAGACTTGTCCACCACACGGATTGAGGCGAGTAACCGCACCACCATGAGGACCTACTAAGTATTGGGCATTCCAAATTGGAAGCAAAAATCTAGCGCCAAAACATATGTAATATGTCTATTAAAATCATCCATCTTTGACCAGCCCAAACCAGTAGTTGGCAACATGCACAAATAATGCAAATTGTCAGAAAACAAAAGAAAAAAAATGTGGAAGTGAAAGTGGACTTTTACAGTAAAAAATTATATATATATATATATATATATATATATATATATATATATATATATATATATATACACACATTTAATATTGATCTGTTTTTTACCCACACCTATCATATAGCTTCAGAGGACATGGCTTTAACCACTTGAGTCATTTGGATTACTTTTATGCTAACTTTGTGCTTTTTAGAGCTTCAAAGTTCTGGCAACAATTCACTTGCGTTGAGCCAACAGAGCTGAAATATTGTTCTAAAAATCTTTATTTGTGTTCTGCAGAAAAAAGAAAGTCATACACATTTGAGATGGCATGAGAGTGAGTAAATGATGGAAGAATTGTCTTTTTTAGGTAAAATGTTCCTTTAATACAGATCACCCTAGCAATAGTAAAAATTATCAAGCTGATGGCTTATTTCAAACAGTGGTTGTAGTGGCTGTAAAAGTTTCATTTCATGGACAACATGTATCAAAGTGAGTCATTTACTTGAAGGTCCCCACACATTCCTAATTAGCATTAAGTAATGAATTAATATTGAGTGCAAGAGGTACGACCCAGTGTGTTCAGTGCAGCGCATGTGTGAGTTATTGTTCGTGGTGGTTTGGGCCCAGCAGTAATGTCACAGTCACTTTCTAAAAGCCAGGGAGACAATGAGACCCGGGGGGATACTGGTAACCCCACCCCCTCCCGTCCGTTCTCACGGGCACTCCTCTTTTGTGCTGTGCAGCTTTAACATCTGTAACAAAACAGTGACAGTGGTCAGAAAATCTTGGGCCACAGCACTCAGTGGCAGTTAAGACTAGCTTTACTTGAGCAGTGCACAGGATAATGACATGACACTCAACCTCTTACACAAAGTCAGACAGGAAGCACATCCTGTCTGTCATCTGTTTACTGTGTCGCTGAGACCTACAGCTCTGTTTCTATATCCTGTCATCTCTGAATGTACCGGAGTACTTCTTAACTGCAAAACAAACCTTGCTAAAGCACGCTTGCAATGGATAAACCTAGCTAGGGTCATGAATTCTTTTTTTTTGACAGTTCATTGTCATACACATAACTGCTTAAAAATATTTAATTTTAATTGTCTAGGTATAGTGATCATAGACTTTTGTCTACAGAAATATTTTAACATATGTTGTGAATGCCTGCTGCGTCTCAAATAAAAGATTTGAGCTGCATATGCCTGCAGTGATACTAAAGAGACTGTACAGCAGCTTGCTCGCTAACCAAACTGTGTTATATTTTAACCTGGGCATAGTCTACCAGCTCAGAGGCAGAGCCTCCCTCACTCATCGGGAAGCTCCATGTGCTGAGCTCCCATTGGCTGCCTCTGAAAGAGATGATGTCATACTTGAGTATCTGTGCCGATCCACGCAGGCATGGAAATAACATTCACTTCCCATTACTTTCTGGCTTCAGAGAAATAAGAGGGTTATCATACAGCTTCGGAGTAAAGGACTCGCATTATGCGTTGCAGTTTCTTTTTTTTTTTTCCATCCCAGATTTCATGCTCGGTTTTTGTATTCCCAGCAGTCCCAGAATCTGCTGCTTGCTGTCTGACCTGATAATAGGATCAAGTTTTTCAATGGTTCATATCTTCCTCACTGCAGAAATGCACCTTTGTCACAATCACAAAAGAGTTCAACAGATCGTGTTGTGTGGCCCATGTGCACAAGGAATACATTAGCATAACAAGCACTTTCCTGCGTCTCCCTGCGTGTCTGTGAAGCAGTAATTTATGCCCATCATTGTCATTTATGAATTCTGCTTTTGCATAGAAGACATTACAGAAGACTATGGGTTTTATGTTGTTCTAATCAATAAAGATGCTCCTCGTCTCCTCTCCACTCCTGCACTCCTTGCAGCCAATCGCTCTAATGCAGTCGCGCAATCCCACCCCATCCGCGTGCTCCCACAGCCCTCCCAGTACAGGTGATGTCATGCTTTTCTGCCGGGCTTTTCTCTGTCCCTCTCACACTTAGACGTTCCATCTTCAGCAGCAGAGTGTCCAATCGATGGAAGTCTCTCCAGGGAGATCTCTTTGGGTCTCCGGCAGGGGATGTGCACTTGGAGGCTGGATGCAGCAGTAGGCACACAGACCCCAGAGGTGGACAGCCACGCAATTCTGCTGCTTTTCCACAAAAATCGTTTGCATCGGGTTTGACCTGTGATACAGCACAAAAACATAGAACCAGAAGGATTCAAACACTGCCAAAACCTCATGTAGAGTTTTCTCGACCTCAGCCTGGACCTTTGTATTTGTGTTCATCTAAAGAAGAAGTTGAGCTGGGTTTCTAGGGTTTATTTGGGTTTTTATTTTATTTTTTCTGAGTGGGATCTCTTGTCTAGTCTAGGCACTGCCCTTTGTGGGATCTAGTTCCTGCAATGTTCCAAGGAAAAACTGGATTTTATGTGATGACTCTCTGCTAAAACGGGTACTTGGATTGTTTAATTCTCTCACGACCAGTTAAAGTTTTCTGTAATCCACCTGGGTTCTTTCTCTCTGTGTTCTTTTTTGGTGTAAAGTTTTCCTATCTTCTTGCGAAATGGCTTTCCTGGTCCGTTGCTATGCCAACTGCTTGCAGCCGTGGTCCTCTAAAGTAAGTGATGTCATAATTCTTTGGTGTGTCACACTACTGCAATCGCATGTGTATTTAGGCTTTGCAGTTACATGAAATGGAAGCATTTAAAAGAAGTTTTCTTGTTTTTCTTTTTACGTCTATTCTCTAGGAGAAAGGAAAGGGTTTAAATAATCAATATTTAAATTATATCAATGTCTCTTATGTGCAGAGAAAGGTTAGATCTTAAATACAGCATATTAGAGGACTGCATGGGCATTAAGTTGTACCCTGAACCTGGCCCATGCCACAAAACTGTGTGACCTTACAGGTACTATCAAATTTTAAGTCTGAACCCAAAATCAATCACTCTTTTGGAATTTATTTCCAAGCAAGTACATTTGTTGCAACAGGCTTTATTTTATGTAAGCACCATAGGCAACATTTGTAACAGTAAAGTAACTGTGAGCAAACACAGTTTTAAAAAGGAACGAGGCACAGCAGATAGAGACAGCTTTTTTTTAAAATGCTTACCGTTAATCAAGCACAGAAACTTAGGTGGGTGAAAAGAAAAGTTGAATCTTTGTGACATCTGTGCTATGCAGTGCACCAAATAAAACAGAATGCAGGTATTGTGAATATTTTAAATACATTTATTTTAAAGTTTTTGTTTTTTACTTGACACGACATAAAAATGCAGCGGTCCTGTGTGAAATGCTGAGAAAAAACCCCAAAACAAAACAGGGAGACATGGTGCATCAGTCAAAGACGTTCATCCAGCACATTTATATAGAAAAACAAATGAAAACAGTGAAAACGCACGCAAGAACTTGTTTGGTGTAAACTGCCCCCAGCTTTTGTGTGTCTGTGAGAACGAGTGCGCGAGATTAGTTTAAATGAAAAAAATCATAATATTTATTATATAAATGTAGCCTATTATATTAAATGAAAATTACATTATAAAAATATTTATAATAAATATATGACAAAACATTTATAATAAAGATATTTAATGAAAATATGTATATTTTTCATTCATTTTGAGTGTGACCCAAAGTTACAATGTACTTGGAAAACTGACCTGAACGTCTCGAAACTCAATGTTTTTTTCCATTGGGCTCGGGTCAGGTAACAGTCCTTTACTTTGAATTACCACTAAAAAATTATATTAAAGAGTCTCAGGAGCAGATAATGGCTAAGTTAGTAAGTGCGTGTTGTTTTAGCAGTTATCTTTTATTTACCTGAGCATTAGTCAGGTGTTACTATTGTGGATGAATGTAGATTTCAGGCCAATCAAACAAACAATGTTTTGATAACGTCACTGAGCTAGTGTGAGAGGCACAGTAAGTCAGCCCACGAATTACTTATAGTAGATTCATTAAACTGGGAAAGGATAAAGCTATTTAACATTTTAAAAAAAAAATAAAAGAATGCACACAGCAGCTTTTAAGTCAACATGAAATGGCTTTCGCAGCCCATTTTAGTTCTGTAATGTGGCATATTTTGATGAAAGATTTGAATTTATATTGACTTGAAAGTCAGAAGTGTTCATGCTTTGGGTTTATGGAAAAGCTCTGAAATTTTACCCTATTTTCATGTACAAAACCCTTCCTCTGTGAGTCTTAGATAAAATAAATGGCAGCAATACCTTTGGGGCTTCTGTTTTTCAGGAAACTGTGTTGTAACATTTAGCCGTTTCCAGACTTTAAGTCCATGACTGACTGTGATTATTACTAAAGCGTATGTACAGTATGTGTTCATACAAATTGCTCATGATAAATGACTTGTGCTCAGTCTTAAACTGTATCTTATTCCCTTTTGGGTGTCTTCCAAAGAGGAAATGTGTTTCAGTCTTTCTGCATCTACTCTAGCTGAACACTCTTGAATGGCAGATCTACAGACCATTACACACATGGAAAAGGGTTCAGATACTCTGTCCCTCCTTACATGAAGTCAGTGTGACTTCTGATGTTGTCTGGTGTTTGTCTTAATTGTGAAAATTACTGGCATCAAATAAGTCCTCTGGTGATAAGTGATGCACATTTCCTGCTGTTCTTTTATTCATTAATACTGCAAGCTGAGATGTACTGTGTACTGATATTGGGGAAGGCTTAGCTAGATAGACATTTTATCTTCTCGACCTAGTTGTTACTTTATTTCAAAACAAAATCTTTGTTTATTATAGTTTTTGGTAAAATAGGTTTCAGATGTTACTATTAATTTTATTACCATAAAACCATAGTGTGGCAGACCTCTGCCTTTCAACTGCTTCTCTCTCTCTCTCTCTCTCTCTTTCCGGTTTCTTTACAGTTCCATTAACGTTTCTTTCTTTAAAATAATTAAATGTTGTCACCGTGCTCTCCCAGAAAGTTCAGGTGCCAAGGCCCAAAATTTGAATCACAAAAATAAAGGAAGTGCAGACCTTCCTTTATTTTTCTTTTAAAGAAGATGTATTTGGAATTAAGAAATTTTTATTGCAGTTACTGTCCTCAGCAGAATGTTGCCAAATGAAGACAGATTTCAACAGAGCAGATATAACGAATCAGAAATAAACTTAACACACTTTTTAATTACTTTTAGAGGCATACATTCAATCCATTAATTCATCCTAACTCTATATTAAATACAAATTCTGAACAAAAAAATATGAAAACATATTTCATTCAACCATTTATTTGTCAAATAAATTTGCACTTTCAAGTCTCAGAACTACACTGTTCGTGCAGTAGATTTAAAAGAACTGGCTCATAAGAGTCCTTCGTTCAGGAATCAAACTATACTGGTCGTGCTGTTTATTTCACACTGTAGATTAAAAAGAACCACCTCATAAGTGTCATCTGTTTGGGTATCAGACTACACTGGTCGGGAAACACCATCAAGAGTATTTTAGTATGGTGTCCCATCAGCATTGGTGGAATGATTTGCATCCAGGAACTGTTAACGGAACCCAAAGTCATAAATCATACGGTTGGGCTATTTAAAAAAAAAATGGAACCGATTACAAATAAGAACCGATTCTCAGTTCCCAACTCTATGTTCAACGGTAAAGCATTGTTGCAATTTTGGGAGAAAAAGAACAAAATGACTGTTTCAAAACAGTCATATTATTTGCTTAATGAAGTTCTAATAAAAGGAGCTCTACTCAACAATTTACTATTTTACTAGTCTAAATGTTATGACTCATGAACACACAGATGATTAGTTCATCGCAGGGATCTTAGCTTTGACTTGTGAAGTGCTTTGATCTGTCCAAGCTGGTAGATCTACATCATTCATAATTCAGGAGCCAATAATTGGCCCTCAGCTTTGTGTCTGGGCAGCACTCTCCCGGCTCCATTAATGTCCTGGGGACTGGCCATCTTTGAACTTGGCAGAAAACAACCTGGCAGTGTTTTTAAAGGCTGGCAGAAAGCATTTAGCATCTATTTTTCCCTCTTTACTGTCCGTGGACAAGTTTCACCATGTTTTACCCCCCAGTACTTGGATGTCAGGTGCTCTGTGTCTCGCATTCTGTTGGATTGTCTGTTCTCATAAAAGCTTTTCATCCACATCTGGACTCAAAGTAGAGGGCATGGAGACAGAATTGGTTGCATGCACTGAGCAGAGTAGGGATACCAAGTCATGTGCAAGTGGAATGTCTAGACCATCTACAAATTCACTCCTTTAGTAAAGTTATGATTAGGGATGTGCAAAACGACATATTTTCAAAATCAAGAAAAGTTCAACCAATTATGGACTAATCCTAATGTCTCTCCAAACGTATGACTATTTCTTCTGAATGAAAGGCCAATTTTTACTTTAAACTCTTCACAGTGTAATGACATGTCACGCGTTTGGTTACGAGACATGATGAGAACCAATGAGGTTTGACGTTATCAGCGTTGCTGCCTCCAGAGACTATGTAGCCTGTAGCCTGATGGAGCACTGGTATTAAAATGCCTAGTATGGAGGATATAGAAAATGAAGTCCTGCCAATCAGCTTTTTGATACAGACATCACCTGTCATTCTACTTGAAAATGTGCATGCATGAAAAATAGCTTTTAGCTTGATCTGAGCTAAAGAAGAACAATTTATGATACTATTGTAGTCAGATTTAACAGCTGATTTGAAATATGTTCTTTCATCGTAATAATTAACAGTTTGTCATTTTAGAGATTTCTGTCTTTCCCCATTATAAAGGAGCTTATGCTGCTTGTATCCATAGAAAATAGCTGCCCAGGAGCAAAGATGACCGCCGAGTGGACTGAGTTGCCTTGAAAGGGACTTTGCTGCCTTTTGCTGCTTTGATTTAAGCACTTTGGGGTTATTTACACTGTAAACCCTAAAAAGTTAGCAGAACTCAAAAAATTTGAAGCATTCAGTTTCATGAACTATTTTAAGTTAATTAACTCCCAAGTTTAAGGCAATAGAACTTTCAGATTTTCATTTTGTACTACACAAACGTTAATATTTCTTTACTTGAAATACTGAGTAAGTTAACATACATTTGAATGGCATGTAACTTTAAATTTGACTGTGACTGAACTTAAAATTAGCATGTAATCTCAACTTAAATACTTCAAGTAGAGGGAATTTAACCAACTAATAATAGCAAGAACTAGCTAGTACAGTGAATGCTGGCATGCTGAATGCATGTTAACTGGAAACGCTATGCTTTGATTAGCATAGCAATTGCACAATTAGTAAAGCAATATTCTGTAAAACAATTGTAATTTGTACCTGACCTCAACCTAAGATCAAACTCCACTATTCACCATAATGGTAACCCTCAACACATAACAGAAACTCTTCTAAATAACACAACAAAACATTAAACGCTAACAATTGAATATTGCACAAAGACACATTATATAACACTTAATTTTTTACATTTACTCTCCCTGTCGGGTTAAAGGTGTCAGTTTTGTGAACTCAAAAGGAAGACAAAGTTCTAAATGCTCATCAAGATTTATTTGAACTTATATGTGTGATTTAATTTTCCGCTACTCATATTACGCTATTTTACACCCCAATTCCCAAAAAGTTGGGACAGTATGTAAAATGCTAATAAAAACAAAATGGAGTGATTTATAAATTCTATTCACCCTTTGCTATATTGGAAGCACTACAATTACTACCACTGTAAATCATCACCATTTCTTCTAATAACACTTATTAATCATGTGTGCACTGAAGACACAAGTTTGTTACATTTAGAATGTGGAATTTTCCACCATTTATGCATAGTAAAGTCTTAACTTGCATCTGTGGATGCAACGGCGAGTGATGTTGACTAACAAAGGTTTACAAGAGTAATCCCAAGCCCTTGTTCATGATATCAATTACAGATGAATTATGTTTTTTTAAGACAGTGACATCTGAGGGATCGGAGATAATGTGATTTCAGAAGTGGTTTTCATCTTGCCCTTTAAGCACAGAGATCTGTCCAGATTTATTGAATCTTTTAACTTTATTATGCACTGTTGAAGGTGAAATGCCCAAAATCCTTCCAATTTGTCTTTGTTCTCAAAGTGCTGGATTGTTTGCTGAAGCATCTGTTAACAAATTGTCAAGTCTCCCTGTAAACTATGACACGATTGCATCACCTGTTTAACATTTTCTGTTTCACATTGCCTTGTTTTTTAACTCATCAAATTGTTATTAGTCTTAAATTGCCCTTGTCTCAACTTTTTTTGGAGTGTGTTGCAATCATCTGATTTAAAATAAGGTAAAACATCAGATAATGCATAGTTGTAGTGCAAGGTGGTTTTGAGACTTGAAAAACAGAGCAAACCCCCTTATGATAGTCAGTCCTTATTGAAAGATAAGAGTTGTGGACCACTAGGAAAAAATTAGCGATTTTTTTTTATTTTTATGTTTCAGCATAGCTGCCATTGAATCTTGATATACCATTGTAAATTAAGTCATAATCTTAAATCAAATTAACTGGCTTTTGGATTACTAGTCAACCATTAGTTATGAGTTATGTGAATACAATACTTTTTTACCTTCCATTTTGGAATTGTTCACTTCTATACTTCATTTATTGGCAGAAATCTTATTCAAGGAGAAAGCGTGTCGAGGATCTGACCTTTAATTTTTGTTGTGTAATGCCAATGGTCATAGATTTCCTTTCAGTCAGCATAAACGGTGTTGCAGGAACACAAGGTAAGCTGCTCACTCAAAGTGCAGACAACATTTGCCTTGAAGACTAATAATTTAACGATGGAAAGGAATGTGCATGGCCTAATGTTAAGTGTATTGATCCTGATCGCCTAACCTTCCTGTTCACATGACACCCTAAACCTCCCAGGATACAGCAGCTAAAAGCTCTCAGCATCTGTTTGGATAATATTGAGATGGTAAAGAGTCACCACTAAATAATGGAGCACATTTGTTATATAACCATTCTTCTTTATATACATTTCTCAAACTGATTTACGAGTGCATTCCTCTGATATGTTCTTTTGTTTGCTTTTCCCAGCTTCTGAAACATTCCTCTATGAAATTGCTCACTTAATGAAAAAACATTGAGAAAATGGTTTTGGATAGATTTGTATTTATTTATTTTTTCATGAATTGAAAAAAATTACACACTTCCCCAACTCATGATACCGTTTTGAATTATAGCCCAGTATTTCATATCCTACTACAGCTGCATTGTCTGTTTCCAAATTACATCCTGGATTAAATGCAAGGTATAGACCTATGCTAATTTAAGAGGGCTAAGGTCTTATATTAACGAGTTGTTGGTTGTCCATACCATCTGCACATATGAGGAAATATGGTGTATACTGTTAAATACTGCTGTGGCTGTCTTTATTCCAGACGCTCTGGTGTGTGTGGACAGGTGATCTGAAAGCATCTGTGAGCATGCAGGACTGGGGGTCGAGCCCTCGTCTGGGCTGGCCCATACAGTCTTTAAGCGTTTAGCACCCTTCTATGTTCCCCAGTGGGACAGAGTCCTGGCCTGACTTCCTGAGCTACAGTTTATCCTGTGATCTCAGCCCTGTTTCTCCCAACTCCTCAGACACACTCTGGAACAGCCCCTGTAGCTTCTGAACAAGACGTCTTGATTTTAAAAAGTAACAAGCTCTGTGTAATGCCCATGTAACTTGCTTGGTTGTAAATGTGCCCGTTGAGCTGTCTTGAATAGGGCTGGGTCATATAACAAATTTTCACAAAAACATTTGTGCTGATTATAAATATAAAGCTAAGCAACATTGTGAATATTTTGTAATGTGCCATTAAGTGTCCTAAAAGCAAGTCAAATCAAAGTAATTTTTATTTGTATAGCACTTTTCACAACACACATAATTTCAAAGCAGCTTTACAGAAAATTATACTGTTACAGAAAATGAAGCTGTAATGTCTAAAAGTCTTCATTCTTCAGTTTGATAAAAACAAACACAAAAAATTGTCATATTGGTTTCTTGCTAATATGGAAGTGTTAAAGACACAAGATTTATTTGATCATCATCTCTGATTTCAATTTTAGTTTCAACAATGGCGTTAGAGTTGACAAGTTTTGATTCATAAATCAGATTCATAATTTTTTTTTTTTGGAGCATCGTGACATTTTTCATGCATGAATGCAGTGTAAATATTTGCTGATAAATATTGTTATTGATAATATTTATTGAAAATATTTCTACTATGTTTTGTTATTTTGGTGCATATAAATGAAGATTATTAATTATCATTCTTGTGTTTATTTTTCATGAGAAACGTTGTGAAAAAATATTGTTTTTTTTTATTATTATTATTATTAGCTACATTTTACATGTGTTTTACTTTTTGCCGTACACATTTTGAATCTTGGAAACAATGGCTGGTTTCCCTAGAAAGAAAAATAATCACACTTTAAGCCATTTCAGAGCAAATATGTAAATATTAACTGACTGACCCGTATCTGCTTGATTTTATGCACTGCACTGCTGACACAAGATTGGCTGGTTAGATAATCACATGGATGATTGTTGGTGCCAGATGGGCTGGTTTGAGGATTATTGTCCAACTGTTCAATAAATTAGTAGCAGGTTGTCTAAAAAAGTGTAAACTCTGAGATGATCAGAGACACTATAATGAGGTTTGGGAGAGATTGAAACTGAAACGAGCATGACCAGTCACGACCCAATTACAGTATCCTGATGTATCACAATATATTGAATCAGTGTGTATTGTATTCTTGCAGAAGTTGTTAACACAGACTACTTAAGAGATATATATAAAATACCACTAGTACAGCTTAAAATGTGTATCTTTAAATAAATATTTCAGGTTAAATTTCAAAAGTTAAGCTCAATCGACAGCATTTGCGGCACAATATTGATTACCACAAAAATTCATTTTGACTTGTCCTTCCTTTCTTCAGTGAGACTTACAATGGAAGTGAATGTGGCCAACTTTTAGAGAGTTTAAAGGCAGAAATATGAAGTTATAATTTTATTAAAGCACTTACATTAATTGTTCTGTTAAAACTCTTGTATTGTTTGAGCTGTTGTTTAAATTGTAATTTTTACAGTGATTTTATCATTGTAAAATCGGCAATAAGTTTACACAGAAAAGGTTAGTAAATGATTTTATCATACTAAAATCATGTTTACACTATTGATAGCCATTTTGGTCATTTTGTCTACTCGAGACCTTTTGCAAAATGTACAAAAGATTGCATAATGAAAATATAGGCTAATGCATCATATTTTGTCATTATGTGAAGATTCGCTGCCCAGCTCAATGAAAGAATGTGCACAACACGCGTCAGTCTGTTCTTCCTTCAGGTTACCGTAGTAATCTTATTAAGTGCGCACCAGTTTTTTTAGTGACTGTCTGAACCGTCTATTTTCAAATCGTGTTTGGCTTAACAAGAGACGCCATAAACATCACATTTCTAATGCATTCTGTTCCATTTACCTGCGCTCTGTTGTTTGAAACACTTGCCTGCTGTATATGCGTTGAGTCCACTGCCACATGCCTGGTGTGTTTGTGTGTCCACTAGTGTTCTCTCCTGTGGGGAAAGCGGCAATGCTCCATATTGTTGTTATTGTGATGATTCATGAAGCGTCAGGAGAGTCAGAATTTCCATCTTTCAGCTGGGGAAAGTGCAATGGAATGACAATTTATGTCAGACTTGGAAACTCGTGCGGAAATCTTCAACTCCCATTTTGTCGAGATGCAGGTGTGTGTTACGTCACTCAGGGCTGGGAGGTTTACAGTCAGTGACAAACATTCACGTTTATTAAATAATATACATTAACGAGTCAAAGTTCTTACATTAAATTATAATAAAACGTGTTTAGCAAACATTTTGCAGAGGCAGGTATTCAAAACACAGTTAATTACACTTTTTATTATCATAACGATAGCATTGCAGTGTTGTATATCAGCTTGGTTGCTATGAGACATCTCTGGCAATCTGTGTACCCCTCAAAATCACAACATAATGAATCTCAAAATTAAAACTAAGCTTCCTCTTTGACACGTTTGTGTTTAGTTGTGAGGTAATTGTCACTGAATTTCGAATTAAGTGAGAAGTCACATCATGATCACCATCGATCATCGTTTTCATGATCGATCATTGCTGCCACATCTGAGTACCCGAGTACTTGTGCCCATCCCTAGTTTACACAAATATTGTTTGTCTTGTGGCTAAACTTTTGAAATAGTAAGTATTTTAACATTCAAAAATTGGCCCCCATTCACCCATTGTCAGTGCCTCACTGTAACCCAGATTTTTGTGTCTTTTTTTTTTGAG
The DNA here is from genome assembly GCA_032164185.1 of Moxostoma hubbsi. Lineage (NCBI taxonomy): Eukaryota > Metazoa > Chordata > Actinopteri > Cypriniformes > Catostomidae > Moxostoma > Moxostoma hubbsi. Next base: position 9,015,751 of record JAVLUX010000001.1, read on the forward strand.
AAAAGGTGAGTCAAGTCAAAATAAATTTTGTGGGATTCAACATTATGTCAGAAATGCTGTTGGTGGAGCTTAACTTGTATTGAACCTGGAACATTCTTTTAATAACACATTGCCATTTCAACCACAATCCAGTACAGCATTAATTACTTAAAACAGTAACAATTCTTGGTGCATTACAAGACTAACATGATGAAATGAAGGATTTGCGGTTCACTTGTGAGATAGCGCTGTATGTTTTGCTGTGAAAATTCAAAAGAACTGAGTAATATGAATCATTGGTATGGGAATCAGACTACACTAGTCATGGTGTATATTTCAGGCTGCTGATTTAGAAGTGATGTTGCAGTGTGGCTGAATGGTAGCACAGGAAATAGTCTGAGTATTTAATTAAATAGTAGTGTATAATAATAGAATAAAAGTGTCTGTATCGGTGGAAGAATGCATGTTCAAGAATCGTTAACAGAACCAAAAGTCTCAATCATTGGGTTCTGGTATTTAAAAAAAACTATTGGAACTGGTTCTTGGTTCCCAACTCGTATTCTGTTGGTGGTGATCAACAGCTGTACACTCTCAGTCGCAGTGTGGCGTTCAGTGTGTTAGGATTGTTAGTGTTTCTCTGGTTCACTCAGAGATTAATGTGTATACTGCAAGACTCTTCTGCCGTAATGTCATTAAACTCGCTCAGACTAGGGCTGCATTGATCATAGCTGCAAGCTGCAGGGCTGAGGGCACTCCCACTGAATTAACTCAGGAGGAAGCATCTAACGAGAGGCCATGGCACCCCACACCCCTCCAATCCTCTGCCTCATTCATTCAGCTCCATCCTCATATAGCACTAATGCCCAGGGCATGTGTGATTAATGACATCACTATGTGCTGAAGATCAGGACCACTGGACACGCTGATGCACTTTACTGACCTCTGCAGGAAAGCAAAGACCTCTGACTCTGTTTCTCATATCACAAGATCAACCTAGAACATAGATGTGCTGAACTACCTTTTTTGATAATTGATTGGACAGTGGGTTGTTTAAATAATTAGTCAACTGTATAATTAGGGTCAACCAGATTCAGGACATGTTCTTGTGTTCACAAAAAGCTGGATGGAGAATGGAGGGCTTTCAAAAGTCAAACAATTTGAACTGGACAGAGTTGGATATTTGTAGTTTGACAGTAATTGTCTTCTTTTTTCTATTTTTTTTTAGAAACTACTTCTTGGAGAAAGTTTATCTTGCTGATAGTTTAACAGAATGTTTAAAGGGGTCATGACATACCTTTTTTATTTTTTCATATGTGTTCCTTGTTATAATAATTATATTAATTATAATATTAGTAAAGGTTTTTGCACTTCACTCTGTCAGAAACGCTCAGTTCAGATGCTGCTTCTATTTTAAGACTTGACAGTAAACACTGGTTTTGGGTTCGAGTCCACCTTAGTCGAGTCCAGTCAAAGTCTTTAAACGATCGAGTCCATAGCAGGCTGAGTCTGTCGATTCAAGTCCGAATGAATCTGTTAATGAATCTGAATTTTAATTGTAACCGTCAACTCAACATTAATATTTTAAACTTATTTTAACTTTCACAACTAAGAAAAAACAATTGATAATATAAATGCAAGAAAAACACCTCTATATTTTATTATTAGTTTCCTGCTGAACAAACGTCTAAGTGGTTTCAGAATGAAGCATACGCTTTAGGTATATGAAGACAAAACTGTCCTTCAACACACTTATTGTGTTCTGCTTTTTCCTCCACTTAAACATAAACTAAAGAAAGTGACAGCTGCATTAGTCATTAGAACCAATTATTATTGTTTAAAATATTTATTTAATTTTTCTACTTCATTTTCAATTTGTCCTTTCAATATAGTTTAGTTTTATTTAAAATGATCCCTATTTAAAGAAATAATACTGAGAAATTGTGAAAAATAAATTGTGCTGTTATACAATGGCAGTATATGGTGACCACTTCTACAAGCTTCAAAAGGACACAAAATTATAATTCAGAAGTCTAACAAAGTATTGTATGCGACTCATATCTTGTTCTGAATGAATACGATAAGTTTTGATGAGAAACTAACCGAAATCGGATATATTATTAAGTGAAATTCTTCACGCGCGTGTTCATGAGACAGACTGCATGTGAGCTTTTGAGCTACTGGCACAAGAGTAAACCCTTAAATATAGTGTTGCTTTCTCTAGGATTAATGACTTTTTGTGTAATAATTGTTCACAAGTCCCTGCTTTGTCCTGACCTGTGAAGCTGCCCACTTTTCTTAAGAAAAATACCGTACATTCTTTGGTTTCAAGGCATCTTCTGCACATTGAGTTCTTCCCTACAGTGGCTAAATGATATAGACATCCAGCAGGAAAATTGATGGACACTAAAGGTGCAAACATTCATTGATACTCAAGAAGGCAACAGAAGAACCAATAATCAAGGGGATGCAAACTTTTGAACTGGATGATTTGTGTAAGTTACAGTAGGTTTTGTGTAATGTAGCTTTTGAAGGGCAGTACTACATAAAATATATAATCTTTTATCTCTTATATTTGCATACATTATGAAAGGGGTGTGAAAATGTATAGGCCTAAAACAAAAGGGGGTTATGCAAACCTCTGCAATGTATAGTTTGTGAAAATTTTTATTTTATTTTGTTTTATATTTTGCTTTTTAGTATTTAACCACATTTTAGCTTTTTTATTTACAAATTCCACGTAGTCTATTCTATTCATATAAGTTCATATATCATGTGCAATTATGAATAGACTTGTCATGTCAGGTATACATTTTAACTCACAACAATGGAACCTAAAATTCAAAATACAACATTTAAAGGAATATTCCAGGTTCAATACAAGTTAAGCTCAACAGCATTTGTAGCATAATATTGATTATTACACAACTTAATTTCTACTCGTCTCTCCTTTTCTTAAAAAAAAAAAAAAAAGAAGCAAAAATCGAGGTTACAATGAGGCACAATAGAAGTGAATGGGGGAATTGAAAGTGAATGTGGCCAATTTTTGGAGGGTTTAAACAAAGAAATGTAATGCTTATAATTTGTGCTTGCAATAATTCTTCTGTTAAAAAATTGTTTGAGCTGTAAATGTTAAAATAATCATTTTTACAGTAATTTTAGGTTTTGTTGACATTACATCATTATGGCAAAGAAGTTGTAAAATTAGCTATATCTTTACACATATGCGGTTAGGAAGTAATTTTATCACACTAAAATCATGTTTACATACATATCCTTTATGTCTTTTGGCTATACTTTTGAAACCGTATTTTAACATTCACAAATTGGCCCCCCATTCACTTCCGTTTTAACTGCCCCACTGTTACCTTGATTTATGCTTTTGTTTTTTTAAGGAAAGGAGGGACCAGTCAAAATATATTTTTATGGTAATCAACATTATGCCACAAATGCTGTCGATTGAGCTTAACTTGAGTTGAACCCAGAATATTCCTTTATATGCTTGTACTATATAAAAAGTGCAGTTTCACTGTCTGAATGTGACACTTGTCTGATTTACCTCCGTGCTCGTGGGGTAAATTAACAATCAAAAAATACCCTGCTTACTTTTTCACATGTTGTGTGAAGACATGGATCAACATCGTCAAATCAACATGTGATGCAACAAAATTGATTGATGCAATAGTAAATCTGTAAAGTGTAAATGAGACAAAGTTATTTTCTGTGGTAATCAACATTATGCCACAAATGCTGCCCATAGACATGAAGCTGTAAATAACCCAAAATATTTTCTAACCTCCTGAGACCCGAGCGTGACTGCTGTTTGCATTTTCCATTTCCCTTTTTTTTTTTTGTAACTACTGTAGTATCCTCTTATAAACATGCAATAAATAAATATGAATAATCTTTGAAAATGAAGTGCAAATAGTTTTCCTAAAAATGTATGTCCTCATATGTGGACAGAGGGACTATACATTTCAGTGTTCTCTCATTGTGCAATCAAACAAACAAGCGGTAGCCAGTGCTGAAGCATTTTTCCAATCAGAAATTAGCATAATTAATTCTGATTCAATGTAATGGCCAACATCATCCAATCACTGCTAACCATGTTAAAATAAAATTTAGCGTTTTAAATTCAGAACTGATATACTGATTGCTTCCTGTGCAGTGGTGTTGCTGGACATAAAGGTCTACTGGGGCACAAACCCCCCATTACTCATATCGCTTTTTCTTTTTCTTTCTCTTTCTTGAATGCCTGCTGCGTGCAAGAAGTGTGCAACACAATGCACTATACAAAACCTTGCTTAACCCACTATTCCTACACTGCAACAAGTACTGGGAAAGGTAAACATGTAGAGATATTAATCTTTATGAAATTATTTATTTAAGTATCTTCAACATACTGCACATGAACATTCTCAACGTGTTTTATTGCATAAAATGCATACACTGTATATGCAAGTAACAAAATCGGAGATAACTTTCTTGCACATTTGCATTCCTCTATATTACACATTACACATCAGGAAAACCTCTGTCAAGTAAGTCTATGGAATTGCATTATCCAGCGTAAGGCAAAACATCCTCAGACGAAACGGCTTTAGACAAAAAGGTATCAGAATGAGCAGAGAGTTTGGTTGCTAGCTTGTGAAACTAGCTGAGCTTATCTCTAACTTTATAAATGCAGAAGTGTTGTTTCTATAAATTAATAACTAGTAAGCTAACATTATTGGTGTAAGTTTAAACTGACGTTTGAAACTCATTAAGTTTACTTGCAACAACAACTCAAAACAAGTCAAACTATAGTCCTTTTAGTCGCTAGGTAATTAGCACACAGCAGCCATAGTTACTACCAACTTTTTGCTAGTGAATTAAATGATTAATTTCATATACAAAAGATTGATTCAATGTTATCATAATCAAAGACAGTACTACAGAACACAAAAAGTTGTTTATGTTCTCTGCAATTCCATAGACTTGACAGAGGTTTTCCTGAGATTTAATGCTTTTTCATCGGATGTCTGAAACCTGACTCTGATGGCTGAGGGTGTAGTTTGTTTATCATGTAGTTTGTTTACCTCCCACAAACTCATCTCTACTTTCTGTTTCCTATTCCTGCTTCGTCCAAATAGTTTTCTGATGTCCATCTGTATATAGGAGCCAATAATGTATGTCAAAATGTCTCTCTTGTAAATGTAAATGAGTGTAAATGCAACATCATCATATATGTCGAAATTATTGATGACTATCACACAAAACATGAGCACATTAATGTCATTAAATTAGTCTGCTTTTTTATTCAATCAGTTACTCCTGGTCAGAGGCTTCCATAAATATTTAGTTCATAGTTTGATGCTGCAACACTCAAATATTTAGTAGTATGCACGTGGTGAGTTGTATGTGGATGCCATGGAGAATAGCGTGAAGCCTCCTCAACAAGCCATGTGATAATATGCACAGATTGAGGGTCTCAGACATGGGGCCATTTTTTTTACCTTTACAAAGGCTATTTTTTTTTAAACCTTATGACTCCGTCATTCTTTTATGACAAATACTTTCATTTAAACAATTAATTACATTTTAAAATGGCATGTTTCGATAATTACAAAATTGCATGATCTCTACATTGCATAATGTGCATTATAATTTATTTTTCTCATTCACATATTTCAAAATGTTTTGGCTTTTAAATTAACAGCCTACAAAACAAATGCACCGACACAGAGTAGATCACAGCATTTCTCCAGATTTGGAATGAGTTTATAAAAAAAAAACATTGCAACTCCTTCAAGCCAATTTAATAAAACAATGAACATTATTCAGAGATATGTTTCATACAACAAAAGTGGTTAATGTTCTGTAAAATTAATATTGTATCATTAATAATGTTTTATTTAACATCAAGGCTATTTAACACATCCAAATATAATTTTTGTTTATATTATTATTATTATTATTATTAACAACATTGTAGGATTTGGTTATTTTAGCACGTGAGCACAACACTGAACTGATTTGGAGCGTGAGAAGCGGAGTTCCCCTGCTGTCACTCTCTCGACGTAGTTCCTGGATGCAGTCGATTTCTCTCCACTTCTGATGGTCATAAGAGCTGCCTCGCGTGCCTGGGCTGCGATCACACGCAGACAGCGTTTTATGAATGGTTCATGTTCTCAGTGCGAGAACATAACCATGGCAACATTGCGGTCACGCTTTCTTTTGTCATGAGAGAAAGCCACTTCAGCCGCCCCCCACATCGTTCCTTCTTCCCACGGGATTGAGGTCGACCCGGCTGGCGATGAAGGCAATTTGGGGATGACCACAGGCTCGGTTTCGCCGGGTAAATTCCCACGAACCACCAGCCCCCTTGCACGCTTGTTTGCTTCCGTCCGAGCCCGGGAAGAGTGCGGCTCGCTTCCCGGCCAGCCGGCATTTTCCCTTGAGCTCCCGGAATTGGATGACGACATCGCCGCTGCATCGGAGAGCGTCACAGCGCCGTCTGATGCTGATGGCTCGCCTGGGCTGCCACCTCCGGGTCTGCTTGCCCAGTCTGAGGCTGATTTGCAGATGTCCGCTATGCTTTCCCGGGCCGCCGCGAGCGCGAGGCTGGACTGGAGATCTCCGTCCCCCCCTCTCGGCTACTCGATCGGTTCCTCGGGTCACGGCGCCGCTTATAGCCACCCCCCCCCCCCCTTGGTTCCGTCATTCCCGGAAGTGCATGACGAGCCAACGCGGTCGGAACCGCCCTCTGCTTGTCCGCTCTTACTACCCTGGATGGCGGAACACCACCACCTGGCGGGACTGAACGGTACTCCTCTCCAGAGCCGTAGAATGACGTCATCACTGACCTCAAAAGTCTACAGCACCACTGGACAGGCCGCCTCCGCCCTGCATGCCATGGCTCTCCTGCAAATTCACTAAGCCAAGGCACTCAAAGATCTGCACCTGGGTAGTTCCAACCCTGATGTGCTGCAGTAACTGTGCTCTGCTCCAACCTCGCTCTCAGAGCTACGAATGTCACGGCGCGGATGTTCGCTCCGGAGATGGTTTCAAGACCACTCCGTCCCCCGGTGGAGGGCCGGGAAGAGAATCCTTGTTTTCACCTGCCGCACCGCCTTCGGGCTGCGGTACCTACAGAGCGATTCCCTCACTCCCTGGGTCATTCAGCCGGTGTGTGCCGTTCTCACGGCACCCCGGCCCTACATCTCTCCAGTCCCGGTTTCCCGGACGCAGCTCTCTCACCTCCGGCTCCGCGACTGTCCAACCCCGGCAGGCCAGCACTGACAAGTTTCGAAGACGCCCTCTCGGGACCTCTTCCTCAGTCTCTAACCCGCCCCCTGCCGGGTGTGCGGAGCAAGGTAAGTGCTTTGAGTCTTTTCTCAACACCTCAGCCTCGGGACGCTCTTGCCTCCTGACGCATTATTACCTGCTCCCCCCCCCGCCGCGAAGCCTCGCCCGGTACGTCAAATGTGATCGTCCCCTTAGTCCCCCTCGCACGGAGTTTGGACGCGTGGTTATTGCTTCCCAACCCATCGCGCTGGTTGGCCAGGACCATCCGACTCGGCTCTGCGATTCAGTTCGCCCGGCTCCCGCCTCGTTTCAGCGGTATTCGCTCCACTCTAGTGCGCGGCCAACAAGCCAGTGCCTTACGAGCAGAGATTTTTACACTGCTCCTCAAGGACACGATAGAGCCCATCCCTCCAGCCGAGATGAAGAAGGGTCTCTACAGCCCTTACTTCATCGTACCCAGAAAAAATGTCGGGTTGCGACCAATCTTGGACTTGCGAGTTCTCAACGGGCCCTGCTCAGACTCCCGTTCAAAATGCTCACGCAGAAGCAGATTCTCACCTGCGTTCGACAACTAGATTGGTTCGCGACGGTGGATCTGAAGGACGCGTACTTCCATGTCTTTATTTTGCCGCGACACCGACCCTTCTTACAGTTCGCGTTCGACGGCCAGACGTATCAGTACAAGGTCTTCCCCTTGCAGCAGGTGTCCAGACGTGTCGTGGTGACCACAGATGCCTCTCGACTGGGTTGGGGCACCGTGTGCAATGGGCACATTGCCGCTGGCACCTGGAAAGGTCCCCGGCAGCATTGGACGCGCTGTCGCAACAGGTTTTCGCCCAGCGGAGAGTGGAGGCTCCACCCCCAGGTGGTCCAGCTCATTTGGGACTGATTCGGCAAGGCACAAGTAGACCTCTTTGCCTCCCAGGACAACTCCCATTGCCCGCTCTGGTATTCCCTGATGGACGCTCCCCTCGGGACAGATGCGCTGGCACACAGCTGGCCCCGGGGGCTGCGCAAGTACGCATTTCACCCAGTGAGCCTTCTTGCATTGGTGCTGTGCAAGATCAGGGAGGACGAGGAACAGGTCGCCTTGGTGGCCCCTTACTGGCCCAACCGCACCTGGTTTTTGGAACTCACGCTCCTCATGACAGCCCCTCCCTGGAAAATCCCCCTGAGGAAGGACCTTCTTTCTCAGGGACGGGGCACCCTCTGGCATCCGCGCCCAGACCTCTGGAATCTCCATGTCTGGCCCCTGGACGGGACGTGGAAGATCTAGTAAATCTACCACCTGCTGTCGTAGATACGATCAATCAAGCAAGAGCACCCTCAACCAGGCAACTCTATGCACTAAAGTGGCGTTTGTTCGCGAATTGGTGTTCTTCCCGAGCCGAAGACCCACAGAGATGCGCAGTTCGGTCAGTGCTTCTATTCCTGCAGGAGAGACTGGGGGTGAGGCTGTCCCCCTCCACCTTGAAGGTGTATGTTGCTGCTATCGCAGCCCACCACAACGCAGTAGATGGCAAGTCCCTTGGTAAGCACGACTTGATTATCAGGTTCCTGAAAGGCGCCCAGAGACTACATCCTCCCCGGCCTAACCTGTTTCCCTCTTGGGATCTCTCAGTGGTCCTCTCGGGCCTTCAGAGACCCCCATTTGAGCCGCTTGATTCAGTCGAGCTCAAGGCCCTCTCCTTGAAGACGGCCCTCCTGATTGCGTTAGCCTCAATCAAGAGGGTAGGAGACCTGCCGAGGGAGGGAACGAGACGTAGTGTCCCTCCTGCCATGGCACTAGACCTAGCACATCCTTCGGCTCCTCAGCGCAAAATCCTGACTGGCATTCGCTGCCCCGCTTCCCCTTATAACAGTATGTCCGGGGCGGGGCATGCAAATTCTGTCTGCCAACTTGACATTGGCCTTTTCCCAGGTTCAGAGGTACGATTCGGCGTCCTAGAAGACCCCTTGTGTCACTTCCTTCGACACTACGTCTCGTTCCCTCCCTCGGGGAACGGAGGTTACAACAGTAACCGAGACGTTTCTGCCACTGACTCTGCAACATCTGTACAACAGATGGCACAAAAAAAATAATGTTCAGCGAAAAATTCAAATGAAGATCGCGATGGATATATACTTTACCAGATTGCATGGGATTTTTTTTTCTTCCCAGATCCTCTGTTAATTTCCAACCCTGGATGGAACTAGAGATGAAAATGAGAGATGTAACAGGTGTTTACATGTCTCTCTTCACCATGCAGATCATACATTATGCAAAATATTTTTGTTATTTCTGCCTTTCTTGCAAATGTGTTGCATTATGAATAATGAGGGAGCACCATGATATTAAAGCGCACATACTTGCAATGATAAATGTTAATTATAAACAGGAACGTTATATTTTTATCACGTTGATCGCTTGCGGACACCTGATATAACGGCATTTGCATGTCGTATTAACAGGTTTAGAAAGGTTTATACATCTGTAACATGTTAAGCTCAGTAACCATGTAACAAAGCACTTCCTCCCTGCACACTCTTACTCTTCTGACACTGCTGACAGCTGCACAAGAGAGAGAGAGAGACAGGCCAAGGCCCGCGAGCCATAGTTTGGTCATCTCTGATCTACACAGTATTTCATATTTTATATGACACACCTCCATGAGCAAAGGAGAGAGTCTGGCCCTAAAAAAACTGAATGAGTGTTTCAATTCACAGATATTTCTTGATTAAAGCATTATGATGCATTAGTGCTGTCACAGTGCTGCAGTTAGGACAAGACTGAGAGTGGAGGACTAAGAGTGGAAATCTTGGTGTCTTGTTGATGTGACCGGTAGGGCAGAAGGGAGTGCACATTTATATTTAATATGGCAGCATCATTAATTCAGGCGCAGAGGAGAGCCCCTCTGCCCGGGGGCTTTCAGAGCTGTGAACTGGCACAGTACGACTGCTGCAATTAGCGGGCTGCTCTGTTTGCCCTAATGCCATCATTACAAATCATTAATGATCTTAACACATCTCTCAAATGCTGCAGCTCATTTACTCAAAAACTAGTCACTTGATTTGCGAAAGTTTTACTGGTCAGAGGCATCAAATCTTTGAAATTACTCATGAGTTTTGTGTGTGGATCTTAGTAGAATGTTAACTAGATATCCATGAGCACAACAGTATATTCAGCGTTGTAAAGTGTTATCCAATTTCAGATTTACCCGGCTTTTAATGTCATATCTAATAAAGCCAAATGTAGTTTGTATCATCTTTTTTAAATGGGCAGTTCTTGGTCAGAAGAATTTGCAATGTGGTGGACCAGAAGGAAAAAAAGTGAAACTATAGCAGCATGGACTTGTATAACTAGATATCTAAGTACTGTAGCACTTATGGACCAAAGCTTCCATTATAAACCAGTACTTAGTATTCCACTAGTATTTGTCTCGTAGAAATAAATTCAAGCATTTGACCACTTGTATAACACGTCCTGCTCAGGGTTCCTGGTTCGAGGGCTCCTTGCATAGCCCACCGCAGTTGTTTTTAAAGGCATAATCCGTTCTACTGTCAGAGGACTGGTGTTTGAAGTAGATGAGTGGAGTTGTCATTGGATGGGGGAGGGTGTAATAGTCTCATGTGCAGACTGACTTTGTTTAATATTACATGGAGAGGTGGGCTGCACTGTCTGTTTGACAAATGTTGATCATGGAGTTGGGTGGCTATAAAGAGATGCTTTTTAGACTGGTAAGCAATAGAGGGATACAACTCACTGTTTGGTTCAGCTTAGAGTCGGTACGATTTTTAGGTCTTGAGTGAGTTCTGAGTGACCTGCTTCTGCAAGTTGTGATTGTGTTAGGATTGCCTTTTTTACCTTAGCTGTGAGGGAATAAATTCTATTGCGGCCTTACATTCTATTGAGTCAGTAATTGACAATTGGGAAGTGATAGAACGATATATCATCCAGGCCAATATTAGGCTGTTCTGATATTAGTAAGGGATAATGTACAGTTGGTTGTTATCGCACAATAAATCCCAACAGGATTATCCTGCTTTTTACATGGCTACTAACCAAATAAATAAATACATGGACATAAAATATTGATTTGCATTAAAATTATGTAATTTGAGAAGAAAGAAATTGCTGAACAGCTGGAATCAACCTCTGGTTTGCGTTGGAGTTCTCTTGGTGTTTATTTTGTGAAAATAAACCTATTACACAACTACTTGCCAAATAAATAAATAAATGCACATGAAACATTGATTTGAGTTAGGGCTGACGATTAATTGTCAAACAAATAATTGAGATCATGACGATTGTCTCTTTAAGGGCTTTTTCAAGTTTTAAGTTAAAAGAAGATATCTGACTATATATTTTCTTTACATAAAGACTTTACTTAATTTTAGACCTACACTACCGTTAAAAGAAGTCTCTTCTGCTCACCAAGGCTGCATTTATTTGATCCAAAATACAGAAACAACATTGACATTCTGAACTCTTTTTACAATTTAAAAGAACAGTTTTCTATTTGAATATATCGTAAAATGCAATTTGTGATCAAAGCTGAATTTTCCGCATCATTACTGCAGTCATAAATCATTATAATATGCTGATTTTCTAATATGGGCATATTTAAAGTGCATTTTACTCATTTAACCTGAACACATATTTGCAAGCACAAGCTTTGTTGATGATAATGAGGCAGCATAAACACTAGTTAAAATATAATCTAAACATTCATCTTGTTTTTATATCATATTACTTATCATATTTATATCATACAGCTTACAATTTAAATACCTGCTTTAGCCGAAACAGCATTTAAATGTAACTAAAACTTGCTTATTAGGACATATTTCAAATTTCAATACTCTGAATCCTGGCTGGCAAGTCTAGAAACACTCCCACTAGTAAAATATATTCAAGTTTATATAAAATAGCATGTCAACTAATGAAAACTAATTGAATTACTCATCCGAAATTGTACTTTCGGATGAGTCCCGCTCTTCTTCTGAGGAAAATGTTAACTCTTCCATACAATCGCGCTCTGCTGGTGGGTGGGATCACATTACAAATAATTAGATAGACCAGTAAAAACTGTACATCGCTTTGTTTCAAACAGATTGCATTGCAGGAGAATATTTGTTTTAAATTTGAATTGTTTTATTTAAAAGTAGACATTTTAAGCTTTCTTTAGACATATGTTTCATGTTTGTGTGATAAGTATTCGCGGAGTTTCAGTTCATTTTTGTGACGTGTTTCTGAAATATGCTTGTGAACACAGAGACTGCTGACAGCTCACCTTTTTATTTTCTTTATTTTACAAAAGCACAAGATTATTTGTTATTGTTTCATTGTTATGAGTGTACTCAAATAAAAGTAGACCCTTTATAGTCTCTAATGATGTCTTACACTTATCTGTATGCCCCAAAATGCCGAAGTATTTTAAGTTGTTTCTGCTGTAATGATGAAAATATCCAGCAGGACGTGCCGGCACGTCCATCGACCCCAGAGGGTTAAGGGTTTAAAAACTTCTGAATGACATAAAAAATAATGTTTTAAATATCTAAATATTTCTTAATACTTAAAATATGTCTCTCTTTTTGAGAAACTTTAGATTTGGTCAATTTTACATTTACACTTCTCATCGATTGTATATTTTTTAAATACAAAATTTAATAAAATGTGTGTATATATATATATATATATATATATATATATACAGTATATGGTATTTTGTTTTATAATGTAATAGTAAAATATTTCTGTCCTCATTTCTTTCTAAATTTTCATGTTATTTTAATGCTCTGATGAAACCCAACAGCTTTTAATTGTCATGAAGCAAAACCTGTTTCATCATTTTATCACGCCATAAAAATGCAGCGTGCGTCTCCTCTGTGTCACTGCATATCATTGACACTACTTGTATAAACTAGTAATATTTGCCATTAACACGATCGTTTAAATTGAAACCGGAGCACTTTATATTCACTATCAAAGTTTACACTTGTTTGTTTATGTTTTAGCAGGCGTTTGGCATGAACTTCTGCTGACAGCGCATGCATGAAAACGCATCACACACGCTCTTCTGGAAAGGAGCTGGATGACGTCCACAGTGTGGCTCAGTGACGTTCAGACTCGAAGTTGACACTCTGAATGACACACAAACATGCCATTCATGGCATCAATACAGTATATTAGCTTAAAATTCTCTTATTTGGGCATTAAAATGTGATTGAAATTTGAATGCCAAATAACCAATTCATCAAATCATGTCTCAAATAACCATGGTTAGATTAAATAACTGCAATCAGGTGGTTATGTATAATTGCGACATGCCAATAACAGGCGTTAAGTTGTATTATCATACGTATCCTATATAGCCTGTATTACATCAGCCATCAGCCACACAGCTCTCTAGAGATTCACCATCAACAGCACATACCACACATTTCTAAAGTAGTTTAATAAATCTTTAAGAGTGGTTGACCAATATTTTGGCCAAGCTGATATTTGACCATTTTGAGATTATTGGCATCAGGTGTTAACAGTGTCTATCTAGATAACAGAAAATGTTACCTATGCAACGTGTCAATTGCAAAATCTACCAACAGCTGGTTAAGTGTAAATAAGTGTATTGGAATTATATATATTATTATATTTAGGCCAGACCAAGGCTTGTTTTCCCACGGGCTATATCTCAGTAATGATAAGATTTGGAGTCAAAAGTCCAGTTGTGCAAATGTGAGTTTTCTGTAGCAAATGTTATAAGTTGGTTGCAAACACCTTGTTCAAAACTCCTAAATTAGAATTTTCTTGTGAACTTTTCTCTAAGCGTTTACTGTCATCATGTTTTTTTAGCTCTCCAGTAAACAAATTAACATAATTAAACCACACTGGCATACACTTCTGCTCTCTAGATATTTGTAGATATTTGGCATCTGCCATTGAAAAACAAAAACATTTAAGTCGACAGTTAGTCTTTAATCTTTTTAAAATCTCTTTTGAAGATGGAGTTTTTGAGTCTTTTTAGAATGTCTCTGTATCAGATTGTGATCATATCAGTGCATCAGGGTTTGTTGAGAAGTGGCAGACAGGAGTTCTCAGGGTAACAAAGATTGAAATGAAGGGATTTCATATTTTTCTCCATCATGTTCTGCTTAATCTAATCATACATTCATGATGCAGAGAATGCACACAGTTATGGATAGCTGAAGACTGAAACCTGTTCTGCATTATAAATGGTGTCCTTTACTGAACTCATCTTTGTTATTTTAATAATTTAAATTCTTTTTTTTCCCCTCACTTCCTGTCTTGTCTAAACAGCTTCCTGGTGACCTTAGTAAAATGCACCTGACTGAGCACCCCCACCAACAGATGCACATGCCTCCCAGCCAATCAGGATGCAGCATTGCCAGTGACTCGGGGAGCAGTAGCCTATCTGACATCTACCAGGTGTGCCCTGTTTTTCTTATTAAACCTGTGATGACCGAGTGCTCCAAGGCTGTAGCCTGTGTAATATTTTTTTTTTTTTACCTTGCATGTTCATGATTTTCGAGGATGAGGGGATGTACCTAATTTGGATAGGTACTTGGCTAGTCAGCTAGAACTGATTCACAGAAATTAATTGAACTTAACAGCTCTATTGACATGTTTTCTGCTGGGTTTTAAATCAGAGACGTTATTGAAATATTTTTCTTAATGGTTTCCTACTCATAGGTTAAGAAGTGGCGGGATTTGACAAATTAAAAGTGCATTGCATTCAATTTTATATCGACAAGAAAGTAGTATCCAGTAAGTCATTAATACATACACTACTGGTCAAACGTTTTGAAATACACTCATTCATTATTTTTTTTTATTTTTATTTTTTTCCTCCACATTTTAGAATTATAGTAAAGTCATCAAAACTATGGAATCACATAAATGGAACTATGGGAATTATGTTGTGACTAAACAAAATCCAAAATAAATCAAAACTATGTTATATTTTAGCATCTTCAACATAGTCACCCTTTGCCTAGAATGTGCAGACATGTACTCTTGACATTTTCTCAACCAACTTCTTGAGGTATCACCCTGGGATGCTTTTTAAACAGTATTGAAGGAGTTCACGTCTATGTTGGGCAGTTATTGGTTGGCAATGCTCCGCTCAAATCATTTTACACATTTGCACACAGTGATTTTGTAAGGGAAATGCTCACACTGAAGAGCCTGCTTAAAGGTACACTGCTGATGATTTCTCATTGTATTTTTTGTTACAAAATTATCAAAATACCATTATTCACCCATGTAAGGTCTAACAGGAAGAGTGGGTACCCGTCTCCACCATTTGTTAAAGGATGTGCGAAATTGTTTTTATGTCATACTGCTAAAATTATGTATTTTATGTGGAATACATTAGGTAGGGCTGGACTTACGCATGGGTTGTAGGGGGGCCACAATCAATATACTGTATGTTTGAAGGATGGAGGAGCGTTTTTTCGACTCAAAGTGTCAGATGTTTTCTCTTGCTCAAAGACCACTCAGAGTATTGCGCTACAAATAATGATCTGTCACTCAGAATGAGTTGTAAAATTTCTGTCATGAGCTGAGTTTCCTGATAAACTTGCAACTAACCCTTTTAAGGTGATGCTGTCTGATGTCATTTTAGGATTTCCCATACAAGAACGTAGATTGCTTGGTATTTGTTCTTCATTTAGTCTTAACTTCCTCGATATGGGAGCTGTTCGGTCCAAAGGTGTTGAATAAGGCCGAAAATTTCACTACAATGTCCAGGACTTTGTTCTATCAACATGAAAATATTGCAGAAATACTGCCACACAGACCTTTTCAAAATATTTTATCCTCTGAAAAAGTGCACACTAAGGTGCACATTTTATTATAGATCAGTGGTACAGTGGCTTTCCAAGAATGCTCTAGCCACTACGCCACCACCACTCCATATATTAACTGAACAAAGTGTGCAGCTTTTGTCACTGCAGTGTATCTTTCTGGGCTTCTGGAAGAACATTTCCAGAGCCTCTTGATATGGGATGTCAGAAACGTCTGGCCCATTTATTGAGATCCGCATGCATGCTGCAAGATGGTCTCCTTGAAGCCTATTGCGGATGTTTGTCTTGACCTGCAATTGCATTAACTGTTAAATGTGATAGCTTAACATATAGCTAAAAGCAGCAAATCCTATTGTGAAAAGTTTGTATTACCCTGTTCATGGCTGAGAAGTCCCTTTCACAGTTTACACTACTGACTGGGACCATCAGAGCAATAGAAGCCAGCAGGCTGTTAGTCTGAGGAGACAGTCAGAACAAATATGTGTGTGATTGAGCATTAAGGCCTATATTATTTTATTTTTTCGTTCTTTGAATTAGTTAATTATATTAATTTCAATCTTTTGATTGTTCATATCTTAATTTTTTTAAAATATTTTTATTAATAGATCCGGCTCTTCTGATATGCGAGCCGACTCCCAACGTTCACCTACAAGAGTTCGTGAACGACCCATCACTAGTGACTGGACTTTTGTTGCTTGTCAGGGAAAGGGCGTGCAGCACTTGGGCTCTTTTCTGTACTTGGACTCGGAGCAGTAGCGCTACTCTGGGTGCTACTTACAGGAGAGTGAGTGTTGCCATCTTCACCACCCTCGGAGCGTTTAAAAAACACAGATATTTTTGTCTTCTTTTCAGGTGATTGACGCAACATATTTCCGACGCACGCTTTCTGTCCGCTGGTGGGAGTGTGTGATGGGGAGTTGACTCCAAAGAGTCGATTCCTCGACTCTGAATAGCCCCAGACTCGGGGTTGACTCCATCACAGGAATCGACTCTTGGTGTCGACTCTGTTACTGTGTCCGAAATCACTCACTTGTGAGTGTCTAATCCCTATAAAAATTATATTTTTGCAGTAAAGTCGAGTAGATTGTATATTTTTTTTTTACATTTTGAGTGTATTACTATTTGTTATATGTTGAATTAATGTTACGTCATATCACGACCGTAGTCTCAAAGTCTAGTGTATCCGCGGCATTACACCATGCCAGAGAGCTGTCTTAGAAACTTTGTATTTATCCTACATGTAGCTTGTAGCTTATCTCTTTAGAAAGAGATAACAGTCATAGTGACTCTAGTTTGTAATTATGCATACCTCTGTACCAGAAAACCTGGAATCGAACACCCCTATGCTCACCTGTGTGCGCGCGAACGTGTCTGTGTGTGTGTGCAAGCGTGTGTGTGTGTGTGTGTGTGTGCATAGGTGCGGAACTCCGCCGTGCGCGATACATAGAGCTGAGGAGAATAGTAAACGTGCGACCATGTAGAGACAGAAATGACATGCCGTCGTGTAAATAAGATAAATAACTTAAGGGCTATTTAGTTTGTTTAATAAAAGAACAAGGTATAGACCTGTTCTGTTGGAAAGGTAACCTTAAATTACTTCTGTTGTGATCTGGAGCTATATAGAAAATATAATTAACTTTACCTTCAAGGGGGGGGCGGAGGGTGCCGTTGGGGTGGTGGGGCGCCCCCCTAATATAATGGCAGGGGAAACACTGGAGGTATGCCATTGCATTTATGTATGTACATTTAATAATGTAGTGAGGTGCGGGATATGTAAAACTCAGAGCGGAGTCCAAGCGGAGCTTTTACTGAATGGTTTGAGAGGGGAGGGGAAATCTGTTCTGTTTTGCTGTGTTTGTAACCAGAGTTGGAAACACTCAGTGCTACATATGGTTCTCTTAGAAACACTTTGTTTTTTAGGGGTTCAAGACTGAAGGGCTGAAACCCTATTTTATTTGCAAGGATTTTTATTAATATTATTTTTCCTGCCCTACAACTGATTGTGCTGACCAAACAGTTAGGCCTAGAAACTTGAAACTTTGGGGGAATGTAGTTCTCCTCCAATCTACAACAGCGCAAAGTCTCCCCCGATTGACCTCACGGTGGCGCTACAATGATCAAAACAAAGAAAATTAAATAACTCTTGAACCGTAAGTACTAAAAACAAAATTCATTTTTCCTGTGATTCCTTGAGTTTTACCCATATCAAATTGTTTCTCCGCCCCTTCATTTTCTGCTATTTTGGATTATTTGAAAAAAATTCTAAATTAACTTGTCCTAGGCCATTCGTCCAATCAGATCCAAACAAGTGCAGAAAGATTCAGCAGAGTCCCAATATAAAAAGTTAGTATTTTATTTAGTTTTTTCCAAAAAGGTATCACAGTATGGTGTAAGTAGGGCTTGATCAATTAATTCAGCAAAAATGTCTGAAATAAAGTTTTAACATGGAATAATTTGATAATGAAGTCAAAGAATATTATTTAATGTGTTTTGTTTAATAATTTACTTACTAAAGATACATTTTGTATGTTTTATGGAAGTTTTCATTGTCTTATGCCACATTTCTCAGTAGTGTTAGAAGTGTTTAGAAGCAGGGGCGATTCTAGGGTCAGAGCTTTAGGGGTGCTGAGCACCAACACCTCTTTTTTGTGTGCCAAACTGAGTATGAGGGTATTGAGACAGCTTTAACTGTTTAGGACCAGTGTCCTTATCCCCTAAGTCTGAACAGCTCTCTTCTGTCTCTGCTGATTTGGCTTGCACTCCCTCTGTCTCTTCATTTCTTTCACTAGTCAATTCCCTCTCATCCCTTATGGACTCTCCCTGTTGTTTTCCTCCTCCTTTATTATGAAAAAATGTGGTATAAAATAATGTTACAAAAAGTAAATGTAATATAGGCTACTTAATGCCAATAAGTTAGTATAGGAGTATGAGTAGTTACTGTTTTGCTTGCCACTATTCACTATATGTCAATTTATTGTTGTTGTTTCCTCACCTGGTTCTTCCTGCATGCTCTCCCTTTCCCTTTCTCCTTCTCCATCTCCCTCTCTTTCCCTTGGCACTGACAATCATACACAAATATATTGTAGGCAGGAGAGTTGAGGTCAGTTTGTCATGTCACAAAAATGTTATGGAGACCATTTACAGATTCTAAGGATATGATCAAAAGGCACACAGAGGCGTGTCATTTTAAATGTCTTTATTATTATTATTATTGGGCTTAGAAACTTTTTTAAATCACAAATTCCTTTCACAAGAGAAGCTGTATTCTCCATTGTGGGTTTGAAATAAATAAATAAAATAAAAGCAGGGGACCATTGCCTAGATAAGTAATTTGATACAACAGATAGCTGGTTTGCATTATCTGTTACTTTAGCTTAACACTTTTCAGAAGAACAAAAAAACAAAAAAACAAGACAGAGGTCATTATGGACTGTCCCTAGTCTCTCATCTGAATCTGTTTTTTTTCTTTTAAAGAACTGTGGTATGTCCATTGCTCAATGGCAGGCCACACACACACACACACAGAGAGAGAGAGAGAGAGAGAGAGAGAGAGAGAGAGAGTGTGTAATCCTAGGAGTTCAGGAGGTAAGCCTGGTTCAGGTTAAATCCTCTGTGTGTGAGGAATGAATAAATACAGCAAAAGAAAAACATTAAACTTTCTTTTATTGTCTAGTTTGATAGTACTGAAAAATAACAGCTATAAATCTAGGAATGAATAACAATTCATTTAAAAAGCCACAGTGAGTGTTTTCACACATACTGGTGGTATACAGTAATATGTCGTTTGTTTTCACTCTGGTCCAAACGCCAGGGCTTCATGTTTCCATGACGACTGACCAGAAAAGACGCACGTAACGTCATGTTTACATTGTTAAAATGAGTATCAAATTAACGATAAACTTTAACAACAGAGACACACGTACGCACTACACAGGTACGCAGTTTATTTGTCGCGCTGCTGTTTTTGTTTCACGCTCTAGCAGTTAATAAACAGAACAGCATGCGTCTTGCGGAAGAACATTGTAACCGGCACTACTTCTCTCCGTTTATGACTATGGACGAGTCACCCAGGTCCTGTGCTACTCCACAGCGGCGGCGAACCGCTGGACTAAAATAGTCCGAAAATAAACACGTATTATAGTTGTACCATGGTGATTCAGGATACTGACTCCAGTACTCACCGATATGGTTTCGGAATCGGAACAACTCTAGGTAAAAGGAAGGAAGTGTGAGACACAGCTTTGGAGCAACTTAGTTGATTCACAACACTACATAACGGGTTCTCACTCTGCGTGTGTTTCGCGCTGGATGACGGTCGTGCTGAGCGCGGTGCAGGTACAGAGGAGAAGTAGAAGAAGAGAAGAGGATGACACCATTTGCTCAGCGGGGATGTTTTCATTTTATTCCTTAACACATACATTTTAAAGCACAAACTACGGAGTATATTTTGGACATTATTTAACCTTGTCAAAGACGAACAAAATTTTTAGAATAACATTTCTTACTCCAAGTTTTAGGGGTGCTGAGCTCCTTTTTAGGGGTGCTGAAGCACCCCTAAAAAGGGGCTAGCCTCGCCCCTGTTTAGAAGCATGTTTTTCCCGATAATTCATAAGAAACCACGTCATTATATCACTTTAAACATATTTTATTAACATCTGCAAACATTGTTACATTATATAATGCTTAAAAGATTATTAAAATGGCAGTTCCACCCATATACACCATTGAAATATACTCAAAAGAACCCGGAAGTGTGGTTGCCTGCGGTGCGACATCAGAGTAGTTTCATCTATTGCTGTAGCTAGTTAGATCTGCTCTTGCTGATCACAGGTAACATTAGTAAACCTCAAACCATCAGTCTCATATGTGCTGAAAAACAAACCTATGTAAAAAAAACAGCACTGTGTTCCTTTGCAGATATCTAGCAATTGTTTCAACCACAGATGAGCTAAGCCTAAGAGCCCAGAAATCTGTTGTGTACCTTTAATTAAACCAGAAAAGGAATAACAGTGCATCAGTATTTTTTGAAATTAGGTGAATTTAAAATGAAAATGATCATCCCTATGCTCCACTCACTCTGAAGGACACAGTTTTTATGTGGGCACTCTGAAGGGAGCATAGCATTACTGTATGAATGTTCCCTTCCCTAACAGTCTTTTGTTGAAGGGCCCTTTTTTATTTATTTATTTATTTTACTTTAGTTTGGAATGTTTGAAAAGCTCCCATTGTTTGCTCTGGATATTACTTTATTTGCACTGCTATTTTAGAATGGTACTGCAGATATGGCTTATGACAGGAAATTATGCAAACATTACTTTGGCCTGTGACATTTGCATTCAGAGTTTGAGCTACTTTAGCCAGTTCACAAAATTGTCCTTATCTGGCTGATAAGAGCCTTTCTGTTCCCACATTATTGAGAAGGGCACGCTAGCGATGTAAAATACACTAAATTACATTAGTATTGATCACATTGATATTAATGTTAAAATATTTGCTGCATAGCAGCAAAAGAGCAATGCAAAGCCTTCCAGAAACAAACCTTGTGATTTTGACTCTTAAACTGAGCTAGATGGTCACATTGCTTATCAGAATCAATGATGTTTGTTCTTCCACAGGCCACAGAGAGTGAGATGGGTGACGTAGATCTGTCCGGTCTCCCTGAAGCTCCCGTGGACTCGGAGGAAGAGGAGGAAGATGAAGATATTGAGCGTTCCTCAGAGGCTCTTCTGGGCAGAGATCTGGTGCGAGAGTGTTTGGAGAAGGATGCTGTGGATCGGACTGATGATGACATTGGTAAAGACATTAATCCATGTTTGTTGAGTAAACATAACTTACTGGCCCCTCTGTAGAGTGCAACCGTAGCTACCTGCTTTTTCTGTGTCCTTTGTTCTGGGAGTAGTCTTCATTTTATTCATAGAAAAGTCTTCAAAAAAGACTTGCCTTGAACCAAACAAACCTGCTTCAAGATGAATCCACTACATAGCAACCTTTGATTTGAAGCAGAGAAGTAGTTGAAAATAGGAAAAAGGGTACAATTAAATGTACTTATGAGAGAATGAATGAACTAACGAAAGAAAATTTGTGATTTTAATGGATTTTCTTATTAGAAATAGTGTTGCAAATTTCGTACATTTTCCTTAACTGATAGTTTAACACGTTAACGATCAATAATTGGTTAATCATTAATAATTAATAAGATACAAAACGCACGTCTTTTCTAATTATTTATTTAAACAATAATAGCGGCACATTAGTTATGTGAAACATTACGAAGCACAAACTATTTAAACGAACAAAATAATTAAACGGTAAGGCTCTTGCTTGAAACGGCTGCTAATTTATGCCTCTCCTAATTCAACAATTGGCGCCGCCAAAAAAACTAGACTAGCAAAGGCAGACCAGACCAACCCCGTTTTTTAAACAAATATAAAGTGTTGTATGAAAGGAAAATAAAAAAGAACTCTCCACAATAAATTGAAATCCTACTGGTTTGTATTAAAAAGTTAACATATTTACACGGGCAGGAGTGAGTTGTGAGCGTGGTAAAATACTCTTAAACTCACCACAACATATTTAAGACCAAGGTGAACTTTATTTTATTTAGAGAAATTAGCATATCTACGTGTTCAGAGGTGAGTTGTGCGCGCAGTCTGTTCACTGTAAGCCCAGCTGCAGAAAACACCCTCTCTGATGGCACTGATGACCCTGGGATGCACAAATATTGCCTGGCTAACTTGGCCAGCCTTGGGGATGCGATAGCCTGGTTCAATGTAGTTCAGTAGCTCACAAATCCTTCACTGTCCACCACACTTATAGGCATCATGTCCTTTTCCACCATAAAGCACAGCCTCTTCTAGCTAACATCAACATGATCATTTGTTGGGAGGAGAGTGTTCCACTTTCGACTTGCACTGCAACCGTCGAGTGCTAACTTTTCAGGTGGTACAACAATGACGTTGTGCTGTAATTTAAGATGGTTTAGCAAAATTTACATTGAGCATTGTCCTCTTTTACAGTGTAATGCACCCACGCTGGACTATGTTTTGCCCTCTTCACCTTACCTCACCATTTACTGACAACTTCTTTCTTTATTGCGTGCCAGTAGTTTTTCTCAACTGTAAATGTGAAGTATGCCCTCGTGTGGCATACAAGTTAACATAGGCTATGTGTGAAATGGTACATATAACATACATTGTTGGTTAATACATTTTTAATCGGTTAAATTCTTAATGTCAATTACCAATTAACAGTTAATAACTGACTTCCCTAATTGGAAAATACCACTATTTTCTTTTAATCATCAAAGCTTCAATATCTCATATGAAAGTGACACAGTAGTTTACCCAATGAAAATTGTGTCAACATTTACTCGCCCTCATTTTGTTTTAAATTAGATGGTAAGCAGAATGTCACCATACATTGTATGGAAAAAAGATGAAATAAAGGTGAATGTTGACTGAATTTTTTCTGCAAAAAAAAAAAAAGAGAGTCACGTTTGAAACAATGTGAGGGTGAATAAATGATGAATGAATGATGTGGCTTTCAGTCAATGTTTTAGCTTTTAGGTTATCTAAAGACATTTTTAATGACATAAACAATAACAAAAGAACTACTGTGCATGTCTGGTCATGAAGCATTTCCAGTGGACACATTTTTAAAACCCAGAACTGTTGAAATAAAATGACTAGCACATACTTTTAGCTCTAGCTTAAACAGAACCAATAAGATTTGTACAAAAATATAATTACTGGATCTTTTAAATACGACTTTGAGGCAGAAACATCTTAAAGAACATAAAATGTTTACCTGTAGTGATTGATCCAGACGTGTACCATTATATTGTTGACATTAAGTGCATGTATATGAGAGAGGCAATAAAGGCATGTTGTAGTTTAAATAATTACAATTAATATTTTCTTAGTGGAAAGGTTGGGAATATTTGATTGCTCCCATTATTATTATTATTATTATTATTATTATTATTATTTATGAAGCTTATAACACTGCAAACACACGATTGTGCAGCTTCATCCATTGTAATGAGAGCGATCAATAAGGTCACTTTTAGAACCTCTAAAGAAATACTCTTAACTAGCCAGCTAGATTATTTATCAAATGTACAGTTAGTTAGCAAAAAAAAAAAAAATTAATCAGAGTTGAAATGTGTGTTGCATATCCTACAGTGGTTAGTACTGTTTGTATCCAGCCATCTTACTTCACTGCTGTAATCCATACATCCATTTTTAGGGCCCAAGCCTGAAAAGGCGAAGGCCCTATTGTTTTCCTTAGGATTATTAGGGCCCAAGCCTGAAAAGGCGAAGGCCCTATTGTTTTCCTTAGGATTATTATTATTATTATTATTATTATTATTATTATTATTTTATCGACTATTCGGGCACTTTTGGGGGCCTTAACATGCTCTAAAACTCTTGAAACTTTGCACACGGGTCAGAACCTGCGGCCATCAGGGCTGGGCTGAAGATGGTACCCGGGCGTGGCAGGGGGGCTCAGCAGCGCCCCCTGGAACGGGGTCCGAAACCTTGGTCCATAAATCAAACACACTTGCATGTAATAATATGAAAGTCGGTACACATATAGATCTCATCGTTTCATATATACTTCATGCTCTTACTTTTTACCTCAGCCCAACAGGAAGTCGGCTATTTAGGGTTGTTTGGAAAACGTATACAATGGAATTTGAAATACTCCTCCTAGAGAAATCATTTAATCGCCACGAATCTCAGTCAGCATGAAGTCAAGACATTGAGGATGAAAAATTGCCAGCGGATTTTTGATATCTCGAACGGTTTGGCCGTGGCGAGGAAACAAATTTATGGCGAGAAAAGTGAGACAGGAAGTGTGTTATAACTTCTGCATAAATTAACAGATCTTGATGAAACTTCAGCAGTGTGTTCGTTGTAAGAGGCCGATCACATGGATGTGACTATTGTGAGTCAAAGTTATAGCGCCACCAACTGGCAGCAGGAAGTGTGTCACTTTCAAAATGCTTTGAAATCACCCTCTTGTTTTTACCCGATTTGCTTCAAACTTTACGTGTATAATGTAAACACACGGCAGATTTAGACCTGTGAAAGGATTATTGATATCTTAGATACTGTTGCCGTGGCAACGCTTCAAACTTTACTTTTCTTTATTGATGCTTTTGAGACTCTTAACATACTTGAAATTGCATGAAACTCGACAGAGACGTCACATTTATTAGCCAGTAGACATGTGCAAAGTTTCAGAAATGGGTGTGGTGAGGGGCTCAGTAGCGCCACCTTTTGACAAAAAAGTGGGGGGTTAGTTTCATCTACAGGTACAAAAATTGGTATTGATATAGTTCTCCTCAAGCCGGACAACTTTCTAATTTACAGTCATTAGCTCCGACCAACAGAAAGTCAGATATTTTGGTTTGAATGTGGAGAAAATGTCAGAATTTTGCAAGTCACTCTCTGAGACTCTGTGAGTTTGTAGGGGAGGGGGGACGTTGGGTCTTGTGAAGTAATACATAGGGCTATACTGCCCTCTTGTGTTCAACATAGTATGGGTTACATTAACTTTTGCACGATATTCTAATTTTTCGAGTTTCACCTGTATGCAGAGTTGACAGAAAAATGTTACACACGCCGTAGCAGGTGAATACAACAAAGAACTAAAGCCTAAAAAACTAAAATTTAATCCACTGTCTGTTCATTCTCTGAGTGGCAATTACAAGAAATGTCCAATAGATGGCATCCAAGCCTCATTGTTCTATTATTTACAACAGGCTGAGTCCAGAATGGGCAGGGACTGAGTTCAACAGTTGCTTGAGCTCTTTTGCCGTCGAATCCCAGAAAAAAGGCAAACACTGTGTCCCCACTCACTATATACATCAACTGAGTGGCGGATACAATTTTTAACAACCTTTAACCATTTACAGCCAGAGCGTTCAAATTTGGGAACAATTATTCCCATAGTTTCTGTCTCAGTGTCATCGTCGTCCAATCACCGATTTTATTTCTGAAATCTGCCCAGATACTCATGACAATACAAGCTAAAGGCACATGTGATTGGTTAAGGGGTTACTGGGCAAGAATAATAACTGTATCGTCATCACCGTCTTCCTTCATTTCAATGGAAAGGTGATATCACGAGAGATTTACTCCAGTGTTGGATTTACTGCTTCAAATTAAATACTGAGGCGATTTTTGCAAGGTAAGAACGTGTGTTGTCTATATTTTCTATAGAAAGTCAAAACGTTTTAGTTACGAAGCATTTATTTGTAGGAGTATTGCTAGTTATTTCTGGAAAAAAAATGACGAAACAACTCAAATAAATGTTTGTGAGCAGTTTTGTGTGAAACCGCGAGCAGCGTCACGTCTAACTCACGAGCCCCGATGAGAGATCGCATTCGCTTCTTCTTGCGTTTGAACGGACAATTTCATAACAACAAAATGTCAAAATACATGATATATTGTCTGTTTTGTCTCAAGTGACCATAAACAGTTGATGAAGAAATCGCGAATCTAAATCTAGTATCAACACTTCCGAGAATGATTATCAGCTTTGTGTCTGACAGCGCGAGGAATCTCATTTTTACTCGCATCTTCATGGAGGTTTGTCGGTTGTATGTAGTTTCACAATCTCAATCAATTAATCTCTGAAATGAATACAGATGTAACAGCACGAAAATAATGAGATTCACAGTTCTCAAAAGATTATATCTCAATAAAACAAGCCGCAAAGACGGCTTGACGGCTTGAATGAAATGCGTTTAAAATCCTCTTAAAGAGACAGTAACAATTTTCCAAGTAAATAAAAAGTAGCCTACAAATGGTTTTCACCCCCAAAATAAATTTCTCTCATCGTATACTCACCCTCATTCCATCCCAGATGTGTATTATTTTCTTTCTTCTAGTGAACACAAATTAAGCTTTTTAGAAGATTATCTCAACCCTGTTGGACCTTTCAATGACTTGAATGGTGATCAGAACTCAGAAGCTACAAAAATCACATAAATGCAGCATAAAAGTAATCCATACCACTCCAGTGGTTAAATCCATGCCTTCAGAAGTGATATTATAGGTGTGGGTTAGATACAGACCTATATATATATATACTTAAAGATGACATCACTCTGAAGTACTGCGTAAAGAATATCCCACATTCGCCCTAAGGGGGCGCTACAGGCCATGCCCAAAATTCCCATTTTCTGGTCAAAAATGTTCTAATTTTGAAAATTGATACTACAGGCCAACAGGAATCCACAAACCAAGAATGGCCCACATTCGCCCTTAGGGGGCGCTACAGGCCATACCCAAAATTCCCATTTTCTGGTCAAAAATGTTCTAATTTTGTAGATTGATACTACAGGCCAACAGGAATCCACAAACCAAGAATGGCCCACATTCGCCCTTAGGGGGCGCTACAGGCCATGCCCTAAATTCCCATTTGCTGGTCAAAAATGTTCTAATTTGGTATATTGACACTACAGGCCAACAGAAATCCACAAACCAAGAATGTCTCACATTCGCCCTTAGGGGGCGCTAAAGGCCATTCCCAAATTGCACATTTTTTTGTCAAATACTTTCTAAATTGGTACATTAATACTACAGGCCAACAGGAACCTACAAACCAAGAATGGCTCACATTCACCCTTAGGGGGAGCTACAGGCCATGCCCAAATGTCATTTTTTCAAAGTGTTTGTATTTCCAACACATTTATTTAGTTTTTCTGAAACCTGGTGAACATACCTCATTTCTCATTGTAAACAAAAAACCCTACAGGATCCATAAGGTCCGACATGATGGATTTTCCTGTACACTGAAAATGTTTAGTTTAGGATTCTGACAGAAAGACATGTTTTTTGGATTTTTTCATTGGGAGGGTTTAACCCCAACCCTCTATTGATCAATTTTAAATGATTTGCCATTTTGAGGAGGAATCGCATTGCTGCTTGCAGCTATATTTTTGAGTTGTTGCTGTGTCCATCATCCTTTGTTTTCCGAAAGCCACCAAGTGGAAATGAGCCCGGTAACTAAAGGCACCAGGGTTGCGGTGCCACCGGCTTGGGCCCTTCATCGCTGCTTGCAGCTTTAATTATTATTATTATTATTATTATTATTATTATTATTATTATTATTATTATTATTTTATCGACTATTCGGGCACTTTTGGGGGCCTTAACATGCTCTAAAACTCTTGAAACTTTGCACACGGGTCAGAACCTGCGGCCATCAGGGCTGGGCTGAAGATGGTACCCGGGCGTGGCAGGGGGGCTCAGCAGCGCCCCCTGGAACGGGGTCCGAAACCTTGGTCCATAAATCAAACACACTTGCATGTAATAATATGAAAGTCGGTACACATATAGATCTCATCGTTTCATATATACTTCATGCTCTTACTTTTTACCTCAGCCCAACAGGAAGTCGGCTATTTAGGGTTGTTTGGAAAACGTATACAATGGAATTTGAAATACTCCTCCTAGAGAAATCATTTAATCGCCACGAATCTCAGTCAGCATGAAGTCAAGACATTGAGGATGAAAAATTGCCAGCGGATTTTTGATATCTCGAACGGTTTGGCCGTGGCGAGGAAACAAATTTATGGCGAGAAAAGTGAGACAGGAAGTGTGTTATAACTTCTGCATAAATTAACAGATCTTGATGAAACTTCAGCAGTGTGTTCGTTGTAAGAGGCCGATCACATGGATGTGACTATTGTGAGTCAAAGTTATAGCGCCACCAACTGGCAGCAGGAAGTGTGTCACTTTCAAAATGCTTTGAAATCACCCTCTTGTTTTTACCCGATTTGCTTCAAACTTTACGTGTATAATGTAAACACACGGCAGATTTAGACCTGTGAAAGGATTATTGATATCTTAGATACTGTTGCCGTGGCAACACTTCAAACTTTACTTTTCTTTATTGATGCTTTTGAGACTCTTAACATACTTGAAATTGCATGAAACTCGACAGAGACGTCACATTTATTAGCCAGTAGACATGTGCAAAGTTTCAGAAATGGGTGTGGTGAGGGGCTCAGTAGCGCCACCTTTTGACAAAAAAGTGGGGGGTTAGTTTCATCTACAGGTACAAAAATTGGTATTGATATAGTTCTCCTCAAGCCGGACAACTTTCTAATTTACAGTCATTAGCTCCGACCAACAGAAAGTCAGATATTTTGGTTTGAATGTGGAGAAAATGTCAGAATTTTGCAAGTCACTCTCTAAGACTTTGTGTGTGAGGAGTAGGAAGGGAGGGGGGCTTGTGAAGTAATACATAGGGCTATACTGCCCTCTTGTGTTCAACATAGTATGGGTTACATTAACTTTTGCACGATATTCTAATTTTTCGAGTTTCACCTGTATGCAGAGTTGACAGAAAAATGTTACACACGCCGTAGCAGGTGAATACAACAAAGAACTAAAGCCTAAAAAACTAAAGTTTAATCCACTGTCTGTTCATTCTCTGAGTGGCAATTACAAGAAATGTCCAATAGATGGCATCCAAGCCTCATTGTTCAATGATTTACAACAGGTCTGAGTCCAGAATGGGCAGGGACTGAGTTCAACAGTTGCTTGAGCTCTTTTGCAGTCGAATCCCAGAAAAAAGGCAAACAATGTGTCCCCACTCAATATATACATCAACTGAGTGGAGGATACAATTTTTAACAACCTTTAACCATTTACAGCCAGAGCGTTCAAATTTGGGAACAATTATTCCCATGGTTCCTGTCTCAGTGTCATCGTCGTCCGATCACCGATTTTATTTCTGAAGTCTGCCCAGATACTCATGACAATACAAGCTAAAGGCACATGTGATTGGTTAAGGGGTTACTGGGCAAGAATAATAACTGTATCGTCATCACCGTCTTCCTTCATTTCAATGGAAAGGTGATATCACGAGAGATTTACTCCAGTGTTGGATTTACTGCTTCAAATTAAATACTGAGGCGATTTTTGCAAGGTAAGAACGTGTGTTGTCTATATTTTCTATAGAAAGTCAAAACGTTTTAGTTACGAAGCATTTATTTGTAGGAGTATTGCTAGTTATTTCTGGAAAAAAATGACAAAATAACTCAAATAAATGTTTGTGAGCAGTTTTGTGTGAAACCGCGAGATGCGTCGCGTCTAACGCACGAGCCCCGATGAGAGATCGCATTCGCTTCTTCTTGCGTTTGAACGGACAATTTCATACTACAAAATGTCAAATTACATGATATATTGTCTGTTTTGTCCCAAGTGAACATAAACAGTTGATGAAGAAATCGCGAATCGAAATCTAGTATCAACACTTCCGAGAATGATTATCAGCGTTGTGCCTGACAGCGCATCTCATTTTTACTCGCATCTTCATGGAGGTTTGTCGGTTGTATGTAGTTTCACAATCTCAATCAAGTAATCTCTGAAATGAATACAGATGTAACAGCACGAAAATAATGAGACTTCACAGTTCTCAAAAGATTAAACTCACTAAAACAAGCCGCACAGAGTGTGCCTTGAATGAAATGCGTTTAAAATCCTCTTAAAGAGACAGTAACAATTTTCCAAGTAAATAAAAAGTAGGCCTACAAATGGTTTTCACCCCAAAAATAAATTTCTCTCATCGTATACTCACCCTCATTGCATCCCAGATGTGTATTGTTTTCTTTCTTCTAGTGAACACAAATTAAGCTTTTTAGAAGATTATCTCAACCCTGTTGGACCTTTCAATGACTTGAATGGTGATCAGAACTCAGAAGCTACAAAAATCAAATAAATGCAGCATAAAAGTAATCCATACCACTCCAGTGGTTAAATCCATGCCTTCAGAAGTGATATTATAGGTGTGGGTTAGAAATAGACCTATATATATATACTTAAAGATGACATCACTCTGAAGTACTGCGTAAAGAATATCCCACATTCGCCCTTAGGGGGCGCTACAGGCCATGCCCAAAATTCCCATTTTCTGGTCAAAAATGTTATAATGTTGTATATTGATACTACAGGCCAACAGGAATTCACAAACCAAGAGTGGCCCACATTCGCCCTTATGGGGCGCTACAGGCCACGCCCTAAATTCCCATTTGCTGGTCAAAAATGTTCTAATTTGGTACATTGATACTACAGGCCAACAGGAACCCACAAACAAAGAATTGCCCATATTCGCCATTAGGGGGCGCTACAGGCTATGCCCAAAATTCCCATTTTATGGTCAAAAATTTTCTAATTTGGTATATTGACACTACAGGCCAACAGAAATCCACAAACCAAGAATGTCTCACATTCGCCCTTAGGGGGCGCTAAAGGCCATTCCCAAATTGCACATTTTTTTGTCAAATACTTTCTAATTTGGTACATTAATACTACAGGCCAACAGGAACCTACAAACCAAGAATGGCTCACATTCGCCCTTAGGGGGCGCTACATGCCATGCCCAAATGTCATTTTTTTAAAGTGATTGTATTTCCACCCCATTTATTTAGTTTTCTGAAACCTGGTGAACATACCTCATTTCTCATTGTAAACAAAAAACCCTACAGGATCCATAAGGTCCGGCATGATGGATTTTCCTGTACACTGAAAATGTTTAGTTTAGGATTCAGACAGAAAGACATGTTTTTTGGATTTTTTCATTGGGAGGGTTTAACCCCAACCCTCTATTGATCAATTTTAAATGATTTGCCATTTTGAGGAGGAATCGCATTGCTGCTTGCAGCTATATTTTTGAGTTGTTGCTGTGTCCATCATCCTTTGTTTTCCGAAAGCCACCAAGTGGAAATGAGCCCGGTAACTAAAGGCACCAGGGTTGCGGTGCCACCGGCTTGGGCCCGTCATCGCTGCTTGCAGCTTTAATTGTTTTGTTTAATTTTAATTAGTTCCAGGCATCCAAGAAGTATCTGTTCACAGAACACGTGATTCAGATTTTAATGTTCACACTTGATAACAGTCAAGTCAATGTTACTGCTACGAGTCACAATGAATTAAGCACTTCTTGCTGTTGTTTTGAATGTGTTTGACAACTCACCAGAAATGTTCTAGGAAGAAAGACATCAATTCCTTTTCTCTTCGTAGATATGCTTTTTTCAAATCTCGTGGGAAAATAGATAAAAAAATTGTGACAACACCATGTTGTTCATAGGGATGTATACAAATTTTTGTCCAAACAAATGCTGTCTAGATAGATAGTGCCACCTAATATCACCTGCCTCTGACTAGCAATAGTACGTAGCAAAACATGATTCACAGCTGTGATTTAAATTAAAGGATTTTGGCTATTAAAAATGGGACAAGCCCTTTAATATGTCTGTAACACAGATCATATTCATGGGCAAGGAAGAGGCGAGAAACCGGCTTGACATATAAACTAAAGGTTTAATGGAGAACTCAAAAGACAAACACATAAGATAACGGACGTCCGTAATTGAGCTCTCTCTCTCGATCGCCGTCTGCGAGTGGCCTTTATCCCTCTTGACGGCTTAATTAGCCTAATACGGGACCGGGCGTGCGTAATCACGCGCCGGTCCCGCCCTCCACCGTGCCACAATGTCCCACCACAACTTCCTGTTTCATTAGAATATACATTAACGTATGAAAGAAAACTCAAGCGATTTAATGGGTTCATTAACTATATCGCAAAAATAAGTAAATTTCTCTTTACATTACTGTGGTGATGGGGTCTTGGCCGAGGACGTCTGTGGAGAGCGAGGCCGCTAGAGGAAGTCACTGGAAATTATCTATAACAGCTGTTTGTGTTTGCAGTGAGAGCTGAGAGGTATATAAAAGAGCTGTCCAGTCTGCCAGAGGAGAGAGAGATACACACAGCAGAGTGTTCTGTGTGTTTTGTGTTGTGCTGAAAAGAAAGCCTTGTTGTGTTAGCTGAGAAATTGTGTAAAATAAAAGACTTGTGTTGAAAGTTTACCTGGCCCTCACTTCCTCCTTGAGAAGAAAGTGAGAGACCTTGTCACAATTACATATTGAGATGTTGTATTGCTTTTTATGCCCTGGTGTGCAGGGGTGTAAAGTAATGAATTATAAATACTCACGTTACTGTAATTAACTACCTTTTCCCAAGAATTTTACTTTTTTTAGTAGTTTAAAATTTTTTGAGTGAAACTTGCGTTTTAAGTGCTGTAACTGTATTTTTACTGCGCTATTTTCCCACTATCTGTGTTTGCTACATCCCTGTCCTGATTTTATTTTTATCTATTGACATGATTGGCTAGGGAGAGTCTCGTGAATCCCTTCAAATCAAAACACACATAATAAACTGCTGCAGATCCGGCGCCAACTGTGGAGAATGCCTCAAGCACAGTTTAGAGCTGAATATCTTGGCCGCACCTGGAAGGGCTTTTCACAGTGAAAAAGGCCAATTGCATGATTGTTTCATGTGAGTTTAACTTGCTCAAGCCATATATCAGCATTAATCCTGCCTCTAATTTGAAGAAACATATTGAGGTAAATTTCATATTTCTGCTTAATAGATTTTGTGTGTCTATAACATAGCCTGTAATTGAATTATCTATCACTGAGATTATTGGGCTGCTGTGAGAGATTAATGGAATGTTATCAATAGGGCTGGGCAATAAAATTATCTAGATGTTTATCTGAAAAAAGAGAGATGTCCTCGATCAAACTTTTGAGTAATTTTTTATATTTAGCCTATGTTCTACAGTACATCTAGAATGTCTCGGTTACGTATGTAACCTCCATTCCCTGATGGAGGGAACGAGACGTTGTGTCGAAGAAGCGACACTAGGGGTCTCTCTTGAGCGCCAAAAGATGCCTCTGATCTATGAAAAAAGGCCAATGAAAGTTGGCGAACAGTATTTGCATACCCCGCCTCCGGATACGGATATAAAGGCGAGGGAAATACGCTCGTTCATTCAGGATTTTTCTGAGGAGCCGGGAGTGTTCCGGGCACCTCAGCGGCTCGGCTCAGCGACGTGGCCGGGAAGACACAACGTCTTGTTCCCTCCATCAGGGAACGGAGGTTACATACGTAACCGAGACGTTCCCCATCTGTCGCTCACTTCGACGTCGTGTCGAAGAAGTGACACTAGGGGTCCACTTCAAAACTTGCCATGCGCTGAGCCGTGTACGTGTACTGCTTACGCAGAAGCGGGCAGGTATTTCTACGTGCACAAGTGACCAACTGTGTTCAGGCTGCACGTACTCTTCCCCAATGCCCCCAAAAAGTCGTCAGAATCCTTTTGGTTGCCCTAGGGGGGAACAAGGTGACGCTCCCAACTAGGGAACGGGCCAAGCCTGGCTGGGCCTCTTTTCTCTCTATGTTTTCTCGGCATAGAGCAAGAGCAGCCGGGGCCCTTACCGCATCGAGGAAAGGGGGTCTTATCCCGAATTCCTATTCTTTTAGGGGGAAAAGACCCTGCGGAGGCCACACCCACCCGAAAGGGGAGGTAGAGGTGGCAAAATACATCACATGGCCTCTTGGGTCACATGTGGGAAGAATGGCGCGGTGGTAGATCCAACCTCGAGAAGGGGGGAGTTGCTACAACATGGCGACCGGAGGGCAGCAAAGGACTGCCTAAGGGAGACGCGGGTCAGCTCGTAAGGTGACCGTACTGCGGAAGTACACACAGGAGGAGTCCCGTAGGAGGCCTGATCTGTGGAGCACCTATTCCAGTAGGGGTAGCCTGGGATAGTGGACTGGGCCAGCAAGTTCCTCCGCTGAACTGCTGCGCTGGCCCAAAGGGTTAGGGAGGAATCAACCAGGGACCTAGGTCTCCTGGGAAAGAAGCGCACTGTTTTGCCTCGGCAGAGGGAAACGGCACTGGAACAAGCGATTCACCTGGTCAGACCATCGACGTGTACCGAGTTCTACGGGCTCGGACCTGAGAAAACACGGGATGAGACTGACTCAACCCTGAGATTGTAATATCTCGTAAAGGTGTTAGGTGCTGCCCAGCCCACAGCTCTGCAAATGTCTGCTAGGGAGGTGCCCCTAGCCAGTGCCCATGAGGATGCCACGCTTCTAGTAGAGTGGGCTCAAACCCGCAGAGGGGGTGGCACGGCCTGTGTGTGATATGCCAGCAGAGTGGCGTCCACCACCCAGTGGGACAACCTTTGTTTGGAGACAGCGTTCCCTTTCTGCTGTCCTCCAAAACAGACAAAGAGCTGTTCAGAGCACCTGAAGCTCTGGGTGCGTTCCAGGTAGGCACGCAAGGCACGTACCGGACACAGCAGTGAGGGGGCTGGGTCTGCCTCCTCCCGGGGCAGCGCTTGTAGGTTCACTACCTGATCCTGAAGGGCGTGGTAGGAACCTTGGGCACATAGCCCGGTCGAGGTCTTAGGATCACATGAGTATCTGCCGGACCGAGCTCCAGGCAAGTGTCGTTAGTAGAGAACGCTTGCAGGTCCCCAACCCTCTTAATGGAAGCGAGCGCGATCAGCAGGGCCGTCTTTTTAAGGAGAGGGCCCTGAGCCAACTGATTCTAGTGGCCCGGGGGGGGATCTCTGAAGACCGGCGAGGACCACCGAGAGATCCCAGGAGGGCAACAGGTTTGGCCGGGAGGGGTTTAACCTCCGGGCACCTCTTAGGAACCTGACGATTAAGTCGTGCTTACCCAGAGACTTGCCGTCTACTGGGTCGTGGTGAGCTGCGACAGTGGCAACATACACCTTCAAGGTGGACGGGGACAGCCTCCCCTCCAACCTCTCCTGTAGGAACAGGAGCACCGACCTAACTGCGCACCTCTGTGGGTCTTCTGCCCAGGAAGAACACCAATTCGCGAACAGACGCCATTTCAGGGCGTAGAGTTGCCTGGTAGAAGGGGCTCTGGCTTGTTTGATCGTGGCTACAACCATGGTGGTAGACCAGCTAGATCTTCTGCGTCCCGTTCAGGGGCCAGATGTGGAGGTTCCAAAGGTCTGGGTGCGGATGCCAGAGCGTGCCCCGTCCCTGAGAAAGAAGGTCCTTCCTCAGGGGAATTCGCCAGGGAGGGGCTGTCACGAGGAGTACAAGGTCCGAGAACCAGGCCCGGGTGGGCCAGTAAGGAGCCACGAGAGTGACTTGCTCCTCGTCCTCCCTGACCTTGCACAGCACCTGTGCAAAAAGGCTCACTGGGGGAATGTGTACTTGCGCAGCCCCACCGGCCAGCTGTGTGCCGGTGCATCTGCCCCGAGGGGAGCCTCTGAGCGGGCGTACCAGAGCGGGCAGTGGGAGGTCTCTCGGGAGGCAGAGGGGTCTACCTGGGCCTTGCCGAACCGTTCCCAAATCAGCTGAACCGAGTGGGGGTGAAGCCTCCACTCTCCACCAGGCAAGCGTTGTCGTGACAGCGCGTCCGCTATCACATTGAGGTTGCCGGGGATGTGAGTGGCATGCAGCGACTTGAGTCGGTGCTGGCTCCAAAGGAGGAGACAACGGGCGAGTTGTGACATGTGGCGGGAGCGTACGCCGTCTTGGAGATTTATGTACGCGACTGCAGTGGTGCTGTCCAACCTGATTAGGATATGTTCGTCCCAAATTAACGGGAGAAACTTCCGCAGGGGCAAAAGAACGGTCAACAACTCGAGGCAGTTGATGTGCCAACGCAGCCGGGCCCCTTTCCAACGGTCTGAGGCTGCGTGCCCGTTGCAAATGGTGCCCCAAC
Source organism: Moxostoma hubbsi (assembly GCA_032164185.1). Taxonomy (NCBI): domain Eukaryota; kingdom Metazoa; phylum Chordata; class Actinopteri; order Cypriniformes; family Catostomidae; genus Moxostoma; species Moxostoma hubbsi. The sequence continues at coordinate 9,052,397 of JAVLUX010000001.1, forward strand.
CCGATCTGGAGGCGTCGGTCGTGACCAGGACGTGTCTGGACACCTGCTGTAGGGGTACTCCTGCCCATAAGAAACAGAGGTCTGTCCAGGGGTTGAATGCTTGGCAGCAGGCGGGGGTGATTGTTACCCGGTGCGTGCCATGGCGCCATGCTCGTCTCGGGACTTGGGTCTGAAGCCAGTGTTGGAGTGGTCTCATATGCATCAACCCCAGTGGCGCGACTGCCGTGGAGGACGCCATATGCCCCAGGAGCCTCTGGAAAGGTTTTAAAGGGACTGCTGTGCCGGCCTGAAGGCGGCTGACTGGGCACGCCCGTAGGTGAGGCGTGCCGACATTGAGACCGAGTCTAACTCCATACCGAGAAAAGAGATGCTCTGGACTGGAGTAAGCTTGCTCTTTTCCCGGTTGACCTGAAGCCCCAACGGCTGAGGTGCCTGAGCACCTGGTCTCTGTGGGTGCATAGTCACTCGCGAGTGGACCAGGACAAGCCAGTCATCGAGGTAATTGAGTATGCGGATGCCGGCTTCTCGGATCGGAGCAAGAGTTGCCTCTGCGACTTTCGTGAAGACACGAGGGGACAGAGACATGCCGAAGGGGAGGACTTTGTACTGACACGCCTGGCCATCAAACGCAAACCGCAGGCTTTAAGGGGCGGTGTCGAGGCAGGATGGAGACGGGGAAGTACGTGTCCTTCAGGTCTACCGCTGCGAACCAATCTAGATGCCGGACGCAGGTTAAGCGTGAGCATTTTCAACGCTTGGTTGAAAACTCGCAAGTCCAAGATTGGTCGTAAGCCGCCGCCTTTCTTGGGTACGATGAGGTAAGGGCTGTAGAAACCCTCCTTCATCTCGGTTGGATGGACAGGCTCTATCGCGTCTTTGGCCAGAAGAGTCGCGATTTCTGCACGCAGGGACTGGGCATGTTCGCCGTATACTGCGGAAAAGCGGACGCCCATGAAGGGGGGCGGGGGCCTGGCAAATTGAATTGCAGAACCGAGTTGGATGGTCCGGGCCAGCCAGCGAGACGGGTTGGGAAGTGAAAGCCACGTGTCCAACCTCTGCGCTAGGGGCACCAAGGGGACGTTAATTTTTACGTACCCGGCAGGGCTTCGCAGCGGGGCGGAGCAGGTAGGGCAGCGTTGGGCAGCAACAGGGCGACCCGCAGCTGGGGTGCTGAGAAAAGACTCAAAGCACTTACCTTGCTCCGCACACCCGGCAGGGGGCGGGTTAGCGACTGAGGAGGAGGTCCCGGGTAGGCGTCCTCTAGACTCGTCTAACCAGCCGGCCAGGGGGGCAGTCGTGGGGCTGGAGACGGGTGGTCCGTGTCCAGGAAGCCGGGACTGCTGAGATCTGGTGACAGAGTGCCGTGAGAACGGCATTTGCGGGCCAGGTGACCCAGAGACAAAAGGAAATAGCTCGTTACAGAGAATATGAGAATGTGAAAACTAATTCGACAAAAAATTCTCCTCCCGGCCCTCCACCGGGGACGGAGCGGTCTTACCACCTCCGGAGCTAACATCTTGGTCCCTGGGTTGAGCGTCTACGGACAGCCTGGGAGCCTTCCGGGTCCTCGAGGGGGTCCGTGAGATGGGGGCGTCTGTTTCCTGCAGAGTGCTCGACGCTGGGGCTGAGAGCTGGGCCCGGGTTGAGGCGGAGCAGGGTGTTTCATAGCCGCAGGAGGACGCCCTCGGCGAGCAGACGGGGCATGGCCCATGGCGGCAGGCTTGCGGCGGGGCAGGATGTGCAGTGGCCTCCGTCTGCTTCACTGCTGAGGACTGCTGGGCAGAGTCATCAATGGTGGCGCCAAATGGACGGAACTGGGAGACGGGGGTGTGGGAGAAGGTGTGCCTTGTCTACCTCCCGCATTTCGACCAGGTCCAGTCCACAGATGCATTTCTGGACCACAAAGGGTGGCCATCGCCTGTTCGAGTGCTGGCGCTTCTGACCTCCGTGGCCCGGGGGCCACGTGGCTGTGAGCGGCGCACCTGCCCGCGGGACCGATCAAGTAGCCCGGGAAAGCATAGCGGATCTCCGTGAAGTGGCTTTCTCTCATTACAAAAGAAAGCCACGCAACCGCAATGTTGCCATGGCTATGTTCTCGCACTGAGAACATGAACCATTCATAAAACGCTGCCTGCGTGTGATCGCAGCCCAGGCATGCAAAACAGCTTTTTATGACCGAGAGAGGTGGGGAGAGATCAACGCATCCAGAAACTACACAGGGGCGAAAATTACATCTTTATAAAGACGCGTCCTGAAAAGGACGTTCAACGCCGCTGTGTAATGCTCTTTCAGAGAAATAAACTATTTTACAGAGAAAATCACTCTTTCAACTCTTTTAACTCTGCGCTGTCGAAGCGCCCAGGGGCAAACTGCACGCCGGCAGTGAAGAGAAAAGCTGCTGAAGTGCGCCGTAGATCCAACAGCAAAGCAGAGCGTCAGAGGATAGAAGCAGGATCAGTTGTGTCATTCGCAGCTGGCTGCATACACACGACCATCGGCTCCGAAGAAAATTACTGAATGAACGAGCGTATTTCCCTCGCCTTTATATCCGTATCCGGAGGCGGGGTATGCAAATACTGTTCGCCAACTTTCATTGGCCTTTTTTCATAGATCAGAGGCATCTTTCGGCGCTCAAGAGAGACCCCTAGTGTCGCTTCTTCGACACGACGTCGAAGTGAGCGACAGACGGGGAACAGGGGGGTTCATTACATCAATCGCGATATAAAGAGCACCACTTGTTGGTTGATCTAGATGAAATATAAAAGATTTATTTTTTATTTCCTGACTTCTGTAGCTGTGTGTTGTTTGATTAAGCGCTAATGCGGTTACGTGCTTAAATGATCAAATACACTTTATAATTCCACCCGTCTTGATGAGAATTGTATGTAAAGGCAGTCGTTTATGTCTGTATGTCTAAAGTGAATTTAAACAGTGGGACAAAAAGCATCAAAGCATCTGTTTACATTAAAATGTTGGACTTGAAGTAACCAAATTGTGCACTGTCTAGTAGGCTATGTCATATAAAGGCTATTAATCAAACAACATTAACAAGGAAACAAGAAAACCACTCACTATTTTTGGCTGAATAACTTTAGTAGCTTTAAAAGTATTAATGTAATAGAATAATACAGTGACATTTTTAAAAAATAATATTTTTTGAAAATATTGTTCGTTTTTTTTTTATAATACTGACCCCTGGTGTAGAGAGTGTTAATTGGTATAATAAAGTACCAGGAAAGTAGAGATGATAAAATAATTTTTAATTATGCTTAGCCTTTATCAAGTTTTTTCTAATGCCTGATAGAAAAATATTAACCTTTTGCAGAGCAATAATTAAGGCAGAATAGTCCCATCAGTCACTCCGTAAGTCCAGCTCTGTATGTCCATTTTCCAAAAATCCAAAAATTGGACAGTGAATCCAAAATTTGATGCTCAAAAGCACATAAAAGCAGCATAAAAGTAATACATACAACTCCAGTGGTTTAATCCATGACTTCAGAATTAATATGACAGGTGTGGGTGAGAAACAGATCAATATTTAAGTCAATTTTTGCAAGAAATTCTTCTCTCTGCCCATTAGGTGGCAATATGCATGAAGAATGTGAATTACAAAAAAACACAAGAAGAAAGTGAAAGAAGAAAGTGGAGATTGACTGAGCAGGGAGGATAATTAATAGGTGATCTGTTTCTCACCACATCTATCATTTATTCTGAAGACATGGATTAAACCACTGGAGGCACATGGATTAGACTACTTTTATGATGATTTATGTGATTTGTGGAGATTCAATATTTTATCACTGATTCACTTTCACTGTATGGACCAAAAGAGCTGAGATATACTTCCAAAAAAAATTATTTGTGTTCTGCAGAAGAAAGAAAGTCATACACATCCAGGATGGCATGAGGGTGAGTAAATGAAGAATACATTTTATTTTTGGGTGAATTATTCCTTTTTAAGCGTGATGTAGCCCCTGTTCAAACAGCTTTTCCCATGTCTGCTCTACCTCCTCTATTGTGCAGGACATGATGTGCCAAGTGATCCTGCTTATTTAGCATTTTTTTTGCATTCCTCGCATTGTTTGAAAATGGGAAATTTAGACCTACACATAAACTGATTTAATGTAATTGTTTCATACATTACGATTTAAAATGGTGATCAGTGTATTGAAAATAACTTTTTAATCTTTTCATTTCATGTCCCCCTTTTATTTTTTGGAATCAGATTCATGTAGTGTTCATCATAGATAAGTGATATATTTTAAAAGTTGGCATACACTGTTCATTATAATTGGGCACAGGATTTGCAACTCGGTACTCAATACTCACTACTCATGAGTACTTTTAAATGAGCAACACTTTTACTCATTATTGAGTAGTTTTTAGGACATCTACTTTTATTCTACTCACACAAAATTTTTTGGGAAGTAACAGTACTTCTACTTGAGTATGATTTTTCAGTACTCTTTCCCCCCTGCTGGTATGTCTCATTTTCTGGTGTGTAAAATGTATTTAAATGTAATATTAAAAACCAGAATCAGAGTCCATATGAAGGCCAAACTGTCAAACAGCCCTTACACAGCCATGAAGTCAAGATCATATAGGAGCACATATATGAAACTCTCTCTCTCTCTCTCTCTCTCTCTCTCTCTCTCTCTCTCTCTACAGAGCAGCTCCTGGAGTTCATGCATCAGCTGCCGGCATTTGCTAACATGACCATGTCTGTGAGGGGGGAGTTGTGTGGGGTCATGATGTTTGAGGTGGTGGAACAGGAGGGAACCATCATACTCCATGACAAACAGGAAGTAGAGACACACTATTAATTTAATATTTTCTTTAACCCCAGACATCGACTATTAATTCATTTGAAGTCAACACAATTTACACTTATGGTCAGATGTAAAGGATCTATTCACACAAATTCTGAATGTTTAGTGCAAAAAGCATGCACAATTAAGATTTACAAACATTTTTCAGTCCAATTATAATATTTGTAAAGTTGTTTTACAAATTACAAATTTACAATGTCATTTTTCAGTAATATATGATAATTTCTTACCCCATCTGTGTCCTGGCTTTGTTGCTCTTTAAATGTTGACACTCAGAATTAGGATGTGTTTATGCTCAAAAAAGCATATTGCAGTGCTGCAGAATGAAACAGAATGGGGGTCTCAAGCAGAGTTATGTTTTGCCACAGCGTCTTAAAGCGGCACGAGACACATCCCGACGGTCTAAGATGTCACGAAAGTCTCCTTTGTTATGCAGGAATAGTAGGCCTGTCTGCTCTCCTGCTCTCTCCTCTTGACGTTTCCGACTGAGCGTCAATGGTGGGGTTATGGGTGTGATGATGTAAATGTAGGTGTTGATTTCTTGCTGTGGAGGCGGTCATGCATCAATGAGACTCTGTATTTGATACATCAGGCTTTAAAAGTCATTATCCTCCTGAGGCCCAGCAATTAATTTTTGTGTAGGACATTTTTTTTTAATTATATTTATAGATATTTAAGTTTTTCTTAGCTCATACATGCGACAGTTGTAAATCTTGGGGTATTATCAGAGGACTAAGTGAGCTTTTCAGAAATAAAACATTTTTGAGAGTTTGGCCATGACAACTTTCTCTCCTTGGTCTATAAATATGGACTGAAATGTATCATAGTTAAATTCAGTACATCAAATACAATATGAATAAAAAATAAAAAAAGATTCTATAAAAATTTTTATCACGTGTATTTTATGTACCGAACACTATATTGACATTTAAAAAAAGGAAAATTGAAAAACATTTTTCACTGGGTCTTAAGAACTTATGGTAAGATGATATCATAATAGCCTGTAATGTAAAATAATGAGATCTCTATAACGACAGAGCTGGCATATTTGAAAATACAGAGAAATATTAGTTCACTCTTTAAATACATCTTATAAAAAGTACTATATGTCTGAATTTTCAAAGCTCAGTGATTTATACATATATATAAATTAGTGATGCACGGAAATGAAAATTCTGGGGCGAAACCGAAAATTCAGGATCCACTTGAATTTGAAAACTACAAACCAATAAAATGATCACACTTTTATTGTAAGTAACGCACCAAAATTGGACAGAAAATATATTAAAAAATTATTGAATCTTTTTTATTACCAATTATTCAAATAATGTAACATTTTAGAACTATAAGGATATGCAAAACAGCAGTCAAGTAATGAACTTAGCAGCTCAAGTATAGCATCTTGCAAATTCAAAAAGTTTAAATATGCTACACAGTGATTTAATGAAAACAACAGGCAAAACACAGAACGGCAGAGGGCCTCTATTCTGTTTATGTAAACGTATTTCCACTTTAATATAAAACATTTGTGCAAAACAACAGTGCAAAACAGCAGTAATAGAACGGAAACCAAGCTCAAACTGTAAATGACAGATGTAGTCTCAAGTGAAGAACAAAGTTTTGCAGGGGTAAACCTATTTTAATGTAATTAATATACACATAGCAAATTGGACTGCTTTCTATTTAAGTAAAAGTGGCAGGAAAAGTAAAAATGGTTTCTCTTCAAGAACAAAAGTTGCTCAGCTTTCTAGCAGGAGAGACGGTTCCTCTTCTCATCAAGAAACTGAGATGCTGCACTGAATAGCCTCTCTCTCTCTCTGTGCTGGTGCTTGGGGCAGATAAATACCTGCGTGCAGTCCGCAATCTTTGTTCATGTACCAGTAGTAAAGAGGATTGTCGCGTTCATGTGATATGAGCGTGGCGCAATCGTCTGTGTTCCGCAACTGCTTTCGGGCCCTTGGATAACATATAACGTGTGAGTAAGGGCAGCCAGTGGACTTTCTGGTGCCTCCCTAGGGAGTTGGTGCATTGGTGCCTTACGCATACTGCTTAGTATGCGTATAGGGAGCGGCGGTACTTCTTTGAAGTATTTCCACACCGCTGACATCGGCCTTTGCTTGGTAGCGCTGTGATAAAGGCTAGATTGATCTAGAGTGAAACTCGGTGGCCGAAATTTCGGTGCATCCCTAATATATACTGTGTATATATATATATATATATATATATATATATATATATATATATATATATTTATATATATATATACACACAGTGGGCATGAATGGAATGGATATTGAGATATATACCCCAAAAGCCTTTTGTATCATATCTGATACATATCTTTTTCAATAAAATAATATACAGAATTTGAACCAAGCACAAGTTGTTTATATTCAGCAAATACTCACTTTAAATATCAGTTACAATATAATCATTACTGTTACTTTTACTTTATTAAAATAAGCTGTCATTTATCCCAAAATACTTTAAGAGTACATTTTCATGCAAGACAGCCGCCATTTGAAATAGATGATGTAAACATTGAAACCACACTTTTTTTCCACAAATAACCACTAGATGGTGCCATAAACATGTTTGGCTTGACAGCTTGAACAGGGCATGAAACAGGAGCTGTCAAACATTGTGTATCATATTAGATAAAATTGCAATATAGGGTTAGAAGTGAATAATAATAGATTTGAAAAATAAACGTTAGCATTGTGACACATGAGGATATTCTGGTGGGTGGCCTCGATATTCAGCCTCTTCATCCCGGTCACAAAGCCTCCTCAAAAGGCTTTTTACGATGTTGTTTGAGGAGAGAACAAGTCCTCAAAATCCACTCCAAACATACATTCAGGTTTGAGTTCGTTCTTGGATGGAACGCCCACTTTTCATAATCCAATCATTTCCCAAAGGATAAAATCCGGTCCCACCATATTAGTTAAATATGCTGTTTTACCCAGGGAAAAAAGAATGCTATGGAAGTAAAATGGGTTACTGTGTTGCAGTTTTAGATTGATTTTAAACATCACACTAGAACAGAACTGTCTGTACAGCAGCCACATGTCTGATCTAGTGTATTTCAAGACTTCAAGCTTACTGTCTATTAATGGCTCATGATCAGATTAATTATACTAAAGCAGCAGCTTTGTTCCTCTGAGCCTCTGTACTACACTTTCTCACTCTACTGTATACCCATGCTCCTCTAGAGAGCAGTGCAGCTTTTCTGAGCTTTCTTAAAAGGTTTTTTTTTTTGCCATTAGTCATGAGACACGACAGACTATCTAAAGCTGCACAGAGCTCGTCATAAATGAGTTTAAAACAAGATAGTTTGAATGACACATTCAGCATTGATACTGTGTTGTGTTGTGGGGGTGTGGGGTGTGCATGTGTGTGCGTGTGTGTGTGTGTGTGGGCAACAGTGAAGGTCAACAAAACAAGCACAATTTCTGTGCTGAAGAGAAAGAGAAATAAAAGAGAGGAAGCGAGGAAAGGTCAAGATGTTTCTGAGTATTTATTGCAGTTTCTGGACTGAGTTAAAAATACACAAAAATTAAGTCCAATTTGTGTTCTTTTTCAAAAAAGTATCAGTGAAAGGAGCTTAAAACTCAGAAGTTATTGATTGTCACCCTGAGGTGGTCGAACTTATAGGAGCGGTTGTATTTTCTGTTTTTTTTGCCACCTTATAAACATTTTGGACATGTCTGTATGGACTCTTTTCTCATGTACAGATTTGCAATTGCAGAGTATACTGATATAAATGTACATTTAATACATTTATAACATATGTACATTTTGAAACAAGTAGTTTCAAAATTTGACATCACAGTCTCTGAGAAGGGTCCATAAAATTTCCAAAAGCATTGAAATTTGTACAATTTCATTATTTTCTAGCAGAAAATATTAAATGAACTGAGTGAAAAAAAATAAAATAAAAAAAATTGCCAGAATGGGTTAACAGGGTTGCACTGCAAAGTTGAATAGTACAGTTTTAATAGTTCAACTGAATAGTATATTTTTAGTAATTACAATATGTTAATAACATTTGCTTCCCTACAATTAAAGATCAAATCAACTGAATATGTCAAAATTATGACATTGTTCTATGATTTTGATTGTTTGATACAATCAAGAATGTAAAGACCTCTGAGGTGGGACAGGCCGAAAACACAATTTTTCTGCTTTTCATGCTGTTTTAATTGAATGTTTGACAATAGTGTAATATATGTAATCGCTTTCTCTATAAAGATTATGAGATTGGTGCCTTTATTGCTTTGAAAAAACAATTGGACACCAATATAGACTATTCTTGGAAAGGGCCTTTTGCTGCAGCTGTGCCACACAAAAGCATAAAGAACGTTTGCTATGGTAAAATTACTGCCAAAGTAATGCCAATGACACTATCACATCTTATCTCCATAATAACATGATTTTAAGAATAATTCTAATCTGCATAAATCTCATTGTACTTCTTTATTAACAAGTGTGTAATCTTTTTAAAGCGTCGCATGTTGAATCATATAGATTCTGAGTTTGTATACATGTTGAGTGTACAGTCTGTTATCATAGTCCACTGATGAGTGTTGTGTGTATGTTTCTGTGTGCAGTTAGACATGTGGTACGTGATCCTGAACGGTGCTGTTGAGATCACTTATGGAGATGGCCGAGCAGAGATCCTGTGCATGGGCAATAGTTTTGGCATCTCACCGTCTTTAGACAGACAGTTCATGAATGGAGTGTTGCGCACCAGAGGAGACGACTGCCAGGTAAGACCAATTCTAGTTGTTCACATTATCATTAAGTCATTTATACAGATCACACTTGCCGTAATTATGTTTAAAGTGCAATACTTTGCTATATGTCTATGATGACACTAATTAGAACATTTAAACTGATTGTTCACCCAAAAATGAAAAGTGCATAATTTTCTTGCCCTCATGTCATTAGAAACCTGCATGAGTTTCATTGATCCGTGGAACACAAAAGGTGAAGTAGAGCAGATTTTCCATCGAAGCGCTTGTAGCTCATTTGCACTTATGCATATTCAAAATGGGCACGTCAGGATGTGCAACACCAGGTTTGGCATTAATGAGACCAATCGGCATTGGTTCTTGTGGTTCTCATGACAGATTGTGACACAACAAATTTTAATAAGCAGAAGCACAAATGAGATTTGAGAGCTGCTGCACTAAGCATGATTTTCAGTGAACAGAGTCAGAGTAATGGCGGCAGGGCAACAGTTGCTAAAACAGGATTGATCAGAAGTGCTTTTAAGGCTAGGCTAGGTGAAGGGTCAATTGTTCACCAGAAAATGTTGTTCCAGACCTGTGTGACTTTCTTTTTTCTGTGGAACACAGAATGTTAGGGACACTGATGACCTCCTTTATCTTTTACTTTGATCGGTTTCATTTGATCGGTCATTCAGCCTAATATCTCCTTTTGTGTTCCACTGATAAAAGAAAGTCCATTGGGTCTAGAAGGGCATGAGGGTGTGTATAAAATGACAGAGTTTTCATTTTTTGTTGAACATTTTTTTAAAATTACATTAAGCCCAGTTTGTATGTGTTCACATTCTCACAGCATGCTCATTTGACAGAGTGAACGTTGTTATAATTAAAGGAACAGAGATGACTGAACACACTGTGGTCTTCCATCATTAGGTCCTGAAATATAAATGCCTCCTAATATAGCTGCACCAGAGCAGCAGTTTTTTTACAGTGTCACTTCAGATTCCTTAAACGCTGACTTTACCTCAACTTCCTCTTACACCATGACTCCAGTCCTCACACAGTCCACACACACATCTTCTGACACACACTGAGCACGCTAACGCTGTACTTTCACTCATGAGTGTGCACAATGAATGCACACTGCTGCTGTTGGATTATCCTTGTCTGGTGCAGAGTAACGTTCTGCTGTACTATCAGTTCATTGCTCTTCCTCATGTTGTTGTGGATCAGTTTGTGTGTATCGCTCAAGAGGACTACTGCCGCATCCTCAACCATGTGGAGCAGAACACACACAAGGTGGAGGAGGAGGGCGAGATCGTCATGGTAAAGGAGCACAGAGAGCTAGACCGCACCGGGACCAGGAAGGGCCACATTGTCATTAAGGTGAGGATGTTCTTGTTCTTAATGTGCACAATTCATCACTGCATGTTATTCCAAAGAAAAACAATTTTGTCTACATAATCTTTCATCAAAATGTAAATAACATGCTCTGCCTCTGAAAATACTTTTGTCTCGAGGGTGACATCACTAAGGCAGTGTGGGATATAGAGCACAACAGTACCCCGTCCACTTTTTCAGCTGTCTTTGTTCCGGAAGTACTCTCACCAAGCACTTTATTAGGAACACTTGTACACCTACTTATTCATGCAATTATCTATTCAGCCAATCGTGTGACTGCTGTGCAATGCATAAAATCATTCAGATACGGTCAGGAGCTTCAGTTAATGTTCACATCAACCATCGGAATAGGGAAAAAATTTCAGTGATTTCGACCATGGCAAGATTGTTGGTGCCAGACGTGCTGGTTTGTGTATTTCTGTAACTGCTGATCTCCTGGGATTTTCACACTCAGAGTTCACCACGAATGGTGCCAAAAACAAAAAAATATCCAGTGAGCGACAGTTCTGTGGATGGAAACGCCTTGTTGATGAGAGAGGTCATTAGAGAATGGCCAGACTGTTTCAAGCTGACAGAAATGCTTTGGTAACTCAGATAACCCCTCTGTACAATTGTAGTGAGCAGAATAGCATCTCAGAATGCACAACACATCGAAACTTGAGGTGAATGGGCTGCAACCACAGAAGTCCACGTCGGGCACTTTACTAGGATCAAAGTATTCCTATTAATGTGACTGGTTAGTGTATTTTCCCATTCAGTTCTTTACATAGGGTTTCATAATAATCCTTTATAAAAGAGTTCTGTGCCATGAACCAAACCAACCTGCTCTGAGATGAATCACTACATTATAACATTTTATTTAAAAGTACATGACTTTGTCTTAAATGCATGAATTAACTACAATCCCATGAAGTTTTGCAAGTGATGTAATCAAATTGAAAACGGTGGAAAAATATAAAACTTGTGATTTAAAGTTGTTGATTAACACCAACACCTGGAGTAAAACACTCTTGATTTTAAAGGCAGTGGTGATGAGACTGTATTCACATCAGCCGCCCACTCCCGTTGTGAGCCTGGCTGAAGGACTTCCCTGAGGAGTGGCAGGGCAATGATAATCCAAGTGAGGGATGTGTTGTTCTGCCACACTCGTATAAAAACAGTATATTTTTATTTGATTAAAAATATTCTTAAAATATTCCTCATGTGTACTCTTTGCCTGTGGTTTGTGTGCCATGATTCTCTGATGTATATTTCTCTTAGCATCATGGTTAGTGTAGTTTGTTTTTATTTTATTTTTCATTTACCAGAAAGTTCAGTTGAAGCATATACCATCAATCTCAGAGCTCATGGTAGATCTGCCCTTAAGGATTAAAATTATTGCAAAACATTTTATATTTTTTGGAGAAAATTAATGGTATTTATACTTTCGGAAACAGACTGTTGCGCTCTATTGGTTAACTTGAAGTAATTTACTGTATTCCTTCTGAAAATGTGTTCTGTGCAGATTTTTAGTGTCACTGCACTCAAAATCAACTTTCACACTTTAAGTCTGGTTTACATAAGAAATAGTGTTTTCATACTCTTTCAGTTCAGTTTCTGGAATGTTTCAGGCCAGCTAGTGTTGGTTTCTGATCCTCTAGAGAAGGGCTTTTTGTGACATTCACATCAGTCATGTAATTCCTTCTGTGCTGAAGTAGAAGTCATGATCTGTTGTTTATAATGATTTGTGTTTATTATGTTTTCTATCTGTCTCTATCAGGGCACCCCTGAGCGTCTGATCATGCATCTAGTAGAAGAGCCTTCAGTGGTGGACCCTACTTACATTGAGGACTTCCTGCTCACATATCGCACTTTCCTGTCCAGCCCCATAGAAGTGGGCAAGAAACTGCTGGAATGGTTCAAAGTGGACAGTCTGAGAGACACGGTCAGTATGTTTGTGTGTGGGTTCAGGTGCTCGTATCTAAGCAACATTTTCATTTCATTAAATCATCAAACATGAGGTGTTTACTCCGAATCACATGACCTCTGCTTCCTGCTGCAGGTGACGAGGATTGTGTTGTTGTGGGTGAACAATCATTTTAATGATTTTGAAGGAGATCCCATCATGGCTCAGTTCCTGGAGGACTTTGAGAAGTTACTGGATTCCTCAGTGAGTCTCGTGACAGACAAAATAAAACAAACAAAATTTGCAAGAATTATTTAAAGCTGAAGTGTTTAATTTTTTTTATAAATATATTTTATTCTCGTGTCTGAACTGATTATGCAAAGTCAACTATAAGTAAGCCATTTGTTGGTTGATTTAAACTAAAAGTTTAACACTATAATGTCTCTTTTTTGAGCGACTCAGAACATAGAAACATTGGCTCAACCAATGGTGTAAGTTTTGAGTGGGACTACCTGAACCTACAACCAATGGAAAATGGGGTGTTTTCTGAAATCTGTGATTATTTTTTAAATTCCATTTGTTGGTGCTAGGTGACTCAGAATTTACACTCTTTAGCTTTAATGCTATCAGACTGGATGGGTTGCTCAAAACAAAGAGAGCAGATTTATGTTAGTGCCACAGAGTCAGTTTTAGTGTTTATGCAGTGTTTACAGTTGACCTACAAATGGCTCAAAAAAGTTACAAGCTTCAGCTTTAAGGAATATCAACACTAGAAGTTGTGCTGTTGCACTGAATATCAGCATTGTTGCTGCAGGTCATCACAACCATGCTGATACTCTTTACATTAGTGTGATTGTGAGTGTAATATTGCTTTTACACAACAGTTCTATAAATAAGAAGTTAACATTTAGTCATTTCCATTTTAGACTCAATAATTGCCCCATCACTTTCTACTTTTGCTCCTCAAACAAATTTTTTTTCCAGATGAAGCCAAAGCATGTATAAAATGACCCCTTTAATTTTTACTAGATTGATGACAGTGTGATTTTTTTAAAACATTTTTAAATGGATAGTTCACCCAAAAATTAAAATGCTCTCATTTACACACCTTCATGTCACCTCAGATGTTTATAAATTTCTTTCTTCTGCTGAACACAAACAAACGTTTTTAGAAGAATATCTCAGCTCATACTTTAAAATATATTAACTTTTTCATGACTCTTGTCTCAGAAAATGAAGGGTCATCTGCGGCTGCTGAACATCGCATGTGCTGCTAAAGCTAAGTGTCGTCAGATCACCCTTCAGAAGACATCCAGAGAGTCTCCGCTTTTCTTCGCAGTGCAGGGCGGCAGTGATCGGGGCTTCGGTATCTTCATCGAGAGCGTGGAGAAGGCTAGTAAAGCTGCAGAGGCCGGACTCAAACGCGGTGATCAGGTGCTGAACACACTCTTCTCTTCATCACTGTTACACTAACACATTCAAAAGAACATTTGCCATGTTAATATTTAAATATATACAGTATATACATTATCCTATTTCTCCTGTTGTCTCTTGTTTAGATTATGGAGATCAATGGGCAGAACTTTGAGAACATCTCGTATTCCAAAGCGATGGACTTTCTGAAGAACAATACGCACCTTGCTTTGACTGTAAAGACCAACATCTTTGGTACGTCACAGAATGTATAGGAAAACAAACCTCACAAACGTATTCTTATACTACAGCATTGACATATTGATTATAATTGGTTGACACACATTTTAAGGGTGTTAATGTTTTATAACTGCATGGTGTGACGTAGTTCAAGGTTTGTTGACCACATTACAGGAGCTTATCACATTGCCACATTCTTTCCAAATAGTTTCAATTGAACTTATCTTAAGCAATGTGAATTTGAGTTTCTCCTGACCAACGGTGACAAGTGAAAAGCGTCAGTACATTTTGTTGGTCGCTTGTTTTCTATTTTTGTGGCTGTTGCTCCGAGTAGCTCCACTCACAGCCAAATCTCATTGGTGTCACATATCGCCCCTCATAACTCATTATACCTGAAATATGTTGGAAATATGAAATATGATTGGCTGTGATTGTGCCCACATGCTTGCCCATTTTCATAAATAAAAATGTTAATGTGTGTAATGTAAAAAATTATTTTTGAGATTGTAAAACAGCAACTATTTCCTGATTTTTAGATAGACGGTGAATTCTTAAATTTGAGAACCTGTGGATTTTGATCAGCCTATCATTTGAAATTCACAATGTGATGAGTAGCATATAGTTCATTCCCTCAGTAAAGATGCTTAGCACACAGTTTTGGGTATTATTACAGAAATGTATTGCTGCTGTATTATCGATTATTAAATTCTATCATTGAGTGTTTTCATTGCCAGATCAAAGCATCAATGTATTTTTACACCCATGACTGTGCATAATGTCTCTGTTGTAGTTTTTAAAGAGCTTCAGAGCCGCGTGTGGCATGAGAAGAAGAACGGTGGTCCTCACATCCCCAAGATTCAGGAGAAGAAGAGCAACCGTTTCTCCATTCCCGATCTGCCTGGAGACATGGAGTTTCCTACTGACAATAAGAGTCACAAGAAGATGAAGGCCAACACAGTGTCTGGAGGACGCAACAAGATCCGCAAAATGCTGGAAAAGACCAGATTCAGCATCCTGCCGCCTAAACCCTTCAGGTACAGACAAATAAATCCCTGTGTGGAGCCTGTGTAGAAGTTGCTTGGTGTTCAGGAGGAGATTAAATGTTTACTCCGTGCTCTGTAAAGCCCCATATATACTCTACGCTAGTTTGTGTATACAGAAACTTTTACTGTAGCTAAGCAAACTCAAATTTAATTTGACGTTTTGTCGCAAAATTTGTCAGACTGTAATTGCATTCTCAGCACTGCCACAAAACATTTTTATATGTCAGTGTCTTCTCCAATAGTCAGGTTTCTCTTTTCAAGTCAAGGGCTTTTTTCACACTGCAGGAAAAATCTGATTTTTTCTCAAATACATTTTTTCAGACTGACTGTTTAAACTGCAGGTTATTTGTGGACAGATCTGATTTGTTTTTGCTCAGACTGCAGTCGCTTTTGCTCTCACATCCACATTAGTTGTGACAGTAATGATGCAAACTTTCGAATGTTTGCCATATCCACATATTAAAATATTAGTCTCAGACAACAGCCTAAAAAGAAGGAGAATTGGCATATACAATGTTTAATGCTGCTAGGGTTTACAGCTGTCCTGTTTTAGCTGGGACATCTCATGTTTTGGCCGACGTCGTATTCGGTATGCCTTTTGTCACATATTTTAGTGGGCAAAGAAACATCCCATAGTGAAGGCTTTTTGTCCTGTATTGAAGCATAAAATGGTTGGATAGCAAGACCCACTAAAATAGTTGAAGAGACCCCATCCTGCATTGAAGCACTCAAAATGCTTAAGCATCCTTATTGGCTTGAGACATTCAATACCTTATTGTGTTGTGGTGGCTCGCAGTTGGTGTGTGTTATGTTAGCTACGTCTCTTTGAGTTTTTACTTGCATATGTGTAAAGCATTGGCCAAACATTGAAGTCTGAGTTTGTGTACTTGTGTAAAGATTGTTTCCTCAGAATAATCTTCTTTCAATGTTTATATCTCTCTGATCTTCATGTTATACTCCTGAACAACAAGCTTGAGAATTTACATGTTTTCACCACCTGTCTAACTCAAAAGCTCTTGATTGGCATCTCTCTGAGCTCATCAGTGGTGTATTCTGAGCAGATGGCACAGACAGAATACCACACTGATTAATTAAGCTGCTGTCATTTTCTTTTTGTTTCTAGAGGCAACTGAAGTCTCATTCTGAGTTTAAAGTCAGCGTGTAATCAAAATATGTTGTTTACGTTGTTTTTAAATGTTACTGATCATATTGTATGATTCATTGGTTCATGTTATATAAATTGGATATAAATAAGTGGATATATAAAGTTATATAAAATGCAATTAAATCCCACCCTTAATATTTCCCTACAGCAGCTCTCGTATTTTTTTTGTTCTTATTAATTAAAATATTGTATTTTCTGCTGTGAAAAACTGTGAATAGCAGTTTCATATGTTCTAGACCTTCGGTCCACAGAACTAATTACACTCCAAACACGCAAGATGTGTAACTACACCAACTATGCCACTGCCCGAACATCCAACGTGCGCTCGCGTGTGTGTGTGTGCATGCGTGCGTGCGTTTGTGTTTTAGCTTTACTCACAGGTTAAAGTTTTCTCAATATTAGGACTGGGTGGTAAATATATATTTCAAGATAGTAATACATGTAAAAATAATATAATATATACAATATCTAAGTATAATATATTTCAATATTATAAATAGTTAATTTCTAGGGAAAGAGGAAGTGGGACTCTGGTACGCTGAACTCAAAACTGAAATGAGTTTAACTCTTTTATCAACAGCTTTTTCTCAAATAAGGTCACACACACACTTCACTCTGATGGGTCTCTCTCTCTTTTTGACTCGCTCCTGCATCTCTCCTTTTATCACTCTTCCCAGTTCATATTGCAATCATACTGCACAGGTTTTAGACATTATAGCATTTAGGTGTGTACCCATACCGCTTTCTCTCCAGACGAACACTTGACCATGCTCCCGCCGACCAATATTTATGTGTAGGTCCCCTTTGTGCTGTCAAAACTGTGCCAACCCACTTCTCAGAATAGCAATCTGAGTTGCTATTCTTCTCACCACAATTGTACAGAGTGTTTAGAGTTACCGTCGACTTGGTCAGTTCAAACCTGTCTGGCCAATATCTGTTGACCTCTTTCACCAACAAGGCATTTCTGTCCACAGAACTGCCACTCACTGGATGTTTTTTTTGTTTTTGGCACTATTCAGAGTAAATTCTAGTGACTGTTGTGCATGAAAATCCCTGAAGTTCAGCAGTTACAGAAATACCCAAACCAGCCCGTCTGGCACCAACAATCATCCACAGTCGAAATCATTGAGATCACTTTTTTTTTCTCATCCTGATGGTTGATTTGAACTTTAACTGAAGCTCCTGACATTTATCTGCATGATTTTATGCACTGTGCTGCTTCCACGATTAGCTGATTTGATAAAAATTATTTATGGTCCCAGATTGGCTGGTTTGAGTATTTCTGTAACTTCTGACTTCCTGGGATTTTCACACATATACAACAGTTGTCATTTTCTACAAATAAATGCGTGTGTGCGTACGTACAGGGGCATCTCACTCCTCAGTGTGCCAGGAATGTCCTGGCAAGGATTATTCAATATCGCCTCGCTAGGCACGCTGATGAGAGTCTTGTGAAGCCCTAATGCGGTTTCAGAAAAGGGCGGTCCTGCACAGATGCCATATTTTCTATCCGTCTGCTACAGCAGAGGTGTAGGGAATTCCAAAAAGTCCTACATCTCTGCTTAATTGACCTGGTCAAGGCCTATGATACCATCAGTAGGCCTGGGCTCTGGGTTGTTCTTCGTGCTTTCGGAGTCCTGAACCTCTACTCACGATCATTAAGGACCTTCATGATGGTGAGCGGGCCCGGGTAAAACTACGTGGCTGCGAGTCAGAGCCATTCCCTGTACACATTGGGATGCGACATTGATGTCCTCTTGCTCCCACATTATTCAACATCTATTTTGACCACGTAGTTTAGGAAGCTTTCAATGGCTGTACCGCAGGAATTTCCATCTGGTACAGATACAATGGGAGGCTGATCGATGCCCAGGTGCGGTCAAGGGATGGCTCTCTATTGCTCAACCATGTTATGTATGCTGATGATCTGGTAATTGTTGCTCACTCAGAGGAGGAGTTGGGGGGTGCTGCTGCTGAACCTGTAGCTTTACCATCAGCCCCACCAAAACTAAGTACCTGCTTGGGTAATTTGTGCCATCTTCCAAATGGTGATAGAGCAGTTGTGGAGAGTTTCCCATACCTGGGCAGTGTGCCTATGACCGGCTCCAGATTAGCAGCGGATATCTCACTCCGAATCAGTCGAGCAGCATTATCTTTTCATTGGTTGCTTAACGCTGTGTGGAAGCTACCTGGTCTGTCGCTCCGCACGAAGCTTCAGGTCTTCTCTGCAACGGTCATTCCCTTCCTTCTCTATGCTTGCGAAACATGGACCCCGTTAATGGAACATCTTCGCCGGTTAGAAACATTTAGGCTGGCCTGCCTACGATCCATCCTGGGTTTAACCAGGCTGGATTGTGTGAGGAGCTCACAAATCCTTGAAAGATCTGGACAAAGTCCCATCTGTGAGCTCCTCCGGCAGGCAAGTCTGTAGCCTGTATGCCCAGCAACCACATGCCTAAACAGCTTTTGTTCGGCCAGATTGAGGCCGTCATTTAGAGTATTTATTTGCAGAAAATTACAACAGTCAAAATAACAAAAAAATGCAGTGTTTTCAGACCTCAAATAGTGAAAAGAAAACAAGTTCATATTCATTTTTAAACAGCACAATACTAATGTTTTAACTTAAGAAGATTTCAGAAGTCAGTATTTGGTGAAATAACCCTGATTTTCAGTCAGCTTTCATGCATCTTAGCACGCTCTCTACCAGTCTTTTATTAACAGTCTGACACACTCGGCTCTCCTTTCGTGGTGCTGAAAACAGCTGTGCTAGCCAGCGGCGAGGCCAGAAAATGAGACACTCCTCCAATGCACTTGTTGTATTACACAGCCATTTGAAAGACTAACAATACATACTGTAGTAATAAAAATTAGTATATATCTGCATATATATACACTCACCTAAAGGATTATTAGGAACAGCATACTAATACTGTGTTTGACCCCCTTTCGCCTTCAGAACTGCCTTAATTCTACGTGGCATTGATTCAACAAGGTGCTGAAAGCATTCTTTAGAAATGTTGGCCCATATTGATAGGATAGCATCTTGCAGTTGATGGAGATTTGTGGGATGCACATCCAGGGCACGAAGCTCCTGTTCCACCACATCCCAAAGATGCTCTATTGGGTTGAGATCTGGTGACTGTGGGGGCCATTTTAGTACAGTGAACTCATTGTCATGTTCAAGAAACCAATTTGAAATGATTCGAGCTTTGTGACATGGTGCATTATCCTGCTGGAAGTAGCCATCAGAGGATGGGTACATGGTGGCCATAAAGGGATGGACATGGTCAGAAACAATGCTCAGGTAGGCCGTGGCATTTAAACGATGCCCAATTGGCACTAAGGGGCCTAAAGTGTGCCAAGAAAACATCCCCCACACCATTACACCACCACCAGCAGCCTGCACAGTGGTAACAAGGCATGATGGATCCATGTTCTCATTCTGTTTACGCCAAATTCTGACTCTACCATCTGAATGTCTCAACAGAAATCGAGACTCATCAGACCAGGCAACATTTTTCCAGTCTTCAACTGTCCAATTTTGGTGAGCTCTTGCAAATTGTAGCCTCTTTTTCCTATTTGTAGTGGAGATGAGTGGTACCCGGTGGGGTCTTCTGCTGTTGTAGCCCATCCGCCTCAAGGTTGTGCGTGTTGTGGCTTCACAAATGCTTTGCTGCATACCTCGGTTGTAACGAGTGGTTATTTCAGTAAAAGTTGCTCTTCTATCAGCTTGAATCAGTCGGCCCACAGGACTGCCGCATACTGGATGTTTTTCCCTTTTCACACCATTCTTTGTAAACCCTAGAAATGGTTGTGCGTGAAAATCCCAGTAACTGAGCAGATTGTGAAATACTCAGACCGGCCCGTCTGGCACCAACAACCATGCCACGCTCAAAATTGCTTAAATCACCTTTCTTTCCCATTCTGACATTCAGTTTGGAGTTCAGGAGATTGTCTTGACCAGGACCACACCCCTAAATGCATTGAAGCAACTGCCATGTGATTGGTTGATTAGATAATTGCATTAATGAGAAATTGAACAGGTGTTCCTAATAATCCTTTAGGTGAGTGTATATATATATATATATATATATATATATATATATATATATATATATATATATATATATATATACTTATTTTTTTTACTAAGCATATTTAATGTCATGCAGAGACATTTTTGAGAGACAATGAGAGTGGAAATGATTCTTTATAATGAACAGTTGATGATTCTGAAATGAATCTGATTTTCCAAATTTCGTTTAAATTCAGAGCAATTTTTAAAAAGTTTTGACTGATTCTTTAATAAGAACCAACTATAAAGAATGTTTTTGAGCTAGTGCAGTGAGATAATTGGGAGTAGTAAGATATTCAAAATGTTGCTTCATTTTCAATTTCCAACAAGGTCATTGTGACAATATCTGAAATATTCAACATATAACTCATCCTTAATCAGTATTTATAGGATTTATGTTTTCTGTTAGAATATGAGTGTGTTTTTAGTAAAAGTGTGTGTGTTTGTGCATGCTTTGCTGGCTTCTGTCTGTCTGTCTGTCTATACTTTATTGGTTCATGTCACCTGTCTTTTGTTTTTATGGCTGCTTCACTTGCACAGGGGACTGTTTGGGTAAGAGATGCCTGCACAATTCTACACAAACACTCTTTTTTTCTTCTTAAACAATGTGTGAATTTTTTAGATGTGATTTTTAGGGTCATTTGTATTTTATAGATTTAGGGAGTAGTGTAATTAGTACTTTTGGCAAAAGAGATATTTCACATAAAATATTTTTCCTCACATGAAATGGTTTCATTGCATAATGCCCAGTGTTCAATTTGTCTGTCCACACTAGAAATTAACCGATATTTTGCAGATACCAATAACTAATGTGGCAGAAAAAGCCAATAACCTATTAATTTGCCGTTAGTTTTTAAAACCGATTTATTAAATGTGTGAGAAATGTAAGATTTGGTGCATAACGTGGGACTTTTTAAACATAAACAAGACTAAAATACACTAGGGACTCTTTATTTTGAAATGTCTATGTTCCCAGCTGCTCACACAAACAGATAAGAGAAACAAAATATGCTCTCTTACAGTCATTTTCAATGTATTACTATATCTGTTATTAAAACACTTTTTTCCCCTTTTTCTATGCGGACACCGTCTATCAATTAACTGAATAATCAATAAAGGTTATATATATATATATATATATATATATATATATATATATATATATATATGTCCATGCTTCATATGTGTCTTTTATACAACATCATCTCGTTACGTATTAGTTTGTAAACAGTGACAGAATCATTGTTCCAAAAGTAGCAATCGGCGCTGACTAATTGGCAAACCTGATATATTGGTCGACCTCTAGTCCACACTAAAAGAGAAATGGCTGCACAATGTCATACAATCACAACCAATCAGAACCTCAGAACTTTGATGTATATTATACAACTACAGTATGTGGAGAGGGATTTTGTGACATAATTTACTGCATCAAACAGTTTTAAACAATGTTTTGTCCATCTTCCTACGTTTATTTTTCACGCAGTATTTTGGTTGTGTGAGTTGTATTTGATCAATGTTAGAGTGATGTCAAAATTATAAAATGATATATACAGTATATGAACTCATAGAGGGTGAAGGGTAGTTCCTGTAGCTGAGTGTGATGCTGTTCAGCTCTCAGGATGGAGAGATCTGCTGCTCTCTCTCCACTCTGAAAGGAAGACAGCAGCATCCTAATTAGCCTGTGTGTGTAAAGGTTACAATCTGATTGACACAGAGTTTTCTAAAGAGACAGCGCTGTTTGCTGCCACACACACACTCGCCGTATATCTTCTGTGTGCCTGTGTCCTCATTCTGTGTTACTGTCATTAATGGAGTGTGTGTGTTTTTCAGTGACGTGTCCATCAGTGAGCATAACAGCATTAAAGGCAGTTTAGTTCACCCAAAAATGGCATTTATGCAGTTTCCTTACCATCATGACATCCCGATCTGACTTTTCCTTCAATGGAAAACAAAGGTGAATTTTTGAAGAATATTCTGGCTGCTGTTTTCCATATAATGAAAGTGAAAAGGGACTGGGTCTGTCAAGTTCCAAAAAAGCACCATAAAAGTCATCCATATTACTTGTGCATTATATTCCAAATGTTCTGAAGTCATACGCTTTGTGTGAAGAGCGGATGAAAATTAGAGTCATTTTTCAATGATAAGCCATCCCTTAACCTGACTGTGCCTAATGGTGCACTATTTGATTTGAGAGTGCCAATTTAAATTTAGATCTGTTGCTCATACAAAGCTTTTGTATGGCTTCAGTTGAAATATAGCATACAAGTTGTTTGGACTACTTTTATGTTGCTTTTTTTTCTTTTGTCGGTTGGAACAAAAGTTTGTATTTGTATTTATTTTTTCACTATTCCTTCATGCTCCTTTAGTGCTGGTTTATCTGCTCTTATATATTTTAATGTCCGTTTGAAAAGCTTCCCCATCGGTCGTGTCCATTGTAACTCAATATGTGTTGCGTGTTTGGAGCAGTGACTGTGGTAATATGTGTTGAATGAAATCTTTCTGTGTGTCTACAGTGATGGTGGTGTGGCTCAGTCTCAGGATGACAGTATCGTGGGCACCAAACAGTGCCGTCACAGCGTGGCGATCATGCCCATTCCGGGTAGCCTGTCCTCCAGCAGTCCTGACCTGCTACAGCCTGTGGCCAGCGCACTAGACTTTAACAACCCTTCAGGTAACACATCACGGAGTTTACTTCTTATTCACATTAGAGCTCGACTGATATCTAGAGAGCAGGGTGGCCAATGGTAATGATATATGCATATGATATCAGTTAGGGAAAGAGTACAGTCTGCTTCTTATCAGAATGTTCATTACATGGCTAGCACATACACTTCTAATTTTCTAAAACTAGAATAAAGGGGATATCATAAGAAAAGCTCTGGTTAATTTAATTTCTAATTTCTAAAGAAAGCATTTTCTTGATAATAGGTAAGAAAACACCTACTAAGAAAATAAATGTAAATGTAGATGAGTAAATGTAAGTCAACCTGGATCTTTTGCATCACTTTGCTGCTTGCTCACTTCACTTAGAATAGGAAATGCATTCTTTATGATACAACACATGAAAATAGCAGAAAATGCTTGATAAAGATTTCAGTTAGTTCCTTTTTTTCCCCTTTTGTTCATCAGTATCTGTCTCATGACAAATCAGAATCTGAAACCAGTTTTAGATCCACTGCATTTTCTGGAATCAAAGCAGTGTGGGAAGCCAAAGAATCTTAGAGATTTGACTTGAAATTATGTTATGCAGTGTTCAGTGAAAGAAATATTTCAGTGAAATTTCGATTTGTTGTGATTATGTGTCCTGATGAAGGGGTAGAGAGGGTAGGTGTTAAAGGAATACTTTTCCCACTATGTCATTATTTACTCACTCTAATGTTGCTCCAAACGTATATGGCTGACTTCCTACCATGGAACACAGAGGGAGAAATGTTAATAATTTTCTCACAGATATTTGCCATTTTTATTTATTTATTAATTATAATTTTTTTATGTTGGTATAAACTTTGTTTTTATGGTGTTTTTTTTTCTTTTTGGAGCTTGACAGCATTTACTTTTAATTGTGGCAAAAAGCCGAGCAAAGATTATTCATATTTCAAATTTTGTGTTCGCTGCGGGCCCTATTTAATAAGCGAAATAAGCAGGTCCTGCGACCACCAGGGGGCCCCCTACCTTTAATAAAACTGTATAATTATTTGCACAACTTGGAAATATCACTGGCTACACACTCTGGCTATATATGCCAATAGTCCGATGGAACCTTTCAGAACTACTTAAAAATATCAGTAACATTTTACAACAAGGTTCCATTTATTAACATTATTTAACAGCATTATTTAACAAGAAGTAATATTGAACAATGCTTCAGCATACTTGCAGATTTATTAATCTTAATTAATGCACTATGAACTAATAATAAACAATTGTATTTGTAATTGGGGGGGGGGGGGGGGGGGGGGGGGTGCTGATGCGGAGTTTTTCCCTGCGAGCGGTGGGGGTGGGGGATGCGGAAGCTTTTTTTTTTTCCCGGGGGGGGGGGGGTGCGGATGCGGATGTTTGCCCTGTGAGCGTTTTCATCTGGTTGACGCAACATATTTCACGCCGCGCGCTCTCTGTCCGCTAGTGCTATACCCTATTTCCCGACATGCCATCGTGACCTTCAAGGGTAGCAGTTTCACCTGTGCTAATTAACTACATTTGATAGTTTTGCATTTTTTTTACTTTATACATTTGAATAAATTGACTTGTTTATTTGCACAGTTTAAGCTTGCTTATTTATTTAGGGTTTGTTTGGTTAAGTGTACCTGTGGTAGGGGGGCCCCCCCCCCCCTTTTTTTTTTTTAAAAAGAGTCCCTAAAATGCTAGGACCGGCTCTATTTGTGTTCCACAGAAAAAAGCCATGTGGGTTTGAAAAGTAAATGATTACAGAAAATTTTATTTAGGTGAAATATTCCTTTTTAGTCAAAGAGAAGAATGGACTACAGCATCAGATGAGATCTAGTCCAGTTGGAGAGTGTTGTATTTCTTCAGTCAGATCTGACTGTTCTCTCTGTCATCTGTCATCATCTCTCTTTGTCTTTACTCACTGTGTGTTTGGCTCATCCAGTGGCTGGCTTCTACTGTAAGTAAACCTGCTGTACACGTACATATTTTTTTAAATTACTCCACCATGACAAGGTGGACTCCCTCAAGACAATGGTATGACGTAGTGTATGGGGACTCACAATAATTAGCATTTTCTTTAGTCGACGTTTTAAAAGTAGTGACGCTTAAAAAATGCAAAATATTTGGATGTAAACACAGCTAGTGATAAAAAGTGAAGCATTCCAGTGCTGTTATACTTAATATCAGCATTCTTGGAATGCCACTGTTGTACGATGTTAATCGTTTTCATGTGGTTATCGGGTTGTGGCATGGACATTTTTACACTACAGTACATTGCCAAAAATAAGAGGAAAAGTAAGAAGAGGAACACATACAACTAATTGACAATAAATAACTCTACAACCGCAATTCCCAAAAAGTTGGGACAGTATGTAAAATGCTAATAAAAACAAAATGGAGGGATTTATAAATTCTATTAACCCTTTGCTATATTGGAAGCACTACAATTAAACATTATATGATGTTTTACCTTGTGAATTTCAAAGTTTTTTTGAAAATGTTCGGTAATTTCAAATCAGATGATTACAACACACTCCAAAAAAGTCGGGACAGTCGAGTGTTTACCACTGTAAAACATCATCATTTCTTCTAATAAACACTTATTAATCATGTGTGCACTGAAGACACAAGTTGAAGAAAGTGGAATTTTTTCCCCATTCATCCATTACGCAGGTCTTCAGCTGCACAATTGTATGGGGTTTTCATTTCCATCTAATGTGCTTCACAATGCACCACACATTCTCAATTGGAGCTGGTCAGGACTGCAGGCAGGCCAATCTAGCACCTGCACTCTCTGCTTATTCGGCCAGTACGTGGTTTGAAGTTGTCCTGCTGAAAATTCCAGAACATCCATGGAAAAGATGTGCTTGATGGCAGTATATGCTGCTCCAAAATTTTTACATATCTGTCTGCATTAATGGTGCCCTCACAGATGTGCGAGATACCCATGCCATGGGCACCGACACACCTCTGGCCCATACAGACAATGACATGACGCTGACAACAGCTTGGACAGTCCTTTTCCTTTTTTGAAATGTGGACTCGTCAGACCAAAAATCGTCAGATCACTGTTCAGCTTTCCATCTAAGATGAGACCGAGCCCAGAGAAATCGTCAGCGTTTCTGGACAGTGTTGATGTAAAGCTCCTGCTTTGCATAGTAAAGACTTAACTTGCATCTGTGGATGCAACAGCAAGTGATGTTGACTAACAAAGGTTTAGAAGAGTAATCCTAAGCCCTTGTTCATGATATCAATTACAGATGAATGATGTTTTTTAAGACAGTGACATCTGAGGCATCGGAGATAATGTGATTTAATTTTTTCCTGTTTTAAGCATACATCTCCCAATTCTGTTTGCCAGTGGGTTAAGTAAAATAAACATTCCTATTATCCTACATAATGTTGTTAGGTAAAATTATCTTGTTTTTTAGGAAATTTCGATTTTTTTCAATGAAAATCTAGACAAAAATACAAATTAAGAAATCTTTTGCAGTGTAACTGCAATTCTGTGTGAGATTTTATTATACAACTCCACTATTTGTTGAGAAAATAAGAAAGCTGAAATACTGTTACACTACAGAAAAAAATTTAATTAAAGAAGGGTGACAACTTAGTTTCCAATATCCAATTACCTTTTTACTCTTAGTATCAGTGAGTTACACCATTCATGACAAATCCTTGATGTGTTTCCCAATCAATATCTCTGCATCACGTGGGTCAAGCTGAATGGGCTCTTATTCAGCTTAAAGCACCAGAATAGGCACAGTAATGATGCAGCAGAGACACAATATGATGAATGAATATGCACTAATGCATTGCCTACACAAGCCATTACACTGCACTGCACTGACGGTGTGCTCACAGAGACAGCCCTTGCTTTTGACCTTTACAACAGTCATCTGAGGGTTGAGCCCTCCACTCAGAGGGTGAATTGCTATAAACACTACAACCTCACTCGAGTGCTTTTACACTGGCTGATGATTATTTGCATGGCTTACTACATCTTTGTTATGTCTCTATGCATGACTGAGTGTTACTATTTACCTCCCCTTTGAAGAGTTTATACTCAATGCAATGAATATTTGCACATGAATTCACCACATTCAAAATCTAGGATTTGTTACTTTGATGTTCTTTAAAAAAGATTCAAATCATGCTGCAGGATAACATGATCATCAGGTTTTGTTCACGTTAGCTCTAGTGCATGCTGCCAATAAAGCAAAAGAGGGACATACAAAATACTAGGAAACTCTGAAATCCATGTTAATTTTCCTTAATGTTCTGCTGTTAATAATATTTGTAATTAGAAAAGCACAAAGAAGATTTGCACTAGTGATTAGACTTTTGGATTCTAATGTATGTCTTTCCTCATTTTACAGTGTGTATATTGAGGCTATATTGTATTTTTAATGATGGAAACAAATTCATTGTAAGTGCAGTCTTGCTTGGCCAGTAAACATCAACATCTTTCTTCTGATAACAGACATTCCAGACCAAGTGATTCGTGTGTTCAAGGTTGACCAGCAGAGCTGTTACATCATCATCAGTAAAGACACCACAGCTAAAGATGTCGTCTCACATGTAGTCAGTGAGTTTGGTCTCATTGCCGCTTCTGAAACCTACTCGCTCTGTGAGGTGTCTGTCAGTCCTGAGGGGGTCATCAAACAGCGCCGACTGCCTGACCAGCTCTCCAAACTAGCTGACCGCATTCAGCTCAACGGCAGGTGAGTGACCCAGACAAGAATAAACAACACTTACTAGTGATGTGCCCGAAGCCGAATACCATATTCAAAAAGGCATGAATAATGACCAAAAAAATAACGAATTCATCCGAATAATAGAAAAAAATTTGACTGATTATCCAAGAAGCACAAACAAGATATAAAACTGGATGGCCGCAGTCTCATTATTGTGCGTGTTTGAGCTTGTTGAGAGTAACATTCACAAAAATATAACATTATATAATTTTTCCACTTCTTGAAATGTCTATGTTGATGTATAACATGATTCACACATAATCATTCCCATGTATTCATTTATAAACCAACCTGAGCGCAATGTTAAATTCCTGGCCTGAAGTGATGATTTCACAGTAGAGCTCGTCTATAGTCTTAACCCTCTGGGGTCTGAGGGTATTTTGGGCCCTGGAGAAGTTTTGACATGCCTTGACATTTGTGCTTTTTCCAGTTGTTTAAAAACATATTAATTGCTAAAGTCTGATAACACTGTATTCAGCACAAACTGGGCTACAATAATATGGGAGCAACATTTATGTACAGGTTTGTATTTTTGAGAAAAAACTAAATTTTAAGTCACTGAAATAAGGCCATATAACACATACTAAACATTTGTTCACAAGACTTTTGATAAATTGATCTTGTAGCCTAGAGTATTTGCTACAGAATGATGTGCAAACCATCCCGATCACTCATTCATACAAAACAATATAGTAATTTAACTTTTGTAGACACTTTTAGTGTTGAAAGGTAATATGCGAGGAGGCGTGAACTATCATGAATAGGGATTGTAATTCACACCTGAGAGACAAAGACCCCTCCCCTGGGCCTATCACTGAGGAATGTGACAGAAAGAGAATGAATATGAGGAGTCTTAATGATCAAAATCAAGTTTTAAGTTAAAAGAAGTAATCTGACTATAAGAAGTCTTTATGTAAAGAAAATATAGTTTTAGACCTACACTACCGTTTAAAATAATTATCTTCTGCTCACCAAGACTGGATTTATTTGATCCAAAATACAGTAAAACATTGTGTAAACTCTTTTTACAATTTAAAAGAACAGTTTTCTATTTAAATATATTGTAAAATGCAATTTGTGATCAAAGCTGAATTTTCCGCATCATTACTGCAGTCTTCAGTATCACATGATCCTTCAGAAATCATTATAAGATGCTGATTTTCTAATATGGGCATATGTAAAGTGCATTTTACTCATTTAACCTGAACACATATCTGCGAGCACATGCTTTGTTGATGATAATGAGGCAGCATAACGTCTAGTTAAAATATAATCTAAACATTCATATTATTTTTATATCATATTACATATCATATTTATATCATACAGCTTACAATTTAAATACCCGCTTTAGCTGAAACAGCATTTAAATGTAACTAAAACTTGCTTATTAGGACATATTTCAAATGTCAATACTCTGAATCCTGTCTGGCAAGTCTGGAAACAGTCCCACTAGTAAAATATGGACATGTTTATATAAAATAGCATGTCAGCTAATTAAAACTAAATTTACTCATCCGAAATTGTATCCTCGGCTGGATGAAGTCTCTCTTCAAAATACAGACATTCATCGGAGTTCCGCTCTTCTTCTGAGGAAAATGTTAACTCTTTCTTACAATCCTGGAGCTTTCTCACTTGTGTATCTTTGCAAATGGGCAGAAAAATGAATGAAATGTGTTTACATCTGACCTCACTGTCGGGGGCGTTTACTGTTTGCATTGATCGCCTCAGCACATTAGCAATTGAATGGCGTGCTCTGCTGGTGGGTGGGATCACATTACAGATAATTAGATAGACCAGTAAAAACTGTACATCGCTTTGTTTCATACAGATAGCATTGCAGGAGAATATTTGTTTTAAATTTCAATTGTTTTATTTAAAAGTAGACATCTTTCTTTAGACATATATTTCATGTTTGTGTGATAAGTATTCGCGGAGTTTCAGTTCATTTTTGTGACGTGTTTTACAAAAGCACAATGTTTCATTGTTATTATGTGTACACAAATAAAAGTAGACACTTTATAGTATCTAATGATGTCTTACACTTATCTGTAAGCCCTAAAATGACAAAGTATTTTAAGTTGATTCTGCTGTAATGACAAAAATATCCAGCAGGAATCGCCGGCGCGTCCGTCGACCCCAGAGGGTTAAAGTTGACCACATTTGTATCCAGATCAGTTAATGTAGTATATGTAAAAATATTATGTTTTTAATAAAATAGTAATAGCATAATTATAATAAAAACAATAATTATATAATAATAATAATAATAGTAATACTACTACTAATAATAATAATAATTATTATTATTAGGCTATTATTATGAATGTGCATATGAAAGGTATATTTTACTTTATTAATAGAAACTATAAATGTAATAGAATAAAATAAAAAAATGGGCATGTAATTTTGTTTTGACGTACTTCTGGGTTATGTCCCGCCCACCTCTGGTTTTATGGTTAAAAAAACATAGTAAAAATAGTCCATATGACTTGTGTGATATATTCCAAGTCTTCTGAATTTATACATGAGTAACAGACCAAAATCTATCCATGTTCATAAACATGAACATTGCCATATGCTTGTTTTTCACAATAAATGCAAGCTTTTTAAAATAGCATTTAATCTGGACAGAGCTTAATCTATATATCAATGAACTATTATTTTACAGTAATGTATACACTAAGCTATTAATTTTCAGTTAACAAAAAAGGATGATAATTAGAATACTTAATTTTGTGTGTGTGTGTGTTTGTGTATATATATATATATATATATATATATATATATATATATATATATATATATATATATATATACACTCACCTAAAGGATTATTAGGAACACCTGTTCAATTTCTCATTAATGCAATTATCTAATCAACCAATCACATGGCAGTTGCTTCAATGCATTTAGGGGTGTGGTCCTGGTCAAGACAATCTCTTGAACTCCAAACTGAATGTCAGAATGGGAAAGAAAGGTGATTTAAGCAATTTTGAGCGTGGCATGGTTGTTGGTGCCAGATGGGCCGGTCTGAGTATTTCACAATCTGCTCAGTTACTGGGATTTTCACGCACAAACATTTTTAGGGTTTACAAAGAATGGTGTGAAAAGGGAAAAACATCCAGTATGCGGCAGTCCTGTGGGCGAAAATGCCTTGTTGATGCTAGAGGTCAGAGGAGAATGGGCCGACTGATTCAAGCTGATAGAAGAGAAACTTTGACTGAAATAACCACTCGTTGCAACCGAGGTATGCAGCAAAGCATTTGTGAAGCCACAACACGCACAACCTTGAGGCGGATGGGCTACAACAGCAGAAGACCCCACCGGGTACCACTCATCTCCACTACAGATAGGAAAAAGAGGCTACAATTTACAAGAGCTCACCAAAATTGGACAGTTGAAGACTGGAAAAATGTTGCCTGGTCTGATGAGTCTCGATTTCTGTTGAGACATTCAGATGGTAGAGTCAGAATTTGGCGTAAACAGAATGAGAACATGGATCCATCATGCCTTGTTACCACTGTGCAGGCTGCTGGTGGTGGTGTAATGGTGTGGGGGATGTTTTCTTGGCACACTTTAGGCCCCTTAGTGCCAATTGGGCATTGTTTAAATGCCACGGCCTACCTGAGCATTGTTTCTGACCATGTCCATACCTTTATG
Source organism: Moxostoma hubbsi (assembly GCA_032164185.1). Classification (NCBI taxonomy): domain Eukaryota; kingdom Metazoa; phylum Chordata; class Actinopteri; order Cypriniformes; family Catostomidae; genus Moxostoma; species Moxostoma hubbsi. Next base: position 9,084,265 of record JAVLUX010000001.1, read on the forward strand.
GCCACCATGTACCCATCCTCTGATGGCTACTTCCAGCAGGATAATGCACCATGTCACAAAGCTCGAATCATTTCAAATTGGTTTCTTGAACATGACAATGAGTTCACTGTAATAAAATGGCCCCCACAGTCACCAGATCTCAACCCAATAGAGCATCTTTGGGATGTGGTGGAACGGGAGCTTCGTGCCCTGGATGTGCATCCCACAAATCTCCATCAACTGCAAGATGCTATCCTATCAATATGGGCCAACATTTCTAAAGAATGCTTTCAGCACCTTGTTGAATCAATGCCACGTAGAATTAAGGCAGTTCTGAAGGCGAAAGGGGGTCAAACACAGTATTAGTATGGTGTTCCTAATAATCCTTTAGGTGAGTGTATATATATATATATATATATATATATATATATATATATATATATATATATATTCATTTTTTCATCTGCGATTCAGCCATTTATATTGTGTGATATATATATATATATATATATATATATATATATATATATATATATATATCACACACAATATAAATGTAACGATCGGGAGGCAGTCAAGGCAAGGATGAAAGCGAGGAGTAGGACCCAAGTGCAGCTTTATTGAAGATAGTGGTGATACAGGAACAAGACAGGAACTTGGAACATAGATAGACTGGCTTGGACTCAAGAACATCAGGGTAACATAAGGCAGGGGTAAGGGTTACAACAATACAAAGTAGCAGTCAGATCCGTGGCAACAAAGCAAAGGGGTAAATCCAAAAGAGACAATAGATGTAAAGGCAGGCAAAAGGTCATTCACAGAACAGCAAGACAATGGCAATGGTAATAACGCTCGGTAAGGCAGGAAAACTGGCAATACTTCGCATCGGCCTGTTGAGCAGGCCATGCTTAAATATCCACCAAACAGGAAATGAACAATGAAGCAGAGGGAGCAGCACACAGTCAGTACTCGGGAGAGGGCTCCCTCTGCTGGCGTGACGTTACAATAAACGGCTGAATCGCAGATGAAAAATGAACAAAAAATTCCAAAGACTTTTATTGAATTGGTCTCCACTCATATCTAGGGATCACAATGTAACAGAGACTTGGGGATGGTCTCTTTTGACTTGGGCCAGTATGCAGCCATTGTTTTTGTGGAGCATATCAAGGTATTTTCACCAAATACAGATTTAAGATTAGTTTTCACATTTTTTAAACTTAAAAAAATGACCCTAACATATTAGGAGGGTTAAATCACTGAAAATCTTGTCTAGTTGTCTTTCTGTCAACTCATATCACATGAATAGCATGTCAAGACATGAAAGGCAATAAAATGTGTGCACTGTCTCCTTGTTGTTACAGTATATGGTGTCAAATGGCTGCACTCCACTTTTCCATGATTTGAACAGAAAATGGAAATTAATCTGTGATTATCTGTGAATAATAACTTTAATTTAGGTTTGTTCCCAATCATATGACATCAGAAGTCTTGGAATATAGCACAAAAGTCATATTAACTACTTTAATGGTGGCTTTTTGCAGCTCAAAAGCCCAATAACATTTACTTTAATTGTATTAAAAAGAGCACTGCGAATACTGTTCAGAATTTCCAAAAAAGAGAGAAAATCATACAGGTTTGGAACTGAAGCTGCTTCCATTCTTTGGACTTTGCAGTATTTTTCAGCAAAAATAAAACACAGTTCTTATTAATACCATCTTTGATTTGTGTGCTTAGGTACTACCTGAAGAACAACATGGAAACAGAGACGCTGTGCTCAGATGAAGATGCTCAGGATCTCTTGAGGGAAAGTCAGATCAGTCTTCTGCAGCTCAGCACAGTGGAGGCCGCAGCTCAGCTGTCCATGCGAGACTTCAGCCTGTTCCGCAACATTGAGTCTACAGAGTACGTGGATGACCTGTTCAAGCTGGACCCGGGTGGTGGTAGCAACAGGCATCTGAAGCAGTTTGAGGACGTTATCAACCAGGAGACCTTTTGGGTTGCAACTGAGATACTGCGCGAGTCCAACGCAATCAAGCGCATGAAGACAATCAAACACTTCATCAAGATTGCTCTGCACTGTCGCGAGTGCAAGAACTTCAACTCCATGTTTGCCATTATCAGGTCAGTCAGTCTTTAGGTCAGTTTTTCAGAGCAGCACATATCTTGGAGTTCCACAATGTTTCCACAAACTGCTGGAGATTCCAACGTGTTCTACCTTACCTAATAATTGATGATTTATCAAATATTCCAAAGATTCTTGATGTCACAGAATGGGGTGTTTTAAGGAAGGATCCAAGTGCAGATGGTATCAATGAGCTTTTATTTAAAATAGAAAACAAATATTACACAAACTCTATCGAGGGAGAAAAGAACACAAACAAAACCAACTGAAATTCAGTGCATCCGGAAAGAATTCACAGCGCTTCACTTTTTCCACATTTTGTTATGTTACAGCCTTATTCCAAAATGGATTAAATTCATTATTTTCCTCAATTCTACAAACAATACCCCATAATGACAACTTGAAAGAAGTTTGTTTGAAATCTTTGCGAATTTATTAAAAATAAAAAACAAAAATAATGAACATAAGTATTCACAGCCTTTGCTCAATACGTTGTTGAAGCACCTTTGGCACCAATTACAGCCTCAAGTCTTTTTGAGTATGATGCTACAAGCTTGGCACACCTATTTTTGGGCAGTTTCTCCCATTCTTCATTGCAGGACCTCTCAAGCTCTATCAGGTTGGATGGGGAGAGTCTCTCCAAAGATGTTCAATCGGGTTCAAGTCTGAGCTTTGGCTGGGTCACTCAAGGACATTCACAGAGTTGTCCCGTAGCCACTCTTTTGTTATCTTGGCTGTGTGCTTAGGGTCGTTGTCCTGTTGGAAGATGAACCTTCTGAGTCTGAGGTCCAGAGCACTCTGGAGCAGGTTTTCATCAAGGATGTCTCAGTACATTGCTGCATTCATCTTTCCCTAAATCCTGACTATTCTCCCAGTTCTTGCCGCTGAAAAACATCACCACAGCATGATGCTGCCACTACCATGCATCACTGTAGGGATGGTATTGGCCAGGTGATGAGCAGTGCCTGGTTTCCTCCAGACATGATGCTTGCCATTCAGGCCAAAGTGTTCAATCTTTGTTTCATCAGACCAGAGAATTTTGTTTCTCATGATCTGAGAGTCCTTCAGGTGCCTTTTGGCAAAATCCAGGCGGGTTGTCATCTGCCTTTTACTGAGGAGTGGCTTCCGTCTGGCCACTCTACCATACAGGCCTGATTGGTGGAGTGCTGCAGAGATGGTTGTTCTTCTGGAAGGTTCTCTTCTCTCCACAGAGAAATGCTGGAGCTCTGTCAGAGTTACCATCGGTTTCTTGTTCACCTCCCTGAGTAAGGCCCTTCTCCCTCGATCGCTCAGTTTAGCCAGGCGGCCAGCTCTAGGAAGAGTCCCGCTGGTTCCAAACTTCTTCCATTTACGGATGATGAAGGCCACTGTGCTCATTGGGACCTTCAATGCTGCAGAAATTTTTCTGTACCCTTCCCCAGATCTGTGCCTCGATACAATCCTGTCTCGGAGGTCTACAGACAATTCCTTGAACTTCATGGCTTGGTTTGTGCTCTGACATGCACTGTTTACTGTGGGACCTTATATAGACAGATGTGTGCCTTTCCAAATCATGTCCAATCAACTGACACAGGTGGACTCCAATCAAGTTGTAGAAACATCTCAAAGATGATCAGTGGAAACAGGATGCACCTGAGCTCAATTTTGAGTGTCATGGCAAAGGCTGTGAATACTCATGTACATGTGATTTGTATATGTGATCGTTTTTTATTTTTAGTATATTTGCAATGATTTCAAACAAACTTCTTTCACATTGTAATTATGGGGTATTGTTTGTAGAATTTTGAGGAAAATAATGAAGTTAATCCATTTTGGAGTAAGGCTGTAACATAAAAAAAAGCCAATAAAAACTAATAATGAGCAGACAATGAGGCAGGGGGTGATGCAAGACTGAGATGTGGCAATACAGAAAGTAATCAAAGCCATAAGAGCAATGCACTCGTGCCAATCACCAAAAGGACGAGCCATTTACTCTCACATAGACTAGATCAGTGGTTCCCAACCCTGTTATTGAAGGCCCCCCAACACTACACATTTTGAATATCTCCCTAATCAAACACACCTGATTTAACTCATCAGCTCGTTAGTGGAGACTCCAAGACCTGAAGTGGATGTGTCAGAAAAGGGAGATATACAAAATGTGAAGCATACGGGGGCCTCCAAGAACAGGCTTGGAAAACACTGGACTAGACAAAACACTAAACAAGTTACACAAGATTAAACAAGTGTTTCAGAGCTCAGTCACAAAGACAACAAAACACAATCTACATAAATGGCTGAACACTTATGTAGATTGCATTTACTTCACATTTTGACAAAATCAAGTGATGACCAGATTCGGGCCTCTTAGACCAGGGTTTTCAGACTGGGGTCTGGGACCCCCAGAGTGCTGGAGGCGGAGTTCGGGGGTCTGCCGAAAATGTCAGCGAGAAAAGAAGCCATTTTGTTTTTGTTTCTAAATTTGAAAATATTATTCTTTCATTCTGCTTTCTAAAAACTATAAATACATTTTAATTCAATAGATTTTTTTTCTTCATGTATAAACATTAGGTAGAAAAAAATACTCTCAACTTAATACAGTCATATTTTCAGATTTGTTTATATTTGATTAGAAGTTTCTACATGTTAGCATTAGTTAACTATATTTGTTAACATGAATAACAATGAAAAATACTTTTATAGCATTTATGAATCTTGATTAATGCTCATTCAACATTTACTAGTATATTTTTTTATTAAAAGTTTTATATATTAACATTAGTTAATGCATTAAGAACTAAATGCACTTGCAATAAACTATTGTATTATTTTAACTAACAGTAACAAAGATTAATAAATGCTGTTAAAAAATATTGTTCATTGTTAGTTCATGATAAATAATGGGTGTACTTTTTTTGCATTCCGGATCGGATTGTACCCAGTCAACTGCATTTGCCTTTCAAACTATTATCTTTTGCATGATTGAGATGAAATATGAGACAAGTAATGATTAATGAAAACAAAGAAAATTCAAGGTAAATATCACTTGTAATCAGAATATTTTTATTGGGCATCTTTTCCAATCAAGCTTTAATTTTGCCATATTATGCAAAAATAGTTATTAAAAAGGGGCTTTTCCACTGCACAGTAAAACTCGACTCTACTTGCTTTTTTGGGGTTTTCCACTGTGGATAGTAACTGCAGCAATAAAAGTATAATTTGTTCACACGAAATGACTGTGCGCAAATCCATGCCATTGTCAATATACAAAGTGCAGACGGTCCACTCGTTAGCAATGAGCGAAACTAAAAAGTCTCTCAGGAAGTGTATCAGCTGTTGGCCGCACACAGCAACCACCTGACCTACCAACAGCAGAAAAGTAAAAAAAAAACTTAAAAGTGACTACAGAACCATTAAGGAAAAGTGAAAGTGGTTCGATCAAATGGACGCTATCTAGACCGGCGAGCAATGTAAGGGAGAGTGCCCTGAATTGGCGCTGATCCACGATGGAGGATGGTCTATATAACTCTATACTCTGCTTGAAAGATTGACTTTATTTAGTTGACCAGCTACTGGAAGCTTGCTTCTAAAACAACCATGCCAATTTAACTGTTACACTTGTGTAAAATCACCATGCAACAACTGCTTTATGCAGCACAGTGAGCTAGTAGCTAACAGCTAGCGGTCGTGTTATTGTTTTGGTCAGTTTTTGTCATGTTTAAGATGATAGAGGCGGCGCAACTATGATGATCAGCCTATAATCCCACCCATGCTGATGAGGCACTAAATTGCAGTGGAAATGCAAGCTCAGAAAAGTCAAGCGAGTAGAGTTGAGACGAGTCAAACCGTAATGTGCAGTGGAAAAGTGCCAAATGTCTGCAGTGCTAAAAGCTGAAAAAACACCAATGTACTCATTCTCAATAAATGTGGTAATGTAATACCTAAATACAGGAATGTGGTTATGGAAGATGTTTAGAGGAAGTGATGTGTATTGTTTTTGTGGTGTACAGTGGTCTTAATCTGGCTCCAGTGGCTCGATTAAGGAGCACATGGGAGAAACTGCCCAGTAAATATGAGAAACTGTTCCGGGATCTTCAGGACATCTTTGACCCATCACGCAACATGGCCAAATACCGCAACATACTGAGCAGCCAGAGCGTCCAGCCACCAATCATCCCGCTGTTTCCTGTGGTGAAGAAAGACCTCACCTTCCTACATGAAGGTCAGAACATGAATGGCTGTAATGTCCGTGTAGGGTGTGTAAATAATTTTTTTTGTGAATACTAGGTATGTACTATAAAAGTTAACGTGTTAAAATGATTAATTAAATGTTTAACACTGTTATTTGTTTATTTTTTCCATTGATGTTAACGATAATTTATTAGCCAATATCACATCGATTAAATATAACATAATTAATCACTACACCAATATAATTTAGTTTTCTTTTCTTAAAAAAATAAACGTGTTAACTATGATGGATATATAAATATTTTAATCGATTGAGCCTTAATATGCAAAAAGTAATGTGAATATTTAAACATATATTCACATTACTGGACATGTTAACAATTTTTCTCCCCTGATGTCTAAATAGTGTTAAATTGCGTAAATTGACACATTTGTTCTGTGTTCTGTTGATGCTGCTCAGGTAACGACTCTAGTGTGGATGGCTTGGTGAATTTTGAAAAATTACGAATGATCGCCAAGGAGATTCGGCATGTTGTGCGCATGACTTCAGCAAACATGGACCCAGCGCTCATGTTCAGACAGAGGTGAAGACTTCAAACTGATTTCTGCACACAGACACAGAATGGAGTGAAGGCCTGAAATATTAAATGGGGGAAAAAAAACCCCACCTTAAAGTAAACATGAAATCAAAATGTACTTTTTATATACACATTCCTGGTTTTCCCATTTTACACAATCCATTTAATCCCTGATGGATAAAATCAAGTCTTGTCCTAATTTGTGGAAAAATTTCCATTCTATTCTGTTTCACTCTGAAATATGTCACTGAAGTAAAACGGGTGGAATGGTTTTTCATGTTGACTTTAAATGTAAAGGACATCCTTCTCACTCTGTTTTCATTTGAAACATCAAATTCCCTTTTATCCTACCTTTGAATCACTCGCACCCACTAAATATTCAGGGTGGACACAAACAGTTATCTCTCCGCAACACGCTCTGTTTGTGATTGATCCATGTCCAGTCTTCGGTGGTGGTTTGTGTGTCTGTCTGAGTGTGTTCTCTCTCTTTTCTGTTAACCTGGTTTCCTCCTCTCGTGGGCTTTGTTGGCAGGAAGAAAAGGTGGAAGAGTTTAGGGTAAGTCTGTCTCAAGTGCTGAGCTGCATCCTGCATGTCCTCAATGTGTCATGATCATTATTCCGAACATTCCCTGAAGAAGAACACTACAGCACCTCATATGGTTCCGCTGCTTCTGTTGGTGGATGCATTTCCAGTTAATTTCCCTCCTTTTCTAAACCATTCGTCTTGATTTAAAGGTGCACTCTGTAATTGTTTTCCCATTAAAAAAAAGTTGTTATTTGACACTTTCTGTATCAGAATAAACAAATCATGGCTGACTGAATAATCACAAAAGTATAATAATTTTTATTTTGAAATCATGTAATGACTTTTATTTTCAAATCACCTACTCATTGGAACGCATTTCCGTATGCACGCAGTTACTTTGTAACTAGCGTCGACCTCATTATTTGACATACAAATCACAATAATGGTGACAACCTAAAACAACATATTAAGTATAAGATGAGCTCTGAATAATCACAAAATGACAAATAACTGCAAGTTACAACAAATACAATAACAGCAGCATAAATAAAACAGTAAAATGGCAAACATTAAAGCTATGATCAGTACATACTCATTTGTATAATTTATTCATACCAAAATACTGTACTGGTAGCTTAAGTGCGGCTTCTTATGACAGTCTTATTAGACACAGATTGCACACACACACCTTGCTGAATAATGCTCACACCTGACAGAAATGCAGAAAATATGAAAAATATTACTTTGTGGCTGTTTGGGTCTTTGAGGCCTACTTTGTTTAAAGGATGGCAAAAACAGCGCCTGTAAAAGCACAGAGCTTTTCATTTTCTCAAGAATAACCAAGGGAAGGAATTACAACACTGCCGATATAAAGATACAACAAACTCACATAGAGAAAATATGAGCAATTAATCTGCAAAATATCTGCAAAGATCTGCACTTTAAGAGGTATGTTTATATTTTACATATATTTATATTTGTATATATTCTGGTTAACGTTCTCACCGTTTTCTTTTTTATGTAAATAAATATATACAAATAGTTATGAGTAATTGAAATGAAATCTTAAGCATTGTCATCAGTGTCCTGCTGTGTGACACTTTCTTCATGTAACTACAGTTAAAGTCAGAAGTTTACATACACCTTAGCCAAATACATTTAAACTCAGTTTTTTCAGAATTCCTTACATTTAATTGTAGAAAACATTGCCTGTCTTGGGTCAGTTAGGATCACTAATTTATTTTAAGAATGTGAAATGTCAGAATAAGAGTAGAGAGAATGATTTATTTCAGCTTTTATTTTTTTCAACACATTCCCTGTGGGTCAGAAGATTACACAAATGTAGTATTTGGTAGCATTGCCTTTAAATAGTTTAACTTGGGTCAAACATTTTTGGTAGCCTTCCACAAGCTTTTTACAATAAGTTGCTGGAATTTTGGCCCATTCCTCCGGACAAAAGTCAGGTTTGTAGGCCTCCATGATTGACACACGCTTTTTCAGCTCTGCCAACAAATTTTCTGTTGGATTGAGGTCAGGGCTTTGTGATGGCCGCTCCAATACCTTGACTTTGTTGTCCTTAAGCCATTTTTCCACAACTTTGGACGTATTCTTGGGGTCATTGTCCATTTGGAAGACCCGTTTGCGACCAAGCTTTAACTTCCTGGCTGATGTCTTGAGATGTTTCTTCAATATATCCACAAAATTTTCCTTCCTCATGATGCCATCAATTATGTGAAATGTACCAGTCCCTCCTGCAGCAAAGCACCACCACCTGCCACCCCCATGCTTCACGGTTGGGATGGTGTTCTTCGGCTTGCAAGCCTCACCCTTTTTCCTCCAAACATAACAATGGTCATAATGGCCAAAAAGTTAACTTTTTGTTTCATTAGACCAGAGAACATTTCTCCAAAATGTACGATCTTTGTCCCCATATGCACTTGCAAACTGTATTCTGGCACTTTTTATGGCAGTTTTGGAGCAGTGGCTCCTTACTTGCTGAGCAGCCTTTCAGGTTATATCGATATAGGACTCATTTTACTGTGGATAGAGATATTGTCTTCCTGTTTCCTCCAGCATCTTCACAGGGTCCTTTGCTGTTGTTCTGGGATTGATTTGCACTTTTCGCTCCACACTACGTTCATCTCTAGAAGACAGAATGTGTCTCCTTCCTGAGCAGTATAATGGCTACATGGCACCATCGTGTTTATACTTGCGTACTATTGTTTGTACAGATGAACATGGCACCTTCAGTCATTAGGAAATTGCTCCCAAGGATGAACCAGAATTGTGGAGGTCCACTTGGCTGATTTTCTTAGATTTTCCCATGATGTCAAGCAAAGAGGCACTGAGTTTGAAGGTAGGCCTTAAAATACATCCACAGGTACACCTCCAATTCAGTACACCTCTTATCAGAAGCTAATTGGCTAAATGTCTAAAGGCTTGAAATCATTTTCTGACATTTTCCAAGCCGCCTAAAGCCACAGTTTACATAGTGTATGTAAACTTCCGACCCACTGGAATTGTGATATGGTCAATTAAAAGTGAAACAGTCTGTCTGTAAACAATTGTTGGAAAAATTACTCCTGTCATGCACAAAGTAGATGTCCTAAACTACTTGCCAAAACTATAGTTTGCTAATATTAAATCTGTGGAGTGGTTAAAAAATAAGTTTTATTGACTTCAACCTTAAATGTATGTAAACTTCTGACTTCAACTGGTTAACCAGCCCATCTGACACAACAATCATGCCACAGTCCAAATCACAGATCACATTTTTCCCCATTCTGATATTTGATGTGAACATTAACTGAAGCTGACCTGTATCTGCATGATTTTATGCGCTGCACTGCTGCCACATGATTGGCTGATTAGATAATAACGTGGATGATTGTTGGTGCCAGACTGACTGGTTTGAGTATTTCTGTAACTGCTAATCTTTTGGGAGTTTCATGCACAACAGTCTCTAGAATTTACTCTGACTGGTGCCAAAAACAAAAAAATATCCAGTGAGTGACAGTTCTGTGGATGGAAATGCCTTGTGGATGAGAGAGGTCAACAGAGAATAGCCAGACTGGTTTGAATTGACAAAGTCGACGGTAACTCAGATAGCCGCTAAGTACAATTATGGTGAGAAGAATATCATATCAGAATGCTATTCCGAGATGCGGGTTGGCGCTGTTTTGGTGACACAAGGGGGACCTACATGATATTAGGCAGGTGTTTTTAATGTTGTGGCTGATATGTGTAAACAAATGACTGAGTGCACCTTTAACAGTTCATGATCATCTGTTTTGACATTAATGGAGCTGAACATGTGTTGTATGGCTGCTTTACACTGCTGTTTTCTGAATGGCAACAGGTGTTTTTTTTAAGGCTGCTCAAACATGACATGTTAGTCTTTTGTACAGTAAGTAAATGAGTTGGAAAACCCTTCAGGTTTGTCAGATGGGACTGGCCTACAATGTCAGAACACAGTAACTACACCAACAAAAAAATGGCTTCAGTTTTTGATTATCCAGACAAATGTGGAATTAAAAAATGGTGTCACTCTATTTTCTTTGAATCTGAGCATAGTTGAGTCTAATCCACCTGTCACAGGACAGATATGAGACACAATTACAGTCATAACTCAATTTGGACATAATGTATAGTTACTGTGTTTTGTCTTTGCAGGGCAATACAGTGTCTGCCATTGTGATGTCATCTGTTAGGTTGTGATGCTGCAGACGTCCAGCAAAGGTCACAAGAGCGTGTCAGTTCTTTCTCTCACTTCCTGTTCTTCTCCTCCTCCTCAGGTCTTTGAGTCAGGGCAGCACCAACTCAAACCTGCTGGACGTTCAGGGCAATCATAAGAAGCGTGTGAGGCGCAGCTCTTTTCTTAATGCCAAAAAACTGTACGAGGATGCTCAGATGGCGCGGAAGGTGAAGCAGTATTTGGCACACCTGGAGGTGGAGACGGACGAGGAGAAGTTCCAAATCATGTCGCTGCAGTGTGAACCGGCCTACAGCACGTGTGCGTAAACTGATCAACAGACTGCAGACTTAGTGGGGTTATTCTTCTTCACCTATCTTTACTCAGGGCCCCAGACTGAGTAAAAAAATATTAAGGAGCCATTGGCTCATAAACTGAAACATTTTGAGAGTCAAATGGTTGTTTTTAATTGCCAAATTACAGAATTGCTTAGTTTTGTTCAAAAGCAAGATTGAAAGCTGAAGAAGGTGTCTGATAACAGACGAATTAGCTAATATAGTTTTTAAAATTATATATCTATATGTAATTATATATACAAACAGAAAAGGGAAACAAAATATGACCACGATGATGTATTGCTCTTTGGGTGATTAGCTGAAAAAGTGACTGATTCAAACTGATAACTTGAGCTCTTGAGTTCAAACAGAGACTATTTAGCAGAGATGGATCATTTTTATTTGTGATTTAAAGTTTTTATTGATTCCACAGAAGAAACAAAAAAATCAAAACAAAGCATATATACATGGAATCAACATTTAATATTCACACAGAAATAAATCAATTCTAAATATATATATATATATATATATATATATATATATATATATATATATATATATATATATATATAATAATCACACACATCCACAGCTAATCCTCTCTTTCCGCTACCTCTCCCTGTGAAACTTTTATTAAAATTAATGGGAGATATTGGAACAGTCAATGGATGTAGAAAGGAAGCCTTACAGGTAAAAGAGCCAATCACTTTTTAGACACAGACATTGTCTGTCAGTCAACTCGAGAACGCACATGCGCATTAGCTATACAAGCCAGGAAAACGTCTCAGTTACTGTTGTAACCTCCGTTCCCCGAGGGAGGGAATGAGACTTGTAGTGTCACAGCTCCTGCCCCACGGCACTAGACCTAGCACCTGTAAATGGCTGTGCTTCATCCTTCGGCTCCTCAGTGTTGGCAGACAGAATTTGCATGCCCCGCCCCGGACATACGGGTATAAGGGGAACCGGGGCAGCGAATGCCAGTCAGGATTTTGCACTGAGGAGCCGAAGGATGAAGCACAGCCATTTACAGTGCTAGGTCTAGTGCCGTGGCAGGAGGGACACTACGTCTCGTTCCCTCCCTCGGGGAACGGAGGTTACAACAGTAACCGAGACGTTCCCCTTCTGTCACTCTCTCGACGTAGTGTCGAAGGAAGTGACACAAGGGGTCCATATAAAAACGCCACGCACTGACCGTGTGACGTGACTGTCGGAGCAGGGGCAAAGCAGGCTTATTGCGTGTTAGAGGCACCTGAACCGAATGCACATCGCCCTCCCCAACGCCCCCTCAAAGAGTTTTAGCATATCCACCTTAGGTTTTCCCGCACCCCTGGGGGAAAAAGGTATTACATGCTAGCACGGGAGCAAGCCCAACAGCCGCGGCCTTCTCTCTCACTATGTCTCTCACATAGGATGTAGAGCGGCTGGGGCCCAACCTATGTCGGGGAAGGTGGTCATTCCCGGGGGAGAGCAGGAGAGCCTAGGCGGTGCTGAGAGAAGACTCGAAGCATTAACCCTGCTCCACGCACCCGGCAGGGGGCGGCTTAGAGACTGAGGAAGAGGCCTAAGGAGGCGTCTTCAAAACTCGTCGGCGCCAGTGTGCCGGGCGCCGAGGCAGAACCGGAGGCAAGGTGACCGACCTGCAGATTTCCTATTCTTTCAGGAGGGGAGGACCCTGCAGAGGCCATACCCTGCCCAGTCAGGGGGAGGTAATGTATGGCAAATACACCACGAGGGTTGTGAAGCCGGACGTGGGAGACGGCGCGGTGGTAGGTCCAGCCTAATGAAGGGGGGACTCTACAGACACGGGGCCGAGGCAGCGGGGCTGCCTGAGGGAAACATGGGTCCACCGAGAGGGGGACCGTACCATGGAGAATACATCAAGGGGAGTTAGCCTGAAGAGGGAACTATGCCCGTGGAGCCCGACCCCAGTACAGAGCCCTAAGACTCGTACTGGGTCTGGCCGCGAGTTGCTCTGCTGAATTCGCGGGCCAGAAGGCTAGGGAGGAAAAAGCATCCAGGCAGCGACACTCAGTGGCTGACCTGGGATAAAAGGCGCACTGGATCACATTGGTGAAGGGCGCAAGATGCAAGCGGAACACCCGGTCGGTTGTGCCGCGTTACCGAGTTCTACCGGCTCGGACCTGACAAAACACGGGACGAGACCGAGTCAACCCTTAGATTGTAAAATCTGGCAAAGGTATTGGGTGTTGCCCAGCCCGCTGCTCTGCAGATGTCTGCTAGGGAGGTGCCGTGGCTTAGTGCCCACAAGGACGCCACACTTCTAGTGGAGTGTGCTCGGACCTGCAGGGGGGCGGGCACGCCCTGGGCGTGATAGGCTAAGGCAATAGCATCAACGACCCAGTGGGCTTGCCTCTGTTTGGAGACGGCGTTCCCTTTCCGCCGTCCGCCAAAGCAGACAAAGAGCTGCTCAGAGTATCTAAAGCTCTGCGTGCGGTCCACATAGGTACGCAAAGCATGCACCGGACACAGCAACGAAAGGGCTGGGTCTGCCTCCTCCCGAGGCAGTGCTTGCAGGTTCACGACCTGGTCCCTGAAAGGGGTCGTGGGAACCTTGGGCACGTAGCCCGGTCGGGGTCTCAGGATAACGTGTGAAAGTGCTGGACCGAACTCCAGGCAAGAGTCGCTGACAGAGAACGCTTGCAGGTCTCCTACCCTCTTGATTGAGGCTAACGCGATCAGGAGGGCCGTCTTCAAGGAGAGGGCCTTGAGCTCGACTGAATCAAGCGGCTCAAATGGGGGTCTCTGAAGGCCCGAGAGGACTACTGAGAGATCCCAAGAGGGAAACAGGTTAGGCCGGGGAGGATGTAGTCTCCGGGTGCCTTTCAGGAACCTTATAATCAAGTCGTGCTTACCAAGGGACTTGCCATCTACTGCGTCGTGGTGGGCTGCGATAGCAGCTACATACACCTTCAAGGTGGAGGGGGACAGCCTTCCCTCCAGTCTCTCCTGCAAGAATAGAAGCACTGACCGAACTGCGCATCTCTGTGGGTCTTCAGCCCGGGAAGAACACCAATTCGCGAACAAACGCCACTTTAGTGCGTAGAGTTGCCTGGTTAAGGGAGCTCTCACTTGATTGAGCGTATCTACGACAGCAGGTGGTAGATTTACTAGATCTTCCGCATCCCGTCCAGGGGCCAGACATGGAGATTCCAGAGGTCTGGGCGCGGATGCCAGAGGGTGCCCCGTCCCTGAGAAGAAGGTCCTTCCTCAGGGGGATTTTCCAGGGAGGGGCTGTCGTGAGGAGCATGAGTTCCGAAAACCAGGTGTGGGTGGGCCAGTAAGGGGCCACCAAGGCGACCTGCTCCTCGTCCTCCCTGATCTTGCACAGCACCGATGCAAGAAGGCTCACTGGGGGAAATGCGTACTTGCGCAGCCCCCGGGGCCAGCTGTGTGCCAGCGCATCTGTCCCGAGGGGAGCGTCCGTCAGGGAATACCAGAGCGGGCAATGGGAGTTGTCCTGGGAGGCAAAGAGGTCTACCTGTGCCTTGCCGAATCTGTCCCAAATGAGCTGGACCACCTGGGGGTGGAGCCTCCACTCTCCGCTGGGCGAAACCTGACGCGACAGCGCGTCCGCTGTCGTGTTGCGGTTGCCAGGGATGTGAGTGCCGAGCAGCGACCTGAGTCGCGGCTGACTCCAGAGGAGGAGATGGCGGGCGAGTTGTGACATATGACGAGAGCGCACGCCGCCCTGGCGATTTATGTACGCTACCGTCGCGGTGCTGTCTGAACGAATCAGAACATGCTTGCCTCAGATAAGTGGAATAAACCTCCGTAGAGCAAGAATAACAGCCATCAACTCTAGGCAATTGATGTGCCAACGCTGCTGGGGACCTTTCCAGGTGCCCACAGCAGCGTGCCCGTTGCACACGGCGCCCCAACCCAGTCGAGAGGTGTCTGTGGTTACCACGACACGTCTGGACACCTGCTGCAAGGGAACGCCGGCCCGCAGGAAGCAGAGGTCTGTCCATGGGTTGAAAGTCTGACGGCAGGCGGGGGTGATTGCCACACGATGCGTGCCGTGGCGCCATGCCCATCTCGGGACTCGAGTCTGTAGCCAGTGCTGTAGTGGTCTCATATGCATCAACCCGAGCGGCGCGACCACGGCTGAGGATGCCATATGCCCCAGGAGCCTCTGGAATTGTTTTAGAGGGACCACTGTGCCAGGCTTGAAACGAGCGAGGCACCTGAGCACTGACTGAGCGCGCTCGTTGGTGAGACGCGCAGTCATTGAGACCGAGTCTAACTCCATACCGAGAAAAGAGATGCTCTGAACCGGGGCGAGCTTGCTCTTTTCCCAGTTGACCTGAAGCCCTAGACGGCTGAGGTGCCTGAGCACCTGGTCCCTGTGAACGCATAGTAACTCTCGAGAGTGGGCCAGAATAAGCCAGTCGTCGAGGTAGTTGAGTATGCGGATGCCCACTTCCCTTAGGGGGGCAAGAGCGGCCTCTGCGACCTTGGTGAAGACGCGAGGGGACAGGGACAGGCCGAAGGGGAGGACCTTGTACTGATACGCCTGGCCGCTGGACGCGAACCGTAAGAAGGGTCGGTGTCGTGGCAAAATAGAGACGTGGAAGTACGCGTCCTTCAGGTCTGCCGCCGCGAACCAATCTAGCTGTCGAACGCAGGTGAGAATCTGCTTCTGCGTGAGCATTTTGAATGGGAGTCTGAGCAGGGCCCGGTTGAGAACTCGCAAGTCCAAGATTGGTCGCAACCCGCCGCTTTTTTTGGGTACGATGAAGTAAGGGCTGTAGAGACCCTTCTTCATCTCAGCTGGAGGGACGGGCTCTATCGCACCCTTGAGGAGCAGTGTAAAAATCTCTGCTCGTAAGGCACTGGCTTGTTGGCCGCGCACTAGAGTGGAGCGAATACCGCTGAAACGAGGCGGGAGCTGGGCGAACTGAATCGCGTAGCCGAGTCGGATGGTCCTGGCCAACCAGCGCGACGGGTTGGGAAGCGATAACCACGCGTCCAAACTCCGTGCGAGGGGGACTAAGGGGACGATCGCTTTTGACGTACCGGGCGGGGCTTCGCGGCAGGGGGGAGCAGGTAATAATGCGTCGGGAGGCAAAAGTGCGTCCTGAGGCTGAGGTGCTGAGAAAAGACTCAAAGCACTTACCTTGCTCCGCACACCCGGCAGGGGGCGGGTTAGAGACTGAGGAAGAGGTCCAGAGAGGGCATCTTCGAAACTCGTCAGCGCTGGCCTGCCGGGGTTGGACAATCGCGGGGCCGGAGGCGAGAGAGCTGCGTCCGGGGAACCGGGACTGGAGAACTGCAAGGCCGGGGTGCCGTGAGAACGGCGCACACCGGCTAAATGGCCCAGGGAGTGGAAAACTGGCTCTTTTATGGAGAATTTGGGTACCGCACCCTGAGGGGGGTGAGGCAAATGAAAAAAAAGGAAACAGAAGATTCTCCTCCCGGCCCTCCACCGGGGGACGGAGTGGTCTTAGAACCACCTCCGGAGCGAGTATCCGACTGCCTGGGCTGTCCGTCTCAGGAGCGCTTCGGAGCTTTTCTGGTCCGGGAAGGGGTCCTGGAGACGGGGGGCGTTCGCCGCCTGTGAGGTGCTCGACGCTGGGGCTGAGAGCTGGGCCCGGGTTGCGGAGCTGGCTGTTGTTGTCTAGTCGCAGGGGGACGCCCTCGGCGAGCAGACGGGGCGCGGGGTGCGCTGGATGGGCGGCGCCGCGGCATGATGTGAGAAATAGCCTCCGTCTGCTTCTTCACCGCTGAAAACTGCTGGGCAAAGTCGTCGACGGTGTCGCCGAAGAGGCCAAGCTGGGAGACGGGGGCGTTGAGAAACTTGGCTTTGTCAACGTCGCGCATCTCAACCATGTTCAGCCAGAGGTGGCGTTCCTGGACCACGAGGGTGGACATCGCTCGCCCGAGTGCCTGCGCCGTGACCTTTGTAGCCCTGAGAGCGAGGTCGGTAGCAGAGCGCAGTTCCTGCAGCACATCGGGATCGGGACTACCCAGGTGCAGATCTTTAAGTGCCTTGGCTTGATGGACCTGCAGGAGAGGCGGCCTGTCCGGTAGCGCTGTAGGCTTTGGAGGTCAGAGATGACGTCATCCTACAGGCTTTGGAGGGGAGTACCGGGCGGTCCCGCCAGGTGGCGGTGTTCTCTGGGCACAGATGGATCGCAACCGCCCTATCCACCTGGGGGACTTCCGTGTACCCGTGGGCCGCCCCACCGTCCAGGGTAGTGAGAACGGACGCGCGAGCGGGTTGAATACGGGCAGTAAAAGGTGCCCTCCATGACCGCGTCAGCTCGTCATGCACTTCCGGGAAGAATGGTACCGGGGAGGGGGCGTGGCTGTGAGCGGCGCCGGGCTCCGAGGTACCAATTGTCGAGCCGCGAAGGCTGTGGGGAGGAGGGGGGGTCCCAGTCCAAACCCACGCTTGCGGCCGCCCGGGAAAGCATATCAGTCATCTGCACGTCCGCCTCAGACTGGGCGGGCTGGCCCGAGGGCGGCAGCCCAATCGAGTCTTCCGCATCAGATGCTTGAACGCTCTCCGATGCAGCGGTGATGTCATCATCCAAGGCTGGAAACTCGAGGGAGAGCGCAGGCTGGCCATGCAGCGAGTCGCACTCATCCCGAGCCCGAACGGAAGCACACGAGCGTGCTGGGGGGCGGGTGGTTCGTGGGGATTTACCCGGCGAAACTGAGCCCGTCATGATCCCCAAATCACCTTCATCGCCAGCCGCATCGTCCTCAATCCCGTGGGAAGAAGGAGCGACACGGGGGGCGGCTGAAGTGGCATTCACCTTGAGGAAGGAGAGCCGCGACCGCAACGTGGCCATGGTCATATTCTCGCAATAAGAACATGAGCCATCCACAAACGCCACCTCAGTGTGATCGCTACCCAGGCACACGAGGCAGCGTCTGTGGCCGTCATTCTTGGAGAGAAATCGCCCGCATCCAGGAACAACACAGGGGCGGAAGGGCATCTTGAAAAAGACGTGTCCTGAAAAGGACGTTCAACGCCGCTGTGTACTCTTTTAGTGAATATGAAAATTGCTCTTTTAGAGTTGGAAATATACTCTTTACACCAGGAAGAAGCGCTGTCGAAGCGCCCAGGGACGTGTGCTGCAGAACGTGCAGGAGAGAGAACGCCAGCTGGAAACTGCGCCGTGCGGATCCAACAGCCACGCTTCTCGCTGATAAAGGTAAGTGAGACAGTAGTGTGACTCAGCTGTTTGTGATAGAACCATTCGGCTCCGAAGAAAAATTCTGACTGGCATTCACTGCCCCGGTTCCCCTTATACCCGTATGTCCGGGGCGGGGCATGCAAATTCTGTCTGCCAACTTGACATTGGCCTTTTCTCAGGTTGAGGAATTATTCGGCGTCCGAGAAGACCCCTTGTGTCACTTCCTTCGACACTGCGTCGAGAGAGTGACAGAAGGGGAATTACGTTTTTTTTCATTTACGTTTGTAATCTGAGGTAAAGAAGCAAAATTTATGATACGAGTGTAGAAATATGCCGTTTGATCGTAATATTGACCAACCGTTTTGGAGATTTCTGTCATTCCCCATTCAAGTAGAAAATAGCTGCCCAGGAGCGTTCCAAAGATGGCCACCGAGTGACCTGACTTGCATATTTGAATATGTGTATATCAGTTACTTGAAAATCAGTTCACAAACCATCTGGTGACCAGCACAGACACAATTCTTAGAAATCCAGAGTTTTAAAGAAAGTTTTAGAAAGTTTAAAAAGTTTTAGAAATCCAGATTTCTCTGGTGTAGTTTTCCCAATCCCACATACACATTTTGGATGTATCCATAATCTACGCCATGACCTAAATTAGGTGTGTTAAACATGCTATACTGTAGGATTTTTACTGTCCTTTAAGATTATTCCTTGTCAGACTGTACGATATGAACACATTGAGATTGCCATGGCACACTGTGTGACATTATGTCAGACTGTACGATACACATCGTAGTGGACTGTGGTCCCAATCATCCCAATCAGTGAGTGTGAGTGTTGCGGAATAGAAGCAGCGAGATTTGCCCGGAGGAGCTTTAGTAGCTCGAATTTGCTCAGCATTCCATTGCTCCAATATCACTGAGCATAACATATGAAAAGAAAGATGGATTTTTTTAAATAGGCCTATAATAGACAGCCTAATCAAATACAGAAAATTACAGATTTGAAGAAAGAACATTAGTCGGGGAGGTAGTCTACTGTAATAATTAGCTACCACAAGCAAAGATTCATTGTGGAAGTAAGAAAGTTCTGCGTTTACATAGGGAAAACAAAAAAGGCTGGTTATAGTATGTCTTACTCCTCTTTTAGAATTAGTAACCTATCGGCCACACAAAATGTAAAAAATTCAGCAGACTATCTCATCTGGCCGTCATGCTAGCAGTCACACTATAAGAATGCCTAAATTTCTGAGAATGTGATGGTCTTTAGCCTCCAACGAAGTTTTGTCAAAGGCAATTAATCGGACGCAGTGAACATGTCACACTAAACATTGTAAGATTGCCGATTTTGCCGTACAATGACAAAAATCCTTCAGGATTTCCCAAATTTGTCTCAGACAGCAGAATCGTGGCCAAAATTATACAGTGTGCAACAGTCTTTATACAAGGGAGGAATCCAAAAAGTGCAGTGCTGGGATCCTCCAGCCAGGTGCAGGAGACTGAACAGCATCTAAAAAAATTGTGCGTATTCACTGCCATCAAGTGGGCATCCTTATCACAGAACACAGAGGTGCTCAGAAAGGTTTCAGGTACTGTTTTACTCAAGACTATTGTAGTCTTTGCTGTAGACACATGCAGGTATTAAATAATGTGGAATGGACCCTTTTCACAGACTGTGATGTCATGGTTCTGCCTTATTTAATAGTGTAAATCAAGCAAACTTTTATATTTGCAATTTTTTATTTTGTGAATATTTGTAACATTATACATTGTATCATATTACCTTGGAATTAGTTAAGAAATACGAGTTACCACAGATTTTTTTAATACAGCTGCTGAGAGAGTGACAGTAAATTGTTCATCTACTCTCGACTGTTGTTATCTTAATTTTTTACTTAATTTGGAAAGTTGAGGAAATGTAATAGAGGCATTTTTGTTTTGATGTTGGAGCAAATGGATATGAAAAATATATGCTGTTGTCTCTCATTCACTCCCATTCACCGAGGTCTGAGGTTTACCCTGTAATTGTTTATGTTGGCGTTCCAAAACCCAGAGCTGTGAAAAGTGTCTATACCATGATAATTAACCTGCACGGTTATGTTACTGTAGTAGACACATAAGAATACAGTGAAAAAAAATCTAGATAACCTATTAGCCAGATTGTTTATATTTTTCTGACCACACCATAGCTTCTATTAAAGAGTCAAGTGTCACAGCCAGGGACTAAAATGATCATGCTCCAAGCACCACATTATGAAAATTATGCAAGATAAAGTTACATGGTCAGTATTAAATATTTATGGATGGTAAATTTTATTATAATTTTATAAATATTTTCTTATATTTGTGGAGATTGAGAATGTACATAAACAAAAACAATGTGAACGAGAAGCATTGTGGAAGGTGGGTAAAATAAAGGGTAAAGTCTGAAGTGTGAAAATATTTTAAGACATTGTGACCACTTGATTTTATATTTATTTTCTAATATTTATTTAAGGTCTATTTTATTATTTTATTTGTGTATTTATTTATCTGTTCATTTAGTTTTCTAAATATTCAGGGTTCTTTTCAAAATTTCTTTCTACGTGATTTTTTAGTTTAAAATGCAAATTTGGGGATTTGCTTTAAAAAAAAACTTGTCAAGAATAAACATCTCTCAATCTGTTTTGTAATGTAATACAATACTGTGATAAAACTGTCAATATAATACAATACAGCAATTATCACAATATGAAAATTTGATACTGGTACAAACCTACTCTGGAGGATGAACTTGAGCATTGAATATCCTGTTTCAGTTGTCATTATTCAGTATGAAATCACAGAAGTAAAATGGGATGCGCATGCTGTTTCATGGTGACTTCAATGTTATAATTAATACTGAAATATTGGTGTTGATTTGATTTGTCAGTTTGCATCATTTTATGTTTATTTTTTCCTATAGTGCTGCCAGTTCCAAAATGATGAGAATTCTTCAATTAAATTAATTCAATAAAGTGCCATTTCTCTCATTTTCAGTGTGTCCAGCCCTGAAACGCTTAGTTGATCATGTTGTGTGTTTGTTGTCCTGCAGTATCTAAGAACCTGAATGAACGGCGGTCCACTAAATCAGACATGTCTCCTGTGTCCATGCGCACGGGTTTGTCCTCGGCCAAGTCTCAGAACCGCGTCTCTCAGGTGCTTCAGGTTCCACCTGTCAGTCTTTACCCTCTACGCAAGAAGAGCATCGCTAAAGATCTGGCAGCTTCATTCAGTATGTGACACTTCATAATCACTCGTCTTCATAATGTACATTTTCACTCTTCAAACTTTTATGTTTGTACATTCTGAAATGTGCAGCTTCATGCTTGTGTATTGTGTTATAGGTCATTGAACATCTAACCTGTGTGCAGATGTGGGTTACCTTGGGTTTTGTGAAGCCCTACAAGTTAAAAATAACTAAACGTAACTACATATATCCTAGTGTGAAATTAATTATATTTATTGAAAGTTTCACATTACTTGAAATACTAGGGGTACTTCCATGAAAATGGTTTACATCATGGACGTTCAAATGGCAAGACAGGCTGATAACTCTTGATCTATAGTACAATATCTGTGGAATGTGTTAAAACAGCAGTGAATGGCTCCCTCTGCTGTTTGTGTTGTGTCAGTGTAATGGATTTGAGATGGTCTGTTGTGCTCTACAGGTCCAAACTCCCCTCAGATGGTAAAGAAAGCAGCTGATGACACGTGTGTAAAGAGACTTGAAGACACATCCACCATTTCGTCCCTGCACTCCAGTCCTACAGTCTCTCCTCAGGGATCTCCACGCAAATGTATGACCCCCAACAAACTATCAGTCACATGTTTTCTTAAACGTTCAGGTTTTACTCAATGAAACATTGACATACACATGACCATTTACTCTGAAGATGTGGTCACAATTTATGTTTATCAATTTATAGTGACATTTTTTCAGACATAAATAGGGCTAATTGTTGCACAAAATTTTTTTGTCTCTTCATACATATTTTTCAACACAACTTTGGTAAAGTGTGAGTGGCAGCGTAACTTAAAGGGGGTCGCACACCTGATGCATCTGGTGGATGTCATGGTGCGTTCTGAAATTATAAACAAATATTTTCTATAAGGTATGCACACCGCAGCCATAGATTATTTACTCTAGCCATCACTAGATGAAATATTGTGGATACAGATCTTTCATATAGACTGCAAAATGTATTTTCAGTTGCAAGTATGTTTTTTTGTGGTTTGACAGCTTGAAAGAAACCTACAGTAATCAAAGCTGCATATAGAGAAACTTAATAAAACAGTTACCACATCTAATCGATCAGGTTGCGCAAAAGTTACAAAAGTTTCATACACTAACCTGCAAACTCATCAACGTCAAAGTACAAAAACTTTTGTAACTTTTGTGTGTATGGTGACTAAATTCACAACTTTGGACTGGCTCCTGCACTGTATCGATGCATCCTTCAGTTTTAAAGGAATATTCTGGGTTCAACACAAGTTAAGCTCAATCGACAGTATTTGTGGCATAATGTTGAAAGCAAAAATCAACGTTTCAGTGGGGCACTTGATGATGAAAGTGAGTGTGGCCAATTTTTGGAGGATTTAAAAGCAGAAATATAAAGTTTATAATTTTATTAAAGCACTTACATTAATTGTTATTTTTGAGCTGTAAAGTAGTAGTTTTAGGGTTTGTTGACATTACAACGTCATGGCAAAGAAGTTGTAAAATTGGCTAAAATTTTACACAGAGAAGGTTTGTAAGTGATTTTATTACACTAAATCGTGTTTACATGCATTTCCTTTGTTTTGTGGCTATACTTTTGAATCAGTATTTTAACGTTCACAAATTCACTTCCATGATAAGTGCCTCACTGGAACACAGATTTTTTGCTTTTTTAAACAAAAGGAGGTACAAGTCAAAATAAATTTTTGTGGTAATCAACATTATGACACAAAAGCTGTCTATTGAGCTTATCTTGTGTTGAACCTGGAATATTCCATTTCCTTAAGTACAGTAAATGTTATATCACCCTCTTGTGTTCTCCAAAAGCTATTACACCAGACTACATTAAACGGAAGGCCAACTGACAGTGAATTGGAAAGCACACAAATAAGGCTTCTAATTTACATGTCAGCTAATGTTAATACTGTATGTAGATTCCTTAAAAAATTAAAAATTGCATGCAGATCAATAATCGATGTATAAATATCTTATGAAATTCCTAATTGCATATATAAATATTTGCTGAGAAAACCCCCTAATGTTTTGTAATACATACATTAGCATAAAATGACACATATGATTGAAATCTTCCTAAAATTGTGTGGCAGTGGGCGGAGCTCCGAAGCAGAACTGCAGTAAGCTGAACCTTTCGGGCTCGTCCTCATCCCTCACCAGGGAGGTCAGCAGTAGAGTGGGAGCCAGTGGCGCCGCCGGCCGCACATACGGCATAGGTGGGGCTTTCCTCCATAGACAGATACTGAAGATGACCTGTCAGAGCAACGGACAGGAAGAGAGTAGACAGAGACAGGAAGTGACCTCAGCAGAGACCCCACGCAAACGTTTCAGGTCCCCCTTCAGGATCCTTAGAGACAGGAGCTGATCCAGGGACAAAACCAGTAGAAGCAATGCTGTTCAGACAGACAGAGGAGTGAGACAGGACAGTCTGAACTCCATGGCAAAGCTTCAGACAGACAGACACAAAAGGAGAAAAACTGTCTGATATAGAGACAGAGGTTTTTGATAGAATAGTTTTAAACAGTGTTGCTCATCAAGCCTCAGTAAAGTAACTGTGATGTCAGATGTTCCTGTTTACAGTGTTTTCCACATTATTAAGTGTTGTGTAATCATCTAACTGCACTAATGAATCAATTTTTGTTCAGTAATTAGATGCACGTGTAAGTTATGATTGATGTCAGTGTTATTTTATAGATCTAACTGTACGGACTTGTCTTTAATATTTTAGCTGATTTGGTTTTAAATCAGATTGGTTCTTCATTGTTCAGCTTGTTTATTTGTATTTGTCATTTTATATGGTTTTCATCTATTATAAGGTTGTATAATAAAATTCAGATGTTGATATTGTGATGTTCAGTCATTGTACACGCTCCTCAGTAATGTTCTTGTAGTGTTGTAACACACTGACCTGTCTTTGTGCCTCTCTGATAGGTTATGCTGTCATGCCAGTGGGCCGGTCCGATCTGTCTGACTCCAGTGAGATATCGTCCCGCTCCAGTATCGTCAGTAACTGCTCTGTGGACTCAATGCCCACAGCATCCTCTGTTATCTGCCCACCGGAGGCCATCTCAAACACACAATCTGACTGCAGTCAGCCTGGCACAAGGTAGGACATCCGACATCACCTCACCAGACTGCATTGTCTTTATTACATATTTATATTTAATTGTTTTCAAGAAATAATAACAATAAAAGAAATGGGCTTTAAAGGAATAGTTCATATAAAAAAAAAAATTCTGTGATCATTTACAGCCTCATGTTGTTCCAAACCCATATGCTAAAAATCTTCTTTTGTGTTTCACTGAAGAAAGTCATGTGTGTTTGGAACAACATGAGGACACAATTTTCATTTTTGAGTGAACACGTTTTTTTTAACTTAAGCCAAATTAAATCAGACAAAGACAAAAGTGCATGAAAATGTATGTACACAGATCAGCCACAACATTAAAACCAAAATTTTGCCATAAGAGCAAAATCTGTACATTATTCCAAACTTGTTGCCGCCAACCCGCATCTTAGAATAGCATTCTAACAAGATATTCTTCTCACCACAATTGTACAGAGTGGTTATCTGAGTTACCGTCGACTTTGTCATTTCAAACCAGTCTGGCTATTCTCTGTTGACCTCTCTCATCAACAAGGCATTTCCGACCACGGAACTGTCGCTCACTGAATGTTTTTTTTGTTTTTGTACCATTCAGAGTAAATTCTAGAGACTGTTGTGCATGAAAATCCCAAAAGATCAGCAGTTACAGAAATACTCAAACCAGCCCGTCTGGCACCAACAATCATCCACGTGATTATCAGCCATATGGAAACAGTGCAGTGCATGAAATTATTCAGATATGGGTTAGGAGCATCAGTTAATGTTCACATCAACCATCAGAATGGGGGAAAAATGTGATCTCAGTGATTGAGATCTCAGTGGACCACGGCATGATTTTTGGTGCCAGGCGTGCTGGTTTGTGTATTTCTGTAACTGCTGATCTCCTGGGATTTTCACACAATGTCCTGACTATACTTTGTGATCAGTTTAATGCCACTTTGGTGAATGAAAGTACTCATTTCCTTCCAAAACAGCAAAATCTGTACATTATCTGTACATTATTCCAAACATTTGGATGCCAGTGTATACAATATTATATATTAGTGCTGTTAGTAGATCATTTTTTTTTAATCGTGATTAATATAATTTTATGTAGTAGATATTTATCGCAGATTTAGAAAATGCAGAAATTTGACACTATATATACTTCTTTTCCTGTCAAAATGCCTTTATTTCCATGTAAGGAAAGAAAACAAAACAATATGTAACAATATAATGGTTTATTAACATTTTACAAACAAAGCCTTCCACAGTATAAAGATAGAAATGCAGTAAAAAAGCACCAATTCAAGAAAAAACTAAAGTTACTCCCAAAGTCTAAGTTGGAGTTTGACTTATTGAAAGAACTAGTGCCCACATAGGTTGCATATTTATTGCAATGGGCATTACATCTCTTAAACACTCATCCTCCACAATATTAATCAGCCAGTATAATGTGGCTATCCGCTTTTCTACCGTAACCGTGAAGCTGCATTCATGATTTGAGTCAGAGCGTCAATGCCAGTGTTAAAAGCCGCTTTGAATTCCATGCTTGTAGACATATAAAGAAATATTTTAGTAATAACGAGATAAAAATGACCTAATAGGATAGCATTTGTAGTCAGCATAGCATAGTTAATTTAACTGACCTACTATAGTTTATCTTCACTTTAAACCAATACATTTTAATCGTGTTCTGTTTGTTTGAGAGTTGAGTTTTCCTTTGCAA
Source organism: Moxostoma hubbsi (assembly GCA_032164185.1). Lineage (NCBI taxonomy): Eukaryota > Metazoa > Chordata > Actinopteri > Cypriniformes > Catostomidae > Moxostoma > Moxostoma hubbsi. The sequence continues at coordinate 9,110,901 of JAVLUX010000001.1, forward strand.
AACGTTCTATTTGTTTGTTTAGTTTTGGCACATATCTGGCTCTTTACAGTTTGGAACTGTTGGAGGCTTGAGTATAAAGAATGCATCCTAAAACAGGATAGGTTTTTAATTGTATTAATGATGTTTTTGTTTAATAAGTGGGATATTTTTTAAAGTAAGCATCTCTATTAGGTTACTAAGTGATTTGAACTAAACCCTGACCCTTAGTATTAAACTTTGGTGCATAACTCATCCCACACTGTTTGTGTGTGAATGAAGCCTCAAATAATGCACCTTAATAAGGAGAAGTGTGCCGTTACTATTTAAAGCCACCCGGAACACTCTAGAAACGACATAGCAATGCTTTAGTAGCATCCACATCACCCAAGCATATTGGTGGATAAAGAGGCACAAGAATCATTCAAATTTTGTTCAGATAATGTTGAAATCTAGTATGCGTTTTTAATTATGCCTGGGAAACAATGCATACATTGCTTTGAATTTTTATAGTCATTAAAGCAGAAGCTTTTTAGTGCAAGTTTCACAAGCTTCAGGACATAAAACATGAATAATATGTCTGTGTAGCCATCCAAGTTTGCAGTGGGTGTTATATTTCAGATCAGCATAGAGCTGTTTTTGTAAATGATGTTTATTTGTCCTGTAGTAAAACATGCAGATTGGAACCAATCCAGCTAAACTGGGTTCAGCATTCATAGTCTTGCTGATGTGGCTTATTGGTTTTCTCTCACAGTGTCAGACATTATAAATCACCACAAGTTACTGCCTGACTATAACTTTTTTACAATAGTTGTGCTGTAGTCTAGAGCCTGTGAAAAACATTGGCTCCATATGAATAGCAAGGTGACCTTTACTAATAACACCCTTTGGTTGCATATTATAAGATTTTGCAGTAGTTTTAGACTTCTAAAAATCAGAGATTTTCATTTATCAGTAATGTTTCTTTAATCTGGTTTTAGTATGTGTTTAAAGTATTTATTTAATGTGTAGTTTTATTGTTGTTTTGGCCATGTAATATTTCTTTATTTGTGTTAACTTAAAGGGTTACTTCAGGATTTAGCATTAAGCTTTGTATCAGTAGAAAACCAGCAGTATTTTCGAATTACCGAGCTCCCTCCCCTCATATCCCCCTGAGACGAGAGATTTATTTATTTTTAGTCTGGAAAAAATCCTCCGATGACGCAAAAATCGTCATTTTGCGTCATCGGAGGATTTTTGGGCCAGAGGCTTAAAACTACAGCCAGTATTCCGCATGTTTTCACCACGCCCATATGGGGCGGGATCTCACTCACAGAATGTGAAGATAGTGTCAGCCATCTTTCTGTAGAAGCTAAGAAAACAGGCTCTTGCTCTGTGCAGAAAGTTTGTATACAAGTAGGCTAATCACGATGGTGGAAGGTAGTTTTGAAGTTGAAATGGCAGAAGGGGATTTCGAAGATCTGTTGCGAGAATCTGATGCTCGCGGCTACCTGTACGAGCCGCAATACAGCGATGAACAGAGGCAGCCGGAGCAGCTGCTGTAGCAGGGGAGCAAAACCTGCTTGGCAGGCAGGAGGAAGAGAGTGTTAAATTATATTCAGACTCGAGTTGGGGCGGACTGGTGGTGTCAGTGCTCTCGCTGTGCGCCTATGGAAACAGATAGAGAGTCCTATTGCTGTCGCGAATTTCAGCGATGCCATTTTCTTCTGGACGAGATCGCTGAATCCGCTGATGAAACAGCACCGCTAACTTGAGCATGTATAACTGAGCACCCAAGTTTTGTACCACACATGGACAGGGGAGTCCTGGAAACTTATTTTAGGATCCTGAAGATAAATTGGAAACGCCAGCCAAAGCCCACAGGGACAAACGGACGGCTTAGTGTAAAGTGAGTATTTTGTTTGTTTTTCTTTTTGTTACTAAGACGTCATGTACAGAGTTTGGACACCCGGAATTATAATGTTCTTCCCACGTAGTCAGTCAATTTATCAACTAACTCATGATTTATAGAGTCAAGATGTATCAAAGCAAGCCTAGTTGTATCATATTTTCAGATACTGCCACCTGTAACCGGTAGGCATGGTTTGGGAGTGGCCTCGTAAGGGCAGCAAAGCAAGTGCATTCTGAGAGTTGTTGTCTTTCAGCCACATGTGTAAAAAATACATTTTCTGCCTTTTTCTCAGTCTAGAATGCTTTAAATTCAAAAATAATTTCACATTTATACTATATAAATTACCAATTTTAAATACACATTCATCTTCCCAGAGGTGAAGTATCCCTTTAAGCATCACTGTTAATTTTGCTTTATCTTAGAGGCTAATTTAGGGTTAATTATTTCAACAAAACCCTGAAGGATTCAATTTAGGCATGTTACTCATCCCAAATGTTTGAGTGATGCCACAGATCTTCTTGTTGAGGAGAGGTGTGCTATTTTCATCTGGCAGACGATCAAATGGGCAAAAATATCTCATAGGCTTAAAAAGTACATTCAGTATTTTTTGTTTGTTTTGTTTTGTTTTGTTTTATGTTGTACTGACACTTAGTGGCGTAGGAAGCATTTGAGTTTTCAGTTATTGTTGTCATTGTAAAATGTACTATTCCCAGTCAGCCGTGGTTAATTTATTCAACAAGGTAAACATTGAAAACAAGGTATATTCAGCTGGTCATGTGATCTCAACATGACATCGTTCATGAACGTGAGCCCAGCACCATGTAGAATAAAGCCTTGTGCACACTACATGACTCGAGCCTGTTTCCTTTGATGTTTTGAGTGGGTGACTGTTCTGAGACTAGAAGTTTCCGATTGCAACACATACCCATCATTGATGATCTTGTAGTGGATCTACCTCTATGGACATGTACATTTTAATGTAAGGTGTATTAGCTGATTCTGTTTTAAATCAGACTAGTTATTCAATGTTAATCTAGTTTTGTTAATGAAAGTGACTGCTCGTGGCTGTATGTTCATTCACTATGAGCTGCTCTGATCTCCCAGTTCAACTTTAGCTCGACACATGATCAGAGGCTCCACGTTCACCTCCTCCACCAGCACTGAAGAGCTGACTGCCCCCGAGCACACGTCCTCCACCTGTGAGACAGCAGACAGCGGACGCGGGAGCTGGACTTCCTGCTCCAGTAACTCACACGACAGCCTGCAGACACTCCCGGGCCAGCGAGCTCTGGACCTGCTGAACCATCGCCACACACCCATGGGCGGCCCCATCGCTGAGGTGGAAATCGGGCCAGGTCTGCCTGAGGACAGTCACACGAGAGACGGTTCTGAACTCAGCCAGTTCAGACAGAGCTGGACCTCCTCCAGTTCGCTGTCTGACACATATGAGGGCATTTACGGGACTATCAAACGTAAAACAGCAGATCCCTCTGCCACTGATGTACAGCACAGCACAGATCCTGCGTATAAAACGATCACCTCCAGCACAGAGAAAGGACTCATAGGTAAGGCTCCACCCACCACAGAAAACTCCACGTGTCGTTTTGTCCGTTTTAGAAGTGTGGAAAATGACACCTGCAGATTTCACTGTCCTCTCATCAGGGATCTCATCTGCAGATAAATCTGCAGCTCTTTTGGCTTGCGATGCTCAAGGATTTTTTTTATATATCTTGGGCACTGTACATTTTTCTTGACATCAATTGAAAGTTGCCCCCTTGGCTCCCCTACTGCACTACTGAAGACACTTTTCAAAAATGGGGTACAAATTTCCTACAGTTACTTTTCCCACAGTCTGTAGAGACAGAACTATTATACATTTGATCATTGGTTCTCAACTGGTGGGGCGTGCCCCCCCCCCGGGGGGTGCGGACACTCTCCCAGTGGGGGGGGTTGCGAGTAGGCTACAGGATGGGAGGGGAAAAAAAACTGAAAAAAAAAAATAGCAAAACATTTTTATCACTAAACTACTGTCATAAAAAGTTATAGTTTTGTATATACATAACTCCTGAATAAAAATGCAAATGTGTTTGGACTGATTTAAAAAAAAAGTTTTGAACAAATTTGATTGGTTTGTCGATAGTGAGCGCAAATGCAGGTGATAAGCGGTTTTATTAAGCGAGTCATTGAGTCGTTCATTCAAACGATTCGTTCAAACGGCCGATTCATCAAGAATGAGACAGATGTTTGTAAATGGGTCATTGAATCTTTGACTCAACCGATTCGTTCAAAACACTGAATCATTCAAAACACTATTGAGTGTTGCTGTGAGATGCGCTATGGCTGTGATCTTTGTTTGGATTCATCGGATCTATTTTTGCTGCTAAAATAGACCAAAACAGTCATTATTTCATCTAAAATGTAAGTGACTTAATATTATTAACTTGTTTGTTGAACTGTCATATGAAAACAGAGTCACATTTTCAATCGTGAGGAGATGGTAAATTAAGTGATTAATTTACTTCAGTGAACTGTAGTCAAATGTTATAAATATAAAAACAACACATTTTGAAATTGAATTTAATTTTGTGTGTGCTGCGCTCATAGACTTTAGAAAACGGCGCTCATTTGTTTGATTTCTCCTCGAGAAGCTGCGCAAGCCTCAAAAGTTTAAGGTCCTTGCACCCTGACTGAGTCAGAAACTGTCGTATTCGTTTTTTCATATTCATCATTTGGTGGCTCTCAATTGTTAAAACCCCTCAAAATATTTGCTACGGATGCGAAAAATGCAGAAAATCGAACCATCCGAATTCATTTTTATGATGGACGGAAGTTTCAGAGGCTGCAAACGTATAAAACGTGAGGTCGTATTTAGTTTTTTTTATTTATATATATATATATATATATATATATATATATATATATATATATATATATATATATATATATTATACAGGTGCTGGTCATATAATTAGAATATCATCAAAAAGTTGATTTTTTTCAGTAATTCCATTCAAAAAGTGAAACTTGTATAATGTATACATTCATTCCACACAGACTGATATATTTCAAGTGATCATTCCTTTTAATTTTGATGATTATAACTGACAACTAATGAAAACCCCAAATTCAGTATCTCTGAAAATTAGAATATTACTTAAGACCAATACAAAAAAAGGATTTTTAGAAATGTTGGCCAACTGAAAAGAATGAACATGAAAAGTATGAGCATGTACAGCACTCAATACTTAGTTGGGGCTCCTTTTGCCTGAATTACTGCAGCAATGCGTCATGGCATGGAGTCGATCAGTCTGTGGCACTGCTCAGGTGTTATGAGAGCCCAGGTTGCTCTGATAGTGGCCTTCAGTTCTTCTGCATTGTTGGGTCTGGCGTATCGCATCTTCCTCTTCACAGTACCCCATAGATTTTCTATAGGGTTACGGTCAGGCGAGTTTGCTGGCCAATTAAGAACAGGGATACCATGGTCCTTAAACCAGGTACTGGTAGCTTTGGCACAGTGGGCAGGTGCCAAGTCCTGTTGGAAAATGAAATCTGCATCTTCGTAAAACCGGTCAGCAGCAGGAAGCATGAAGTGCTCTAAAACTTCCTGGTAGATGGCTGCGTTGACCTTGGACCTCAGAAAACACAGTGGACCAACACCAGCAGATGACATGGCAACCCAAACCATTACTGACTGTGGAAACTTTACACTGGACTTCAAGCAACGTGGATTCAGTGCCTCTCCTCTCTTCCTCCAGACTCTGGGACCTTGATTTCCAAAGGAAATGCAAAATGTACTTTCATCAGAGAACATAACTTTGGACCACTCAGCAGCAGTCCAGGCGAGATGCTTCTGACGCTGTGTCTTGTTCAAGAGTGGCTTGACACAAGGAATGCGACAGCTGAAACCCATGTCTTGCATACGTCTGTGCGTGGTGGTTCTTGAAGCACTGACTCCAGCTGCAGTCCACTCTTTGTGAATCTCCCCTACATTTTTGAATGGGTTTTGTTTCACAATCCTCTCCAGGGTGCGGTTATCCCTATTGCTTGTACACTTTTTACTACCACATCTTTTTCTTCCCTTCGCCTCTCTATTAATGTGCTTGGACACAGAGCTCTGTGAACAGCCAGCCTCTTTAACAATGACCTTTTGTGTCTTGCCCTCCTTGTGCAAGATGTCAATGGTCGTCTTTTGGACAGCTGTCAAGTCAGCAGTCTTCCCCATGATTGTGTAGCCTACAGAACTAGACTGAGAGACCATTTAAAGGCCTTTGCAGGTGTTTTGAGTTAATTAGCTGATTAGAGTGGGGCCAGGTGTCTTCAATATTGAACCTTTTCACAATATTCTAATTTTCTGAGATACTGATTTTGGGGTTTTCATTAGTTGTCAGTTATAATCATCAAAATTAAAAGGAATGAACACTTGAAATATATCAGTCTGTGTGTAATGAATGTATACATTATACAAGTTTCACTTTTTGAATGGAATTACTGAAATAAATCAACTTTTTGATGATATTCTAATTATATGACCAGCACCTGTGTGTGTGTATATATATATATATATATATATATATATATATATATATATATATATATATATATATATATATACGAATAAACTAGTCGTAATAGGCTACAGTTAAAGCTATGACGGGGCGTGAGCGTGGCCTAGCTGCTCGCGTTCAGCAAGTAGCGCCACTTGTGAAATGAACACATTGCATGGTCCATCGCGAAGCACTAGCTGCTAAAAAAATGCCGGTTCTCTTTGACTCCGTGCTGAACCAATCCATGAAAATAATAAATCTCATCAAATCACGGCCGCTAAACTCTCGCTTGTTTGGGGTCCTCTGCCAGGAGATGGGGTCAGGGCACGAACAGCTGCTTCTGCACACTGAAGTTCGCTGGCTCTCCAGGGGGCGGGTGTTACAGCGGTTGTATGAGCTGCGAGAGGAGGTGAAGTGGTTTTTGACAGAAATCAGATCAGATCTGGCGAAGCATCTGGATGACACTATGTGGCTTGCATCTCTGTCCTATTTGGTCAATATATTTGACCGCTTGAATGGCCTCAACCTGTCTTTGCAAGGCCGCGAAACTCATATTTTGCTCCTTGCAGACAAAGTGCACGCCTTCACACAAAAACTAGACCTCTGGCATGGCCGCATCAGTCGAGGGAACTGCGACATGTTCCCCAGCCTTGCAGACTTTATCACTGATGCAGGCACGTCACACGATTTCTCCTCCCTATTTCAATCAGCGTCTGAGCACCTGTCAGCAATGAGAAAACAATTTGCGGCGTACTTTAAAGAGGATTATCGCTCTTTTGCGTGGGTTCGAGATCCGTTTGTGTGCACAGCAAACGAGCTATCAATTGATATGCAGGAACAGCTTATTGAGCTGAAGAGTGACAGTAGACTGAAGGAACTCTTTAGCTCCTGCCCTCTTTCGTCATTCTGGGCAGCATTGATGCAGGAATACCCTGAACTCTGTGACGTCGCCTTGAAGATTCTCCTTCCTTTCGCGTCGACATATTTGTGTGAGGCAGGATTCTCAAAAATGACTGCACTCAAAACGAAATACCGCAATCGTGCACAAATCGAGGATGATTTGAGGCTATGGTTATCAAACATTGAGCCAAGAATTGAGGATCTTTGCAAGGCAAAGCAGGCTCAGGTCTCACATTAACATCACCTACCTGCAAGCTTCTGTAAAAAATGGAGATGATGCCTACTATTAGGCCTAGTAATAATAACAATAATAAAGCATAAATTAATATCAGAGGTCTGGTGCCAATTCCCAATTATAGCAATATAAATGATGATAAAAAAAATGATAATAGACCTACTGAATAATAATAATAATAATAACAACAACAACAACAACAATAAAGCATGTAACCTCATATAATTATATAGCAATAGCCTAGTAATGATGATAGGCCTACTACTACTCATAATAATAATAATAATAATAATAATAATGTCTGCAAGCTCACATTAGAAGTCTGGTGCTACTGCCAATTATAACAATAGCCTAGTAATGATAATAGGCCTACCTACCGCTACTGATGATAATAATAATAATAATAATAATAATAATAATAATAATAATGTGGGCCTAAAAATAATAGCCTAGGGCTATCTATCTATCTATCTATCTATCTATCTATGGTGGTGGGGCGGGGGGCACTGGGGCCCCAACTACAATGAACCAGCTTTGGGGGGGCCCAGCTTGCAAAAGGTTGAGAACCCCTGCATTAGATCAATGTTTCTTAACCCTGGTCCTGGAGTACTTATAATACATATAATACACCTGCTTCAACTCCATGAACTGAACTTGGTGTGTCAGAGAAATGCAACATCCAAAATGTGAAGTACAGGATTAAGAAACACTGCATTAGAGAAACCATTATATAACATAAACTTAACAGCATGAAACATAGCTCATTTTAAACACATTAAACCCCTGATTTAACTAAGATCCCAAATAAAGGGTACTTATTTTCTTTGTGCAATCTATCAAATTGTGCGAAGAATAACATGAATAACCTCATGTGCAAATATGTTGGACACACCCTTCAAAAGGAGGCCAAATGTAACCATTAGAGCCAGACTGATACGATACTGATTTTAGAGGGGGAAAATTCACTGATTACCAATATGGTGGCCGATTTAGTTAATTTTTGAGCTGGAATGAAAATAGACCTTTTCTATGTGGATTGTGCACTGATATGACTATGCAAAGGTACTTAGAAGGCTGCTTTCTTAAACAAATATTTGTATCAAATAATATTTGACATTATTATTATACATTGTCACAAATTCTAGAAATGAACACTGAGAAAATAAAGAATAACAAAAATACAATAAATAGCTAAGTAAACATCACTAGTACTGTTTATTATCAGTCAAATGTTGACTTATTAATACTGCCAGTCAGTTATTGGCAGGTTGTAAAACAAGAAGCATTTACATCTGCCGAGTCAAGAGATAAACAGCGGCATCGGTGTTACACCGTATTTTGTTAAATATTCTGTTAGAATGGTGGAAAACCACACTTTTAAATATTACATTGTATAAATGCAACGTCTGGAATTGTTCAGTTGAAGGGGGTACCAAACTGTGAATCCTGAACAAAACAGTTTGGTGAATACATGTTTACACATTAGTTTCCACTCAGCTGACAAGCAATGAAAGTAGCTACATGGTTAGCTAATTAGCTGTTAGCTCGTTGTCACAGATAGTAAAAGATGGACACTGTTTATTTACTTTCCAGCATTGCGTCTCACCATTTAGGTAACAACATAGTATGAAATCAACACTCAAACGACACAATCCACCACCGCACTGTTGTCTGCTGAGCTGCAAAAATATGCTATAATACTTACCTTTCAATCTGCTACATTACTGAATGCACTGACAAACAATAGCCAACAGATGTGATACACATGAGTGACATTGTTGTCAGGAACAGGGTTAATGTTATATTAGTTATATTGAAAAGGGAAAAATGATGGAATCATTGTTTATTAACTTTTCAGTATGTATGTAACAAACTAGTTAGCAACTTGTTAAACACTGCTTAATTCCTTCAAAACCATCTTCAAAACCACCGTCAGCTCTGAGTCAGCGCTGTAAACAGTGAGGACGGAGCACGCTCTGTTGGACAAACTACGTAATGACACCAATTCTAAAGCATTGTTCCCTTTACAGAAACCTACACTATGATGCTGCGCTGCTAAGTGCTTTGGGAACAATCTTGCATTGTGACCAGCTATGAATATGTGTGTAACACGTCAATGTAACGTTGACCGGAAATTTATAGCCTCGGTTGGTGAGATCATTGGACGCACCTGTGACCAGGCTATAAATAGAGGCGTCACCAGCATGTTCGTCAGATCTCTTTTCTTCAGATCATACTGTGCTGTGTTTCACAAGACTGCTGATAAAAAAAAAACTTTTCTTCCCTTTGTTAGGAGTTAGAAACTGTTAGGCAGTGCGCAGAAATTTCCTTCTTCCTTCTTTCTCTGTTCTTTTAATAAAAAAAATAAAAAAAAGAGAAGATATATATATATATATATATATATATATATATATATATCTATATAAGGAAAGTATGTCAGAGAAACAAGGCAAACGCTGCGTGTTTCCTTGCCAGCGGTCTATGACCGACAAGGACACGCATGAGTTCTGCTTTGTTTGTTTGGGGGAAGAGCACGCTGTTCTCGCGTTGGGGCAGGGCGGGTGCGCGCATTGTGACCTACTTTTGGTCGGAATGCTTCGCGCTCGCCTCGCTTACTTTCGTGAGCCAGCACCCACACTTCACTCGTGGGGCTCTCGCATGGATCTGGCTGAGGAGCGAGAGACAGGTTCGTCTCTTTCGCTCGCTCGCTCTCTCCCCAGACCCAGCTGGTCCTGCACTCCGGTGCTTCTTCGGTTCACGGGGAGGACCTTATATCTCTTGGTTCGGAGTGTGAGTTATCCACGTCAGAGCACTCCAAATGCGATTCTAAATCTTCTGAGGAGTTGCTCGACGTGATCACTCGTGCAGTGGCCAGGCTTCAATTAGACTGGCCACGCGACCAAGAAACCCCCAAACGCTCCAAATTAGAGGACAGATTTCTGTCTGGTGGCCAAGGGAAGGGAACGCCTCATCAGTCCCTTCCCTTCTTTGATGATCTCCACGACGAGCTCGCTCGTTCATGGAGAAACCCTTATACCTCGCGCGTTCACGTGCCCTCGACGTCGTTATACTTGACTATCGTGAGCGCTGATGCAAAAGGCTATTCAATGTTGCTGCCGGTTGAAGAGACGCTTGCAGGCTAGCGGGTTCGGCGTCATCATTAAAAAGCCCCGCCCTCCCCTCTAAGCCATGCAGAGCTACATCCATGCAGTGGGAAGGGCTTATCAAGCGGCAGGTCAGGCTGGTGCAGCGCTGCACACCATGGCTGTGTTACAGGCTTACCAGGCTGATCTGCTAAAAGACCTGAGTGCGGGTGAAACGGTCGACGAGGAAGCATTTTTAGAGCTTCGTCGAGCCACAGATCTGTCTCTCCGTGCGACCAAGCAGTCAGCCCGTGCCATTGGCCGGTCTATGTCTGCTTTGGTCAGCATGGAGAGACATTTATGGCTTAACCTTTCGGGCATCAGAGACAAGGACCGGGTGTTCCTGCTCGATGCCCCGGTCTCGCATTCTGGTCTCTATGGAGATGCCATGAACACTGTTATCTCCAGATTTCAGGGGGCAAAAAGCCATGAGGAAGCCTTTGGGCAGTTTTTTCCTCGCCGCACTCAGGGGGCGGGGCCGTCGGCCACCCGGTCTCGCCCCGAGGCTGTTAGGAGGGAACCTCAAAAACAGAGCGTGGCGAGTCGTGCTCCCCCTCGCAAAGACAGGGGACAGGCTCGTCGTCCTCAGCAGCCCCCTAAGCAAGACTATAATTTCCAAAAGGAAAAAACCCTGAGGGTCTTGTACCCAACCTTTTGGGCATAGTTCCCTTCGGGAAGGGGAAACCCTTCAATCCCGCCACCCTTGGTGTTTCGGGTGACAGAGTTTTCCGACAAAAAGTTGGGTGTACCGTTGCTTCCTGCCTTAGTCCAGGACACGGAACACTCAGCAGGAAGTTTCTATGTGGGTCCTAAAAACAGTAGATTTTCAAAATTCAATTTTCCTGCCGCCCTCCGCGTTTCAACGGCGTGGTTCCCACTACCGTGAAACCGGGGCAGGCATGTCTACTGTGGAGAGAATTACAAAATCTCTTGGTCAAAGGGGCCATAGAACATGTTCCCCTTCCAGAGAAAAATTCAGGCTATTACAGCAGATTCTTCCTGGTTCCCAAGAAGGGTGGGGGGTTGCGTCCCATTCTAGATCTTCGAGGCTTGAACCGCTCGATCAGGGCGTTCAAGTTCAAGATGCTAACGGTCAGGGCGATTGTGTCTCAGATCCAACATGGCGATTGGCTGATCACGATCGACCTTATGGACGCATACTTCCATATCGGAATTCTGCCACAGCACAGGAAGTTCCTAAGGTTCGCTTTCGGGGACAAAGCCTTCCAATATCGGGTTGGAAGACTCAATGCCGAAAAGAGCGTTCTCTCTCAGACCCAAGAGATTACCTATCTAGGGATTATATGGAACTCGATCACGATGCGGGCACGACTGTCTCCCGCTCGTATCATGTCCATACAAAACTCCCTGAGCACTCTCAGGCTAGGTCAAGGTTGCACTGTTTACCAGTACAACAAATACTAGGTCTCATGGTGTCTGCGTCCACGGTGATTCCTTTGGGCCTGCTCCATATGAGACCGTTTCAGCTGTGGCTTCAAGCCAAGGGGTTTCATCCACGGGCCAATCCCCTAAGGCTAATAAGGGTTACGCGCCGAGTGCTTCATTCCCTTTCTATGTGGTTCAGACCCTGGTTTCTTACCTTGGGTCCCACTCTTGGTGCGTCATGCCGTCGCAAAATGCTAACAACAGACACCTCTCTGATGGGTCGTTAAGTGGTCGTCCAGCCCAAGGAGAATGGGAGGGTCACCAACTCGATTGGCACATCAATTGCCTCGAGTTGATGGCGGTATTTCTGGCCCTGAAATACTTCCTCCAGCATCTGGAAGGCTGCCATGTCCTTGTGTGGGTGGACAACACATCAGCAGTCTCCTACATAAATCGCCAAGGAGGTCTACGCTCTCGCCACCTGAATTTGCTGGCATGTCGGATTCTCCTTTGGACCCAGGGCAAGCTCCTGTCACTCAGGGCTATCTATATCCCTGGACGCCTAAACGTGGGAGCAGATTTTCTGTCCAGACACAACCTACCGACGGGCAAGTGGAAACTCCACCCCGAGGTAGTGGAACAAATTTGGGAGAAATTTTACAGTGCAGAAGTGGACCTCTTCGCCTCTCAAGAGACTGCGCAATGTCCCCTCTACTTCTCTCTGAGTCACCCAGCCCCCCCTATGTCTGGACGCAATGGCAGAATGCGCCTGTATGCGTTTCCCCCGGTTTCTCTGCTCCCGGGGGTCTTAGCCAGAGTTCGCCAACAAGGGTCTTGCCTCTTGCTGATAGCGCCTTATTGGCCGAACAGGACTTGGTTCTCAGAACTGATGCTCCTCCTCGACGGCTCGCCGTGAGCGATTCCGATCAGGAAGGACCTTCTGTCTCAGGCACAGGGGATGATACTTCATCCCCGTCCCGAACTGTGGAATCTTCATGTTTGGCCTCTGAAGGGTACCAACTGAGGAACACAGGGCTGTCACCTGAGGTTATCGAGTCCATTCTTAGTGCTAGGGCTTTTCCATTAGAAGAATTTACGCCAATAAGTGGGGTGTCTTTGAAAAGTGGTGCAGTTCACATGATGCAGATCCAGTTAACTGCCAAATTGTTTCAGTTCTGGATTTTCTGCAAGAAAAACTGTCAGCAGGCATATGCCCCGCCACTCTCAGGGTCTACGTGGCCGCCATTTCGGCTTGCCACGCCTTGATCGATGGGGCGCCTGTAGGGAGACATCCTCTGCTCGCTCGCTTCATTCGTGGAGCCATGCGGTTGAGGCCCCCTGTCAGGACTAGAACTCCTTCCTGGGACTTGGCAATAGTCCTGGAAGGTCTAGTTAAGACCCCCTTTGAACCTCTAGAGTCAGCGTCTGACAGACTTCTGACTTTAAAGATGGTCTTTCTTATGGTGATTACCTCTCTCAAGAGGATTGGGGATCTACAGGCTCTGTCTGTTTTGCCAGCCTGTTTAGAGTTTGCCCCAGGTACGGCTAAAGCTATTCTATATCCGCATCCAGACTATCTCCCCAAGGTGCCTTTTTTGACAGTACATCCTGTCACTCTGGAAGCCTTCTGCTCCCCGCCGTTTTTAACGCCGGAGCAAGAAAGACTTCACCGACTTTGTCCTGTCCGTGCCCTTCAGACTTATGTCCACCGCACTAGCCAGTGGCATAAGTCAGGGCAGTTGTTTGTCTGTTTTGGGGGCCGCAACAAAGGGGCGGCCGCTACCAAACCGACTATGTCACATTGGGTGAGGGATGCTATTGCCCTGTCCTACGAGGCGCGCGGTCATGCTTAACCAGTAGGTATCAGGGCTCACTCCACCAGTGTGTCGCTTCCTCTAAGGCCTTGGCTACAGGTGTCCCTCTGCAGCAAGTTTGTGATGCGGCAGGCTGGTCCTCTCCGCACACATTCATCAAGTTCTATAGTTTAGATGTTCATGCTACTCCAGGCTCTTATGTCCTCGAGTCGACATCTCAACCCCATGCCTATACAAATTTGTGATGTGGCAGGCTGGCCCTCTCCGCACACATTCCTGTGTTCTCATGGTCTAGATGTTCAAGCTACCCCGGGCCCTTAGGTCCGGGGGTAGGAGTTTTAGTTGGGTTTGTGTTGCGGCAGGCTAGTTCCTTTCTGCGCACAGCCTCAGACTTTATTGGCTAAACTCTTTTTATGCCTGAACAAGTTTGTGATGCGGCAGGCTGGTCCTTTCCGCACACATTCTTCAGGCCCTATGTCTGGGCTCCCATGCCCCAGAGTTCATTTCTGATCTCAAGTTTAAGATAGTCTGTGTTCGGCAGGCTGGTCCTTTCCATACACATTCCTAAAATCTTACGATTCATGCCTGAACAAGTTTATGATGTGACAGGCTGGTCCTTCCCGCACACATTCTTCAGGCCCCATATCTGGATTCCCTTGTGTTCATTTATGATCTCAAGTCTAAGAAGGTTTGTGTACGGCAGGCAGGTCCTTTTCGTACACATTCCTAAATCTTACGATTTAGATCCTTATGCCTGAACAAGTTTGTGATGCGGCAGGTTACTCCTTTCAGCACGCATTCTTCAGGATCTATGGTTTGGATGTTTATGATACTCCGGGCCTACGCCCTTGAGTCGACATCTGAAGCCAAGTCTCAAGTAAGTCTGTGATGCGGCAGGCTAGTCCTTTCCGCTCACATTCTACGATTCTTATGAGTAGGATTTTTGCTACTCCGGGTCTTTCGCCCTTGAATCAACATCTCGAGCTCATGTCTGAGACCTCTCGCGTCCTTGTGGACACACCTCACAACCGCGGGGGTCCGGACAGCCCCAGTGCGAATGCGTGGGTATTTCGTTCCCAAAGCGCTTAGCAGCGCAGCATCATAGTGTAGCTTTTTGTAAAGGGAATGTCTCGGGTTACGTATGTAACCCTTGTTCCCTGAAAAAAGCGGAACGAGATGCTGCGCTTATTTTCCACACTGGGTCATCCCAGGACTGCTCTTCAGAAAAGACAAGTAGTATCTGACGAACACGCTGGTGTTCTAGCTGGTGAACACGCTCTATTTATAGCCTGGTCACCGGTGTGTCCAATGATCTCACCAACCGAGGCTATACATTTCCGGTCAATGTTACATTGATGTGTTACACACATATTCACAGCTAGCTGGTCACAATGCAAGATTGTTCCCAAAGCGCTTAGCAGCACAGCTTCTCGTTACATTTTTTTCAGGCAACAAGGGTTACATACGTAACCCGAGACATTTTCTGCATTATATGTTCTGAAAAAGTTTTCATATCTGCTTAATGTAAGATAGATAATTTATTATAAATTCCATTTAAATTGCGCTTATATTTATTTATAAAATAAAAGAAATCATCATAAAATCCCTGCTATTTAGCAAATCGTCTCGGTTACGTATGTAACCTCCGTTCCCTGATGGAGGGAACGAGACGTCGTGTCGAAGAAGCGACACTAGGGGTCTCTCTTGAGCGCCGAAAGATGCCTCTGATCTATGAAAAAAGTATCAGAGCAGGCAGTGGGAGGTCTCTCGGGAGGCAGAGGGGTCTACCTGGGCCTTGCCGAACCGTTCCCAAATCAGCTGAACCGAGTGGGGGTGAAGCCTCCACTCTCCGCCAGGCAAGCATTGTCGTGACAGCACGTCTGCTATCACATTGAGGTTGCCGGGGATGTGAGTGGCACGCAGCGACTTGAGTCGGTGCTGGCTCCAAAGGAGGAGACGACGGGCGAGTTGTGACATGTGGCGGGAGCGTACACCGCCTTGCCGATTTATGTACGCGACCACAGTGGTGCTGTCCGACCTGACTAGGACATGTTCGTCCCGAATTAATGGGAGAAACTTCCGCAGGGCCAAAAGGACGGTCAACAACTCGAGGCAGTTGATGTGCCAACGCAGCTGGGCCCCTTTCCAACGGCCTGAGGCTGCGTGCCCGTTGCAAACGGCGCCCCAACCCAATCTGGAGGCGTCGGTCTTGACAAGGACGCGTCTGGGCACCTGCTGTAGGGGCACTCCAGCCCGTAAGAAACAGAGGTCTGTCCAGGGGTTGAATGTCTGACGGCAGGCGGGGGTGATTGTTACCCGGTGCGTGCCGTGGCGCCATGCTCGTCTCAGGACTCGGGTCTGGAGCCAGTGTTGGAGCGGTCTCATATGCATCAACCCCAGCGGCGCAACCGCAGCGGGGGACGCCATATGCCCCAGGAGCCTCTGGAAAAGTTTTAAGGGGACCGCTGTGCCTGGCCTGAAGGCGGCGAGGCAGTTCAACACTGACTGGGCACGCTCGTTGGGGAGACGTGCCGACACTGAGACCGAGTCTAACTCCATCCCGAGAAAAGAGATGCTCTGAACTGGAGTGAGCTTTCTCTTTTCCCAGTTGACCTGAAGCCCCAGACGGCTGAGGTGCCTGAGCACCTGGTCTCTGTGGGCGCATAGTAACTCTCGCGAGTGGGCCAGAATGAGCCAGTCGTCGAGGTAGTTGAGTATGCGGATGCCGGCTTCTCGGAGCGGGGCAAGAGCTGCCTCTGCGACTTTCATGAAGACGCGAGGGAACAGAGACAGGCCGAAGGGGAGGACTTTGTACTGATACGCCTGGCCCTCGAACGCAAACCGCAGGTAGGGGCGGTGTCGGGGCAGGATGGAGACGTGGAAGTACGCGTCCTTCAGGTCTACCGCTGCGAACCAATCTAGATGCCGGACGCAGGTTAAGCGTGAGCATTTTGAACGGGAGTTTGTGCAACGCTTGGTTGAAAACTCGCAAGTCCAAGATTGGTCGTAAGCCACCACCTTCCTTGGGTACGATGAGGTAAGGGCTGTAGAAACCCTCCTTCATCTCGGTTGGAGGGACAGGCCCTATCGTGTCTTTGGCCAGAAGAGTCGCGATTTCCGCGCGCAGGGACTGGGCATGTTTGCCGTATACTGCGGAAAAGCGGACGCCCATGAAGAGGGGCGGGGGCCTGGCAAACTGAATTGCGTAACCGAGTCGGATGGACCGGCGCTTCTGACCTCCGTGGCCCGGGGGCGCGGTTGGTCATCCAGCGCAGTTCCTGCAGCACATCAAGAACAGGACTACCCAAGGTGCAAGTTTTGAAGTGCCTTGGCCTGGCGTTGGTTGCAGGAAGGGCCGTGGCGTGCAGAGTGGAAGCGGTCTGGGACCGTTCCACCACGAGGGTAGTGAGAGCGGAGGAGCGAAGAAGCCTTGGCTTTGCTCAACTCATCATGCACGTCCGAGAAGAAAGGAACCGGGGGGGGGGGGGGGGCGTGGCTGTGAGCGGCGCACCTGCCCGCGGGACCAATCAAGCGTCAGGCTCAGGCTGGGCGGCAGACCCGAAGGTGGCGGCCCAGGCGAGTGATCAGCATCCGATGCCGCTGTAACGCTCTCCGATGCAGCGGTGATGTCATCCAATTCTGAAGCAAACAAGCGTGCCGGGGAGGCGGGCGGTTCGAGGGGGTTTACCCGGCGAACAGAGCCCGTCATATTCCCCAAATCGCCTTCATCGCCCGCGGCGCCTGCGCCGATCCCGTAGGATGAAGGTGGAGCGTGGGGGGCGGCTAAAGTGGCTTTCTCTCATTACAAAAGAAAGCCGTGCAACTGCAATGCTATAACGGCCATGTTCTCGCACTGAGAAGATGAACCATTGGAGAGAATGCTCATCCCGGGCTCAGACGGAAGCAAACAAGCGTGCCGGGGGGGCGGGAGGTTCGAGGGGGTTTACCCGGCGAACAGAACCCGTCACTGTCCCCAAATCGTGTTCATCGCCCGCGGCACCTGCGTCAATCCCGTAGGAAGGAGGCGAGGCGCGGGGGGCGGCTGTAGTGGCTTTCTCTCATTACAAAAGAAAGCCACACGACCGCAATGTTGCCATGGCTATGTTCTCGCACTGAGAACATGAACCATTCATAAAACGCTGCCTGCGTGTGATCGCAGCCCAGGCATGCAAGACAGCTTTTTATGACCGAGAGAGGTGGGGAGAAATCACCGCATCCAGAAACTACACAGGGGCGGAAATTACATCTTTATAAAGACGCGTCCTGAAAAGGACGTTCAACGCCGTTGTGTAATGCTCTTTCAGAGAAATAAACTCTTTTACAGAGAAAATCACTCTTTCAACTCTTTTAACTCTGCGCTGTCGAAGCGCCCAGGGGCAAACTGCACGCCGGCAGTGAAGTGCGCCGTAAATCCAACAGCAAAGCAGAGCGTCAGAGGATCGGAAGCAGGATCAGTTTGTGTCATTCGCAGCTGACTGCATACACACGACCATAGGCTCCGAAGAAAATTACTGAATGAACGAGCGTATTTCCCTCGCCTTTATATCCGTATCCGGAGGCGGGGTATGCAAATACTGTTCGCCAACTCTCATTGGCCTTTTTTCATAGATCAGAGGCATCTTTCGGCGCTCAAGAGAGACCCCTAGTGTCGCTTCTGCGACACGACATCGAAGTGAGCGACAGACGGGGAAAAGATGTTATAGAATTTGACCAGAATACCCGTTATTCGTTATGTTGCTTGAAACATTTAAAAAATCTGAAATTCACAAAGAAAAAGTTGCTGTATTATTTACACAGTAAGCCATCACACCATGGATGTATACTAAAACATTATCTCAATTGCAAAACACAACCATGGTTCAAAACTGATGCAGAGAGCAGCGAGCTGAGGGTGAATAGCACACAAGAGAGACAGAAGAAAAAGAGCCACCCACCAGTTGCAAGCAATGTTTCCACACTTAAAATAAATGCTTAAAAACAAACACATTACCATTTCTGAAATTACTTTCAGGCATGATAAATCAATTTGCGGACGCAATGCATTCTATAAATTGCATATTCATTAAGGGAAACACTGTTATGCTTATCTGAAACATGCAATCCTCAGAAGACTACATTAGTAATAGTCTTTAGTAACACTAGTTTAGACTCTTTTTTTTGTGCTATCAAGTTTGCATGTATTTTATACATACTAACCTTAAAAATCAGGGACTATATGTCATTTGTGTTTTTGTTTTGATTTTTGGCCAAAAATAATAATTAAAAAATTATTAACATATTTGAATCACTAAAAGCATAAAATCCAGCTGTGCCCCATATTTTTTGCACCAACATTTTGGTCCAAAAGTAATATGCTTCAACTGAGTGAAATGATAAAAATGATAGTGAAAAAGAAAAATCTGTCAATTTCAAGAAAAATAAATGGTTAATCAGGACTTTAATCTGGGTTTTAAACTATTTAGACATATCTCATATTTTGGTAACACATGCCAAATAAATAGAAAATCTCATAATTCAATGACCATGAAATGACTAAAGAAATAAATAAATGAAGAAAAAGTTTTTAAGTGATTTAATTTAAGATTTTCCAGCATTATTTTGTACCCTTTTCGTGGAAAGTGCCAGAAATCTTGTCATCATTATACCATATTAAACAAAATCTCACATATAGATCTGGAAAACTAAAGATTAGCGCTTTATAAATGTAAATCTGCTTGTGTCATGTCTCTTGCATGTTGCTTTATTTGAAGTTGTCAGTTTGTAAGTGAATGTCTTTTTGATTTACAAACCCCATTTCTTTAATTGATGTTTGGCTTGTTTGTGTTTTGTTTTTTCTTTCTGTGCTCCCTTCCCTTTCATCACGGTCACTTCCTGTCCCTCTCCACCTGCTTCCTGCCAGTGTACTGTGTCACATCGCTTTGTAAAGACGATAGGTTCAAAGCAGCACCCCCCACTCCGCCGGGTTACCAGGGCCTGACTTTGGGGGACGTGCATTTGCAGGAGGGAGGAGTCTTACGGCAGCCACACATAAAGCCGCCTGAGTATAGTGTGGCATTGCAGAGGTGCAAACTCCGACAGAGCCTGGCTGAGCAGAGACTGTCCAATCCGCCCAGTGTTATTCTGCTGCCTCATGCAGATATTGAGGAGGGTACGTGACCGAATGCAGCAGAGCCCAGAAACACATTGACTAAGACACACCAAACCTGACAAGAACATGTATGTCATGACATGTATGTCATGCCAAAATTAGAAGAAAGAAATAAGCAACATTTTCGTAAGAAAATTAAGCCTTTTTTAAGACAATACATTTTTATTGTTATTTTTTATTTAAAAAAGTATTCACTTCCTCCCATTTGTCAGAACTGTTATACAAAAAATATATATACACTACCGTTCAAAAGTTTGGGGTCACTTGTCTGAAATGTTTCTCATGATCTTAAAAATCTTTTGATCTGAAGGTGTATGCTTAAAAGTTTGAAATTAACTTTGTAGACAAAATATTATTCTGCCAAAACATATACATTTATTTAATTACAAATCTAAAATTTCCTAAAAAAAAAAAAAAGTTTTTGAAATGGATGACTTGGATCAAAATATGAAGAAAAGAAGCCAATAAGTGCCCAACATAGATGGGAACTCCTTCAATACTGTTTAAAAAGCATCCCGGGGTGATTCCTCAAGAAGTTGGTTGAGAAAATGTCACGAGTACATGTCTGCAAAATCTAGGCAAAGGGTGACTACTTTGAAGATGCTAAAATATTACATAGTTTTGGATTTATTTTGGATTTTTTTGGTCACAAAATAATTCCCATATTTCCATTTCTATTATTCCATAGTTTTGCTGACTACTATTATTCTAAAATGTGAAATAAATAAATAAATAAAGAATGAGTAAGTGACCCCAAACTTTTGAACGGTAGTGTATTTAAAATACAAGTAAAATATACTTAAATAGAAATAATACAAGCTCACTCAAAAGTAAAATGTCCACACACAGCAATGAGAATTGTGCTTAATAGTCATTAAAATAATGTTACAACAAAAACCTGAATGAAAAATAGACTTTTTCCTTATGCAAAAACATGATTGCTGTTTATTTATTTTTTACTTTTGATGTTGGGTGAAATATGACTTGGACATGTTTTTGTGAATTTCACCTGTTATCATTGGGTATGAAAACATTTTACTGACAGGTTTAGGAATTCAAATACACTGTTGTTGTTGTTTTTGTTGTTGTTGTGAGTGTGTGCTTATGCTGTGCTTTTGTCTGTTGCTGTATGTGCCAAAGTGTTTGCTGGATTTTTAAGAGAGGGTGTTCAATGCAGTGTAAAATGAACTAATGAATTTGTCCTGTTGTTATGTATAATATTAGTAGGCAGGATGTTGTTTCTTGTATTAATAGGCAATTTGTGTTTTTGTTTCAGAAGAGCAGGTGTCTGCAGTGTGACTCCATATGTGTGTGATGGAATGAACATCTGCCATTCACACTCAACGCATTCATCTCAACATAAAGCGTGCCGAACAAACGAGCAGACAACCGTTTACTTCAGTTGAATAAGTTCATGCCATAGAAGATACTGATCAGATTTACAGCAGTGAAGATATGATGAAGATCTTTCATGTTGGGAGCTGTTTGCTTTTTCTCTTCTTAATCCTAAACAAACTATGATTTAAAACTATGAAAAGAAAGAGCTTTCAGTGACTGCCGAAAGTTCTGGAATAATGCGTATCACCATCACATTGTTTTGGTATCTTAACAAATGAAGAGCTTTAAAATACTCCATAGAATGTTTAATTTTGATCATTACATGAATGAACATCTCAGAAATCAAGCCTGTATCTTTACTGGAGATACATTTGTAGTGTTCGGAATGGCATACTAGAATACTGCACACTGTACACCATAAACTTTCTACTATTATTTTTAAAACTTGTAAGTGAACCTGATAGCATTATGGCTGTCAAAAGGGCTGAGTTTTAATTGCATTCAAATTTTAAAAGTGATATTTTAATTAGGGGGAAAAAAAGCTAGAAGACACCAGTGATCACCAGATATTTAAATCGGGATAGTCTCTTAAGTCCACAAGAGTGCAGAAAATACATATAAAACAAACAGCACTGTTTTGTATTGTTTATAGCTGAAAACAGGCTACCTAGCAAAAATGTATTCCATTTTAAACTAAAGTGCATTCAATTATAAGATCAAAAGTTTAGCCAGGTTATATTCTCAACACTTAAGTAAAAGAGTAAAACGAGAAAAGAAGTGCTACAACAGATACCACAGTAATTAAACTTCAAAATAGTGACGGAACTACTGTGAACTATCTTTATTTTTTATGAACGGTAGTAATATTCACAGGTATTAGTGCTATTCTGTTGAACTCAGTTGTGAAGTGGTATTTGTGGCTCAGACTCCAGCATTCCATTACATCCCAAAGCTGCAGTAGGGTCTGTTCAAACAAGACGATAGACAGACCGCAACAAAAACAGCATGGATCTCAATACGCACTTTTCTGAATTGAACTCCTTTCAACTTCACACAACATTTTAAAACACACTGCATAGAGGCCGTTCAAACCTACCGTTAGGGCTAGGAATCAATTCCAATAAGAAACGATTCCAAGGCGTTGGGAATCGAGAATCGACTCGAAACATTGGAATCGACTACGATGCTGGAGAAAACCGGTTGATATTTTCGGACTGTGTTTATTTCCTCAACCACTGAACTACTACACATTTTAGAAGCCTAACAGCACTAATACAATTTACAAAAAGATTATAAATGACTGCAGCTTCACGATCATCAACCTGACTCTGAGTCATTTGTTGTCATTAGCATCTGTAAATCCACTCTGTTTGTTCATCTGTATGAAGCAATCACACAAGACCTTCATCTGCTTTCCAGACCTGTATAGTCTGCAGGTATTTTACTTTGGATTAAACTAATAATCTAATAACATTCCAAATTGTGACAGTAAATTGGCATACAATAACATACAATAAGTCTGCAACAAGGTGATGGGAGAGTTGAGTCAGCTTCCCAGTTCACATCAATAAATCGGTGTGTAAAATATTAAATAATCAGTGTGCTGAACTTATTAAAGTGAGAATCTAATGTGTCTCTCAAAATTTTTACAGTTTTAAAACCTTTTGCATATATTTATTTTTTTTAATTAGCCCATGTTTTACCCAATTTTACATTACAATTATATTTTAAAAAAAAAGACAATTAATAATACAAAAACAAAAAATTTAGATACACATTAAAATATGTATATATATATTTTTTTTGAAAATTGAAGTTTATTGTTTGGACATTTTATTTAGTGTACAAACGGTAGTGGACAGTTACTGCACATTCTAATATAAACCTCTTTCTAGAAAAGAACATGTGAGTGGTAACAGACAATTTCAAAATAGTTTAAATGGTGCTTTTAAAGGGGGTCACACGCTGGACGTGTCTGGTGGACGACATGGCATGTTCTAAAATTAGAAACAACTGTTTGCAATGAAGGTACTGCCGCCACCACTCAGCGTCTGCTGACTGCACACAGACTGTGGAGGCTGCTCAAATTTCTGCCGTGCCAAGGAGCGCAACTCGCATATTTTTAATTTGTTCCATTTAAAATTTAGTCCTTTCAGATGGAAAACATTTATACATATAAATGATGCGATCTAAAGTGCATTTAAACAGCAGTGAAACACTTTCTTATGATGTGTTACATTCATACGTGTAGACAGAGAAGTTCGTTTGAAGTAAGTTTGGAGCACACGAACATGCTAATTCTAGCCTTTTTACATGTTACCAGGCACAATCATATTTTTTATCAAGAAAATTCGCACTGGATCATAATTTCTTCTATTCTAGTAAGACCTTTGATATTAGTGCAAAAATTGTATTCTTGATAATAATTTTTGTATTGTTTTCCTGAAAAAAATATTTTAAAATCTAATTGATCTTGTTTTAGAAACAACACTGCATAAGATATTTAATGTATTTTTAATGTGTATTTTGTCTTACTGTACTTGGAGTTTTTATAGTCAAAACAAGTGAAAAAATATGCTGAAGTAATCCAAAATATTTTGAATACTTTACTGACCTTGAGTAATCTAATTGAATATGTTACAGATGTCATTTTACAGCATCTATTCTGTAATCTGTAGTGGAATACATTTAAAAAGTAACCCTCCCAACCCTGTTCATTCTTCTAAAAAGGAAAAACCTTGGTAACTTTTGTGTATACTGTCTGCAGCCTGAACCGCATCGACTTGCCTCGTGTTTGATACCTGTGCCGTGTCCTAGATTCGACGAGGTGGCGCTTGTCATCTCATGTGTGACCCCCTTAATACTATTTGTGGTAGTTCTTTGAAATACAGGTGCATCTACTCAAACTTTCCTCAATTTTATCTCATGAGATCGAATCATCACACTTTGGTATGTGCATACAGGCCCTGATTTAATTTTAGAATGGACCTAATAATAGTGAATGTCATTCATGCTATTATAAATGGAGCAAAGAATGCTTTGAAGTGAGCTGTTTATTATGAGATTTAACTCTACCTCCCGTTTTTTTGGAATTGAAAAATAATTGAATAAATTAATCTCTTGGAATCGATTCCAAAATCTGGAATCAGAGTCGATTCCCAAATTTCTGGAATCTAACAGCCCTACCTACCACTAAAAAACCTAGATGCAGTGCATATAACGGAATGCAGATGTCGCAAGACTGTTTTACATTCTTTTGACACCTTACATTGTGTAAGAATGTAAGAAAATGGCCTCTCCTGCATGAGACACAGTAAATGTAGCTGGACGCAGTGCAACGGTCAAAGATTGATGCATCTAGCACATGTTTACCAAGAAAAACAATGGGAAAAGAGCACAGACGGACACAAAAACAGTTGCTGTATGTGCCAACACAATGACCAAAGACCTCCAATCAAGTCATTGTCCGTGCTTGGCACACATCTGAAATCCAAATGAAGTTTTTGTATTCAGATGTGCAAATGTAGTTTTTATGTTGAATTAGATTAATATTAGAATTTTAATTGGACACCCTTTGTATGCATTATTCCATGTTAAACACATCAAACAGTAGTATGCTAGTGTTGTCATATGCACACGAGTACCATCCTGTTATCGACTTGGAAATGAAATCCTAGAAAATTAGTCTAATCGAATAATTACTGGTGAAAAAAAGATGAAAAAACATTAAAAACTTTTGGCTGATATTACTGCTGGATCATTGATCACACTGGAATTGGAATTCACTGGAAGGGATGCTCTGTATAGGCTGCTACACATTTGGTAAATCTGGGTATTGTGTGCATACAGACAGTTGAAGTTGATGTGTACAGTATAGAAACTTGGCTATACTGTATACTGCAGAAATAGTAAGAGAAGTATATTAGTTTGCCATTCCAAACATAGCCAATGTGATCTCAGATGTTTCTATACTGAAGTTTACAACCTATTACAAAGAATATGTATGAACAGAGAGCCTGGCTACATTTTGCTGTTATAATAGACAAAGCATGTCATGTTGCTACAGATCTAACATAAATGTTATGTAAATGTACAACACTTGGGCAAATTAAGATTCATATATGGAAAATCTTGCTACATGACTTCCCCTCATGTCGGTTCTCATATCCAACTGAAGTATTGACCTGCTACACTGTTCAGAGACAAATGTTTAATGTACTTTTATGATGTTTTTTTGTTTTTTTTTTGTTTCATAAAGCAGGTTTTATTGATGAACAAAGCTCATGGGTTTTTACTGCAGCTGCACATCTGCATTAACACTGTCAAGACTGTAAAGCTTCAACATTGCACATTCTTGCAGCATTGAGCGTGTTTACACAGATTCTTACCATTTGTTTACAGTGTTTCTTAGAGCAATTGTGCTGTGTATGGCTAGAAGTAATGTTTTTTTTTTTTTTTTTTTTATGCAATAAGGATTGTGTGGACGCTGCACTTGGGACTTGACCTCAACCTACATCTGATTTGTATAGTGTCAGCTATTGGATTTGCTACTCCTGTTGTTGTATATAGTGACCAAGAAATCAATTACAGCTTGTCAAGGGAAAATATATTTATATGCTAGATGTGCATTTTCATTCCTAGTTAGTTAATGCTCTTTGGAAAGTACATTTTGTATAGAATGCAAATGGTTTAATAGTTGTTGCTCTGTAAGCAAATAAATACATTTGTACATGGACAAAACCTTTGCTGTTTATGGTTAAAACAAGACAAAAAATGTATTATATCAAGGGATATAACTGGACTGGAGTATTACATTTTTATGATTTACCTGTCTGGACTTTTTCATTATTATTATTATGTTGCAACTATGTTGTTGCTTAATAAGATTTTTTTTTTTTTTTTTTTTTTTTTTTTTAAACATTTTGTTGTAAATTAATTTCACTGATCATGTACAGCTGAGAAGAGAATGCTCTATAAAAACTATATTGAATATTTTGTTAAAATAAATTTGGGGTTGTGACTGCTCCTGTTATGGCAAATAATTCTGTTATAATTTATTTTATGTCTTGCCTCTAAAATCTAAATTTTGCTGCAGGGTTTGCGGTCTTAAAATTGCAATTGCAACGATCAGTTAAAAATACATTTTCTGGTTTAAAGTTAAGCTCCATGGAGAGTATCTGTTTCATGCTGCCGGTAACCACTGAACATAATTTAGACTAATTGTGGTTTCTTAATTAATAATAATAAACAGAAATGCACTGCAACAAAAGTCAATGGGGCAACCATTGAACAGTTTGTAAAATCAGAAAAATGCCCCATAGACATCCACTGCTAAATATCAAAGCATGTTTTTTGTTTATACAAACTGTCATCCAAGTCAATCCTGGAACATTCCTTTAATCTGTGCATAGAGCTTGAATGAGAAGATTTAATTTGGAGTTTGGACTGATGTATTTTGAGCACAATAGATATTTGGAAATGCATTTTGGATATTCAATTCTATCTTCTTCCTCATTCCATATAACACAGTATTATATTTATGAATTAGTTATTATTATGTATTATCTTAATGTATAATTGTTGAGGTGGGTCCAGTCAGTGCATATTGGGCTCAACACAATTTGGTTTTCAGGTAAGCATTTCATATCAGGTTTTATCTTTGATTGGCTCAAGTTAAATCATTTGCAGCAGTTCCGTTTTTGATTAAAGCAAATTGACTTCTTATTAGTTAATCCAGACATCCAGGAAAAGAGCCATTATGAAAGCTATCATGTATAAGTCATAACACAGTCCATTGTCCAGTTGTAGTCCATCGGAGTCATTAGATGTTGATGAATTCTGCATAGCTGCTCACGTTCATGAATGTCCATATGATTTTCATCACGTTTAATTGGAGGTCATGGGTGTTGTCATTAAAATGTGAGTCTTTTATAGAGTGCTAGAGTTGTTGCTCTGTGTATACTTTGCTGGAATGCAGTACACTAGAATCCTTCAGCTTACAGTGTTAAATTAATGACATGTTAAAAACTTGTTATATTTTTGTTTCAGATAAAATATACTGCTATGACTATGGTCTGTAATAAAAAAAATAATTTCAGTGGTGGTTGATTTGTTCTGTCTTTAAAGTGCTTAAAGTAATTACCACATCTTCTTGGATGGACTTGTGCCTTGTTTGTAAAAATGAGTAGAAAACAGTAATGCCTTTTCATTTTTCAATCTTTTGTTTCAGCATGTACCCTTGTATACTTATCAATAGACAACCCTGCTCCATTTGTTAGGGTCAAATTAATGTGTTGCTAAAGTAAAAAACAAAAGAATATGGTATTTGTGACCTTATTTATCTTTAAATTACTCAAACCATACATATTCATTTAAATTAAGCACATTTTATGTAATGTTCACTTCAATAATTACCTAGAAGTACATTGAACGATTGTGGAAACTTCCAAATCTGGAATATACTGGGGTGTCTGGTGGCATCTGCTGAAATAAAAAAAACAATAACTATGGCCAGTCGGAGAATTGTAGGGTCTTCAGTTTAGCAAACATAATTTCTAGATAATATCATATGGTATGCATTGAATATTTAAGCAATATCACACGAGCAAGAGTGCTATATGGCACTACATCAGGACTGCTGTGATTTGGCAGCAGGTAATTACAGCAGTGCTGATGTAGGGCCATATTGCACGATTGCGAGTGTGATATTGCTTATATATACAACAGTTCAACGGACAAGTAAATTTAAAAAATTTGGAAAAACAGTACAGTCATAAAAACTCATTTGTGCATGGAACTACTTTCTTACACGACGAATCAGAATCTGCCATTGCTGGTTCAAAACAAATGATGTGTCCAAACCTCCGTTAGTAATTCAAAAAGTTAACCTCAGAAATAGTATCATGGCTTGTGCGGATTCTAACAAGTTATTGGATAAACAAGGATAGACGGCTGGATGTGTTTGTGTGTGTGTGTGTGTGTGTGTGTGTGTGTGTGTGTGTGTGTGTGTGTGTGTGTGTGTGTGTGTGTGTGTGTGTGTGTGTGTGTGTGTGTGTGAGAGAGAGAGAGAGAGAGGGAGAGAGCGCGTATGCGATCACCAGTTGCCACACACAATCAGAGATTATGGATTATGGTCTCATTGGAAAATAGAAGTCCAAATGGGGGTATTCCTCTCTATTTCGTGGTAGCTGGTGTGCAAGAGTCATTCACTGTAGAAACAGCGATGTCCTCTGCCATTTTAAACAGTATACAATGTGGAAACTCCGATAAAAGGTTCTGTACAAAAAAAAAATCAGTCTGTTGTGTCTCTCAGCATGAGCCTTAATCTTGAAGTGTTCCGTTTAAAGCTATTTCCTAGTTTTGTTAATGTATTGGTAATATGAGCGATTGAGCGCAGTTCTATGACTATAGTCGGATTCACTTTACGTCACCAACTGGCTCATATTACACCCAAAAATTATCTTTTGCCACCACCTGCTGGCTAGCATCATTTCAAAAATAAAGCCAGTAACTCCTAACAGATACACTTTAGTTTAGAACAGCATGAACACCATCAATGTTCATGGAACGTCGCTTGTCCAATCAGATTCGAGGACCGGAACTAACTGTGGTAGACTATAATATATTAAGACATAATAAAAGTTAATTATTTGTCAAATTTTAGCATTTTGTTTAAACCACTTGTGTTGAAGGGTGAGATTTTGCAATGACCCAATGTGCATAAAGTCAAAACTGACCATGGTGTGCAGTTCTCTAGCGTAAACTTTCTCAGAGTGGGGTCAGACTTTGATCTGAACTTGAAGTGTGTATGTGTGACCATGTTTAGCATTGTGGCTGATATTTAGGGCCAGAGCACCGATGGTGCGAGGACCTTATTGTTCTTCTAGGCATTTATTATTTCTTGTTTAGGCCTCAAAAATGTGACTCGTTTCATATAGAACTTTGTCAGGCCGCCACAGACACGCCCTTCAACGAAAACTCAAAAGCTTTGTAATTTAACATCACCAAGGCCTTTAGATTAAGACTGACTAAATATAAAGTTGATCTGATTAAATCGGAAGCTTTTGAGTTTTTTTTGAACGGCTTGTCTGTGGCAGCCTGGCATATTTCGATGTTTCGCCATGAAACAGGAAGTTGTTGTAACTCAAACATACAATGTCCAATCTTCACATGTTTTATAAGAGTCCTGGCCTGAACACTTCTATATGCCAATATTCAGTTATAGTCATAGCGCCAACTACTGGCAACAGAAAATGGCATGTTTTACACTGTGATACACTCTTAACAACATTTAAGTGCTAAAAAATGCTAAAAAGAATTGGAATGACATTCCCCTGGCACAGCAGCCCCAAAGTGCATCAGCGTCCGAGGGTTTTAATAGTATGTATTTGTGTCAGTGTTCTGCATTGTGGCTGAAAAAATTGCTCTTTGTTATAGTCTCACCCATTCATTTCCTATAGCGGGTCAAATTTGACTTGAACCATAAAATGTAAATTAGTTTTACTTGAAACTATGAACTATTTTAAGATTCATTTAACTGAATGAAATTAAAGACATTTTGAATAATTTGATAATGATTTGTTTGATATTTATTAAGTGTATTATTGTACTTGAAATAAATAAATATTATATTTTAATAATTTATTAGTAATATTTTTGAAAGGCCAATAATAATTAGCCTTAAATACTGGCTTAATATAAGCAAACTTGACAGTTGATCTCTGAAATAGAGCACTAATTACAATAATTTTATACAACAAATAAATACAAATATAACATAAAATAAGTTGTAAATTGACAAAGATAGCCTTACTCTACTTCCGTTAATAATTAATTAAATCATATCTATGCTTAATTAGTGCATTATTTTGTACTCTTAAAATAGTATTATAATTTTTTTGTGTGTGTACAGTGATACAACTTACTGCTCAACTACCATTGTACGAGTGTAATTTATTACTATAACATTTTGTTTTTAAATGTTTATAGCATAATCTGTCAAATCTTAATTATTAAAGAAAATTATAATTTTTTACAAAACAAATGTTGTTTTAGAATAAAAAATTAAAGAAATATATTGTTTGGTATTTATAATAATTTTAACTAATATATGAAAGTCTACATATTCTCCAGTTCCCCGTCTGTCGCTCACTTCGACATCGTGTCGAAGAAACGACACTGGGGGTCTCTCTTGAGCGCCGAAATATGCCTCTGATCTATGAAAAAAGGCCAATGAGAGTTGGCGAACAGTATTTGCATACCCCGCCTCCAGATACAGATATAAAGGCGAGGGAAATACGCTCGTTCATTCAGCAATTTTCTTCGGAGCCAATGGTCGTGTGTGCAGCCAGCTGCGAATGACACAACTGATCCTGCTTCTATCCTCTGACGCTCTGCTTTCCTGTTGGATCTACGGCGCACTTCAGCGGCTTTTCTCTTCTCTGCACGGCGTGCGGTTTGCCCCTGTCTGGGCGCCGATCACACCGAGGCAGCGTTTCTGAATGGTTCATGTTCTCAACTGCGAGAACATGACCATGGCAACGTTGTGGTCGCGGCTTGCTTTCAATAGAAAGCACGCCACTCCAGCCGCCCCCCCGTGTCGCTCCTTCTTCCCACAGGATTGAGGACGATGCGGCTGGTGATGGAGGCGATTTGGGGAGGGCAGCGGGTGCAGTTCTGCCGGGTACGCCCCCTCGGACCACCCGCCCCCCGACACGCTCTTTGACCTCCGTCCAGCCTCGAGGCAACGGCGACTCGCCTCCGGGCCGGTCTACCTATCCTCTGGAGCTTGAGGTGGATGAGCTCGCCGCTCCGTCGGAGAGCGCGGCGTCTGACGCTGACTCCTCCCCTGGGCTGCCGCCTTCGGGCCAGCACGCTCAGGCTGAGGCTGACGCGCAGATGTCCGACATGCTTGCCCGGGCCGCCGTCGGTGTGGGGCTGGATTGGAACCCTCCATCCTCCCCACACCCGTCACGGTTGGATGACTGGTTCCTGGGGTCTGGGCGCCGCTCACAGCCACGCCCCCCCGGTCCCGTTTTTCCCGGAGGTGCATGACGAGCTGACGTCTTCATGGAGAGCCCCGCTCCCTTCCGAGGCCTGTAGGACAACATCCTCATTGAACTCCAAAGCCTACAGCGCCGCTGGACAAGCCGCCTCCGCCTTGCACGCCATGGCCATCCTGCAAGTCCACCAGGCCAAGGCGCTCAGGGATCTGCACGAGGGTAGCCCTGACCCCGATGTGCTGCAGAAACTGCGCTCAGCGACCGACCTCGCCCTCAGAGCCACGAAGGTCACCGCGCAGGCACTCGGGCAGGCGATGGCCACCCTTGTTGTCAAGGAATGTCACCTCTGGCTCAACCTGGTCAAGATGCGTGAGGCCGACAAAGTTCGCTTCCTCGACGCCCCTGTCTCCCAGCTTGGCCTCTTTGGCGACACCATCGAGGACTTCGCCCAGCAGTTCTCTACGGTGAAAAAGCATACGGAGGCCATCTCTCACATCCTGCCTCGCCGCAAACCTGCCGCCACTGCCCCGTCTGCTCGCCGAGGGCGTCCCCCTGTGGCCAAGAAATCTGCTCCGCCTCAACCTGGTGTAAGTGTGCTCTCAGCCCCAGCGTCGAGCACACCGCAGATGCCCTCCGTCTCTCGGACCCCCTCTCGGACCCGTAAGGCTCCCAGGCGCTCCTGAGACGGACGACCATGCGACATTAGCTCCGGAGGTGGTAAGACCGCTCCGTCCCCCAGTGGAGGGAGAATCTTTTGTTTTTAAACAATTTTCATTTGCAGCCCCCCTTAGATGGGGTTGCGGTACCCACATTCTCAATAAAAGAGCTATTTCCTATGTCTCTGGGTCACCTGGCCCGCAAATGCCGTTCTCACGGCACTCTGCCACCAGATCTCAACAGTCCAGGCTTCCTGGACATGGACCACCCGTCTCCAGCCCCACGGTTCCGACGAGTCTAGAGGACGCCTACCCTGGACCTCCTCCTCAGTCGCTAACCCACCCCCTGCCGGGTGTGCGGAGCAAGGTAAGTGCTTTGAGTCTTTTCTCAGCACCCCAGCTGCAGGTCGCCCTGTCACCGCCCAACACTGCCCTACCTGCTCCGCCCCACTGCGAAGCCCCGCCGGGTACGTCAAAATTAATCGTCCCTATGGTGCCCCTAGCGCAGAGGTTGGACGCGTGGCTTTCACTTCCCAACCCATCTCGCTGGCTGGCCCAGACCATCCGCCCCCGCCCCCCTTCAAGGGCGTCCGCTTTTCCGCAGTACACGGTGAACATGCCCAGTCCCTGCGCGCGGAAATCGCTACTCTTTTGGCCAAAGACGCGATAGAAACTGTCCCTCCAACCGAGATGAAGAAGGGTTTCTACAGCCCTTACTTCATCGTACCCAAGAAAGGCGGCGGCTTACGACCAATCTTGGACCTGCGAGTTCTCAACCAAGCATTGCACAAACTCCCATTCAAAATGCTAATGCAGAGACACATCTTAACCTGTGTCCAGCATCTAGATTGGTTTGCAGCGGCAGACCTTCGGCCTGTCTCTGTCCCCTCGCGTCTTCACGAAAGTCGCAGAGGCGACTTGCCCCGCTCCGAGAAGCCGTCATCCGCATACTCAATTACCTCGATGACTGGCTTATTCTGGCCCATTTGTGAGAGTTACTATGCGCCCACAGAGACCAGGTGCTCAGGCACCTCAGCCGTTTGGGGCTTCAGGTCAACTGGGAAAAGAGAAAGCTTACTCCAGTCCAGAGCATGTCTTTTCTCGGTATGGAGTTAGACTCAGTCTCAATGTAAGCACGGCTCACCAACAAGCGTGCCCAGTCAGTGTTGAAGTGCCTCGCCACCTTCAGGCTGGGCGCAGCGGTCCCCTAAAAACTATTCCAGAGGCTCCTGGGGCATATGGCCTCCTCCGCGTTGGTCGCGCCGCTGGGGTTGATGCATATGAGACCGCTCCAAGACTGGCTTCAGACCCGAGTCCCGAGACGAGCATGGCGCTACGGCACGCATCGGGTGACAATCACCCCCGCCTGCCGCCAAACATTCAAACCCTGGACAGACCTCTGTTTCTTACAGGCAGGAGTACCCCTACAGCAGGTGTCCCGACGCGTCTTGGTCACGACCGACGCCTCCAGATCGGGTTGGGGCGCCATTTGCAACAGGCACGCAGCCGCAGGCCGTTGGAAAGGGGCCCAGCTGCATTGGCACATCAACTGCCTCGAGTTGTTGACCATCCTTTTGGCCCTGCGGAAGTTTCTCCCATTAGTTTGAGATGAACATATCCTGGTCAGGTCGGACAGCACCACTGCGGTGGCGTACATAAATCACCAAGGCGGTGTACGCTCCCGCCACATGTCACAACTCGCTCGTCGTCTCCTCCTCTGGAGCCAGCCACGACTCAAGTCGCTGCGCGCCACTCACATCCCCAGCAACCTCAATGTGATAGCGGACGCGCTGTCACGACAACACTTGCCTGGCGGAGAGTGGAGGCCTCGATTTGGGAACGGTTTGGCAAGGCCCAGGTAGACCTGTTTGCCTCCCAAGAGACCTCCCACTGCACGCTCTGGTACGCCCACACAGAGGATCCCCTCGGGCCAGATGCACTGGCACACAGCTGGCCGGTGGGGCTGCGCAAGTACACTTTCCCCCCAGTGAGCCTTCTTGCACAGGTGTTGTGCAAGGTCTGGGAGGACGAGGAGCAAGTCACTCTCGTGGCTCCTTACAGGCCTACCCGGGCCTGGTTCTCGGACCTCGTACTCTTCGCGACAGCCCCTCCCTGGCGAATTCACCTGAGTAAGGACATTCTTTCTCAGGGACGGGGCACGCTCTGGCATCCGCACCCAGACCTTTGGAACCTCCACGTCTGGCCCCTGGACGGGACACGGAAGATCTAGCTGGTTTACCACCCACGGTCGTAGCCACGATCAACCAAGCGTGAGCCCCTCCTACCAGGCAACTCTACGCCCTGAAATGGTGTCTGTTCGTGAATTGGTGTTCTTCCCGGGCAGAAGACCCACAGAGGTGCGCAGTTAGGTCGGTGCTCCTGTTCCTACAGGAAAGGTTGGAGGGGAGGCTGTTCCCTTCCACCTTGAAAGTAAATGTTGCCACTATTGCAGCTCACCACAACCCAGTAGACAGCAAGTCTCTGGTCAAGCATGACTTAATCGTCAGATTCCTAAGAGGTCCCCAGAGGTTAAATCCCTTGCGGCTAAACCTGTTCCCCTCCTGGGATCTCTCGGTGGTCCTCGCCGGTCTTCAGAGATCCCCGGAACACTCCCGGCTCCTCAGAAAAATCCTGAATGAACGAGCATATTTCCCTCGTCTTTATATCCGTATACGGAGGCAGGGTATGCAAATACTGTTCGCCAACTCTCATTGGCCTTTTTTCATAGATCAGAGGCATATTTTGGTGCTCAAGAGAGACCCCTAGTGTCGCTTCTTCGACACGACGTCTCATTCCCTCCATCAGGGAACGGAGGTTACATACGTAACCGAGACGATATTCAAATCAGTTTATTTCAGGATATTACAGAAAACCATTAAAATATATATAACAAATACAGGGCGGTAAATAAATTGCAATGCATTGTAGCTGCTTTTGACTCGCGTCTTCTCATTGCATTTACACACCTGTGACCAGCAGATGTCCTCAGCGTGCTGCTTTCGTTCGAGATGATCAAAATCTGCACCGCACCGGTCACTAGTGATCACCGCGAGGTGCATGCGGGTTTGAAATATGTCAGAGTGTGGTCCAACTTGCTCTGATGTCATGCTAACATTTCCCAAAAAACTCTTGCGATGGCGGGCCGTGTCAGGTGGTGCAGTTGCTCTACCTCGACTGCACAGAGTCAAGGCATGATGGGAAAGGACTTACTGATGACACAGCTTAATGCTGATTGGCTTTAACGACCGTGGCACATAAATTAAATTTTTTTTTATATATTTTTAATTGTCAAATCATGTTTAGTGTATAAATTATGTGTGCAATCTCTGTATGGGATATGTGATTGATATCATATTTCTGAAATATTTCAAATATGTATCTTTATTAAGCAAACAATTTATGGAAAGACACGTCTTATTGGCGAAATTAAATAACAGGTACATTAAGTGTCTTTTTCATCATATTTTTTTTTATTGCAACGAAACTGAATTTATATTATATCCACTTTATCAGCAACAGTACATAACAGCAGGTGGTGGTAATGCACTGTTAAGTTGTGATCCGCCAATAAAATAGATCAAGAAGAAGCAGCAACAGCATATGAACCTCAATCACATAATATCTTCTTTATACCTTGAAGATCCACAACAAGAATGAGAATTGTCCAACTTCACAGCACTTATTTCACTCCTCCCCTGACTGCAGCCGCCTACTCTTGTCTACTTTCAAGACGAGGTATTTGACATCTCGAACATGTCTAATGATTTTACGAATCAATTGGTAGTGATGGGACATTCAACACTGAAGCTTCGATGTGTGTGTTGAAAAAACAGGAATGTTCGACTTGAACTGCATCTCGATTGGCCGATTGATGAGATTTGCTGGTTGCAGCCGGGGAAGGAGTTGAAAAGAGCCATCAAACCAGACGAGAGGGGGGCACGGGCAAGATGGCGGACTGAGTGGAAGGAGTTGAAAAGAGAGCCATCAAACCGGACGAGGGGGGCATGGGCAAGATGGCGGACTGAGTGGTTGTACTTTTGAGTGCACATGTTAAATCTCAACCCTCACTGAAGATTTGGGTTATGATTTTATTTGTTTAAAGTGTAAAAAAGGAGATAATATCTAAGAAAAAAGGACAAATATGATGACTAACACGAAAGATAGTACCAAGGTTGATGTACCAGACACATTCCAACAGCATGACTATATCATGAAAGCTACTAATGCCTGGCCCGATAAATGAAACATCGAAGAGTTGGATAACTCACCTTGTAACACACCAACTAAGGGCTCACACATTTGGAAATAGGCAAAACCAAATGAAGATTCGCCACTTGAATGCATTCTGTCTGCAATAAACTCCTTGGATAGCAGGTTTGACAAACAAGAAATAAAGCTGGAAGTCATTAATTCTCAAATCAAGGAGAATTGCACAATGATCTGCAGCCTGAAAAATAACCAGTCAGGTCATTATTCAGTTTGTCAAACGGCAACACAGGGATGGGATCTGGAGTATGACAAAAGACTCGGAAATATGTAAGGTTTCCGGAGTTCGCTTTACCGAAGACTTAACCACAGCAGATAGGCAGGCCAGATAAGTTTTGTGGCCTCGGATACATGATGCAAGAAAAGCTGGGTAAAAGGCTTATATTGATGGGCATTGGATATAGGTGAAAGAGTGCACACTGTCATGGAACCCTACAAGAAAAGACAAGAGTTGGAGGGGATGGAATGTTTCTGTTCAGAGGAACTTCTATGTTTAACATTCACTTAAAGAGATTGGTTCTTTTACTTGCTTATAAAGTAAATTGTAATTCTCTCATTTATATGTTCTCTCTAAAGTCGGAGATTTCTTTTTAATCTTTAAATGCTAGAGGTCTAAAGGATAATACAAAGCACAAGTCTACTTTTTTATTTTTTAAAGGGTATAAAGCACACTGCACTTTTTGCAAGTGACTCATTCATTTGAAGAGGACAGTACACTTTGGAGAAACCATGGTATCAATGGGGGAGACAAAATAATTTTTTCTCATGGCAGCATTCGTTCTTGGGCCATATGTTTTTATAGGTTCCCTGGGGAGGTAGTAACATTTAAACTCAATAAGGATGGTCACTGGATGGTTGTGGTAGTTAATTTAGAGGGGTCATTTGCAATTTTTATTGATATTTATGGTTATAATGATACTGTTCAAAACTACATTTTACTTGGAGCTCTTACAGAAGTTATTGCTGAAAATAAACAAACTTATGGTATAGGATTTACTGTAATGGGTGGAGATTTTAATATGGCTTCAGATGAATGATAGATAGATATCGCTCAATTATTTCCATTATAATATAGTGCTGAAGGAATTCATAAACACTTTTATTAATATTTGGAGAGATAGAAACCCTCATAGCAGACCATTTTCTTGGATTAAACCCAATGGGAGATCAAGGTCCAGAATAGACCTTTGGCTGGTATCCCCTGAAATCACAAATTTTGTTACAAATGTTTCAATATCTGCTGCTCCCTTAACAGACCATTGTGTAATTTAATTTACTTTGCATCCAGAAACTGTTTAAGAGCAAAAAATAAATAAAAATATTGGAAGTTCAATGCTGATTTGTTGAAGTCTGAAGAATGTATTAAGGAAGTAAAGTCCTTAGAGGTAGAAATTAAAAGTAATATTGAATTAGATACTGCAGGAAATGGGAATATTTTAAATATAAGGTCAGGAACATATCCATTAAATGAAGTAAAACCAGATGTAAACATCAAAGGGAAGTAGTAAATATAATATACCTTGTGACAAAATGATTGACAGGTTATGATTGATGACTTAATTGATCACCTTTGACCTTTCCCCCCCTCCCCATCCCCACCCCACCCCTCATACTTTGTGCCAAAAATGATTGATGGTCTATGATTGATGACATGTTTGGTGCCCCCCTTTGACCTCCCTCCCCACCCCACCCCTCCGGCAGTTGTACAGGCTGTGGTATGAATTGGTTGGTCAGCTGTTTTGATACCCCCCTGCGCTGTAGCTGATCCCATCTGTGTATTTAAAAGAGGTTAGGTCTGTTCATTGCAACAAGTACATATTTTGTGATTTCCACTTGAGCAATGGCATCCCCCAGAAGTCCTAAAACCCCGTTGGTAAATGATGTAGAAACAAATGCTAAGCTAGATTGGGCTCCGAGGAAAAGATATGGGCCATGCATAACCAGGGATCTCCATGATCCTTTAGGAACTCTGAAATATGAATTTCATCTAGACGATGCTCGTTTGTGCGTATACGACTTTGACAGAACATCTTATTCTGTTAAGTTATTCAACAGGGGCGATGCAATGTATTTCACAGAAAAGGACTGGGATGTGTTTTACAATCGTGTTTGGAGGGGTCTGAATGATTCTGGAGATGCACCTTTATTCATTGCAGAGGCTGTTGGTGACCATACTATCA
Source organism: Moxostoma hubbsi (assembly GCA_032164185.1). NCBI lineage: Eukaryota > Metazoa > Chordata > Actinopteri > Cypriniformes > Catostomidae > Moxostoma > Moxostoma hubbsi. Next base: position 9,149,379 of record JAVLUX010000001.1, read on the forward strand.
AGAGGCTGGATGACCATGGATACGTACTTACCAGTGAGAACAAGCGGGGTATCAATGACGGAGTGTGTCCTTCCACAGAGACAGATCACATGAAGTTTTTGTTTCAGTGGAAAGATGTGCCTATCCTGAATGATGTTTTTTCAAAGATAGACAAACTGTTTAAATGGAATGATGCATATGACCAAAACAATATAATTAAGGTCAGACTGTTTGACCCCGAAAAGTGTGGGGAAGTTCGCAGGACGACCCCCTTTTAACACCGCCCACATTCTATAGACCTTAAAAGCAGCTGGTCCCCATTCTCATTTCAAACCAAAAGCGCAAATCATCATGTCTCAACACGATACTACAGAATCTGCTGGGGCCTTCGCATCATCCGATGACACATCTACTTCAGCAAGGCGTGATGCCCCTGGAGGGAATCCTATCACCGGCCATTGGCTCGACAAGTTTTGCATGGATCTTGGCTATCACAATCTAACGTTCATTTCATCTCACGGACCAGGACACACACTTCCAGATGCATCGACTCTGAAGGGGGATGACGATACTGATGATGTTGTTGATGTAAAGAGTGTCAATTTTATAAAAGCAGTCATAGTGGTCATTCTGGAGCATCTCCTCGGCTTGAAGTTAAAAGCGTTGTGCTACGGTTGTGAAGTGGATCACCCCAGCCAGGTACAGCACACGTGTTTGTATGATCCTGACAAGTATTTCTTTTTCACACATTTTGAAGAAATTTCCTGTAAAGTGTTTAAACCGATGTTAAAACAAGTCATCGGCTGTGCTTTCAAATCATTTGGATTGATACTGACTCCTCAGAGAATCCGTGGAATTATCGAAACCGTGTTGTGTGAACTAAGAGAGGAGCCACACATTCTACAGAGACTGCGTGAAATCCGTGAGAATCTGGTGAATGATAGCGGTGAACAGGCTGTCTATGACACAGTGGACTGGTGGAAAGACAGTCCGACTGGCTCCTTATTTTGACGCTAACATGGGTATCTGCTGCAGTGTTACTGGTCTGTTTAAATTTATTCTGAGACGTCGTCTTCATTGTGAAATAGTCGATATGATGTGTAAGATCATTAATGATGATAGTTCTGAACAAAACAAGCTTGTAAAGGACCCCTATATTAACAAACGAGTGGTTTGTCTAAAGAAGCACATGGATATAGTCAGAGGTATATCAAACGAATGGACTGAAATGATACAACGCTGTGTCTGCCAGAATGATTCGTCCTGTGTGTTTCTTAAAAACATTCTAAATTCATTGTTTGAATGCAATAATGATTGTAAAATTGGCAATATAATATGTTTATGTACATATGTAACTGATATGTGTGTGATATTATTGTCAAGAAACGATCAGAGTTCTAGACATGTCTTTGAAAATGTTAATATTCTGGTAAATCAACTGATTGATAAAAATTCTGATACATGTGTTAATTTCCTACAATATCTCGACAATGCATGATGTTGGTGTTTCTATTTTAACTGTATAAGTATGCATTGTACTGTGTGATTACCCTGATTTAAAAATAAAAGGGGTTTTTTATAGAATCACTGTCTCATTATTTACGCGGTGTCTGATCTGGTAACATGACCGAACAACTGCATAAGGTGTACTACACTCCATCTAACCCCGGCTCTTTAGGGGGTGTAAATAGATTAAAACGTGGTGTAGTAGAGGAAAGTGGTGATTTGCTAAGTGGTAAAGATGTTTCAGACTGGTTAGCCAGTCAAGATGCTTATACACTCCACAAACCACTACGTCATAATTTTAAAAGGAATAGGGTCGTTGTTTATGGTATTGACACACAGTTTCAAATGGATCTGGTAGATATGTCAATATATTCTATGGAAAATGACAATACTAAATTTCTGCTTACATGTATAGATGTCTTTAGCAAATATGCATGGGTGCGTTGTATAAAGAACAAGACTGGAATGGCTGTGACCAATGCGTTTAATTCAATACTACAAGAGGGTATAGTCCCTCAGAAAATTCAGACTGACAAGGGGAAGGAGTTTTTTAACAAGCATTTCCAACAACTAACTAAAAAGCACAACATTTACCATTTCAGCACAGGGAGTGAATTGAAGGCAAGCGTTATTGAACGCTTTAATAAATCATTAAAAGGACGGATGTGGTGATATTTAACAGCTATAAACTCTAAACGCTACATCAACGTTTTACAAGACTTTATTCAAGGATACAACAGTAGTTATCACAGAAGTATTAAAATGCGCCCTGTAGATGTCAACAAAGAAAATTAACCGGTCGTCTATGACAATTTGTATGGTAATGTGTGTAAGAAGACGCCTGTATTTAAATACAAAATCGGCGACGTGGTTAGAATATCAAAGATGAGGGGGCCTTTTACCAAGGGGTATGAACAAAACTACACAGATGAATTTTTCACTATAACCGAATGTATGCCACGTCAACCACCAGTCTACAAGCTATCTGATTATGACGGGGAGGTTATCGACGGCTCATTTTATGAAGAGGAGCTACAAAAAATTATTATGGACAAGGACAATGCTTTTAAAGTAGAAAAAATATTAGACAAGAAGAAGCGTGGTAAAAAAAAACATGGTTCTCGTACGGTGGGTGGGATGGCCTCCGAAGTTTGACAGTTAGGTTAATGAAAAAGATGTTGTAGATCTACAGAGCTCTTAAAGCATATAAAGAAAATACAATTGACATCTGAGTTCATTTCTACAGTGAACGGTCATGGATGAAGCAGGGTTTTATGTCACATTGCCATGCAATGCTTCATTAGCTCTTTACCCCGAAAACCGAATTTCGAATTACAGAACAAGATTAGCCAGACCTATAAACTTAAAAGGTAATTGGGAGGTGGGTCTGGCTGAAATTGAATACCCTAGATCGTGGTACACTATTGCTGATGATGATGCGAAAATCATCTTGAGAGATGTTGGCGACAACAAAAATTTTGAGACCATAAATCTGAAAAGCGGATATTATGACAAAATTGCATCTGTAATTAGGGAGATAAATGTTTTTCTACCTAATCATGTACGTCTCGGTTACGACCATGTGAAAAACAAAGTTTACATGACAGCGCCACTAGGAGTAGCCTTAACATTCTACGGTAAACTAGCCATTATTTTGGGTGTAATACCGGAGAAGCCATGGGTATCTGTAAACGCACATAGTGAAAGCAATTTTACACCAGTGTATGCACCACATCAAACCGACATGAACGGAGGATTTTACAGCATATATGTGTACACAGATGTTATCGAATATCAAACTGTGGGGGATGCACACGTTCCACTTTTGAGATGTGTACATATAACCGGGTCGGGTCGTGAAATGGTCAGTGTGACATATGACAGAGCGTACTACGTGTCAGTGAATAAAAATTCTATTGGAGAGATTTGTATTGAACTCAAAGATGACAGAAACAAGGGGGTGCCATTTGCTTACGGTAAAGTTGTCGTTAAACTACACTTCAGACCTGTGAAACAACCGATCCTTTAAAAATGGTGTATTATAACCCGTACCAAATGGATCCTGCTCATTATGTAAACTATTATAAAAATCAAGCAGGCGGTGGCCTGCTGGGGTATGCAGGTGGAGGGGTTATGTATGGGGCAGGTCTCGGAGGACTTTTCAGGGGTTTGTTTAGAATGGCTCTTCCGTTGTTAAAAAGAGGTTTCAGCATTGCCAAACCACACCTTAAAAATGCTGCTAAAAACAGTCAGCGATGTTGTCACCAATGCCATGACACATACCTTTAATAACAATAAAGCTCAAGATGGGTCGGGGTTAATGGTTATGTCACGTAAACGGAGGTCTAAACCACCAGGAGTGAGGCGGATGGGGAGGAGTGGTCAAGCGGTAAATAAAACCAGGAAACAACCTAAGATATCTGCAGTTAGACAAAAAAGACGAAAGAGAGCTGTGAAGCGCGGCTCATCTGGATCGGTTAAGAGATCTGTTAAAACGATATTCTAAACCATGGCTCTGCTACATACCATGTCCGAAGAGTGTATTAAATCAGAACTGGATCTGTTTACAGTACCGATGACTCAGACGGCTATTGAAAAAAACACATACATTGAAATACCTCCTCTATCTGCAATATCGGACAGCACCCCCTTGGAATTTTTCATAGCAGGGAATGGTGAAGATTATGTAGATTTGAATAATACACTACTTACATGCGTGTTAAAATCACAAATCCGGACGGTTCAAATATCAGAGATGGGACCCCTGTTGGACTGGTCAATTATCCAGGAAACACTATTTTTTCACAGGTTGATGTATCACTTGGTGATAGGTTAATTTCACAGAGTACAAACACATACCCTTATCGATGTATTATAGAATGCCTTTTAAACTACGGTAAAGATACCCTGGAAAGTGTATTCTCAGCAGGATTATTTTACAAAGACTCTGCAGGACATATGGATGTAGGCGACCCGGCAGGGGCTAACATTGGTCTGACAAAGAGGGCTGCCTTTAGCAACGAAAGTGCCGTAGTCGAACTTTTATCACCCATACACAGTGATATTTTCTTTCAAGAAAAACTAATGCTTAACGGGGTGGACATTAAAATCCGGTAGACAAGAGGCAAAGATGAATTTTGTCTAATGAGGAGTGATGCTATAGCATACAAACTAAATATTTTATCAGCATCTCTGTTTGTCAAAAAAGTATCAGTTTCACCAGGAGTGAGACTGGGACACGCTCAAGCACTTCTCTCAACCACCGCTAAATATCCAATTGATAGAGTCTGTCTGAAAAATTTTTCCATACCAGCTGGAGGCCGTGTATCAAACCAGGAAAACCTATTCTTAGGAACACTCCCCAAATCTATCATATTGGGTATGGTCGATAATGATGCTTTTACAGGGGCATACGATAAAACCCTTTTGCATTTAAACATTACGATCTGGAGTTTCTAGCTGTTTATGTGGATGGGCAGCAACACCCCGCCAAACCATTACAACCCGACTTTGGAGCAGGCACTGCCGTACGAGAGTTTTACCAGCTCGCGCTTTCGTCTGGAAGACATCTAAAAAACCAAGCATTGGTAATCGACAGAGAAGATTTTCTGCAGGGTTATACCCTTTATGGTTTTAACCTCACTCCAGACGAAGAGTGTGGCCAACACATCTCACTTGTTAAGTCTGGGAATATCAGACTAGAAGTGCGGTTCAGACAACCGCTTCCAAGAACCATTAATCTGATTGTTTATGCTGTTTTTGACAACATCATTGAAGTTTCTAACCGAAGACTTGTTGTGTGCTTGTTGACTACTATTAATTAAAAACATGAATACCATACAACTTACCGTGGCTATGGAGAGAATCACACAAAACACGCATTTTCTTGGTGTACTACCATGTGATTATTTACCAAAGGATCCATTAAGAACACTACCCACATCTGTCATAATCAACACACATCCTTCGCACCTCCCCGGGGAACACTGGCTGGCTATTTACATAAATAAGTATGGCTCAGCATTTTTCTTTGACAGTTTCGGTAATAGTCCTGATTTTATTCGTTTTCCTGTATCAATCATTGAATTTCTAAAAAGGAATTCAACACGCATTCAGTATTCGGCTAAACAAGTTCAGCCTTTTATGTCTGTCACATGTGGTCATCATTGTGTTTTCTTCCTATATCATATGATTCGAGGTCGTGATTATGATGATGTTATGATGCTTTATAGCGATGATTTAATTAATAATGATGGTCTTGTATCGCATTTTGTGAAAAAACTAAGGATAACTCATTGTAATAGTACTGTATTTAAGTGTATTCAATGTGTTCAAATGGGTGAAACGTTTATGTTAAATACATGATTTGTAAAACGACTGTTTCTAATAAATAAAAGGAGCACAATGCCAAAATGTATCAATGTCATGGCTTTATTGAATATCACATGATTAATTTGTACAAAAAATATGACCAATATATTATACAACATCAAAATGACAACCACTCGTTTTGTTCACGAGATGGCGATTTAAACGCTGATACCTCTGACCCCTTAGAAGAAGGTGTACTTAAATACATTCTTTGTACCATAGAGGACGATGTAGACGGTTTGGTTTTAAATGAACTTATTACATGTCTAACCGTGTGGTTTGGGACTGTTGAATAGGGTATGTTTAAAGCAGCAATTGCCTGCAAAAACTCAGCCCAACCATGAGGCCTACGGTCATTCCTAATTTTATGTGGGGATGTTATACTCTTCACAAGATCCAACATGTGTGATCCCTGTATAGTGACGCCTTTAAATACAAACTCTCCCGAATCATTCCAAGATGAAACTTCTTTGGCTTTAGACATTTTATCCATGATGTATCCATCTTCAACAGGGGGGCCAAAGGACTCTTTGTGAGACGCATCGGGGGGTGGTAATGCAAGCGTTAAGGTGTTACTGGCTCGATCCCCCTGTTTAACTACTGTCAAAAATCTTTGTAAAACTGAGGTGTAAAGTTTGGCCTTCTCATGAGCATCCAAATTGTCTTTATTCAAAATATTTCTTATAGCAAGATCCAGATCATCTTCCACTGTTTGTTGAATAGATTCTCGGGTATTGGACATCTTTAGTTTATCTAATTGATTTTGAGGAATTAAAAACAGCTTCTCAGCGTACTCCATCTTCAACCTTGTTTAGACGATATCAGACTGGTTATAAAGGGGATTGCTATGCTCAAGAGCGGAAGAAGAAATCCTCCGTTCTGGTTGATCATGCGTTTTTTTCTGGACACACCAATCTTTTTACTGGCTATGTATTTAATTTCAGTCCTTTTCCTCTTCAACCGGCGATGTTGCTGCGTCGTTAGCGGTATTGTGCCATAGAGTACATTAAGCACTACCTCACACAATGTTAAAATGAGATCGTCAGATGCTGATTGCATAATAAGACGTCTTTGCATCGGGGTCGCTTTAAATAGCATTTTTAACAGGGGGAGGTTTCTAGACAGTCTAGAAGACATTTCACCAAAATCACTGCTTTCTTTTTTGAATGTAAACTACTGGTTGGGTTGAAAGTAACCCCGTTCTGAGACGAAAATGTTCAGGGGTTTTTGCTTTATAGTCTATCATGAGGTATCCAAAAGGCTGGTTGGTAGCATCTTGATAGCATTCCATAAAATATTTTGTATTTCCGGGGTACATTTGTTTTCCCAACACATTTATCTGATTGTTATCACGAGGATTCTTAAACAATATTAAATAATTTGTATTCAAACTGATGGTTCTGCTGGATTTACCTTGGAAAAATAAATTCTGCACAATATAAATAGCACTGAGGTTTCTATGGTGAACATATTGAGCGAACAACTTTTCCACTTCAGAGTTTCCACTCGCCTCCTTCATCATGTCATCAATTATCAACAGATTAGTTTTATTGACAGGTAATAAATCATCATCATTCAGAGATTGCAGTATTCCTTCCACAAATTTAATGTTATACATTTTATACAGTTCATCATACAGTGGTTGCCAGCAATCATAAATGTACACAATGTTTTCAATCTTTTTAGAAATCATATTTACAGCATTTTCCAACAACATTTTTACAAAATAAGACTTCCCAGAATTTGAAGGTCCGCTTATCACACATGAAAAAGGATGTTGAAGTCTAAAATCAAAACCATCAACCTCCCGCACACTGCGGTGGTTTAAAAAATGATTAGTAGCCATATGGTAGTGTTGTATAATCAGGGAATAGCTGCCTTTTATTATACACCACTTGAAACTTTTTAACAACTGACTTGTTTTGCAAGGTAAAGTTCTTTTTATTCCTCACGATGTTGTCTGTGTATGCTAGTATGTGTCGGGTGTCATGCGATTTCACGTAACTGTCAACAAGACCAATCAATGTGTCTAATCTAATAGCCATGGAATTTTCGGCATTCAAAGTTATACCCTTTGCTTTCATACACACTTTACCTTTAGCAGTGCGATATCCGTATGTTTTAGGACCACCTGAGCAAAACTCTGTTATGTGATCATCACTGCCAATTTCATCAGTAAGATCTCCTAAATAAGGACCCAGAGGTGGTTCCCAGTCACCATCTCTAGAGATAAAGATAACGCTGTCTGTATCGCTATACAACAATCTATCCCCCAGTTTATCCATAAGAGCATACAATTCTAGCCGTGCGTGTGCTGTTGTAAAGGCCCCCAGAAATATATTCACATCCCGGGTGCTGTACATGGCACCATCATCGTGACGATACTGTACCAGCGCAATTTCATCAGACACAAATGTGAAATATTTAACGTCATACTGACAGCCAAATATGATGTGAGCAAAGTCTTCTGGGTCTTTCAAAAGTCTAGAAGTGGGGAGATTTTCTCTCATTGAAAAACGCCCCCACAGACTATTCAGCAGCAATTTGTTGATAGACCTCTGTGCAGGGTTGTGACAGATCTTTGCAGGATTGAGTTTAATCCCTTCTTTTTCAAAGTAATCATCGATATAGGCTTTTTTGTCTAACTCGGTGCCTACATGAGAGGGGTAGCCTGAGGCCTCCTGTTTAAACTTCAGAAAGGTCTTTACATAACCGGAAAACAGCGTTTCCGATTTCTCTGCAAAGTGCCACACCTCTGAGACTTCCATTACAAGATACCCCTTCTCAATCGCCTTTAACAATTCAATGCTCACCCAGCAGCCTGAGATAGATCTCTCCTCATCTGTATGCGTACAAGGTGTAGCATTGATTTGTTTCTCAGCACATGATCTGCATAGAGGAAACATGAGTTTCCCGGCACACCTATAAGGGAGTACAGGATGTAGGAGCTTTCGAGGTGGTATCATTGTTGCCTTAATAAGTCCGTAATAATTTTCAAGGGGTTCAAAATCCTTGAAGATTATTTCAGGATGTCCAACAGGGTAGCTTTTTCGAGCCTGACAGTAAGGATAAAGACTCGTGAAATCAACATATCTGATCTTCTCATTTTCTGTAGTTTTGTGGTATAGCTTGTAAGCATTTGTACGACCCCCAAAGAGGGCATCACGTGGTTTCAGTCTCTCGGGAGCCGAATAAGTGGTCATAAATGCAATTACATGAGGATCAGTTTGTTTAAGAGTCTTCCATGCACACTCATACATCACCTCAATGTCTAAACAGTAGCAATACATCAAGCTTTTCATTAAACATTCTCCTGAGTACTCCAAAAGGAACATTTGACAGGGGATTTGCATAGTCAGGTCTGTAACGACAGTCGTGACCATGGTGAAAACAACCGGCAAATTCTAGAGCTCTTCGTACCCCATCTTTTTCGTAATATCCATCAACAAAGTAGCTTCCAAATTTTACCTCACCGTGATTTAGGGCATGGTGGATGTCTACGTCGCGGGATTTTTTCACCTACTCAAGCCATTCAATAGATATGTTAGAGAATGTCTTATACTGATTGACGTATGCATTATTATGCGTCAGAGCCAGTGTATTTCTAGAGAGAAAATGCGTCTTGAAAGTACCCATACAGCAACTAGCAAGAGTCACGTAGCTGAACGGATCTACCTGTGTGCATAGCAGGAACGCTTCTCTAAATTTAATACATGCTTCACGTAATAAAACAACGTTGTTCATGCAATAGAGCCCGATCTCTTTTTTGAAATCAAAGATTTTGCCATCGACTGATGCATACCACTGATCAAATTTTGCCCTGGTACTATCTGTCATGGTACTGTAACCGTAGTAGTTTTTTGCAGGGTAAGGGCCTATATAAGACTGATTTTCCTGTCTGTTGAAATGGTGAGGAAAGAAACCTTTTTCTTTATTTTGCAAATTTAATGCAGAAGATGACTTAGACAGAGCCATGTGGAGGAATGAGTAAGAATCGATAAAACGCTGTCTAAAAGTTTCATCATACATGAAAATGGTTCTACATCCCTGCATTACTATGTTAAGATGGAGTCCTGCATTGCAAAAATACTCCAGAATTAAAAAGTTATCAAAACCACTTGCATTATGCGCTACCCATGTGTAATTTTTATATCTCGGCTGTCTAAACCTACAAACGAGCTGTCTCACACACCCCTCGCCTCCAAATTCAAATTTCTCACCATCAAAAGTCATGGCACACATGTAATTAGCAACATGCTTTCCATTATCACAACGTGTTTCAAAATCATAGAAAATGTAACGGTCTGTATATTCCTTGGGAATGGTAGGTTGTATGAAACACTGGTGTTGACCTCCACGGCTTACATCATCCCCGCAATGTAAACACTTATCATTTGGACAGTTATGAGGTTTGGGGTTTTTGCCAGCAGTGTAGTAACGTTTACCGCATTTACGACAATATTTTGTAGTATCGCAAGGAGATCTACCACAATCATCACTCGTAGGAGTTACTATTTTATGGGCATTAAAACAGTAGCTAGATCTGCAATAGCGTAGGCAGTCTTGACAGTGTATTGTGTTTTTAGGATGCTTGTAGCATTCGCTATCATTGCAAACAGAGCACACATATTTACAATCATGATTCTGTCTGCTTGCATAACCTGTGTAACAGAAGTTGCATACATATACAGACCCTATAAATGCTTTCAAATTCTTTATCATGTAATAATGACCATCATGAATGTAAAGATATGCTGTTTTGGGGTGTGGTTCATCAGAAGTTAAATATTTTTCTAACTTTCCAGCGCTTGACCTGTGAAAGACAACAATTTTTATGTCTAATGCTTGTTCAAATTTCACAATGTCTCCTAGACCTATTTTATCCTGAGGTGTGAAACCACCAGCAGTTTGAATTGTTTTACCCCTCCTTTCTAAGTTGTCATGGGAAATCTGTGGGTCGAGAAAATATGCGAGGCATATTGAAAAGCACAGATTGTTTGTTGTATTGACGGGGGAAAATAAATGCATTCGTTTTCTTCTAACTACTTCGTCATGTGCTATATCAACCAGCTTTCGACGAGCGCCACCGTTCTTACTTCTGGCTATGGACGCATGTAACTGCAAACTGTCGTCAGCCATCACTTTCGTATTGCTCTGCATGATTTTTTCAAATTGTTCAACAAAAATGTTTTCATCGTAGCCATTACTAGGTGATAATACACAATTTACATCAGATTTCAGACTGGGGCCTCTAAGAGCTATATTAATAATTCCCGATTCTCCTGCCATCTGTTTGGAGAATGACACCATCTCAGATAATGCATTATGCACAGATGTACTGTATGCAGCAAGGTCTGTAGATGTTATTTCCCTTAAATTTAGAGTTCTGTGTATCTCTATACCATTGAAACGCGGTCTTGACACAATCGTGAATTCGTTTAAAACTCCACCGTTTCTAGCCAATTCATCAATATCGTGCTGACTTAAACTCACATGGGGGGCATTCGTGTCTGATGAAATATTGCTTACACCACCAATCTGTAAAGCATCAACAAACAAATCATCCTCATTATTAGCACCCTCATTATCAACCCCGTTATTATCAGTCTCTTGCATTTTTATCAGCGCTTCTAATCTTTCACACAGACTAGGGGTTGAGGCCATTTCTTCATGATTTTTAATCATATCTTCTAATATTTTGCATAAATTAGAGTATGGCGGTTCTGATGTTTGCGTCTCTGTATTGTTTAGTTCATCCCTTGTGGAGCTGTGTGATGATGGTTCTAATGAAATATTTAACCTTTTACAGTCTTTGTTGTTATTAGAAGCATTTATATGCTCTCATTGTGTTTGAATAATATTCTCTAATCTACCATTTAAATCCAAATAGGCAGGTCCTAAAAACTCCATCTGATCATCAATAATGTTTTGTAACCGTTCAATATTTGACAAATGATCATATCTAGTTCTTGCAGAAGGGTTTTGTTCAAAGTCTGGTTGACAATCTTGCAAATCATTGTTTGAACGTAATCTTTTTTTTTCACCAGCCATATTTGAAAATCTTTTTTCAATTTAGATTTATTCTCCACTGATTATACACCAACCACACAAAACATTTTATGAAAAAACAATCACAAATCAACTAGATAAACCAAAAACAACACATTTTAACATAAATCAGTTATCATCTACCAGCCTTGACAATGTTATTAATGTTACCTAACGCCGTCACCATCAGTTGGGTCTCTCTGTAGGAATTCTGAAGAACACGATCACATTTATTTAATACCTCACGATTTGCTCCGACACGGTCGAGGATAATCCTTGTAAGAGTTCCTTGCTCTTCTGAGTTCGTCATAACCATATGAAAACAGTCACAAAGGCGTTTGACATTATCTGAAATGATATCCAATTTCTCTTCCGCCCTTCGATTCCGTTCACACAGTTCAATCAACAAATGATGAGGAAAGTTCTGCTGATTTGAGGGCAGAGATTCACCAGCAATCACCACCGACTCTTCCACACACTCCTGATGGGTCGTATCGCCGTCCGTACCATCCAAGAATGTGTTAATTGCCGAAAGCACATCCCCTGTATCGTTTACCAACAGGGATTCATCTGACACCACCGGTACCACGGGAGATGAGACAGCATTATCGGTGTTGTCTGGAACAAATTTGTTGCTGAAACTACCGGCCTCCCAGCTTCTCATGAAAAATGTATCATCGAATATCAATGCGGGGTCCTCCTCAGTCTGCAAACTGGTAGTGTACAGATCTATATAAAAATAAAAATGTGTATAGAATATGTGTGTTAGCGAGGGTTTGTCATTTATTTATTTTAAATAATGTTAGCGTGAAATCCTACTCACCAACTGACTCGTTTAACACCGAAGGCTGTTTTTCACCAAAATGCCCTCTTGTACCATTTCCAGCTGGAGATACAATATGTAAGCGGGGTTTACGTTGATTCCCCGGAATATTATTCTTGATGTATCGTGAACGGAGCGACAGTTGGGCTTTTGGTTTAGCAGTGGTGAACCCCGGTTGTGTGACAAGTGCGGCCACGTCAAAGTTTGAGATATCTGCAACCGCAGAAAATACATTTTTTATTTATAATCAATATTGCATGATCAAGCTAGACCTCAAATATTGTGTATACCTTGCAGCACCACTCGGATTCCTGAGTTGCTCTGCCCCGTTGGTTTATTAATTAACGGTTCAGTCACTGAAAATAAAAGAATATAGTCACATAATATTTAAACACATCTAATATATATAAATAAATACATTAAAAATCTTTACGTAACTTACACAGTTGATCGATGGTGTTCAAATTTTCATGTTCTTCTATCGGTCCTGAATTACGTAGAAAAATGTTTAAACATCAATTTACCAAAATGTACGTTTACCTGTAAAGTACAAATATTTAAAAATCATCGTACATGCATCACATACTTCTGAAAATAAAAGCCATTTTAAAGATTAATGCGACGTGTTACACAGCTGCTGTTGTCTCGTACACAAAACCCCGAATGGTTTAGCTTTGGTATGGTCACAAACACTCGACAAACTGTTTAAATGGGTGGCGCTACTCTGGGTATTCACATACCCCCCACTGATCTGCGCCTGATTGTCTAGATCATAAATACTCGTGACATCCTCTCTTTTTATTTATTTTTAGTTGACGAATGAGCATGAAGAAATGCTGATGCGAAATAACCTTAACAGTTTTATCTTACTCCTTTCACACGTTTGGTTGAATATATTCATTATTTTTAGTAGAAGAATGGATAATTATTAACCCGACATGTAGTAAAGCATTAATTTGCGTAAACTATTTATTGGATGTATGTTTAGTTAAAACTCCTTTAGAACTGAATACACCACTGTTGATGTATTTGATAGTTTAAGCTATGCTTGATAATATAAAAGGACTGTCAATATACAAACATTATTTTTATTGTGAAATATTCAGAGATCAAAGACTTAAAATGACGTTCGAATTCTTGCTAACAAAACCCAGCACAGCCTTTGTCCGAAACATTTTACAATGATGCTTTGTCTCTTACGCATATGCCTCCGGGAATCGTTAACTTACGGCTGTGAGATGATAGAATATGCTGACCATTGAATCTAACAGGACCCGTGACGATCCAAGGCATACAGAATAATAAATCAAAAATGATGCCCTCAAGACACTCTGTTTTAAATAGTTGTCGATCTGTTCACAAAAGACATACTTAATGATTTAACATCAGATGCCCCATTGGTATGTTCCACAACAAAAAACAAACAGACAGACACACACACACACACACACACACACACACACACACACACACACACTTGTTACCTCTTGAGAGATGTTTGTGAATGAATTCTTACACATCACCCCACCGCTGGGGCTCTTGTCTGGTTTCTTCATTATCATTTGGATGAGCTCGTGAAAGGACTTTGAGCGAGAGATGTAAGATTCTTTCTTTAAAGATGCATTGTACTATTTCAATTAAATGGTGTTTGTTGAAATTAACTGTTAAACATGTTTATATAAAAGTTTTATAGTGACGTTGACAATTAAGATTCAACTTTATTGTCATTGTGCAGTGTACGCTTACAGAGTCAGTGAAAATGCAGTTGTTTTCGCATATCCCAACTAACCAGGGGCGAACACGTAACAGATTCCCATACCGGGGGTTGAACCCGGACCGCCTGGGTGAAAATCAGGAATCATAACCACTAGACCATATGGGAATATGATACACTTTGTTTAAAAATAAAGAAAGTCTTATTCAAGTTTTGCATCTGAATGTCTGTATCCACTGTTTTAGATACACATTTTCACCACTTTGTGTCTGAATGAGTTTTGGTTCAACTAATATCCAATGTTTTTAGAAACACATTTTAACCTCTGTAAATGTACCGCCTTACACCGTGATTTAGCACCAAGCATTGCAAACATTAAAAGAGACGTTTAAACACATTTTAAATGTAATAGCCACTTTTTACCCCCTACAATAATAATAATAAATACAATAACACCACCCGCATTACTTATCATGTTTTTGAAAAACATCTCAATGATTACATCAATTATTTAATTGAACAGATGAGGAAAACAATTCTTATAGCAATATTTTTGTCATCTCAGTTTCCATTAACATTGTACATCATTAAAGATTAATAATTTGTCTACTCTTTTAAATACACAGATGGGATCGGCTACAGCGCAGGGGGGTATCAAAACAGCTGACCAACCAATTCATACCACAGCCTGTACAACTGCCGGAGGGGTGGGGTGGGGAGGGAGGTCAAAGGGGGGCACCAAACATGTCATCAATCATAGACCATCAATCATTTTTGGCACAAAGTATGAGGGGTGGGGTGGGGATGGGGAGGGGGGGAAAGGTCAAAGGTGATCAATTAAGTCATCAATCATAACCTGTCAATCATTTTGTCACAAGGTATATTATATTTACTACTAAGGGAATATGAATATAAATTGGTTCAAGAAATTAATGAATGTTGTAGGATAACATAAATATTTTATAAAGCCTTTGACTCAGTGGAACATCCATTTATAATGAAAACTTTAAAACTTTTTGGTTTGGGGTCTAAATTTACTAAGTTAATCAAGTTGATGTATAATGACATTAATAGCTCAGGTCCTCTCCCTCAAGCAACATCTAAAAGATTTGAGGTGAAACGTGGAATTCCAGTTAAAAATGAAGTAAAGTTTTTAGGTGTGGTTGTAACAAAAGATCAAAATCTAGGGAAGTACATTGAGCTCGTTATAAAGAAAAGTAAGGCTATAAACTGTTCCTGGCTACTGAGAGACTTATCAATATTTGGACGTATCTCGATTACTAGAATTTAACATTTGATGGATTCTAGAGGTAATCATCTCAAGTACAATGATTTTAGTGACAAATATAATGTGGAGTGTAGTGAAAAATTCAGTGATTATCAAGGTAATTCCACTAGCATTGGTGAATATGGTAAAAGGTATGTTGTCTTATGAAATGTTAATTCCACAGTTACCTTCACTTTATATAATGGAATCAGATTTTAAGGAAAGAAAATGTACAAATAAAATGATAAAAAGTCCTCTCACTTCTGTGCTCTTCCCTTTACCATTGAAAAGGACAAATATGTTGAAAGACTATACCCTAAAGAGAATATTATCGGAACAAATTACCTCACTCTCCCCATCTCTTTGAAAGCTAAAGAAACTCACTTTAAAATGCTAAATTATATTTACCTTTGTAATGAATTTCTGAGACAAAGATTCAACATTCATATAAACATTTGCAGGTTTTGTGTTTCTGATATTGAAACAT
The DNA here is from genome assembly GCA_032164185.1 of Moxostoma hubbsi. Taxonomy (NCBI): domain Eukaryota; kingdom Metazoa; phylum Chordata; class Actinopteri; order Cypriniformes; family Catostomidae; genus Moxostoma; species Moxostoma hubbsi. Next base: position 9,165,574 of record JAVLUX010000001.1, read on the forward strand.
TTTTTTCTTTGTAATTATAGAAGTTCTTTTCAGGAATCATTTAAAAAAACAGATATCTGAAAAGGATGTTTATTCACCCAAGTTGATATACAATGATATTAAATTTGGTGTTTTGGTGCTCATAATGGCTACACAATATATCCATACATGTAGATTTATTAATGTCAGACCTCTGTAGTCTTCTTGAATGTGTTAAAAAATATATACAAAAAAAAAGAATCACTGTCATATTTAAAAGCTAAACAAGCCTTGGACTTGGAAAATATAGATGTATTAGACCTTTTAAATATTTTATCTTATTTTTTTATTTTCTGGTTATCTGCTCAGTCTGTATTGTATTTTGATTATATTCTATTGTTAATTGATTAATGTGTGTATATCTTGATTTGTTCTCAATAAATAAATAAAAATAAATAAAAAAATAAAGCCGTCAAGCCAGACACTTTGGCTTGAGTTCGGAATGACATACAAGTTTTACAACTCTTTCTACATCAGCCATATATTTCTATGGCAGAAATAGTAAGAGTTGTATGGTAGTGTGCCATTCTGAACGACCTTTGCGCTTCCAGTCACATGCTGAACCTAAGCCAGTAATGGAAGATTGTGCAATGTTTGATTTCTTTATTACAGACGAAGTGGAATTCTGATTATTTTAAAATAAAATAACCGGAAACATTGTTAATTTTTAAAATGTGAAAATATTCTGCTTAATACAGAGCTTGTTGTGTGTACATCACACAATATTTGTAATTTTAAAATAAACATGATATTTCTATGAAAAATATATATTGCATGATATAAAAATTATGTACTGTTATAAAAGTACATAGTTATGTACGAGTTGTGAGAGTTTTTGCCGAACTGGAGGTGTCACAATAAACACAATGATAATGGCATACTAATATACTATTCTTATTTCTGCCATAGACTGACATAGCAGAAGTAGTAAGAGTAGAATGTGAAGTATACAGTTGCGAAAGAGGCCATGAAACACATAGTAACACTAGTGAGTCTCACCATCGTGAATAAGCTATATCATCATCAGAGCTTGTGAAATCAGCTATAAAAGCCGGGATAATTATTAAAAAAAATAAATAAATCGTAACATGAGGTAAAAATTGCAATTTAGGATTCCAGTATTCTCAGAAAGCTTAATTTACCCATCACTGGCAATTGATTCAGTTGATTCAAAGTTTCGGAAAGCTTAGTTTCTGCCATCGATATGCACAGTTTCTGCTGTTTATGATGGAATGTCCCTTGTTTACATAAGCGTGCTCTATAATTGTTACTTGTGTGAGTGTTTCAATATATAAATAGCCATGGCATTTTAAAAGGTAAACAGAAGCATAATGAAATACTTTCATGACAATTTACATACATTGAACAAATAACGTCTTGGTTACGTATGTAACCTCTGTACCCTGATGGAGGGAACGAGGCGTTGTGTCGAAGAAGTGATACAAGGGGTCTCTCTTGAGCGCCGAATATGCCTCTGATCTATGAAATAAGGCCAATGAGAAGTTGTCAGACAGTATTTACATACCCCGCCCCCGGACATACAGGTATAAAGGCGGGAAAATACAATGATATGGCATTCACGACCCAGTGGGAAAGCCTCTGTTTGGAGACAGCGTTCCCTTTCCGTTGTCCGCCAAAGCCGACAAAGAGCTGCTCAGAACATCTAAAGCTCTGTGTGCGGTCCAAGTAGGTATGCAAAGCACGTACCGTACACAGCAACGAAGGGGATGGGTCTGCCTCCTCCCGGGGCAGCGCTTGCAGGTTCACTACCTGGTCTCTAAAGGGCGTGGTAGGAACCTTGGGCACGTAGCCCGGTCGTGGTCTTAGGATCACATATGTGTCTGCCGGACAGGACTCCAGGCAAGTGTCGCTAACAGAGATCGCTTGCAGGTCCCCGACTCTCTTGATGGAGGTGAGCGCAATCAGCAGGGCCATCTTCAGAGAGAGGGCCCTTAGTCCAACTGATTCTAGCGGCATGAAGGGAGGTCTCTGGAGGTCCGCGAGGACCACTGAGAGATCCCAGGAAGGGAATAGGCTTGGCCGGGAGGGATTCAACCTACGGGCGCCTCTAAGGAACCTGATGAACCTGACCAAATGACTCATGACTCGAGTCTGGGGCCAGTGCTGAAGCGGTCTCATATGCATCAACCCCAGCGTCGCGGCCACCACAGAGGATGTCATATGCCCCAGGAGCTTCTGGAAAGTTTAAAGGGACCGCTGTGCCCGGCTGGAAGGCGGCGATGCATTTTAGCACTGACATGCTGAGAAAAGATATTCTCTGAACCGGGGCGAGCTAGCTCTTTTCTCGGTAGACCTGAAGCCCTTAACGGCTGAGTTGCCTGAGCACCTAGTCTCTGTGAGCGCATAGTAACACTCGGGAGTGGGCCAGAATGAGCCAGTCGTCGAGGTAATTGAGGATGCGAGTGCCGGCTTCTCAGAACGGGGCAAGGGCAGCCTCTGCGACTTTTGTGAAGACGCGAGGGAACAGAGACATGCCGAAGGGGGGGACTTTGTACTGATACACCTGGCCGTCGAACACAAACCGTAGGGAGGGTCGGTGTCGAAGGCAGAAAGCAGTTTTTGCATGAGCATTTTGAACAGGAGTTTGAACAGAGCCCGGTTGAAAACTGGCAAGTCCAAGATCGGTTGTAAGCCACCACCTTTCTTGGGTACAATGAAGTAAGGGCTGTAGAGACCCTTCTTCATTTCGGTTGGAGGGACAGGCCTTATCTCGTCTTTGTTTAGTAAAAGAGTAGTGATTTCCACATGCATGGATTTGGCATGCTTGCCGTGTACTGCGGTAAAGCAGATGCCCGCGAAGGGGGGCAGGGGCCTGGCAAACTGAATTGTGTAACCGAGTCGGATGGTCCGGGCCAGCCAGCGTGATGGGTTGGGAAGTGAAAGTCACACATCCAAGCTCTGTGCTAGGGGCACCAAGGGGCCGATTATTTTTGATGTACCCGGCGGGGCTTCGCAGTGTCCCGAGGCTCTAGTGCTGAGAAAAGTCTCGAAGCACTTACCTTGCTACGCACACCCAGCAGGGGGCGGGTTGGTGACTGAGGAGGAGGTCTCGTGTAGGCATCCTCTAGACTCGTCAGGACCGGCCGGCCAGGGAACATTCGTGGGGCTGAAGGTGTGGGGTCCACGTCCAGCATGCCGGGATTATAGAGATCTGGCGGCAGAGTGCCGTGAGATTGGCATTTGCGGGCCAGGTGACCCAGAGACAAAGGAAATAGCTCTGTTATTGAGAATGTGGGTGGCAAATGAAATAAATTCAACAAAAGATTCTCCTCCCGGCCCTCCACCGGGGGACGGAGTGGTCTGCTTACCAGCTCCGGAGCTAACGTCTTGGTCTCTGGGTCGGACGTTTCAGGAGAGCCTGAGAGCCTTCTGGGTCCTCGAGGGGGTCCGTGAGATGGGGGGGCGTCTGCTTCCTACGGGGTGCTCGATGCGGGGACTGAGAGCTGGGCCCAGGTTGAGGTGGAGCAGGGTGTTTCTTAGCCGCAGGAGGACGCCCTCGGCGAGCAGATGTGGCATGGCCAATGGCGGCAGGCTTGCGGCGGGGCAGGATGTGTGAAATGGCCTCTGTCTGCTTCTTCACCACAGAGAAGTGCTGGGCAAAGACCTCGATGGTGTCACCGAAGAGGCAGAACTGGGAGACAGGGGCGTTGAGAAAGCAAGCTTTGTCGGTCTCACGCATCTCGACCAAGATCAGCCACAGATGACATTCCTGGACCACGAGTGTGGCCATCGCCTGCCTGAGTGACTGCACTGTGACCTTCATGGCTCTGAGGGTGAGGTCGGTTGCTGAGCACACTGCCATGCAGAGAAAGAGAAAGCCGCTGTAGTGCGCCGTAGATCCAACAGCGGAGAGCGTCAGAGGAACAGGAGCGGGTGTGTGACTCACAGCTCACTGCAAACACAACCATCGGTTCCAAAGAAAATTTCTGAATGAACTTGACGTATTTCCCCGCCTTTATACCCATATGTCCGGGGGCGGGGTATGCAATACTGTCTTTTTTCATAGATTAGAGGCATATTCGGCGCTCAAGAGAGACCCCTAGTGTTTTTGTTTTTTTTTTCTTTGCATTTTAATGTAAATATAAACCCCCTCTTTCACAGACTGTAAATAAAGATTTATTTTCTTACTAGAACACATTTGAAGAAAAATAGGAAAATATCTTAGATCAGTAGGTCCTTAAAATGCAAGTGAATGTAGTGAAAGTAAATGCATTGGCATTTGAAACACTGACGCATGTGCGTGACTGTCGGAAGAGCAGCACTGTTTACAAGTGAGGCGGAGGAATGCTGTACAGTAGATTGGTTGGTTTTGGTTTAGATCTGTATTTATCTCTTTCTTTACTCACATTTTTGCGTTGGTGTGCTTATCCTTAATGTCTCAACGGAGTGGAGATTGTGAGATTACATCTGTATCATGGCAACGCGAATACGTCACGCGAGAGTCCACATGATCTCCACCCTCTCCGGAAGCGTTTGTTTATAGTTAAGAAGTATTTAAATATTAATATTTTTTGCAACAAAAGTGATTGTATTGCTTTAGAATACATTAATTTAAGCGAAAATTGTATCGATGGCCTATATGCTGACTGTCTATGATTTTTGGAGCTTCAAAAGTGAAATCTCCATTCACTTGCAGGACTCAACACTAAGGATTTTTTTTTTTTGTAACTGGTCGGGCCAATGCTTTAGATTTTTACTTGCTCTGCCAAAATTTTCACTGGCCCCTAAACAAAAATTTAAAATAGCTGTTTTTACCATCATGGCTTTAAAATAATGTGTCCGAAGCAAAATATATTTAGTATATGTTACGTTTTTTAAGAGAAGTTCCCCCAAAATTGTATCGCATTTATAATTAGCAAGATATGATTTATACCTTGTGTAAACCTGTATAAGTGCTTTACAGATATAAATTCATAAATACATCATATTAACCTCAGCCGTCCCGCAATTTACACGTGTTTTTAAGTGAAGAGCTCTTTGAAGCAAAGGATGGGTTTTTGGTCACCCGTTTAGTCATGCTGTTAACTTTTGGGCCATGTGTTGTGTTTTTACAAGCAGAATCAAAAATGTAGTCACTAAGTTAAAGATTTGATTATTGGAATGGAGTCACATAACGCCATCCGAGGAGCAGACATCTGAGCTAGTTTTATTATTATTTGTGTCATAAACCAGTGAGATTCTATACACCCTGATTCTTAACTGTTCTAGGAAGACAATATTTCAAAGAATTCAAAATTATCGGGCTCTGGAGATATTAAAAGACACTTACATGCTCAAGATGATTCCCCTCAGCGGCTGGCCAAAAGCCTCAGACTCAATTCGGAAGGTGAACTGGAAAAATCTGGTGTGAAATGATGAATGTGTCGGCAATGCTGACGAAGGTTGTTGCAGACTTGGAGGATCTTGCTGTAATACGTTGATTGATCACATCCATGGAGACGAAATTCTCTGAGATGGTTACAAGATTGCCGGAACTTTGAGAAATGGATCGATTATCTGTCATCGGAGAGGGAATTAGCTGCTAACCCACTAGCGATCAAGGGCGATTTAGAACATGTCTGGGAAAACATGTGGATTTGGAGAATCATAAAGACGAGACAACGTCTGAATTGTTTGAATTCCTGAGCATGAGGAAGGCAGAGATTTGGTGCAATTCCTATACAGGCTCTTCCCGAGTCTGCTTGACATTACAGGCCATAAGCTGGAAATGAGTGAGCTCACAGAGACCCAGCTTGGAGATCCACAGAGGGAGACAAGCCCGATCAATTCTGGCCAAATTTCTGTCATCATCCGATAAAGATATTATATTTCGTGAGGTGAGGAGTAAAGGAAAGCTTTCTTGGAAGAACCACAGTCATGTTCCCAGACTTTGTGAATTTGACAAGAGAGAAATGTGAACAATTCAAGGAATGCAAGAAACTCTTACATCAATGGAAGGTCACTTTTGCTCTGATGTTTCTGGCTAAACTGAGAATAGATACTAAGGATGGCTGTAGAGAATTTGCATGCCCACAGTAAGCATTGTCCTTCATAAAAACATTGGAGTGAGTAAGCCATTTGGTGATTTTCATGTTGCCGCTTAGTGGACCTGACTCACTGAACACACATTTGACTGTCCGAGGAAACTGGGCGCCTTATTCGTTTTGCTTTGTGCTGGAGTTAGTTTTGTGAAATATAATTTCTTCTGGACAGCTTGTAGTTGAATCTGCCCGTTTTGGGTGCTTATGAATGTGGCTGGATTTGGTTTTGTGCAATATTTCTTGCAGGACATTGGAGTGAGTTTGACTGCACGAAGAACTGAACAGCCCATTTTTTTTGTTTAGTTTTTTGTGCTGGTTCCATTAGAGTCTGGAGCTTGTTTTGTGGAGGAACAAAATTCGAGACAGTTAAGTGGATGAATCTGAACTTTTTGTGTGTGTGTTTATCCCGCTTATGGGCTGGAGTTTGTTTTATAGATTACCTTCTGTTGTTTAATTCTGTTGTACAAATTTTTGTATAGAAACACAGAACTCGAGCAATCCAAGATGTTGTGGGGACTTTCTTAGGCATACATGGACTTTTTGAGTTTAGAGGGATGGACGGTGGTTGGTGCTGTTGTGCACGTGGTTAATGCGTACATTTTTCTTTTTTCTGTTTTTTTTTTCTGGGACAGTTTGGGGTTGAATGTGGTCTTTATAATTTCATAACTTTAGAATTTTATTTTTGACACAATCTAATTCTTCTAATATGTAAAAATGTCAAATGTTTATATGAGTGGATTGTCTCTCTTCATGTGGAATGTGAATGGGTTGGGCATCCCATAAAAAGAAGGAAAGTTATTTATTTTCTTAAACGTAAGAAATATAATATAGTGTTTCTTCAAGAAACGCATCTTTCCCCGTAGGAAGCTAAACATTTTGGGAAGATATGGGGTTGACATGTTTTCTTTAGTGCTGGATCAAGTAAGAGCAGGAGAGTCATTTACATTGATAAGTAAACATCTACAAATCAAATGTCTCAAACAGGTTAAAGATAAATTTGGAAGAGTCATTATTGTTTTAGCAGAAATTCAGGGGCACAGGTTGATTTTGGCTAATATTTACACACCTAACACTGATGATCAGGGTTTTTTTATAGAGCTTGAATGAATGCTGCAAGCCGCTGGCACTCCTCATGATATAATATTGGGAGGAGACTTGAATCTTTGATGGACTCAGTCCTTGATCATAGTGAAGCTAAAGTGTGCAAGCCCCCTAGAACAACATTGACACTTCACAGAAGGTGTAAAAATCTTGGTCTTACAGATATTTGGAGAATTTTGCAACCATTTTGCTGGGACTATACATTTTTTATATCAGTCCATAAGATTTATTCTAGAATATATTTTTTTGTATATCTAAGTCCCTCATTTTCTCTGTTTTTGGTTGCTCAATTGGAAACATTTTAGTTTCAGATCACGCCCTGGTGAGTTTAGAGTTGTGTTGCCACATATGGAGAAAAATAAATCATATAGTTGGCCCTTTAATATATCCCTTTTGCTAAATCTTTTTGCAAATTTTAAAGGCTGAAATCAATGTTTATATGGAGACCAGCTGGTTCTCAGTATCCTCTGTGAGCATGCTTGGGAGGCACTTAAAGTGGTTATTAGGGGTCGGGTCATACAATATGCCTCACTCATCAAAAAATCCAATGCAACTTGTGGAGTTGGAAGGGAATATTCAAAGTGCAGAGGCATAGCTGAAGTGCCAAATTTCATCTGATGGCCTCAGAGAATTTACCTGATTGAAATACAGATATAATACTGTTTTGTTGTGGAAGGTGGAGTTTTGGCTATTTAGGGCAAGACAGTCATACTTTGAGTAGGGTACAAAGCAGGGAAGCTTTTGGCTAGATACATAAAGCAGTCTTTTTCTACATTTCCCTCAATCTTTGATGGATTCAGTCCTTGATCATAGTGAAGCAAAAGTGTGCAAGCCCCTTAGAACAACTTGACACCAAAATGGTGTTTAATATAGTAGAATGGGATTATCTTTTTAAGATTTTGGAAATGTATGGGTTCGGGAAAACTTTTATTGGATGGATATAGACACCCGGTAGCAACAATACAAACAAATGGATTAATTTCAGGTCCCCTTCTGTCACTCACTCGACATTGTGTTGATGTAGAGGTCACTCTTGGGAGCCCCAAAACACCTTCAAATCTTTGAGATGTCACTCCCCCAGACATACGGGTATAAAAGGGAGCTGGAATGCTTTTTTTCTTTGGAGCTGAGCAGTTGTGTATCAGCAAGCTGATTCGACTGCTGTTCCAATTCACCTCTAAAGAAGCATTTGCTGTTGGATATTTGGTGCATCCCCGGTACGCTCGTTTGCTCCCATCCAGTTCTGGGATGAGACAGGCAGCTCGCCTTAGTGGCAGCCTAATGTCTCTTTCAGAGTTTGCGGGTTGGATGAGATGTCGATTGCTGCTTCGGAGAGCGCCTTGGTGATATCAGATGCCGAGGACTCGACTGTGCTGGTGACTTTGGGTGTGCCGGCCCAGTCTGAGGCAAATGTGGAGCTGATGAAGCCATGCTTGCCCTGGCTGCCGTAAGTGTCGGGTTAGAGTGGAACCCCCCACCTGCCCTGAGCTCTCGTAGCTTGACGACTGGTTCTTGGGGTTGGCGCGTCACTCGTGGCCATGCCCCCCTCCGATCCCCTTTGTTGTAAGTGCATGACAAGCTGACGAGGACGTGGAAGGCACCTTTCTCTGCCCGAACCTGATCCTTCAGCTCGTCCACTCTCACTACCCTCAACGGTGAAGCGGCCAAGGGTTTTGCCATGATAACCCAGGTGGATAAGGCAATTGCGCCATAGCTGTGCCTGCTGAGCACTGCCACCTGGTGGAGTCACCCAGCAATCACTTCTCGAGCCTGTAGGACTACGTTGTGTCTGGCGACCAAAGCCTACAGCATTGCCAGTCGCCGCCCTGCATGCCATGGCAGTCTTACAGGTCCATCAGGCCAAGGCACTAAAAAAGGTGTACAAGGGTAGTTCTGATCCCGATGTGCTACAAGAACTACGCTCGGTGACCGACCTCGCCCTCTGTGCGACCGAGGTCACGGCACACACACTCACACGGCACACACAGACGATGTCCACTCTCGTGGTGCAGGAGTGCCACCTGTTGCTGAACCTGGTTGAGAAGAGGGACGCGGACAAGGCACATTTCCTAAACGCGCCCATCTCCCTGGTCAGCCTTTTCGGTGACACCATCAAGGACTTCACCCAGTAGTTCTCGTCAGTGAAGCAACAGACCGAGGCCAACCTGCACATCTTGCCTACGGCGTTTCAAGAGTGCGCACCTCGTCTGTTCGCTGAGGGCATCTCCAAGGAAGGAGATGACTGCTGGAACTCTGGAGCTGGTGAGTAGACCACTCTGTCCCCACAGTGGAGAGACAGGAGGAGAATCTTTTGTTCCCCTTTTCTTTATGTTCACCGCATCCCGCACGGGATGTTCACGTGCACCGCCACACCACATAAACCACACCCCGAGTCTCGAGGATGGCCCAGGAGGCCCTCATCCTCAGTCGCTGGCCTGCTTTACACCAGGCATGCAGAGGGAGGTAAGTGCTTTGAGGGCTCCCTCAGCACGGCCACCTTGGGTCAGAGCATTGCTCCCACACGCGGCATTCCTTGCTCACCCACCTGTCACGCTGGTTGGCCAGAACCATCCTACTCAGCTATGCGATTCAATTTGCCAGGCAACTGCCCCAATTCCATGGCCTTCACTTCACATCAGTGAAGGGTGAGAATGCCAACGCCCTATGTGCGGAGATCCCAGTCCTTCTGCAGAAGGGCACGATAGAGCCTGTCCCTCCAGCCGAGGTGAGGCAAGGGTTTTACAAAACCTTACTTCATCGTTCTGAAGAACTCTGAGTTCTGAACTGGGCCTTGCACAGACCGTTCAATATGCTGATGCAGAAGCAAATTTTGACATGCATCTGGCATCAAGATTGGTTCGCGGCTGTAGACCTGAAGGACACATACTTTCAAGTCTCAATTTTACCTTGACACAGACCCTTCTTACGGTTCATACGGATCAGTCCTTTCCTTCCTGCAGGAGAGGCTGTGGGGGTGGCTGTCCCCCACCCCCCACCTTGAAGGTGTTTGTTGCCACTATATCAGCACACCATGATGCAGTAGACGGTAATATTTTAGGGAAGTACGAATTGATCATCAGGTTCCTGAGGGGCACAAGGAGGTTGAATCCTCCTTTTACATTCTCCAGGTTGAGCCGGTTTCATCCTGTGTTCTTTCAGGTATGAACAGGTAAGTTTCGTAATACGGGACAGCTGGCCGTTTGTATCAGTTGCATATAGCGCCTTTCCTCCCCAGGAGGTGAATCCCTACACTCTTCTCTCCCATGCAAGTTCACAAACCGTGAACCCTGGATGTCATTCCTCCCTAGCCCTCTGGCTCGCAAATTCAGTGGAGGAATTTGTAGTTGGGCCTAGTACGTGTGCTAACGTGCCCTGTACTGGGGTAAGTGCTCCACAGGTGTCGGTTACCTTGGTAACCTCCTGTGATGTATCTTCTGCGGCACGGTCTCCTTCAGAGCTGTCTCTGCCCCGATCGCGGTGTTTATAGAGCTCCTCCCCTTCGAAGGGCAGGACCTATCGCCGCACCCCTTCCATGTGCGGCCCTGAGCCAATGTGAGGTATTTTCCACATGTTAACCCCCACTTTAGGGCAGGGTGTGGTTCAGTGGCATCTTTTCCCCCTGAAAGAATAGGAAAGGAAAAGAACACCATCCCCTGTGCATTTAATGAGCATTAAAAGGCCCCAGCCGATGTCTGGCTATATGCAGCCTGAGTGCATCTGTTCTTAAGCTCGCAGTAGCTTGCTTACACTTGCATCGGCAGTTCACGTGACACAGTTCAGCTGTTGTGGTGTTTTGTATAGGGACCCCTAGTGTCACTACATAGACACAATGTCGGGTGAGTAACAGAAGGCAACGTCTCATTACTGTTGTAACCTCCGTTCCCCTAATGGTGTCCCGCTTGCCACAATATTGTACTACACGCTGAAATGTCTGGGACATTGTCTCGGCTCCCCAGCACAAAACCTGCAAAAAAATCCTGCTTTCCAGCTCCCACTTGCTAATTTTCATTGGCCTTTTCACAAAGATTTGAAGGTGTTTTGGGGCTCCCAAGAGTGACCCCTAGTGTCACTACATCGACACAACATCTTGTTCCCTCCATCAGGGAATGGAGGTTACAACAGTAACCGAGACATTTATTTTACTCTGGATAGGGGCACCCGGAAAGCAAAAGCTTTAAACAGATGATATTTTATCATTTGTCTCCGACCCTACTAAATCTATGCCTTGCCTCCACAGAATTACTAATTCCTTTTCTAATTTCACAGGATACAGAGTCAGTTGGTCTAAATCCGAAGCTTTGGCTCTGACAGCGTACTGCCCAGTAATGGCTTTCCAGCCAAGTGCCTACCAGTGTCTGAAACAGAGCATTAAGTATTTGGGCATTTTATTCCCAGAAAATTTGTCTGATTTATTTCGAGTTCATATTTACCTCTTAATAAAAAGGTTTTCGAGTGATGTAGGCAGGTGGGCTTCATTACATTTATTTATGATTGGGAAGGTTAATGTTATCAAAATTAATTGTATACCAAAATTTAACTACCTGTAACAATCTCTCCCTATAGCTGTCCCCTTCTCTTACTTCAAGCAATGTAATAGTATAGCAAAGTCCTTCATTTGGAATGGTAAGCATACTAGATTACATTTTACAATGTAACAGATTACAAGTTACATAGACAGATTGACAAATGTAGCCTACCCAAGATTTTGTTTTATTTTTATGCATTTGGTCTCAGATATTTGGCTCATTGTTTGCTTCCACCTGAGTGAGCCCCTCCCTGGTTTTGTACTGAACAAGAAGTTCTTGACCCTATTTTCCAATTGCAAATCTTTTCTATTAAACTATTTGGAGAAGTTAAATTAAACCCTGTTATTTCGCATTTGCACTCGGTATGGACAAAAGTGTTCTGAGTGTTTAATTTGGACATTTATTTAAATGTTGCCTCAAGCATATGGCTGAACCCTTTGGTTGGAAAATTTGGTTAAAAATGTTGGGATTCCCAGATCTCAGTTCCATATGTATTTACAATTGTGCCACCTGCGCTGTATTTTTTTGGGAGTGGCACATCACCCTAAAGCGTCAGATACTCTGGGAGAGGTGATTACGGCTTTCAGAAAAGGTCATGAGGCATCAGTGTATTACTCCCTGCTAATTCAGAGTCTGGGGGGCATAGCTTCAACTTCTCTCAAGAGATTATTGGAGAAAGATTTCAATTTGGTATTGGAGGAGGGAGTAATAAATGGAAAAAAATATCATGTCTACATTTAGAGATGCAAGGGTACGCCTTATGCAATTTAAGATTTTACATAGATTCTAGTGGAAAGATGTTTAGTTTTAATTACAGTATATGATAATTATGTTTTTTTTTTTTTTTTGTGTGTATCTAAATGTGACCACAAGGGTGTTCTTTGGGAGTTAGGGTGGGTTTGGTGACTGAGGAGGTGTATTAGGGGGGGTTAACCCCTTATCCCGGATCGAGGGAGTGGCGATACTTTTATTACTTTTTAAGCTTTGTTTTATAACAAATATTCAACTGACTATCATAAACTATGCATCATTTGAAAGGTAAAACACTCAAGAATCATGTTCTAAACTTGTTTTTGCAATCAATACACCAGAGAGGAAAGGGTTAAATTAAATGCAAAAGGACTTCTCATTTGAAAATGAGCAAAATGAACCGCTATACTCATCTTTCATCTCGTATGGTTCAGATCAGTTTGGACGAATCCAAGAAACAACAGCATACATTTCAATGTAAGGGTCCACTCTTCAAAATGGATCCCACTTTTTAATCCAAAACAACGAAAAATAGGGAAAAAAATGAAATATCCTCCTTTGGTTTGCATGAGCGTTTTCGAGATAGAGTTCGCATCATGTTCATTTTCAAAGAAATATCGATTCTAATCCATATTCCAACACTCAAAAGCTATCTCACCCCTGTAGTTTAGACTCAATAACAGTGGAGATGACTAGCAAGATATGAGATTACAGTGATACGTTTATATGAATGAATGGTGCATTGAATATAAATATAATGGAAGGAAAGGATTACAAGATGTCAGGTGAAGATATAATAAATATATATATATATAATTATATACATAGAAAAATAATAATTACAAAGCATTTTTAATGTTGAGCATTATAATGATAAGGTATGTGACATTTGATATTGTAATATGATGGAATATTGATGCTGCTAATAGATGAATGTGACTCAAACTGAAATCCTCTTTTGTGTGTTTGTGTGTGTGTGTTTTCCTGTGCTGTAAAATAGGCCTTCAAATTTAAAATGTTAAAATGTTGTGCTGAAATCATTTTTTCTTGTGTAGTTTGATGGGCAGAATAGTTCTGAATGGATAAACATGTATTGTAGTATGTAGTGTTTACTCCTTATGTCATTTGGTAACCAGGTGTCCATTTGGAGTCCATTTGGCCTTTTGGAAAGGACGCCTATACTTTTCTTGAATAAAAGCTTACAGGAACTACATTTTTGGGAGTATCATCCTCAAATTTGAATCAAAACTTGGTCAGACATTCAGTTTTATCTTTATGGTGTTTTCAGGCCCTTAACATAAAATTCTGATATATTTTTCCCTAAATGAAGTTTATTCAAAGAAATCGTGAGTCAATTTCATGTATATTTTACCTTGTTTTACTCTGTTCCTATGCTACTTTGAGTTATAATGACTCTTGGGTAACAAAGTTTCAAGTGTCTAGTTTAAAAAAATATCAGAGTTATGAATGTGGACCATAGGGTTCAAGAGCTACAGAGATTTGTATTTGGGTATGTCGTTTTCAGAAAATTCTCAAAAATAGGGGTGCTGGTTAAAGAGTTAAATGTTAAATGTTGATTCAGTGTATATATATGTTCTGTTTTTTATTTTGTTATATGTTTATGAATCAATAAAAATGTTAATTGAAAAAAAAATATTATTTGATTATTGGTTGAATATAACCAGAAAGTCATATTCACCTGGGATTTAAAAATCAAGGAATGGTTAAGTTTTGGTTAATTATTCTCTGTCACTGATATGTGATGAGCTCAGATGAAGAGAGGAAAGGATGACCGGATGGTATTTAACCATCAGAATGTTAAATAACATGTTCAAAGCTCTGCAAAGTTGACAGAGAATATTTTATAACATTAAACGGATGCTTTTAGTCTTTTTTAGTCTAATCTTATTCTTTCAGGCCTCCTTCAATATATTCTAAAGTTAAAATTGCTATTCACAATATGCATTATACATCACAACCCTCTGAAGTCTCTGAATTAAGAATGAAGATAAAAAAAGACGGTTAAAGAGAAGATTAACACTGCCCATTAGTTGCACGTGTTCATGTTAAAATTGTATACATAAAGGTTTTAGCATAATTTTGGCACAATGGTTAGAAAACTCACAGAAAATTCTATGTATTTTCATTTATTTCAGCTAGTTTTGGTCTCCTCTCAACAAAACTGCAAAACTGAGTTCCTTAATTATTCCAGTACCTTGACTGTCACTGACGGGGTGGGCCAGTAAGCAACCACCCAGCACTGTGGTGGTGAGTTTTGCCCTTGAATATTTCACTCAGAAAAATGTAATAAAAAAAGCATAAGAATCGAATGTTCACAGCAGTGATTCAATCCTGTAAAGATTGTTAAACAGTATATCATTATTTCTTCATAACAGAAATATGTTTGCTATCATGATTCACAACTTTTTTGTTGATTGTTGTTGAACAGTCAACCTGAACACACTACACTGCAGACATTTAGTTTTTCTGTCTAAATGTGATTTGGCTTTTGGACCATTAAATTGCTTTACAGAAACAGTAATCAAATAGGTCAACTATTCTAACATTTGAATGTAAACATATTAGAGTTAAATATGTTCATATATCATTCATGAAAAAGGTCCAAAAGAACAATTTGTTGACGTGCATCACTAGTTCTTTGAAGAATAAATGCATGCAGTTCCACATGAATACACAAAGTGTCAGTGTCCATTCATTCCATAAGCTTCTGTTCTGTCTTCCATTAGTGAATCTCATTTCTGAAAACTGGAAAATTCTATTATATGAGCCTATTATCTGAGCATGATTTTACATTTCATTAAGACTTGGGCTGGCATAATTGGTCTGTGGTAAAACAACCAATTATGCATTATTACATAGATTGTGCCTCTGTTGAAACCATGATCAAATTTGTCACAATTGTGTCTTCTTTTCTCCACCTCCCTATCTCCTTTAATCATTGCATGTAATGATGTGCTCCCTGTATTTCTATGATGTGAGGACTTGTTGAGCTCAACTAGTGCTATTCAAAACATAACAAAACATTTTGTAGATGCTTTTGCTGGTAGCTGCTTAATATTAGACAACAGTTTGTTCCGGTCCTCAAATATGATTGGGCGAGAGACGTTCAATGAGTAGTGATGTCTTCACTGTTTGTATCACTTGTGTTTGTGGCATTGTAAACTAAAATGTAAGAGTAGCACAGATGAGCAAAAGAGCTACAGTAGATGTATGTCTTTTCATTTTTCACTGTGACATAAAAGGTTTCAGCCACCAGGTGGCGTCAAAAACAATTTTTATGAGCCGGTTAAGTTTGACATGAATTGAGTCAACACACATCAACCACAGTGAGTGGTTTCTTTGAAGTCATCTGCATTGTCTCTCACTCCATGATCGTACAACAGTTGGAGTAATCAAAAACATACTGAAGACGCTTATCTTTACTGAAGTTTCCACGTTGTGAGGAGATTTAGTCAACACGGTGGAGGAGGGAACGGTTTTTGATGACTCTTGCACACCGGCTACCGCAAAATAATCAGGGAGAACCCCCACTTGGATGGCTATTTTTACACAGAGAAAATAGGATGTATTTGACCAGACTTCCCAGTATCCTCAGCAAGCTGACTAACACTACACTACTGCGTGGGAGTCACAAATGTTTTGTTTTTTTTAGACAGTCCTTATTTTGATTTACATATTTTTATTATTATTATATACATCTTTGAACTGTTGTATAAAAGCAATATCACACACACAATCATGCTGTATGTCCCTAAATCAGCATCGCTGTGATTACCTGCGGCCTTGTGCCTGCAGCCGAATCACATTTGTGCTTTTGTAGGACCATACAGCACTCTTTCTTGTATGATATTGCTTTCAATCAACTATTCTATTAAACATTTAAAACATAAATATTACTTGTTTTGATAAAGATAAATAACTCCTAATTTACATATTTTGAATTAATGAATTAATTTTACACTTAGCACTTTTCTGACTCTACATTTAAAATGCTTTTACATTAATAGACAACAAATCGCCATCAGTGACCAGCATATTTTAATGATCTTGCAAATATTTTTTCTACTATTAATGTTTGCATTGTACTACACTTCAATTTAAGAGGTGAAGCTTGTGATATGGTTGATATGAGTTCAATGGAAGATTTTATTATTTTAGATTATATTGTACATCCTCAGTTGATAATGCAAGTAAAACCATAATACTAGTCTTTGCACGGCACATAATAACAATGTAAACTAAAAACATAAACAAGGATTTAACAATGATGGGGATGAACTTTATTAAACATGAAAATAATATACATTATAAAATTACAATAATACATAAAATTATTATTTTCTTTAGCAGTAAAGATATGAAATGTTTATTGTTTTTGTGAGGTATTTCTAAATAGTAATTTTTCTGGTTAGAAGACAATAAATATTAAAAACAAAGATTTATCTTCATTTGCAAAGCACTTAGATAAATGTGTCTATTAAACTAATCAATATAAATGTTAAATTTTTTACACTTTGTGTTTGTATGATGAATAAACTATTAATACAGTATGTCATCTGGAGAAGTGACCATACAATTGCAGGTCAGACCTATGCTGTTACTCAGTAGATCTCCAATAAAAGGATGCATTCAGTTCCTCTTTCTGGTATTTTCTCTGTACTTACCTTTTCTATTACAGGACATGCAGGGAAAATAAATTTGAATGTGATGACTTTGAGAACACATGGAATCAGAGAGACTACACTGGTGACTTCTATGTTGGTGTGTTTGATGACTGCTTTCTTGGTTATGGGCTCACCGTATTGCTATTCAGCACATGAAACAAGGCACACACAGTAATCCATACATATTCTCAGTAGGAGACCTAACTCAGCCTGCCTGAGGTTACCATAGGGCAGGTATAATATTTTGAACAAAAAAGTAGGGGATGTGAACTTGCTCTACATAACTAAATGTCCTTGGACTGCAACCCTATTGAACTAAAGGACAATGCAAGTTATGTTCCCTATCTGTCACTCACTCGACGTTGTGTCGATGAGTTGACACTAGGGGTCGCTCCTGCGAAGCCCAGACATCTCTGATCTTGAGAAAAGGGCAATGGAAATTGGCTTGTGGAATTTGCATGCCACTCCCCCGGAAATACGGGTATAAAAGGAGTGCTGCTGCAAACACACATCAGATATCTTCTTCGGAGCCGAGTGAGCAAGTCACAGAGCTGAATTCCTCTGCCGCCTCCATTCATCTCTACACAACGCTGTTGGATCTACGGTGCTTTCCAGCGGTTCTCCCCCTCGCACACTACGTTGTGCTGAGCACACACTCCTGGGTGCTTCAGCAGCACAGAAAAAAGTTACGGAGTGAATAACTTCATTTAAATTTATATTTATATACCTACTTATATACATATATGTAAAGCAGTTCAATGGAAAGGAGGAGGCGAGAGCTGGCTTGACGATATAAATAATATTTTAATTAAAAACTTTAAAAAACAAATGACAAAACACACACATGACGGACATGTCCATAAACAATCTCTCTCTCCCCTACCCTCGGGTGCGGCGGCTCAGTCACAGGCTGACGTGGAGCTGACTGCCATGCTTGCCTCGGAAGTCACGAGTGTCGGGCTGGAGTAGAATCCTCCGCCCCCCCCTGAACCCTCGCGGCTCGACGATTGGTTCCTGGGGCCAGAGCGCCGCTCACGGCCATGCTCCGCCCCGTTCCTTTCTTCCTGGAGGTGCATGATGAGCTCACGCACTCGTGGCAGGCTCCTTTTACTGACCGTATGCGATCCGTGAGCTCTTCCGCTCTCACTACACTCAACAGCGGGGCGGCAAGTGGCTACTCGGTGATTCCCCAGGTTGACCAAGCAGTTGCAGTGCATTTATGCCCGCAAAATGCCTCCACTTGGCGGAACCGCCTGCGGCTCCCGTCCTGTGCCTGTAGGCTGACGTCATCCCTGACGGCTAATGCCTACAATGCCGCTGGACATGCCACCTCTGCCTTGCATGCCATGGCACTCCTGCAGGTGCACCAAGCCAAGGCACTTAGAGAACAACACGAGGGTATTCCTGACCTGGGTCTAATTCAGGAGCTGGGCTCGGCGACCGAGTTCGCCCTCCAGGCAACGAAGGTCACGGCGCGGGCTCTCGGGCAGGCGATGTCCACCCTGGTGGTCCAGGAAAGCCACCTCTGGCTCAACCTGGTCGAGTTGTGAGAGGCTGACAGGGTGAGTTTCCTTGACGCCCCCATCTCCCATGTTAGGCTGTTTGGGACACCGTTGGTGACTTCGCCCAGCAGTTCGCAACGGTGAGGAAAGAGACAGTGGCCATACAGCACATCCTGCCCAGGCAGTGCCACAGACCCTGCACTCCGTCTGCTCATCGCCCAGCGTGTCCCCCTGCGGTGCCAACACCGACGTCCAGCAGGCGCGGAGCTACCCGCAGGACTGCAACGCCACCCGCCTCACGGCCGGCCGCCAAGAACCCCAAGAAGGCTTCAAAGCGCCCCTGAGACGGGCAGCCCCGGGAATCAAGGAAACTGCACTACGAGAGCTGATAAGCAGACCACTCCCTCCCCCGCCGGAGGGTTGGGTGGAGAATCTTTATTTCCTTATGAATTTTCTTTTGCCACATGCCCAAAAAGAGCAGTTTCCTCAGACCCTGGGCTCTGTTTCCGGTCGCCCTGGCCATCGTTATCACGACCGGTTCTTTTTGGCAAGTACGGCACCCTGGAACCGGACTTCCCACTTCCACACACCCAGCCGTGGCACAAGCCTGCCCCCGAGCCGACGGTCTCCATGGGCCATGAGGACAAAAAACTTCCTCTCCCATCCCAGGCTGTTCCAGGAGCAGTCACAAGGAGCCAGGTAAGTGCTTTGATGTCTTTAGACTCAGCACCTCAGGCTCCACCCCATCACGAGGCCCCGCACGCTGGTATGTCCGATGAGGTAGTCGCACAGAGCTTGGGGGTGTGGCATGCGCTTCCCAACCCGTCGCGTTGGTTGATCAGGACCATCCGACTCGGTTATGTGATTCAGTTCACAAGGCGCCCACCCAGGTTCAACGGCGTCTGCTCCGCTGCAGTGACAGGAGACCTTCTACGGAAGGGCGTGATAGAGCCTGTCCCTCCAGCTGAGGTGAAGAAGGGGTTTTATAGCCCCTACTTCATCGTACTCAAAAAAGGCAGTGGGTTGCGCCCAATCCTCAACCTGCGAGTTCTGAATCGGGCTCTGCACAGACTCCCGTTCAAGGTGCTCATGGAGAAACGAGCATTAGTGGTGGTAGACCTGATGGACGTGTACTTCCATGTCTCGATCCTTCCTCGACACAGACCCTTTCTCTGGTTTGCCTTCGAGGGTCGTGCATATCAGTACAAAGTCCTCCCCTTCGGCCTGTCCTTGTCCCCTCACGCCTTCATTTTAGCTCACTCACGAGACATGTTGTGTGCTCACAGGGACCTGGTGCTCAGGCACCTCAGCCGCTTGGGGCTTCGGGTCAACTGGGAAAAGAGCAAGCTCCTTCCGGTTCAGAGCATCTATTTTCTCGGTATGGAGTTGGACTCGGTCTCAATGACGGCGTGCCTCACCAACGAGCGCGCGCAGTCAGTGCTGAGCTGTCTGCATGCGTTCAGACAAAACACATTGGTCCCACTGAAATCCTTTCAGAGGCTCCTGGGGTATATGGCACTCTTAGCGACGGTCACACCAGTTGGGTTGATGCAAATGAGACCACTTCAGCACTGGCTACAGACCCAATTCGAGAGACAAGCATGGCGCCACGGAACACACCGCGTCCTTGTCACGCAGGCTTGTTGCCACTTTTTCAGCCCCTGGTCAGACCTAGCATTCCTACGGGCAGGAGTTCCCCTAGGCCAGGTCCCCAGGCACATCGTGGTTATGACAGATGCCTCCCAATGGGGCTGGGGCCCTGTATACAATGGACACTCAGTCGCCGACCCTTGGACCGGCCTGCGACTGCGGCCTGGAGTTGCTGGCGGTACTACTTACCCTGAGGAGGCTTTTTGCCGTTGATTCGGGGCAAGCATGTGTTGCTCCGGATGGACAACACAGATACGGTAGCCATATATCAACCGCCAAGGCGGCCTACACTCTTGCCGTATGTCAGAACTCGCCCGCTGTCTCCTCCTTTGGAGTCAGCACTGGCTCAAGTCGCCGCGAGTCACTCATATCCTGGGCCACCTCAACAGCACAGTGGACGCGCTGTTGCGGCAGGTTACGCCCAGGGGAGAGTGGAAGCTCCACCCTCAGGTGGTCCAGCTGATCTGGAGTTGATTCGGCCAAGCACAGGTAGACCTGCTCACTTCCCCAGAATCCTCCCATTGCCCATTATGGTACTCTCTGACCGAGGCTTCCCTCGGCACAGATACCTTGGCACACAGCTGGCCCCTGGGGCTGCACAAGTATGCGTTTCCCCCAGTGAGCCTGTTTACACAGATGTTGTGCAAAGTCAGGTCCTCTTATTGGCCCCTTATTGGCCCTCCCGGATTTGGTTCTCGGACCTCATGCTCCTCGCGACAGCCCTCCCCCCTGGCAATTTCCCCTGAGGAAGGTACTTTTTTCTCAGGGAAGGGTACCATCTGGCACCCGCGACCGGACCTCTGGAATCTCCATGTCTGGCCCTTAGACGGGGCTCAGAAGACTTAGGTGGCCTACCACCCGAGGTGGTAGACACGATCACGCTCAACGAGGCGCCTTTACGGCCTGAAGTGGCATCTGTTTGCTCAGTGGTGTTCTTCCCGGGGTGAAGACCCCAAGAGATTCACAGTTGGCTGTCCCCCTCCACCTTGAAAGTGTATGTAGCCACCATATCGGCACATCACAATGCAGTGGACGGTAAGTATTTAGGAAAGCTTGATTTAGTCATCAGGTTCCTGAGAGGCGCGAGGAGGTTAAACCCTCCCAGGTCGTACCTCGTTCCCTCGTGGGACCTCTCTGTGGCCCTTCGGGGAGCTCCCTTCGAGCCCCTTGAGTCAGCAGAGCTAAAGGCGCTCACTCTAAAGACTGCCCTCCTGATGGCACTCACGTATATCAAGAGGGTAGGGAACCTGCAGGCGTTCTCTGTCAGCAAACTGTGCCTAGAGTTCGGTCCGGCTTACTCTCATGTCATCCTGAGACCCCAGGATGGGCTACATGCCCAAGGTTCCCACGGCCCCTTTCAGGGATCAGGTGGTGAACCTGCAAGCGCTACCCCAGGAGGAGGCAGACCCAGCCTTGGCGTTGCTGTGTCCGGTGCATGCTCTTCGCATCTACTTGGATCACATGCAGAGCTTTAGAAGCTCCGAGCAGCTCTTTGCCTGCTTCAGTGGACAACAGAGGATCGCCCACTGGGTCCACGGCCAGCACGTGCTGCCCCCTGCTGGCCCACGAGCCCATTCTACCAGGGGTGTTGCAGCTTCTTGGGCGTTGTTCCAGGGCGCCTCTCTAGCAGACATATGTAGAGCCGTGGGCTGGGCAACACCTAACACCTTTTCAAGGTTCTTTAACCTCAGGGTTGAGCCAGTTTTGTCCTGTGTGTTATCAGGTGACACAATCAGGTATGTTGGGGTCAGCTGGCCGGGTGTATCGCTTGTGAATAGTCTTCAGAGAGGCTAGCTGCCACTCCAGTACGGGCGTCACTCTGGCCCCCATATTGAGGTAAGTGCTCCACATGCGCTGGTTGTCCCCTAGGCAACCTTGTGTGATGTATATTCTGCAAAATGGTATCCCTGCCGGTAAACCGCGTCTTCTTTGGGCAGAGGGCCCTCTGTCCTTGGTCGCCATGTTTGTAGTAACTCCTCCCCCCTTGGGTAGGACCTACCACGATGCCGCTCCGCACGATGTGCTTCCACTCCTAACTGGTAAGACCGTGTGTTGTATTCCACCTAAAATCCCCCCCCTCCCTCGGGGCCAGGTGTGGTCTCCGTGGTGTCCTCCTCCATCAGCATGGACCATACATTTGGCCCTCAGCCGAACGATTTCGTTCCTTTTTGGGGAGAACAATAGAGAGAAGGCCACGGCTGAGCCAGCCAGTCCTTATACTTCTGAGCAGTTAGCTGTTCCCCTGGGTGCAGGGGACCTCTTCATGCCTACAAGTGTGTTGGGGGTAGTTATGCGATGGCTTGCTGCACTGGCTACGAGGCACACAGAGGTCTGCCCGTCTCATACCGCCAGTCCGCGTAACTCGGTTCAGCTCTTGTGGCATTGTCCATTGGACATCGACACAACGTCGAGTGAGTGACAGATAGGGAACATCTCGGTTACTGATGTAACCTCCATTCCCTGATGGAGGGAATGAGACGTAGTGTCCCTCTGAACACTGAACCAACCGCTGAAATGGCCGGGTCTTTGGCTCGGCTCCTCAGTGCAATACCTGATGTGTGTTTACAGCGGCACTACTTTTATACCCCTATGTCCGGAGTGGCATGCAAATTCCACACGCCAATTTCCATTGGCTTTTTCTCAAGGTCAGAGATGTCTGGACTCCGCAGGAGCGACCTCTAGTGTAAACTCATCGACACAACGTCTTGTTCCCTCCATCAGGGAACGGCGGTTACATCAGTAACCAAGACGATTGCAATTTATGAGAAAGTGTCCTGTGTGTCCTTGAATCAGACTTTTTATTATCAACTGGCGGACTACAAAATGGATGAAAAAATCCCATAATCATACATTTTAGAGGGACTTGAGCCATCTCTACAGACCAGAATATCACAGAGACTTAGAGGCATGGTGTGGTCTTTGACTTAAGCCAGTAAGCAACCACCTAATGCCCAAGCAATGACCCAGAGCAATTAGCAACCACATAGCAGTGCCCTGTAAACTGGCCACAATACCTTAGCATCGTGGTGAAAACTTTTGAAGAAACATTTTCCAGAAATCTACCAAATAATAACTTGTATTATATTGTGATTTTTGTATATTGGCAGGCAGGCCTCAGCTTTGGAACTCAAACTGTACCTCGCCCAGATCTTACAGTACATACAACTTTCACTTCTCTGTTTTACTACATGCAGAGCAACCGTTAGATCTAATTAGTCCCAAAAGACCATCATAGGTTCTAACCATGTTTAATGGTTGGCAACACACATTGCTTTTAAGCAGCATTCTTTGCCTTTCTGCAAACTTAAACTCAACAAGATGTAGGAATAAAAGGTTTTATTACTTTTATTTTATTAATTTTTTGCTTGAGGGACCAGATTTGATTTAGTTTAGTGGTGTTATTTGAGGCTGTTTTGTCAAATTTAGCAACTATCCCATGATCTGTCCTCCTATCTCTTTGAGCTTACTTGTTTGGACCAACAACTATTTAGCCCAGGAATTTGCAACCTATGGCATGCATGCCAGCATTGGCATGCAGAGGGGTAATCACTGGCATGTCAGCAATTGTGAGAAAGGAGTATACTATTTTATATATATAATAATAATAATTTATATATATATATATATATATATATATATATATATATATAGATAGCATTCCAATCTACATATTGATGTAATCCTTCCTCGTGATCACGCAGCATGTATACTTCAGCTGAATGGGAGGCTTAACAATATAAAAGTGTGATGAGACTCGCGCTGCACATGCAAGCCATTCGTGCTGTGGCAGAGCAGAATTGCGCACTGCCCCTTTAAGGATCCACCACCACCAACAAAAATGGCTGCTTGTCAGATTACCAGGTGTCAACGATAAAGGCAACTATAAGGTAACCAGGAAGATGGTCATTCACGAGGAAAAAAGAGAAAGTAACGAGAGATTTGAGACTGGGGTGAGGTGAAGTTGAGGTGTGCCAAGCTGAATAAGAAGAAAGAAAGTTTGTTTTTGTGTACGGTGATGTTGATTAGGAACGTGAACGGAAAAGAGAGGAAGAAACCACAAAGGGACAAATCTGACAGTGCTGATCACCAGAAAGTGAGGCCTGGATTTTTTTATAGCTGTTGATTGCACTTCTTGAGTGAAAGTGGAGTGGCATGAGTTCAGAGCATCTTCAGTTGCCGAAGAGCTCCATGGCAAGGTGTGACGGTAAAATTAAAGGTCTAAAGTGGAAGTGCCAGGTGATTCCTTGATTCTTCTGACCTACCTTTATTCCCATGTGTTGGACTCTCACTCTGCATCTCCTCTTGCCTTAAATCTCACTTTTATTTACACACACACACACACACACACACACACACACACACACACACACACACACACACACACACACACACTTTAATAGTTATTTTTGGGTGTTTTGTTCTGTTGTGATTTAGTCTTGGACTCCTTGCCTTTTGTTTACTGTTTATGCTATTATGTATTTATGCTATTTGAAAAATATACTTATGCTTTGAAATTTGATACACTCTTATTTTGTGATTATTTTATTGCATGTAATTGGTGGGCCTAAACCTGTCTGACACCCGAATTTAAATTTAGTGCAGGGGCCGCCACCATTACAGCACATCATGAGCCGGCAGCACTTCACTTTCAGTTAATTGACTTGCTTTGGTCAGGTTGCGCTGATGGCAGCCTACATTCCATGTTTCATTTGTTTGTTTTTGTTTTCAGAACAATGTGTGATGTAATAAGGAAAACACCACTATTAATCCTTGAGATTTCCAACCCAGCATACTGTACAGGTACACCCTCCTTAAACCATAGTCACACTCAAAATTACATTAAACGATTAAAAGATAAAACATAAAAATCAAGTCAATTCAAAATATAAATTAAACCTGCAAATAAAGTTTTAGGATTTTGCAGGTGCGATTCACCGAAAAGGGCTAAATAGTTGATCGGATTGTGATGCCGAATGCCTTGCACATGCAGTGCGAGTCTCGTCGCATATTAAAAGTGTTTAGTCTCCCATTCAGCTCATGAAAACACGCTCCGTGAACATGAAGGATTACATTAAGATGTAGATTGAATGCAGGTGTTAAAAACTTCATATACTGTAAAAAAAAAAAGTCTGCTTCTCTCTTGCTGTTGCTTGCATGCTTGTGATTACCCGTCAAGTCAAGTCAATTTTATTTGTATAGCACCTTTCACAACACACATCGTTTCAAAGCAGCTACACAGAAGATCAGCATTAAGATAAATTAGGTGTATGCCTGGCTAAATAGAGGAGTCTTTAGTCTAGACTTAAACAGGGAGTGTGTCTGCATCTCGAACAGTGTTAGGGAGACTATTCCATAGTTTAGGAGCCAAATATGAAAATGATCTTCCTCCTTTTGTGGATTTTGATATTCTAGGAACTATTAACATGTCAGAATTTTGTGATCTTAATGAACGTGTTGGAATATAGCGTGATAGAAGATCACTTAAGTACTGCGGAGCTAGACCATTCAAAGCTTTGTACGAAGTTAACAGAATTTTAAAGTTAATACGGAATTTAAAAGGTAGCCAATGTAACGATGATAAAATGGGCTAATATGATCATATTTCTTGGTTCTTGTTAGCACTCTGGCTGCTGCATTTTGAACCAATTGAAGTTTATTTATTGATCTTGCTGGACATACTCCCACGCATGAATTCGTTTTTCGGCATCAGCAACAGAGAGCATATGCCTTAATTTAGCAATATTTCTTAGGTGGAAGAATGCTGTTCTACAAACATTGGTGATTTTTGATTTTCAAAGGACAGATTGGTATCAAATATTACACCTAAGTTCTTCACTGTTGAAGTTGATGTAATACTACATCCATCTAGATTCAAATTATATTGTAGTGGCTTATTTTTTATTTATATTATTGGTCCAATAATTAGTACCTCTGTTTTGTCAGAATTGAGTAGAAGGAAATTTTTGGCCATCCAATCTTTTATTTCACTGATGCACTCCACTAATTTCGAGAATTTAATCTCATCAGGTTTTGTATAAATATAAAGTTGTGTATCGTCAGCATAACAGTGGAAACTTATTCCACGATTCCTGATAATATCTCCCAGGGGAAGCATAAATAAGGAGAAAAGCAGAGGCCCTAAAACTGATCCCTGTGGCACTCCATATTTTACTTTTGTTTGGTTTGACAATTCCTCATTTACATAGACAAAGTGGTAGTGGTCTGATAAATATGACCTAAACCATGCTAATGCAACTCCACAAATGCCAACATAATTTTCCAGCCTATTCAAGAGAATGTCATGATCTATCGTGTCGAATGCAGCTCTAAGATCTAAAAGCACTAGAAGAGAAATGCAGCTGCGATCAGATGATAAGAACAACTCATTTGTAACTCTGATAAGTGCAGTCTCTGTACTGTGATGAGGCCTAAATCCTGATTTAAATTTTTCGTATATACTATTTCTCTGTAGAAATGAACATATTTGTGAGGATACTACCTTTTCTAGTATTTTTGACATAAACGGGAGATTTGAAATCGGTCTATAATTAGCAAGTTCTCCAGGATCATGTTGTGGCTTCTTAATAAGCGGTTTGATAATTGCCATTTTAAAGTTTCTTGGGACATGGAGGAGTTAATGATATTAAGAAGAGGTTCTGAGATTACAGGAGATGCCTCTTAAGAGCTTAGTTGGTATATGATCTAACAAACAAGTTGTGGCTTTTGTTTCGATAAGTTTTGTTAGCTCTTCATGACTTATGACAGAGAAAGATTGAAGTTTCACGTGAGGAACGTTATTGGGCACTGTAGAGGTGTGATGACAGATGATTGCATAATTCCAATTTTATTTCTGATTATTTCAATTTTATCTGTAAAGAAATTCATGAAGTCATTACTCTTGAGCTGTGACGTAATATCTGGTTCTGTTGAGGCTTTATTCCTAACCAATTTAGCCACAGTACTGAATAAACATCTAGGATTGTTGTGGTTATGAGTTTACTAAAATATGCTGACCTGCCAGCTTTTAGTGCCTGTCTGTAGCTACAGACGCTATCCTTCCATGCACCACGAAATACCTCTAATTTTGTATTTTTACACATGCGCTCCATTTTCCGAGCTGCTCTCTTGAGAGCACGAGTGTGATAATTGTACCATGGTGCAGGGCTTATTTCTTTAATTTTCTTTAATCGAAGTGGGGCGACAATATCAAGAGTGCTAGAGAAGACTGCATTTATATTTTTTTGTTATTTCATCAAGTTCTTCTGGGCTTTGGGGTTTATTGAGTGTATGAGATAGATCTGGAAGATTATTAGTGAAGCTATCTTTAGTGGTCGAAAGAATAATTCTACCTGAACGATAGCGTGGTGTAGATTGAGGAACATTAGTTGATTGCAGCATACAAGAGACGAGGTAATGAGCCGAGATGTCATCGCTCTGCAGCAGAATTTCTATATTATCAACATCAACTCCATATGAAAGAATTAAATCTAGTGTATGATTATGGCGATGAGTTGGTCATGTTACATTTTGTCTGACTCCAAAAGAGTTGAGAATATCAATAAATGCTAATCCCAATGTATTTTCATTATCTATGTGAATGTTGAATTCACCAACAATTAAAGCTCTATCTACAGTAACTACAAGATTTGCTAAAAAATTAGCAAATTCACTAAGGAAATCGGAATAAGGCCTGGGTGATCTATACACTGTAGCAAGGGTAAAAGACGACAGATTTTTTATTTATATTTGACGGTGTCACATTAAGCATTATTAGTTCAAAAGACTTACATTTATATCCTGTCCTCTGAGTAACACTGAAAACTTCACTGTAAATTGTAGCAACACCTCCTCCTCGACCCTTCAGACGAGGCTCATGTTTATAACAATAACCTGGGGGAGTAGATTCATTTAAACTAATATATTCATCCAGTTTATGCCATGTTTCAGTCAAACAGAGTGCAATCTATGATCTGTAATCATTTCATTAACAATTAGTGCTTTGGTAGAAGTGATCTAATGTTTAGTATTTTTATATGATGTGTATTTTTAATTTGTTTATTTTGTTCAAGTTTGACCTTAATCTAATCAGATTTTTTTCTAAATGATTTAGTGAGGGTATTGTGTTTGGTAGTTCGGTGAACAGACACAGACTCTATGAGATATCTAGGTGATTCAGTCTATATGTGTTGTAGTTTATGTGACCTGTATGACGTCTCAAGGCAGCTAGCAGACGTTCGGATTAACCAGTTTGTCTGCTTCCTGACCTGGGCCCCAGTTAGTCAATTACTATCATTATTAAGACTATGAGCCAAATTACTAGAGAGGAGAGTGGCACCTTCCCTGGAGGGATGGAGTCCGTCTCTCTTTAGCAGGTCAGGTCTACCCCAAAAACTCTTCCAATTGTCTATAAATCCTATTTTATTCTTCAGACACCACTCAGACAACCAGCCATTCAGCCATTCAGTGACACTAATCTACTATAAACCTCGTCACCATGACGAGCAGGGAGGGGACCAGAGCATATTACAGTGTCTGACATCATTTTTGCAAATTTGCACACCTCTTTAACATTATCTTTAATGATCTCTGACTGGCGAAGCCGGACATGGTTAGTGCCGACGTGGATAACATTTTTAGAAAATCTACGTTTAGCACTAGCCAGCACTTGTAAATTTGATTTGATGTCAGACGCTCTGGCCCCCGAAATGCAATTAACAACAGTGGCTTGAGTCTCTATTTCCACGTTCCTTACAATAGAATCGCTGATAACAAGGGCTCTTTCAACATGATTCTCAGTGGGTGTATCACTGAGTGGGGAGAATTGATTGGAAACCCTAACAGGAATGGGAGGGTGGTGTCTCTTTGCAGACCAAATGCCTTGCTGCAGGGGCTCTATAGCCGGAACCAAAGTTTGTATGTTGCTCTCTGTACTGCCCGCATCCGAAACAGTATCTACCGGCTTCTCTTTCTCACTGACCACTAACTCATTAACCTTCTCCGTCAGCCTGACTAATTCCTTATATTTATCACAAGTGAATCCCTCACTGCTGACGGAGGAGGCTTTTGTAAACATGTGACATGCAATGCAGGAAGAAATAACATGAGCGGATGCCATGACTTACCGCAAATTGTTTGTTGTTGGTAGTTCCTGAGCAGTGAGGGTTTGAGATTGATGTGAATCCCTCACGCAATTGTTTGTTGTTGTTGGTTGTTCTTGATAAGCGGTGCTAAGGATTAAAGGCTGGAAACAGATATATAAGCGATGCTAAAGAAAAACTAGCAGGCTACAAACACAGACTCTAGCTAGGTGCCAGCAGCAACAGGTAAAATACATGCAGATGATATAGGAAAAAAGTGGGAAAAAAACCTGAAACGCGGTAAAATGACAAAGGATATAACGATGAACGTTTGAAAATAAGAATAAGCAACGCTAAGCAGGCCACGAACAAACTCTCGTGCAGCGTGCTGCGTGCATCTGTGTGTCCCTCTGTGTCATTTTGAAAAATGTATGACATAATATAAGAAATAATTGAGATTCCACACAATTTCGTGATCAGTAATCAAATAAGCGAATAAATAAACAAATACATTTGTGATATTAACTTTGTTAACCCATTTTGTATAAAAGGACATATTTTCTTTCATTAAAGCAATTAAGATGCTCTGTGGAAATTCACATGCAGGATTATGATTATATCATAATCATCAGGGTTTGCACAAATTATGCTGTTATGCTGGTAATATAACTTGTAATGAAAAATAAACTATTAAAATCAAACAAATGTACTCAAACTTCGAAAAATCACATTCATGCAAGTATTTTTTGTTTTGTTTTCGGCACAGCCATTTACCAGGTAAATAAAAAATGGCATTCCATGTCAAAAAGGTTGCCGACACCTGATTTAGCCCAAGACAGACCACTTCAATTAAAATGAATAGGAGAAATTAGATGTAGAAAAGGAAATCCCACCTTAGAGATAAAAGAGCCAATCACCTTTCAAATACAGACATTGCCTTTCAGTCAACTCGACAATGCCCATTAACTAGACCAGCCTGAAAAATAGCATATTTTTAGAATGTTCTAAAGCTAAATTTAAGATATTCTTGTTGTCAGATTTAGTTGCTGATTTGAAATATGTTCTTTTTGGAGATTTCTGTCTTTACCATTCAAGTGGATGGGAGCTATACTTTTATGCTGCTTTTATGCCTGGGAGCATTCCAATTGTGGCCGCCAAGTGGACTAACTTGCATTGAAAGTGTCACAGTTTAACATAGGGATGTAGAAAACACAAACTCAATTTATTGATATAAGGGTGAAAATAGCAGAGACGATAACATCAAACAACAGATGCAGATGGCTGGAGACGGACACAGTGATGGCAGGATGATGACAGCAATGATCAGCGTGGTGACACCCAGGTGAGAAACAGACAGGTGAGTAGTAATTCCAGGAAAGTATTCCAATGATGGAGTCCACAGAGCGTGTAATCCAGTGAGTCAAGAAAGCAGGAGTAACTGGAGCACACTGGGCAGAGAAACAAAATAAAACAAGGGAAAAAACAAGATAAGAATGTATCGATGAGATGGTATTGACAAAACACAATGAACAATCTGGCACTGAATATGTGAATCGAGCGCATATATATATATATATATATATATATATATATATATATATATATATGAGGCAGAATTAACAAACTGCATGTGAGATTAATAACTTGTGATCGGCACGAATGTGCGTTCCCATGGAAATGGCAATCGTGCCGCTCACGAGTAGGAAAAGCAAACAGAAACAATCAAAATGCAGTCACATAGGAAAAACAACAGCAGACTCACCAGAACCATGACAGCACTCTCCCACCCTTTTAAGGACATCACCTGACGTCCACAGAAGGTCCGCCACGACGCTGGTGGAAATTAGCAATGAGGGTGGGTTCCAGGTGTCACGGGCTGAAACCCAACTTCTCTCCTCTGGACTGTAGCCCTACCAGTCTACCAGGTACTGAAAACCCCTGCTGCTCCACCTCTCATCCGAGACGTCTAACAAAGTAATCTGGAACCCCCTCAATCTGACAGGGAGGAGGAGGTATCGAACAACAGGTTTGATTTGGGAAACGTAAAAGACCGGGTGGATTATTTTAAACCAAATGGGTCATTTATGTCGAACTGCCACTGGACTAAGCACTCAATGATTTTAGGTCCCAGCTTACATTAGGATAGCCTGAGAGGCAGGTCTTTAGATGACAACCTGACCCTTTGACCACACACATAAACGGAGAGCTTAGAACAGTGACTGTCTGGGACACTTTACTCCGATTGCCAGTCCGCAAAAGGGCTTCTCTGGCGATCCTCTATGTGTGTCGGTATCTCTGGAGGAAAGCGTGCACGGACGGAACAATAGCATCGGTTTCTTGAGAGTGGGCAGGTAGCCTAAACAGCACCGGAAGGCTGACATACCCGTAGATGACACTGGCAAGGAGTTATGTGCATAATCAACCCAGACAAGTCAATGGAAGTCATGCAATGCAAAACCCTTTCCAAATCCTGGTTAGCTCGCTTGGCCTGCCCGTTGGTCTGGGGATGGAACCCAGAAGATAAACTTACAGACGCACACAGCTGTCGACAGAATTCTGTCCAAAACATTGAAACGGGTGCGGCTATTTGGCTGAAGTTCCGAATGAACCGGTGATAGAAAAAGGCAAATCCCAGAAAATGCTGGCATTCACCTTTCGGGATCCAAAAAAGCTGTCTTCCACTCATCCTCCGCCCTAATCCTGATCAGGTTGTAAGCATTGAGTAGATCCAATTTTGTGAAGACAGTGGACCCCTGCAATAGTTAAAATGCCGACGACATCAATGGCAAAGAGTAATGATTACCACGGATGACGTTCAGCTCCCGATAATCTATGCAGGGTCTGAAGGAGCCATCCTTCTTACCAACAAAGAACCACCCTACCTCAGCCTAAGAAGAAGAGGTACGAATAATATCAGCTGCCAGGAAATCGCTGATGTAGTTCTCCATGGCCTCCCTCTCAAGGGCCAAGAGTGAATGGAGACAACCTCGAGCTGGAGAAGTGCCTGGCAACAGATCAATCATACAGTCGTACGGGTGGTGCGGAGGCAGAGAAGAAGGCTGGGACCTGCTGAATACCACCCTTAAATCATGGTAAACCTTGGGTACACCAGTGATGTCCACCAGTTCCTCATGTGATGTTGAAAAGGACAAGACTGGGGAGAGAGCAGAAACAAGACAATGAGACAAACATAAAGCACTCCACGATAAAACCATCTCCCCAGTTATTATGAAGGTTATGGGTTACTAACCACATGTCCCAAGACCACTGGAGCTGAGGGTGACCGTATGACAAAACAATTTATTTATTCAACATGGTTGCATGAAATGAAAGCATGAGAGGTGTTGTGACAGGAGTAACCATGGTAAGAGGTGTTCTGCAGAGAGTTCTCCTTGAGAGGAGACAGAGGTATATACAATTTGATTATTAATTCCAGAAAATTACCCTCAGCTACAAAGTCCACCATAGCAGTTACAGAAAAAGTTGAGTTGGATTGCTGTAACCGGGCTGATAGAAAGGTCTTGTTACTGGGAGAATTCAGTAGCAGGGGTTACTTCCAGTAGCAAGTAACCCCTGCCCTACTGGTGATCTTGGTCTTTTAACGAGCATGAAGTGGCTCTGTGCTCCAGTCATCCGCAGTACAAGCACAAACCACTGATGAGGCGATGGTGGCATTCTTTGGGGGACAGCCGAACTCTCCCAACCTGCATGGGCTCATCATCAGACACTGGTTCATATGGGCTGGTCAATGGTGGAGACAGAGCAAAAGCCTCCCTAGGTGGAACAGCTCTTCGATGCCCGCGTCAGATGAAAAGGTGGTTTTCCACTCTGAGGGCCAAATCCACAAGCTCATCAAGGCTTTTAGGAAGGTCCAGATCTCATCCTTGATCCAGTCGGCGAGCCCATTCAGGAACTGATCTCACCGTGTCAGCGCATTCCATCCGCACAAGGCAGCATGGGTGCAAAACTCATTCGTGTAGTCAGAGTCAGATCCTTCACCTTGATGAAGGTCAGACAGCACCCTTGCCACCTCCATTCCTGAGACTGGTCAAACACATAGCATAGTTCCTCCGAAAAAGTGGAGAAGCACGAACAGCACAGCTGTTGATGATCCCAAACCAACGTTCCTCACTCCCGAGCCCATCCAGAGAGGAGGGTGATGACGTACGGCACTTTCAAATTCTCATTGGAAAACGAAGATGGCTGGAGAGCGAAAACTGGGGAGCATTGTGACCGGAATGATCTGCATGCTTTGGGCTCACCAGAGTAGGCAGCTGGCGAGTTTAATCAGGGCTCTGAGTGTCTGATGGACAAGACAACTGTTAAGAGTGGCGGCAGCAACAATGTTTGTGAGATCGGCACTGGGAGACACTTGCAGTTTCTGAAGCATAGATGTTAATTTGGCTATCCGTTCAATGCCATGGCTCGTGGTGTTGAGTTGCTCCTGCTGTTGACCGAGGAGAGCACCCTGTTGGCTGAGGGCGGCGTGAATTGAAGTTGGACTCCGATGAACGTTTGTATTTTGTCCTTGCAGTGAGACTTCATCCAGCCGAGGATACAATTTCGGATGAGTAAGTTTAGTTTTAATTAGCTGACATGCTATTTTATATAAACTTGATAAATATTTTACTAGTGGGACTGTTTCAAGACTTGCGAGCCAGGATTCAGAGTATTGACATTTGAAATATGTCCTAATAAGCAAGTTTTAGTTACATTTTAAATGCTGTTTCAGTTAAAGCAGGCATTTAAATTGTAAGCTGTATGATATAAATATATGTAATATGATATAAAAATAATATGAATGTTTAGATTATATTTTATCTAGTGTTTATAATGCCTCATTATCATCAACAAAGCTTGTGCTTGCAAATATGTGTTCAGGTTAAATTAGTAAAATGCATTTTAAATATGCCCATATTAGAAAATCACCATATTATAATAATTTCTGAAGGATCATGTGACACTGAGGACTGCAGTAATGATGCTGAAAATTCAGCTTTGATCACAAATTGCATTTGACAATATATTTAAATAGAAAACCTGTTCTTTTAAATTGTAAAAATAGTTCAGAATATCAATATTGTTTCTGTATTTTGGATCAAATAAATCTTTGTTTTGGTGAGCAGAAGAGACTTCTTTTAATGGTAGTGTAGGTCTGAAATTAAGTAAAGTCTTTATGTAAAGAAAATATATAGTCAGATATCTTCTTTTAACTTAAAACTTGATTGTGATCATTAAGTCTCCTCACATCTCCTCTTTCTGTCACATTCCTCATTGATAGGCCCAGGGGTGGAGTCATTGTGTCTCTGGTGTGAATCACCTAAATATTCATGATTGTTCACGCCTCCTCGCATATTACCTTTCAACACTAAATTACTATATTGTTTTGTATGAATGAGTGATCAGGACACTTTTCACATCATTCAACTCTAGGCTACAAGATCCAGCACTCAAAAGTCTTGTGGACAAATGTTTAGTATGTGTTGTATGACCTTATTTCAGTGACATAAATTTTTATTTTTTTTCAAAAACCACGCATAAACGTTATTTTCTCAAAAATACAAACATGCACACACATGTTGCACACATATTATTGTAGCCCTGTTTGTGCTGAATACAGTGTTATCACACTTTAGCCATTAATATGTTTTTAAGCAACTGAAAAAAGCACAAATGTGCTTTGTTAAAAACTTCTCCAGGGCCCAAAATACCCTCAGACCCCAGAGGGTTAACTACGCTCCCAGCTGTCCAGAAAATGTGAAGGAAAAGAACACCTCCCCTGTTGCTGCCAGTGATCACAACCACTGAGGTCTTTCCCCAGTCTCATGACCATGGAGGTCAGTTCCCAGTCACTGCCAGCTCTCGTCGAGCCTCCCACGGCTCTGCCTTCCGTGGCTTCACCCCTCGAGCCTCCCATGACTTTGCATTCCTTGGTTCCAACCCTCAAGCCACTCTCGGTTCCACCTTCCACGGCTACACCTTTACTGTCTCCGCCTCCCATGGCTCCGCCCCTCGAGCATTCCATGGCTCCACATTTCTTGGCTCTGCCCCTCGAGCCTGCCATGGCTCTGCCTCCCATTGCTCCGCCTCTCGAGCCTTCAACAGCTCCGCCTTTCCTGGCTCCGCCTCAAATGGCTCCTCCCATCGTACCTTTCCAGGCTCTGCATGCCTTTTGTAAAACCTCTTTTCACTCCACCGGTCTATGTCAAACCCCCCTCAGCTCCGCATCCTGAATCTACAACTCCACCATTAACTCCAGAAACTCCATCTCCTATGATTCAGCCTGCTTCACCACAGTCTCCACCTCTCGAATTTCCAACCCCTACTCCAGTTGCTTAAATTCCAGATCCACCTATGGATCCTCCTCTGAATGGATCGCCTCCCAGGCCTCATGACCCTGTCCCTGCTCTGTGGCCTCTGGACCCAACCCTTACCCTGGGGTCTCCTCCCTGGCCACATGGTTGTCTTCGGGGTCCCCTTCGTCACAAGTATCTTCCTGCCCTCCTCAGCCATCTTTGGGATGCCAGGAGTTATCAATTAAAGGGAGAGTTATGTCAGTCTGTCTCCCTCGTGTTTCCTAGGACTCTTATTTTAAAGTGTTTCCCCTGGTGTATGTTTCCCAGTATGCTCTGCCTTCATCACTGCCATCTGTTCCCGATCATTCTCACCTGTTTTCCATTCCTGTGTGTGTGTGTGTGTGTGTGTGTGTGTGTGTGTGTGTGTGTGTCCTCTAGTTTTGGCATTCCTTTTTCAGTTCTTGTTTGTTGTTATTTGAGTTCATGTTTGTTTTTTCACTTTTATCATCTTTATTAAAGCTTGCAATTAGATCTCATCTCAGCAATGACTCCTTACATAGTCAATTTAAGATGGTTTTCAAAGATTCCTAATCATTGACCTTACAGTTTCAATATTAACCTTACATGTTATTTAGTAAGCATTGCCTTACTAACAGATTGGAAAATTGCATTGCTTAATCTATTCAATAAATACATGACTTGTATTACACATAGTATATAGCTAAATAATATTGGCATATGTACAATTATCGTCAAGTCAGAAATGGCTCCCCAACTGAGTCTACTTGCTAGGTTTCTAGACTAACTGAATTTTTTGTGACTTGATCAGCTCTGTTTAAATATGATACTGGTTAGGTCTCTGTGGAGCTGAATGTTTATTAGTCTGTGCTAGATATTTTAAAGATAATACATAGATAGCAAGGTGTCTGTTATTTGCTGGAGCATCTCAATAGCACTGCAAGGACAAAATCAATATCCAGTCCTTATTACATTTTAAATAGAATAAAATCTACAAATAATAGACAAATAATGCAACACTTGAAATAATCACCAGAAAGTTATTCCGCACTCTTCTGAATTTAAATGTAGAAAGAATTTGTATTTACTTTGAACTTTTTAATTAAGGTTTTTAAAAGAATATTTCAGCTCTGCAGGTCATAGCCGTAAACAGAGAAAATAAGCTTCTATAGCACGTGCATGGTGTGGGAGTAGCTGAAGCTAAAAGATTGTTTTCACAACTAACGAGAAAATATACTATGGATCATTCAAAACAGCAAAAGAAACCCAGAACAGAGCACAGTCTAAAAGAATAAGGGAATGTGACAGAGTCTGTAATAAAACCCGAATAAACATCGACTTGGCTTATCAGAGGTGTCAACAACTGAAAGGATATAAAAGCATCTCAGTGATGGCTTTTTTCTTACTCAACAGGTAAGATATTTTATTGATATGGTTTATGTATAGTTGTGTAATCACACACACACGTCTGTGTAGTGCAATACAATAATTCATCTGTAATCAGTGCAGAACTTTTCACTTGCTAGTACACGTGTGTATTTTTCTTTATAATGGTAATAATTTATATAAATAAATCCTTTAGTCCTAGGTCAAGGACAGGACATTTTATCAGAGTAAATGGACAAATAAATAATGAAAGAAAGGAAAAGATGGATATTTGAAAACATGTGATCTGAGGAGATTAGTGCCATATCTTATGTGGTTGTTTTGACTTATTGGAAACATTGATGTTTTGAAATAAAGGACAAAAGTTAGGCAATGTTCGTTAACATTAGACACAATGATTGCTAGTCTGATAAGGTCAAACGTTGTACATTTTTTTATAACTGCAGGATATTCTGGCCAAATAGACCACTGTAGTAACTAATTTATAGATTGTCATTGTTACCAACCAGTGTTTAACATCATTTCAAGACTTGGCAGTCCTCATCACTCAGAGACACTTGGCAGTGGAGTCCAACACGAAGCAGGAATGGAGCTGGATC
The DNA here is from genome assembly GCA_032164185.1 of Moxostoma hubbsi. NCBI lineage: Eukaryota > Metazoa > Chordata > Actinopteri > Cypriniformes > Catostomidae > Moxostoma > Moxostoma hubbsi. The sequence goes on from JAVLUX010000001.1 coordinate 9,203,223, forward strand.
CAGCCAGTCCTGGTGACCTCAGGATAGGAGTCCTGTGGTTGAGACAGGGATACAAATAGAATAATATTAGCATAGATGCCATTCAGAGTTATAGATCATGATCAATGTTTCTGGTTTCTGGTTCTGGCAGACCTAACTAAATAGATGAGTCTTTAGTCTAGACTTAAACTCAGTGAGTGTGTCTGCATCCCGAACAGTGTTAGGTAGACTATTCCATAGTTTAGAAGCCAAATGTGAAAAGGATCTACCTCCTTTTGTGGATTTTGATATTCTAGAAACTATTAACAGGTTAGACTTTTGTTATTGTAATGAACATGATGAAATATAGCATGGTAGAAGTTCACTTAAGTACCTCGGAACTAGACAATTCAAAGCTTTGTACGTAACTAAAAGAATACAAAAATTTATATGAAATTTAACAGGTGGCCAATATAACAACGATAAAATGGGGATAACATGATCATAATTCTTGGTTCTAATCAGCAATCTGGCTGCTGCATTTTGAACCAATTGAAGTTTATTTATTAACCTTGCTGGACATCCTCCCTGAATGCATTACTATAATCTAGTCTTGTGGTCATAAACGCATTCATTAGTTTTTCGGCATCAGCAACAGAGAGCATGTATTGTAATTTAGCAATATTTCTTAGGTGGAAGAATGCTGTTCTACAAACATTGGTAATTCGATTTTTAAAGGACAGATTGGAATCAAATATAACACCTAAGTTATTCACTGTTGAAGACGATGTAACAATACAGCCACCGAGAGTCAAATTATATTCTAGTGGCTTGTTTTTAGAGGTTTTTGGTCCTATAATTAGTACCTCTGTTTTGTTGGAATTGAGTAGAAGTATAATTCTGGCCATCCAATCACTGATTTCATTGATACACTCTGCTAATTGTGAATTTTTATTGGGTTTAGAAGAAATATAAAGTTGGGTATCATCGTCATAACAGTGGAAACTTATTCCATGATTCATGATAATATCTCCCAGGTGAAGCATGTATAAGGAGAAAAGCAAAGGCCCTAAAACTGATCCCTGTGGCACTCCATACTTTACTTCTATTTGGTTTGACAATTCCTTATTTACATAGACAGAGTGGTAGCGGTCTGCTAAATAGGACCTAAACCATGCTAATGCAAGTCCACAAATGCCAACATTTAGACTATTCAAGAGAATGCTGTGATCTATCGTGCCGAAGGCAGCACTAAGATCTAAAAGCACTAGAAGTGAAATGCAGGTGTGATCAGATGATAAGAGCAAGTAATTTGTAACTGAAAAGTGCAAATTACTGAAAAAGTCTCTGTACTGTGATGAGGACATACTGTAATGACTGAAATTGTTCGTATATATATATATATATATATATATATATATATATATATATATATATATATATACTATTTCTCTGTATAAATGAACATAGTTGGGAAGACACTACCTTTTCTAGTATTTTCAACATAAACGGGAGATTTGAAATCGGTCTATAATTAGCCAGTTCTCCAGGATTGTAATGAACGAGGCTGGTATCCCTTCAGCCGACCACCAGTGGGAGCCCTCTCACGAATACTGACTCTGTACCATTTCTTATATGGTGACTTGCTGTTTGAACCATATAAATAGCCATGCTTTCCCATTATGACTTTGTGAAGTATTGCCAGTTTCACTGCCTTACCAAGCGTTATTCTCATTGACTGTTTCATTGCCTACCTGTTATGACCATTGTGCCTGCTTTATTGGATTACCGTTTTTGGATTACTGTTTTGCTCTGTTTCCCTGATTGGACTGATTACCTGTTAACGACTACTTTGCCTGCTTCATGACTACGTCTCTGCCTTGTGTTTTGGATTTGGGTGCTGATTGCTAATAAACTTCCTGCTTTTGGATTTTACCTTCACCTCCATGCCGAGTCCCTTACAAGAATCAAGTTGTGGCTTCATAATATGCGGTTTGATAACTGCCATTTTAAAGTTTCTTGGGAAATGTCCTAAGGATAGTGAGGAATGAGGTTCTGAGATTACAGGGAATACCTCTTTTTTTGTAATATTTTTTTTATTTATACCTACATTTAACAAAGAAGAGCAAAACATATATACATGGAATCAACATTTAAACCCCACAACCACACCTCCCAATCCCAATCCCCAACCCTGCCCTGACACCCAACAAACATCCCCATGGACACATGTGAGAATATTGGTTATAGACACACACACACACAAAAAAGAAATATTATAATCACATGTCCAGCAATGTCAGATATCTGTCCCATTTCTCCATAAACAAATTCAATTTCCCTAGTCTTCTAAAAGACCCTTCTTCAAAGGCCGCCACCCTCCCCATCTCTTAGCACCACTCCTGAAATGAGGGCGCTCCAGCTGGCCTCCAATCCCTTAAAAGAATCTGTCTGGCGATCATGACGCTGTATAGGACCCAACTCTTTATTCTCTATTCTAAACATCGATGACTGCCCCATCACCCAAAATACAGAGTCTGAGGCAAAATGAAACCCGAATGCCCAATACATCCCACACAAGACTCTGAACCTTCAACCAAAACTCCTGGATCTTAATACATGGGTTTTGTCTCCATCCTCTGATTGGCATGACCAGCAGGTGGGTGTGTCTTTAAGACCAAGCCTACACAATCTAGAGGGTGTCCAATATAATCGATGCAATATCCTAAATTGCATCAGATGCACCCTCTCTAGATTTAGACTTAACATTTTTTAGAATCCTAGCCCATACTCCCTCCTCCAATACCAAGTTTAAATCTCTCTCCCATGATCTCTTTAGAAAAGTTGACGCTCCATCAACCCAGACTCTGAATTAACAAATCAAATCAAATCAAATCAAATCAAATCACTTTATTGTCACACTACTGTGTACACGAGTGCAACAGTAGGTGAAATTCTTGTGTGCAGTTCCGAGTAACATTGCAGTCATGACAGTGACGAGACATAAACCACTTTACAATAAACAACATATTTACACAAAAACAATTTACATAACAAATGTACACATACTTACACAACAATTTACATAACAAATGTACACAATACACACAATGTAGAATACACATACACTAGATAAGGGTATAAATATATATAAACACTAATTGAATTGGGAGAATATATTGACAGAGTGATGATTAATAAAGTGCAGTGCTGATTGTTGATCGTGAGAGATCATGTGTTCAAAAGTCTTATTGCTTGTGGGAAGAAGCTGTCATGTAACAGGGAGTAATGCCATACTGATGCCTCATGACCTTTTCCAAAAGTAGTAATCACCACTTCTAGAGTATCTGCCCCTTTAGCGGGGTATATGCTACTCCCAAAAATAGTACAGAGCAGGAGGCGCAGCTGTAAATATCTAAAGAATTGAGATCTGGGAATCCCAAAATGTTGAACCAGATTTTCAAAGGATCTCAACACTCCACTCTCATATATGTCACAGAGTGTATTAACCTCCCTCACAACACACTCTGACCAGCAGAAAGGGGACCTATTAAACATAATTTGGGGTTACGCCATAAACTCAAGGCAACATTTAAATAAATCTCCAAATTAAACCCTCTGGACCCTTTTGTCCATACCGAGTGTAAATACGAGATAATGGGATGTAATTGAACTTTTCCGGGTGTGTTGATAGAAAGGCAAGGCATAGATCTAGAAGGGTCAGAGATGAATAATAAAATGTCATCTGCTTAAAGCAGAAGTTTATGCACCACACCTCCCACTATCACCCCTGGAAAAACCTCCTCCTTTCTTATCATGGCTGCTAATGGTTCCATGGCTCGACAGAACAATAATGCGGAAAGTGGGAAACCCTACCGTGTGCCTCTATCCAGAATAAAATAATCTGAAATTAATGGGAATACCACTTTTAAGAGCATAGTTGGTATTGGATCTTACATACATGCTGTAGCTTTTGATGTTTCAATAGGTTTTGTTATTCCTAACCAATTTAGCCAAATTACTGAATAAACACCTAGGACTGTTGTGGTTATTTTCTATGAATTTGCTAAAATATGCAGACCTGGCAGCTTTTAGTGCCTGTCTGTAGCTACAGACACTCCTTCCGTGCACTGCAAAATACCTATAATTTTGTATTCTTCCACTTGTGCTCCATGTTCTGAGCCATGTTCTCTTGAGAGCATTAGTGTGATCATTGTACCAGTGTGTGGGGCTTTTTCTTTAATCGAAGGGGGTGACACTATCAAGAGTGCTAGAGAAGACTGTATTTATGTGTTCTTCTAGACTTTGGGACTTATTGAGTGTACGAGATAGATCTGGAAGATTATTAGTGAAGCTATCTTTAGTGGTCCAAAAAATTTTCTACATGAATGATGGTGTGGTGTAGATTGAGTAATATTAGCTGATCACAACATACCAGAGATGAGGTAATGATCTGAGATGTTATCTCTCTGTGGAAGAATTTCTTTAGTATCACCATCAAATCCATATGACAGAATTAAATCTAGCATATGATTTTGGTGATTCATTTGTCATGTCACTTTTTGTCTGACTCCAAGTGAGTTGAGATATCGATAAATGCTAATTCCGATGTGTCATTTTCATTATCTATGTGAATGCTGAAGTCACCAACAATTAAAGCTCTACAGGAACTTCAAGAACTTCAAATTCACCAAGGAAATCAGAATAAGGCCCTGGCGATCTATATATTGCAGCAAGAGCAAAAGACGATAGATAGTTTTTTTTATTTATATCTGACTGGTGTCACATTAAGCATTAATTGTTCAAAAGACTTATATCCTGTCCACCGAGTAACACCTAAAACTTCACTGTAAATTTTAGCAACACCTCCTCCTAGTGTTAATTTCGTCAGACGAGTCGAGACTAAATATGTTCGTCAACGACCTTTTTTTCCATGACTAAGACGAGACAATAACGAGACTGCACCAATGTCCAAAAACGCTGACTAAGACTAAATTAACATGCATTATTGTTGACGAAAAAAGACGAGACTAAAATGTTTTGCATAAAATAAAAACTAAGATAAAATCTCTCTTCATTTTCGTATACAATCGTCTCTACTTTTTCATCATGAGATAGAATATTCTTCTGTTACGCCTTCAAAATATTCCGAATGAGTTCGCGCTGTTGCTCTAGTAACGGTTACAACAGGTCTCATACTCCTGTGGCTGCAACACGAAACTACATGGAGCAAGAACACAACAATCATAGACAGTGGCGAACACGCGACGAGCGCCGACAACATGCTAGGTAGAAGGAAGAGGCTCGATATTTGGTCGCATTTTAGGTACAATGATATTGACAAAAAGACAGAATGTGTCATTATAACTGACGGGAAGCACTGCGGATAAACAATATCGGGGAAAAACACCACCAACCTTAAGCGACATCTAAAGGCTAACCACCCACACATTCAGGGAAGTTATCATAAGCTTTCGTCTCATAAGCTAATGCTGATTTTAGGCATCTACGCTGTAAATTAACCAGTTAGCTATAGTGTTGTGGCACATACATTATGCAGGTTATATATATTTTATGTAACTTATTTGCTTAATAAAATACTCTTCAGAACAAGTTCATCATTTGTGAATGTGTCTCTTAAATCAGAAAACCAGACACGTTTAACAAAGTGAATTCAACAAATCATTCAACAAGTGTATTTTGTCAGGTAATTATGACATTTAACCAATATTTGAGATGTGTGAAACATTATTTGACTGAAATGGTTATCTCAGAATTAATCTCAGAAATAATTTATTTAAAAAAAGACTAAAATGTTTTGAAACTTGACTAAGATATATTGAGTTTTCTTTTGACTAAAACTAGACTAAAATGACGAGACTTTTAGTTGACTAAAACTTGACTAAGATACCTTAAATTCTCTTTTGACTAAAACTAGACTAAAATGACGAGACTTTTAGTCGACTAAAACTTGACTAACAAAAAAAGATATGTGAATGACTAAATATGACTAAAAGACCTCCTCCTAGACCCGTCAGATGAGGCTTATGTTTATGACAATAACCTGGGGGAGTAGATTCATTTAAACTAATATATTCGTCCGGTTTAAGCCAGGTTTCGGTCAAACAGAGCACATCCAAACTATTATCTGTAATAATTTAATTTACACTTTTTGCTTTGGTAGAAAGAGATCTAATGTTTAGTAGCCCTATCTTTAAATGATGTTTATTTTCATTTTTTAAAGTTTGACCTTAATCAGACTTTTTCAGTGATTCAGTGAGTTTTTTTTTTTTTTTTTTTTAGTAGTTCGGGAAACAGACACAGTCTCTATGAGATACAGTATCTAGGTGATACAGTCTCTATGTGTTGTAGTTTATGTAACCTGTGTGACATCTCAAGAAGCTAGCAGATGTTCAGATAAACCAGTTTGTCTGCTTCCTGACCTGGGCCCCAGTTTGTCAGATACTATCATTATTAAGACTATGAGCCAAATTACTATAGAGGATGGCAGCACCTTCCCTGGAGGCATGGAGTCCGTCTCTCTTTAGCAGGTCAGGTCTACCACCAAAAACTCTTTCAATTGTCTTTGAATCCTATGCTATTCTCCAGACACCACTCAGACATCCAACCACTCAGTGATCCTAATCTCCTATAAAACTCATCACCACTGCAAGCGGTGAGGGGGCTAGAGCATATTACAGTGTCTGACATCATTTTTGCAAGTTCACACACCTCTTTAACATTATCACTAGTGATCTCCAACTGGCAAAGCTGGACATCATTAGTACTGACATGAAGAACAATTTTTGAAAATCTACATTTAGCATTAGCCAGCACTTGTAAATTTGATCTGATATCATACGCTTTGCTGTCACAAAGCTTTGCTGACCGAGTATGCTGCCAAGACATCACCCAAACACCCTGCTGTGGGGGCTCTAGAGCTGAAACCAACCATTCTGACAAACTGATTCACAAAAATGAATGGAACTTCCTAATGCTTCATATGAGAGGGTGAGAACTGCTTAGAAGAGCTTCACATACATGAATCATCCAAATAAACCGATTCACTAAAATGAATCAGACTTTCTAAAGATTCATATGAGATAGCAGGTTAGATCACATTTGATCATTGTCGTCTTTTTGAATAGTGTGCTGTGCACATAAACAAGTGCAGTGTATACGGGTGTACAGATGGCCAAAAACCAGTATGATCCTGGAAAATCTTGGACAGGTGGTAACTCGACATGAGTGCTCTTAATAGCACATGTAGACATATGCACACATGTGAGAGTTTGAAAGCAGCCAATTCATGTTAAACAGCACACAGGTTCCATATTGAGTCAATACTCTGTGCTACCAGCCTTGTAGAAAGAAGCAAAAGCACGCAATACCCAGTTTTCCATTCATCATTATGTAGCAGGTGGGTTGAAAAAAAATCACAACAGGAAACAAATCTATTTTGGGGGGTTTTATCCAGTAATGCGGCTCCCTATAAGCAGATTATCCAGTCTGCGTAGGACACCAACTCCCTAGGGGGGCATCATCTTACCCTAGTAGGGCACTCCTAACGTTATACATAATGCAAGGACCCGAAAGCAGTTGCGGAATACAGATGATCGATTTGCGCTCATATCATGCAAAGTTTCAAACTCCCATTTAATGCAATTTAACAACAAATTGTGAAGAATTGTATATTTATTCAAAGAATTATCAACCGATGAACAAAACCGGGAGCTCTCTTGTACAATGCAAGTGGGTGTTGCAAAAATCCTGTGTCACAACTCTGGTCTTCAAGGGTTCATGTCCAATTTATGAGTAGAGTTAAATTACATGAAATTCCTCCACTTGGCTACATTCTCCCCTGCTAAAAGTCATTGTCCCTGAGGACTTAATGTATATTTTCACTTCTTGATAGCTTGTCTAAAGAACACCCAGGCTTGTTAACACCTAAGAGAAGACTTCATGACTGAGTGAAACAGCATTGCATGCTGATTTTGGCACATTAAATGGGTTTGAGGATATGTCAGCAGTGGTCCTTTTAGTTCTTATTGGTGCTGGTACAGGCTTATTCATCTTTGGTTCAGACACTCTAGGAGATGTGCCAGTATCAGGCTTAACCCTCGTTGGACCAGACACTCTAGGAGCCTTGCCCTTCAGTTACTCCCCACTTTTTCAGACCAGAAAGGGTGGCAAGGGGAGGGAAAAACTACAACAACAACAACAAATAAAACGAGAGGGAAAGGCCAACACGGTGTGACAACGGGAGAGAGAAATGTAAAACATACGCCACAGTCTGGTTCTCGGTCACTCCTTCACCATCTAGTGGAAGACAGCCATGCCTCCCCAGGCGGATCGTAACTCACTCACTCTCACTCTCACTCTCTCTCTCTCTCTCTCTCTCTCTCTAACTGCCACCTTCGGTCGCCTTTAACCCTCTTGAGGGCTTGATTAGCCTGATTGGGGCAAGGTGTGAAGCATCATGACCTGGCCCCGCCCTCCTCCCTGCCACATTCATGCACACCATATTTCATGAACTACGCTTTCGGAAGGATCTTGGCAGTGGCAACCTCTGATCCAAGGTTGGAAATGCCTGTGTGAACATCAGTCACAATTAAAATGTTCTCATTACCATCAGAGGTGGGTTCAAGCACAGTAAAATCTGCTGCCTCAACTTCAAGGGGCCTTAAAGCCAGAAATGGCTTCATAGGAGGATGTATCTTTAGCTGTGGCATCTTTGATAAGATGCACCTTTTGACAGCTTTTGATCCACCGCTCCACATCATGCCATCTAGCTCTCTAACACACTTACATTGCTTTATCAGTGACAGTACACACTTTGATAGACCAGATTTCTAACAAGTGGTAGGCTTTTGTTTACATTACCAACATAATCTGAAAGAACAGAGAATGGGTTCGGTTAATTGAAAATCCTTCAGTTTAGCTGTTGTATAACTCATTAGAGTAGGTGTACTTCCTTGAGGGTTACTGATTTGGTCTACTTCACACTCTAAAGCCCAAATCTGTCTAACCCTACAGCACTTTTCACCAGCCATCACTAAGTCAGGCTCTAAGGCTCTTCTGTGGTTTATTATATTGCTGATGGCATCATTCATCATATTCTACATCCTCAGGAGTGTCTCCCCTGTTGATGGCTGCCTAGAGAGGGCATCAGCAGCTGCATTATGATGTCCTGGGTGGTATTTCACCTAAAAACAAAACACCTCTAATTGAGTGATCTATCTTTGCTCAATTGCACTGAGCCTGGCCATTTTTAGATGGCACAGAGGGTTGTTATCTATGATAACCACAAACTTGGAACCCAGTATATAACCACAGAACTTTTCAGAGATAGGCCACTTGAGGGCCAACTCAACCTTCATGCCACTGTAAATTCTGTCATTCCTTTCTGCTTTACGAAGTCTCCTACTGGCATACGCTATGACTCTCCAACATGCACCCTACTGATGGTATAAGACAGCACCCAATGTAAGATAGCAATTTGCATACCCTAAGACAGGAGCAGAAGTAAGCTTTTCCTTTAGCTGCTCCAATGCTGATTGGCACTCTGATGACAACAAAGCACTAAACTCTCTCTTTGTGGTGCCAGACTGCTTGCTTGATACACAGGTTCACTAAATCATGAAGAAAAATTATATTAATGTCTATCAATTCTAGTAAATTAACTGTACTGGGAATTTGTATTGCTTGGCTGCTTCAACAATATCTTGATCAGTACCAATACCTTAAACTGAGATCTGATGACCTAATAAAGTTTTAGCAGGCTTAACTTTAAAACCTGTAAATGCGTTCCTGTGCACAAATGACTGCACTGCAAAATACCCCACTGTCAAGCTCTCCAGAGTGAGTAAAGGTGCAGGTAGAATCACTCTGGTCCCCACACACCGTGTCCACTCCCTCTTTGAACTGTTGCCCTCTGGCTGGCGCTACAGAGCACTGAGCACCATGACATCCAGGCACATGAACAGTTTTAACCCTCAGGCCATTTTCCTCATGAACAATTAAACTTGCTCAGGACTCCCTCATAGTGCAATAATGTAAATACATTTCTCATGTACATATGTAAATTCACATTTAATTTAATAACTGTTCATACCCCTACCTTGCACATACATTACCACTTGAACATGTACATACACCATTCTGTTATATGTCCTATTATTTGTATGTCTATTTATACTCCTACCTTGTTTTATATTCTGTCTCACTTTAATGTTCTGTGTGTACTTGTTTCTCCTATCACCAAAAAAAATCCTTGTGTACATGAGAACACTTGGAAATAAAGCTCATTCTGATTCTGATTTTTGTCTGTTAAAGACTACTTTCAGTCTCTGTAAGTGCTCAGGGAAAGTGGACGAGTACACTAGTATGTCATCAAGGTACACTAGTATAATCTGAAAAATCATCCCATGGAAGCCTGCATAAGATGTTGAAATGTTGAAGGTCCATTACAAACCCCAAAGTGAATCCGAGAATACTGAAAGACTCCATCCAATTGTGTTTTTAAAATGCTGGCTTATGTCTGTCTCTCTCGTGGACAGCAACCTAATGACATCCACTTGCTAAATCAATGGAAAAATATAACTTTTCTCCTTGTAATGCATGAAAGCTTTCATCAAGCCTGTGCAGAGGAAATGTGTCATGCTTGGTCTTTGAGATCAGCTGCCTGTAATATCAACAAAGCCTGAGACTGCCATCCATTTACTAACTAGCACAACAGGTGAAGCATAAGCACTAGTGCTTTATGGATCACTCTTTCTTAAGGAGCTTCTGACTTCCCAATACTGAGTGGGTGGAATGTGCCTATAAGGCTGGGCAACCGGTATATAATCCACCACAGGAATCTCATGTTGCACCCTTTCTGTAAAACCGAGGCCTTCATCATCGAAAGCAAAAACATCAGAGTTCTTCATCAACAAATCACTCAGTTCTGCCTGCTTTTCAGGAGTACCACCAACGTGTAGCTTGTTGAGAAACTCTTTGAAACTGTCCTCTAATAACTGACTGCCTTTTGTGTTTACACTGATCTCTGAAATATCACGTCACACATCTCATTGGACTTCACACTCTCGACATGAGACAAAGAAGATATCTGTAACCAGATATTTTCTGGTGAGAGATTCACAACCTGTACAGGAAACAATAGTTTCTCAGAAGACACAAGAAGGTTGTGTTCGCTGGTTCTAACAGGAAGTCCCATGAACTATAATTTAACATATTCTTTGCTTGACCATTGCCATTGTAAATGATGAAGCAGGTATGTGTACCATGTCTTTTCCAGCTACTCAGACTATGCTTTGCTACTCTAGACTGCTGGCATTCTATGATACTGCAACACTCCACCTAGGGTAGTATCAAACTCTGCATGAACCAGTGTCAATATTTTGTGTGGCCACCATTATTTCTGTACCGCTGTATGGTCTTGGCCACCGTGCTGCAGCTCAATGTCAGGGTCTTTGGACATTTTAACTTAGGGGTGTACTCACTTTTGTTGCCAGTGGTTTAGACATTAATGGCTGTGTGTTGAGTTATTTTGAGGTTATACAAGCTGTACACTCACTACTTTACATTGTAGCAAAGTGTAATTTCTTCAGTGTTGTTGCATAAAAAGATATAATCAAATATTTGCAAAAATGTGAGGGTGTACTCACTTTTGTGAGATACTGTATGTTGGCTGTGCCAATGGACTGCCCTTGAACTGCCTGACTCACAGTAAGGTTGCACGTTTCCCTGCTGCACTGATGATTTAACATTCTGTGACAGTCTGTTTGTTTTTCTTCACACACCTCTTAGCTACATCCAGGGGCGGACTGGCCTTAGGGAGAAACTGACTTTTCCCAGTGTCCCAGATAATTTAGCGTTCTCTGTGACAGTCTGTTTGTTTTTCTTCACACACCTCTTAGCTACAGCCAGGTGCGAACTGGCCATAGGGTGAAACGGGGCCAAATGGGCCGCGATAAGCTGAAACAGTAAAAATTTGAATTTTTGCGCCAGGAGTGTCTTAAAGTCATCCAACAGCAATGTGAAAGACTGGTAGAGAGCATGCCAAGACGCATGAAAGCTGTGATCGAAAATCAGGGTTATTCCACCAAATACTGATCTCTGAACTCTTCCTAAGTTAAAACATTAGTACTGTGTTGTTTAAAAATGTATATAAACTTGTTTTCTTTACATTATTTGAGGTCTGAAAACACTGCATCAAAAAAAAAAAAAAAAAAAAAATGCTCTAAATTACAATAATTTTATTTGGAGTTTGGGAGAAAAGTTGTCACTTTATACAATAAAACAAAAATGTTTTACTCAAACACATACCTATACATCTAGTAAATCCAAAGAAAGTGATAATTCAAATCTCTTAATTTTTTCCAGAGCACCTACTACACCATTACACCAGAAACATATTGGCTGACCATCATCTGAAACCTTAGCTGCATTTTGGGTTTACAATGAGCCACAGTTTCTAACTTAGTGCACCACAAAGCGGGTTTCAAAACAGATTATGTTAGCTCTCCTATAGCGTTTCCTTGTACTGCTACAATTTTTAAAACTTCTTCAAGAGTAGCAAGAGACTGACCTTCTGCTGTCTCAGACACAACATTTCTGTTGCTGACAAATTTTGTGACACAAGATTTAGGATCTTCTAGTGACTACATAAGGGCTTCATTTCACATTTTAATTAGTGTTGTCTGTGGCTTATCTCTCAAAGCTTACAAAGCTCACTTCTAAGGCCTGCATCCCTAATCCCCTCATTGAATTGATCTCCGATTGCCAAATTTGATATTGCATTTGATGACTGCTTCAGGATAGAATTCAGAATTTGGGACAAAGCATGAGAGTAAGTAAAAATATCCTCACCTTCCATTTGTTTACGGCTATATAATGTTTGCAATAACTGAGACACACTGCACTTTTCTCCAAAAGCTTCTCTTAGGTACACAAAGACGTCACATGGTCTCTTTGTTTCATTACCCATCCTTAATCTGACCTATTCTAAGGCTGCACCATTTAAGAGGGAGAGTACAAGGTCTATCTGGTCCTCTGTGGTCTGATTTCTAGCATGTAGTACCCTGCCTACTTCTTCAATAAACTCATCAACATGACTCCCATCTTTGCTGAAATCACAACTAAATGGTTGGATGTGACCTGGTAGGCTCACTACTGAAACTGTCGATAGCTGTCATGGTCTTGTCATGCTTTCTGCTGAGTTCTTGAATCTGTTCCTGAACATAATGCATACTACTACCTGCTCCATGTTCACCACTAATGTTTTGTAATACTGGACTATCATTATCAGTTTATCTCAGTTCAGCTCATTAAAAAAACTATGAAAGTTCACTTGTGGGCAAAAAGTCACTTAATCAATCTGTAATATTTATTTTTTTCTTTCCTCTGGAGCAAAAGGATATATTGCCGAATGTCAGTAGAATACTTCTATTTTCTCTTGTAGACAGTCACTGGATAGGTATCTTGTCAAACAGAACTTCGGAATAGAACTTCAAACAGTGGAATCAGGCGCTCTCTTTTTCATCCAGAAATCTCATCATCTTGCCATGTCACCCCTGGCCAACGTCTGTTCACTGGACGACTGCAGCACTGAAGACAGTCTCCAATCTGTGTCCCACAGGCACCTATCTTCAGCTCTAACATATTTAAAATAACAAAATATGACCCAATGGCTCCCAACAGTCAGATATCCCACTCCTGGTAACAGAAGTGTAGCCCGTGGGTTGCACTGGAAACAAAAAATCTGATGGCTGTTAAATAACAAAAGAAAAAAAAAGTGGTCGATGGGGCCATATACAAAACTGAATTACAAAAAAAATTTGATGCAAAAATGAAATGTGGAAATTAAATGGAATTGAAATACGGTTCAACTAAATACGGTAGAGGCTAATGTCAAAAGAAAATACAAACAGGGCATTAGCTTACCCATAGACTTTAGCATACATCATCTTAATACATGCTTATATCATTCACAGCATTTTATACATTTAGCACATGATAAACACACAGTATTTTATGCATTCAACACATGCTTAAATCACTCAAATCATTTTATGCATTTTTAACCAGGCTTTAATGACATGTACAACAGTTTAGAGCAATAAAATTATCATAACACATGCTCACTTAATTGGAAAATGCTCTGGGCTATAAATCAGTAAATAAGATATGATTGATACTCAATTTACATACCCAGTTCTCACGCGTGCACAGAACGTGGTCAAACTCCACACATGCAATCCCTATGCATCCTTTTAAAATAACCCATAGCAAAAACTTAATTTTAACATAACTCTTGTGAACACATTAAATTAAATTTAACACAATTTTGTGTAGACGAGAGTGTGCCGGAATGCAGGTGTTGCAAAACTCCATCTTAAAAGGGCCACATCCAATTTATTTAGAGTTAAATTGCATGAAATTTCTCCAATGGCTACAATCATAAATTTAGTCAAATAATGCGGTAAAAAGACATACTGTCATTATTCCACAATATCTTTGAAGAGTTATCCAAGGTTTCTGTGTTCCTTGTATTCTGTGGCTTATATAAAATGCCAAATACATTTAGACCATCAGGTTTGTATAAAGCTAGGGTAAAATGCATCTTATCTGAGCATTTGGAAGCACTTTTAGGCTTACATATGTTCAGACCTTTGCCAGTACTTCATAAAATCAAGCCGTGCTGGTCTAACGCACACTCTATGTGTGCATGTGCTGAGTCTCTGTGCTTGCACTCGCAAATAATGTAACAAGCCTTTTTTATTTAGGGTACTGTGTAACAAGAGGGTTTGTATCAGAGTAAAATGAATGTATTTGGCTAAAAAAGGTAGAGAAGAAAAAGTTACATTTTAATACTCAAAGTTCAAATTTGGAAAAAAGCTACTTAAGTACAGTAATGATGTATTTGTATTTTGTTATTTTACACCATTTGTTCTTGAACTTTATAAATTAAAAATACCTTTAACTAAAGGCAATAAATTAAACCAACTGTGGCTGCGGGAATGTAAAATTGTGGGTTAACTTTTAATTAGCAAAAGGAACTCATGAAAAGACAAAGTCAAGAACCTGATTTAGACCTTCAGTTTGAATTTGAAAAGTATAGAATTTGAGTACAGGCACGAGAGTGTGAACTAGAATTTGAAAAGTTTAAATCTCAACAAATAATCAAAGTGATTAAATTGGCTCAAGAAGCAGAACGTCTAAGATTCTTTGGGAAAAATGGCAAGCAGGAGTCACTGTTTCCTCAGCTGATCAAACAAGTTCAAATGTTGGCCATTGCCAAATATGAGGATAACAAAAATTATAATTTTTTCTTAAAACAATTTTTTTTTCTTTGTTTGAGAATGTGGCTGATTATAGAGTGTGGGATGATGCCAAGCACACTCTCCTATTGCAATGTGTTTTTGAGGATAAAGCACAAGAGGCCTTTATCGACCTCTCAGGAGCAGATGTGAAGGTATACAAGACCATGAAAGATTCTGTTTTAAAGGCATATGAGCTTGCCCCTGAAGCTTATCGACGATGGCTTATGGTTAGGGTAAACAAACTCATGTCAAGATGGCTAAAGAGCTTACCTGTCATTTTACCCATTGGTGCATGTCTGTTGGCATAAATTATTTTGAGAGTCTTTGTAATCTGGTAGTTCTATAACAATTTAAAAACAATATTCCGGATCGAATTGCCACATACCTCAACAAACACAAGGTAAAAACAGCAGCCAAAGCCGTTTTTCTTGAGGATGAGTTTTTGTTGACTCATAAAAGTAACAATGAGCTTATGCACAGGGAATATCGCAAATAAGATGTTGGGGTTAGATCAACTTCACCAAAAAAATCACCAAAAAATCGTGAAAAATCGCCAGCTGTTGTGACAGCTGAGATTACTGGTATAGTACTGGCCAAATCCCATTTGACACTATGGGCCTTTCATCACTATCGGATTTGTTTTCCTGGTGAATTGTGCTATCAAAGTACTGGTTAAAATATTGCATGATATGGGGTCCTCTGAATCCTTTATATTTGAGTCGGAATTGCACTTCTCTTCTGAGTTGAGTGCTGGGAATAGTGTTTTGATCCAAGGGACTTACAAATATTTTCTGTGCCTATTCATAAAATTCCATTAGAATCAGATGTCAGGGAGACACTGAGAACTGATGTGCAGGGAGAAGTTGAGATTGCTCTACGGCCTTCTATACCCGTAGGAGTAGACATCATTTTGGAAAATAATTTAGCAGAAGGACATGTGTGGTGTGGTGCCCACCACCTCCTGTTTTTAAAACAATTCCATCTCTCTCCACAGAGTCAGAAAAGAATGTGCAGACTCACAAGAATTCTTTGGCTATGTTCAGACAATCAGTCCAAATCTTAATTTTGTGCATATCCAGCAAGTCTGGTTTCAAATTTTCTGGAAATCTCAAGTAGATTTTTGCCATACATCACTTTTTCACACTATGTTAAGACACATTATATGTCACACATTGTTGCAGGAAAAATATTGACAGTGGTGGCGGAAATAAGCTGTGTGGTGGCAGATTGTTCTTCTTGCATGCATTCTGAAGTTCGACAGCCAAATCGTTTAATCAGATTGGCTACAACGTGAGTCCACCAGTCACTGCTAATCTGTCTGGATCACACACTGCTGTGAACGATGATGCCAGCGGTGATAAAGTGCCGCATGCCAGCCTCCTCTGTCTCTGCCATTGCCTAATAAGGCAAAGTCCAGCGCCTCGGCAACAATTTGCCATGTTATAAACTAAAATCTTTTTCATTCCCCTCCATGTTGTTGTTGTTGTTTTTTTGTGTAATGAGGCAATGTCATTGCTTTAACAAAGAATGCAGAAACACCAGATAACGATGATAGCCATGGGACACACAAATCAGAACTGATCAATTGAGATACACAAATGGGATGGGTTCTGCAGATGCTTGAAATCAAGTCCAACTAAGTCCATAGGGAGAGCTAGTTCAACGTCTGAGGGAAGGAATATCTCCAGGGCCGTAGATTCCAGGGTGGATGGGGGCGAGGTAACCCCCCAATAATCAAAGCATGCAAGTTATTATTTATTCCATGATCAATGGAAATATGTAAATGCTTCAAGCTGCATGGTTGCTGGCCATTACTTGCAACAGAATTAAAGGATTAGTTCACCCCAAAATAAAAATACTCTCATAATTTACTCAGAACACAAATGAAGATATTTAGAAGAATATTTCAGCTCTGTAGGTCCATAAAATGCACTTTTTGAAGCTCCACAAAGCACATGTAGCCATCATAAAAGGAATCCAAAAGACTCCAGTGAATGAATGAATGTCTTCTGAAGCAAAATGCTAGGTGTGTGTAAGAAATAGATCAAGATTTAAAACTTTTTTTACTAACAATTCACAAGGGTCGAGGTCAAGTGCGTTGGCAAGTTCACATACGTAAGAACTAACATGAATTATGGGGAAAAAAAGCACAATGTTTTTTACAACAGAGGAGCATAAATATACATAGATGCCTCGTTTGGCTGATTTGAATATGCCCACTGCTGCGCCATCTTGGAACGTTCAACAAGGAGAGCTGTTTGAATGCAAGTGAGTGAGTGGAGATGCCTCAGACCGAGCTACTTGCTCAGAAACTACATAACCTGCTTTTGTGTGGAAACAGTATTGCAGTCCATAGAAACAGCTAAGGGATCCATGCATGAATATATATGCAGTGGAGGCTTTCGCTCATATATCACACAAGAGGCAGTTTGATCTCCACCCTCCTCAAAGATCGGTCAATGATTTTTAGTAAAAAAAAATGTTTGTTTTTTTTAAATATTGATCTAAATCTTACAAACACCTACCGTTTTGCTTCAGAAGACATTAATTAGAACAGTGGAATTATATGTTTATTTTACTTCAAAAAGTTGGCACCACTTTTTATGGACCTACAGAGCTGAACTATTCTGAGAGTGAATTTTTGGTGAACTTTTCCTTTAAATATGTTCCTTTCTGATAGTTAATTGCTTCAGTACTGGCTATTTGTTTGTTTGACAGTGCAAAGAGAGAACATTGACATTTTGTTGCTTTTTTGTTGATAACAGCATTACAGAAAATCAACTGTAATGTCTGTAATGTCTTAAATGCATGAATAACCAACACTCCTAGAAACATAATAAACAACTTAGACCCGCTGTCCCCATATGAGGACATACATTTTTAGGAAAACTATTTGCACTTCTTTTTTGGCTGTTCAGAAAGCCAAAGTCAAAGACTTGAATTTGACACAATAAAAAGGTATCTGTTCCATAAAAATGTCATGGGATATTTCCTAGTATAATCAGCTTTTTGCTTCTTTTTAATTGACAAGAGGCTAACGCAAAACAGCTCAAGATTTATTGTAACCTTAACATTTTTACAGGATTTTCATTAGCAACTCTGATATCTCTCATATTTGTACCTGTTGTACCTGTGAAAAATATATGAATCTGAATAAAACATACAGCCTGCAGAAGCACTCCTGAACATGTCTGTGTAAATAACACCTCATCTTAATTGCCAATGAAATGTTCAACTCACAGACATTTTCTCACATGTTATCTGCAGAATTCTAATGGTCACAGATGTAAATTAGCTCTTAGAGCTTGGCTCTACATAAGCGTCTTGTCATAACTCACAGCACAGGAGTTATTTTAATGCTGTTTGAAGAGGACTTCACTCAATGAGTGATAGGTTGGTTAATGGATTTTGATGCTGTATTTGGTGCCTCCTCTGTGAAAAGTGCCTACCGTAATTTAAACATCATAGTACATTTCAAAAGCCAATATGGTCAAAGAACCATGTCCATAAACTTCTCCTGTATGCTGAAAATATTTGTACTGTCTACCCAGAAGAAAAATATAATGTTCAAATGTTGCGCTTTTATAGCTCAGAAGACTTCAACAAATAATTGCTGACATAGTTACATTTAAAGTATCAAATCAATCAAATCAACTCACTTTATTGTCACACTACTGTGTACACGAGTGCAACAGCAGGTGAAATTCTTGTGTGCAGTTCCGAGCAACATTGCAGTAATGACAGTGATGAGACATAAACCACTTTACAATAACAACATATTTACACAACACAATTTACATATCAAATGTACACAATACACACAATGTAGAATACACATACACTAGATAAGGGTATAAATATATATACACTAACTGAATTGGGAGCGAGAATATATTGACAGAATGAGGATTAATAAAGTGCAGTGCTGATTGTTGATCGTGAGAGATCATGTGTTCAAAAGTCTTATTGCTTGTGGGAAGAAGCTGTCATGTAGTCGGGTGGTGCGGGTCCTGATGCTGCGATACCGCCTGCCTGATGGAAGCAGTGAGAGCAGCCCCTGACTCGGGTGGCTGGAGTCTTTGATAATCCTCCGAGCTTTATTCACACACCGTCTGTTATATATATCCTGGAGGGAGGGAAGCTCACCTCCGATGATGTTTCTGGCCGTTCGCACCACCCTTTGCAGGTCTTTGAGGTTGTGGGCGGTGCTATTGCCGTACCAGGCGGTGATGCAGCCAGTCAGGATGCTCTCTACAGTGCTGGTGTAGAACCGTGTGAGGATGTGTTGGTTCATTCCAAACTTCCTCAGCCGTCTCAGGAAGAAGAGGCGCTGGTGAGCCTTCTTCACAACGGTCTCAGTGTGGACGGACCATGTGAGTTCCTCAGTAATGTGGACACCGAGGAACTTGAAACTGCTGACTCTCTCCACCGGTGCTCCATTAATGGTGATGGGGCTGTGTTCTCTGTCTTTCTTCCTGAAGTCCACTACAAGCTCCTTGGTTTTACTGACGTCGAGGGAGAGGTTGTGCTCCTGACACCAGCACGTCAGAGTGTGCACCTCCTCTCTGTAGGCTGTTTCATCATTGTCAGTGATCAGACCTACCACCGTCGTATCGTCAGCAAACTTAATGATGGCATTGGAGCTATGTGTTGCCACACAGTCATGTGTGTAAAGGGAATACAGGAGTGGGCTGAGAACACAGCCCTGCGGGGCTCCAGTGTTGAGGGTCAGTGATGAGGAGATGTTGCTGTCCATTCTAACCACCTGACGTCTGCCTGACAGGAAATCCAGGATCCAGCTGCACAGCGAGCTGTTTAAGCCCAGAGCCCGGAGTTTCGCATCAAGCTTGGAGGGCACTATGGTGTTAAATCCTGAGCTGTAGTCTACAAACAGCATTCTCACATATGTGTTCCTTTTTTATAGATGGGAGAGAACAGTGTGTAGTGTAGATGCAATGGCATCATCAGTGGAGCGGTTGTTGCGGTAGGCAAACTGCAATGGGTCCAAAGAGGTGGGCAGAACAAAGCAGATGTGATCTCTGATCAACCTCTCAAAGCATTTGCTGATGATGGGGGTGAGGGCAACAGGACGCCAGTCATTTAAGCAAGTGATTTTTGATTGCTTCGGTACAGGCACAATGGTTGATGTTTTGAAGCATGTGGGGACTTACAGACAGGGAGAGGGACAGGTTGAAAATGTCCGTAAAAACACCAGCCAGTTGGTTCGCGCATGCTCTGATGACGCGGCCCAGAATACCGTCTGGACCCGCGGCTTTGCGGATATTCACCCATCGAAAGGATCGGGTTACATTCGCAACAGAGACGGAGAGTGAACCAACCTCTGTAGTATCAGCCGCGAGTGCTCTCTCCGCGAGGGCGGTGTTGTTGTTGTCCTCGAAACGAGCACAAAATGTATTAAGCTCGTCCGGGAGAGAGGCAACGGTGTTCATGGCGGTGTTTTTATTCCGTTTATAGTCCGTGATGGTGTTAATTCCCTGCCACATACTTCTGGAGTCAGTGGTGTTGAACTGTCCTTCAATTTTGTGCCTGTACTGGCGTTTGGCTGCACTGATGGAGTTACGGAGGGCATAACTGGCTTGTTTACGCTCCTCCGCGTTCCCGGAATTAAAAGCGGTGGTCCACGCAGTAAGTGCCGCGCGAACATCGCCGTTAACCCAGGGTTTCTGGTTGGGGTAGATCCGTATAGTTTTTGTCGGAACAACGTCCTCTACGCACTTCCTGATGAAACACGTTACGCTATCAGCGTAAACCTCGATGTCGTCATCGGAGGCAGACCGGAACATCTCCCAGTCCGCGTGATCAAAACAGTCCTGTAGCATAGAGTCCGATTGGTCCGACCAGCACTGGATCGTTCTGAGGGCGGGTGCTTCTCGTTTCAGTTTCTGCCTGTAAGCGGGCAGAAGCAGAACGGAAGAGTGGTCGGATTTGCCAAATGGTGGGCGGGGGAGGGATTTGTAGCCATCCCGGAAAGGAGAATAGCAATGATCCAAAACCCGGTCCCCTCGTGTGTTGAAGCTGATATGTTGGTGGTATTTTGGTGCTATTGTTTTAAAGTTGGCTTTGTTGAAGTCCCCGGCAAAAATGAACGCGACCTCATGGTGCGCGGTTTCCTGCTGACTTATACTCCCATACAGTTCCTTGAGTGCCCGGTCTGTGTCGGCTTGTGGGGGAATGTACACAGCTGTGATAATGACCGCTGTGAATTCCCTCGGTAGCCAGAATGGTCGACACAGAAGCATGAGAAATTCCAGATCAGGAGAGCAGAAAGACCTGATAAAATGTACATTCCTCTGATCACACCATGATTTGTTGATCATAAAACATACACCACCACCTCTGCTTTTACCTGAGAGGTCTTTCGCTCTGTCCGCTCGGTGCACGGAGAAACCCATGGGTTCGATGGCCGAGTCTGGAATCTCCGCGGACATCCAGGTTTCCGTAAGACAGATAACGCAGCAATCTCTCGTCTCACGTTGGAAAGAGATCCGCGCTCTCAGCTCGCAGAGCTTGTTGTCCAGAGACTGAACATTTGCCAGTAGTATACTGGGTAGCGGGGGGCGATTTGCGCGATGTCTTACTCTGATGAGAACGCCGGCTCTTTTTCCTCTTTTCCTTCTGCGTTTCCGCGGCCGGGCAGCCCAGACAAAGGGCTCCGCTGGCGTGTTTGTAAACCGTGGGTTGGCATTGAGGAATTTGAAGTCCGGTTTTCGGTGTGTGATTGCCGAACCAATGTCCAAAAGCGTTTGTCTGTCGTACACAATAAGGCAGACAACATCCAAGACAAAAAAACACAAAACTGTAAACAAAACAAACAATAAACTGCAGTGTTTTGACAGAGCCCACGACGCAGCAGCCATACTCGGCGCCATCTTGAGCTATGCCAACCAACTGGCTGAGAACCATGTGTCAGTGTATCCAATGGTGGAACCTTCCCACTCTATCTCCCCTCCCTCTTGTTTTCCCCCTTCTCTTCTTTCTCACTCTGTCCCTGTCATGCTGCCTGTCCCAATACCATGGATGTGAGGAAAGGTACCGCTGAAGCCGGCTCCCCATTCCCAGGGGGTTTCCCTGCTGCCGGTGACCCAGATGTATCTGCACTCTCCCCCTCAGGTGGTTGAATCCACCGTTGGAAGTTCAGGTGTAACTCCTTGGCTAGCCGGTTGGAGTCACAGGGAACATGGGCATTTCTGGGACCAATGTACCGTGATGAAGGTGGGAACATTGATCTGGGTCCCGACACTCCGCGGGCTGCCCCCAATCGAGCCTGACTGTACAGAATTCCTGTGAGTATCAGGGGAAGTACATAACAAGCCTTTGTAATCAGACCACTATCCAACAATGTTTGGTTCAAGACGAGGCTTTGGGCACAAATAAAAGGGTGAATGTGTATGGGGATATTAGTTCCCACCTCACCCATCCACTAATTCTGGGGACCAAAATTTTAGACTTTATTAAAAGGAATATGTGTGGATGGGTCTTGCTAGACATTTTTTAGATGTGAGATGTGCTATGCGTTGGCTGGGGAGGCGGAGCAAGGGCCATCTACATCAGCTCCATGTCAGGATAACGCAAGGGAGGGGGAAGTCCTGACTTCCCCAGCCCTTAGAGGATTCCCTGCAGGGGATTTCCCACTGGAGCAGATGCGAGATGAAACCCTGAAACATGCCATTGAACAAGTGAAAGTAATTGATGGTCAACACCTTCAGCCAGACTCATACCCACATTTTTCTATTATAAAGAGATTATAAAGTTGCAGAAAGTATTTTCAGACATGTTCTCGCTTCTGCCTGGACGTACAAACCTCATAAAGTACCACACTGAAACTACAGCCAGGGTAGTGGAACGTAGTCATCCCTATTGTTTTCCCCGATCACAAAAAAAGTAGTTCGGGAAGAATTAATGCAATGCTCTATAGGGGGAAAATAGAAGAATCCCACAGCGACTGGTCTAGCCCAGTCGTTCTAGCTCCTAAGTGCGATGGGTCGGTTTGGTTCTACATGGATTACAGGAAAGTCAATGCTCACTTTTATTCATCACTGGATTTGACAAAGAGTTATTGGCAGATCCCATTAACGTTGATGTCTTGCAAAAAACCGGCCTTCTCCACACCGTTTGGCTTTCACCTATTCGTGACACTCCCGTTCGGTTTGTTCGGTGCCCCGGCTACGTTTCAGTGCCTTATGGACTGAGTCCTCAGACTGCACTCGGCTTACGCTGCTGCCTATTTGGATCATATCATCATGTACCGTCACGATTGGCTGAGGTTGCTGTGACAAGCGGGACTCATGGCAAAAACCAAGAAGTGTGCCATTGGATAGTTGGAGATATGGTATCTGGGGTTCCACCTCAAATTGATAAGACTGCAGTGGTTGCAGCTTGCCCAAGACTAAAAAGGAGGTGAGACAATTCCTGGAGCTGGCTGGATATTATAGAAGGCTTGTGCCTAATTATCACCAGCCCACTGACAGATCTCACTAAAATGGGAGCTCCAGACCCAGTCCAGTGGACGGAACAGTATCAACAGGTGTTTACACAGGTGAAAGCTGCACTTTGCAGTGGGCCACATTTACATGCACCTAATTTCTCTCTCCCATTTGTTTACAGATGGACACTTCAGATAGGGGGCTGGGGGCGGTGCTCTCACAGATGGTAGAGGAGGAGCGGCCAGTGCTGGACATCTTTACTTGCTGGTCACATCAGACCCTATGCAGACCACCGTACAGAGATGAATTTCAGATAAAATATATTTAAATATCAATGAAAGTCAAATTTGGCAATATTCCTGCGGTCTTCCGACCTGTATACACCTTTCTTGGGTCTTGGCATGGATCAAAAGCATTTTTTAAGGTTTTCCTTTATATTGTTTTTCGAGTGTTTTTCCATTGTTCACACTTATGGTGGCTATATGGAAAACGTGATGTCATTGAAACCGGTAAATGGAGCTTTTATTTACCATTATCTATATCTGTTGCTATGGCAAAATGATCTGTATCTGTATTCGGATACAACGGCATGTGGGTGGAGCTTAAACCGAAGTGTGTCAAAATGAAACACCCATTTTTAAATCATTTATAGTTTCTATAAATAAAATATGCCTTGTATATGCCAATTCATAAAATAATAATAACAATAACAACAATAGGACAACTGTAGGACATAAAGTAATGTGGTTTTTAGATGTTTATTAATATTATTGATTATGATAGATAAGATGCAATAGCGAATGCTATTGTGGGTATGCATGCCACCATATTGTTTACATTGCAATGCAGCATGGAATTCTGAGTTCATCATAGAAGCATACCAAGAGGAGCATAGACGATTCTAGCTCTTCCACTTTCCCAGCAATTTTATTTTGTGATTACCATTGCCTGGCGACAGAGCAGCATTAAAATCAGGCAGAAAGTGCCTTATAGGCTGGCAACCAAAAAAGACACAGACTGTGTACAGTAGAATGATCTAGGATCACCTACTAAAGGCCCGCAGCACATGTGGATGGGACTAAAATAACTCACCGACTACAAGAGCAAAAATAACAGCAATGCACCAACCACAGACACTTCTCTACATGATGCACTGAATAACTTCTGTGCACGGTTCGATGCAGCCAACACTTCACAAGCCACAAAACTCTTCATCTGCGGATTACCAGGCACTGTCTATCATGGTGGCTGAAGTGAAACAGATCCTGCTCAGGCTGAACACACGTAAGGCCGCTGGTCCGGATGGGATCTCAGGCCAGGTGCTGAGGGAATGTGCATCACAGCTGACTGATGCCCTCACGGATATCTATAATGTCTCACTCTCACAGGCTGTTGTTCTTGCATGCTTAACACTAGAACTACCAGAATTCTATAACTACTAGAATGGCCATACCGTTCATACAACACTGTACCAAATGTCATTTTTTTCATGTCATATTTACATTCAAAACTTCAATTGAGGTTTTAGAATGAAGCTTCTAAAGTCTGTCGTCATATTTTATGAAGTCATCACCCTAAAAAATAAAAAAATCCTCAAACAAAATCCTCAATTTGAATAAAATAGAATACTATGGATTAAATGGAGCGCCAAGCGAATGCAGATAGGCCATACATAATACGATCTTTTTTTATAATATATAATAGTGCTAGACTATACAAATATATATACACTCACCTAAAGGATTATTAGGAACACCTGTTCAATTTGGCTGGTGGTGGTGGTGTAATGGTGTGGGGGATGTTTTCTTGGCACACTTTAGGCCCCTTAGTGCCAATTGGGCATTGTTTAAATGCCACGGCCTACCTGAGCATTGTTTCTGACCATGTCCATCCCTTTATGGCCACCATGTACCCATCCTCTGATGGCTACTTCCAGCAGGATAATGCACCATGTCACAAAGCTCGAATCATTTCAAATTGGTTTCTGTAATGAGTTCACTGTACTAAAATGACCCCCACAGTCACCAGATCTCAACCCAATAGAGCATCTTTGGGATGTGGTGGAACGGGAGCTTCGTGCCCTGGATGTGCACCCCACAAATCTCCATCAACTGCAAGATGCTATCCTATCAATATGGGCCAACATTTCTAAAGAATGCTTTCAGCACCTTGTTGAATCAATGCCACATAGAATTAAGGCAGTTCTGAAGGCGAAAGGGGGTCAAACACAGTATTAGTATGGTGTTCCTAATAATCCTTTAGGTGAGTGTGTATATATATATATATATATAGCTGCTAGACTGCCCCGGAAGGTGCATGCCTCGTCATGTGTCCAGCAAGTTTTTCACCACAGTGAAAATGTTTTTGAAAGTCTAAATGCCAACAAACGTTGATTGAGGCAGAATATTTCATTAGATAAAAACATGTTTTGAATTTTGGAAGTTTTTTCAAAACATGTTGACTGTAAAGTCCAAAAATCGTCTGGAGTTATTGGAAATGTTTGGACAACACGAATGAATCGGAAACAATCCTATTCAGCCACCACTGGAATCAAAATCCATGAATAAATGAATCTGTTATATTAATAATAAACACCAGGGCACAAAATTTAATTTCTAATGAATGTGAAAATTTATTAGTTCATTGACAACCACATAACTTGCTATTGTAGCTAATTACAGATACAAATTTGATTATTTATATTCTATTATTTTCTTTGTAAAATACAAACAAATCAATACAATAGCTTATAAAAACATCACCAGTGTGTATTTGAATGCATTGTAAAAACCTTACACATTTATGAAACACATATAGGCCTAACCCAAAATCGCCAAAACAGTTAATAAAGAATATGAACATTCGCTAAACTGTGGGAAAACAAACTGATTTAGAAAGCAATATTTGTTTTACAGTGAGCAAAAATATCATGCTGTAAAACTATAATGAAAATATTAATATGTAAAATCATTATGAACTAATTTTCCTAAAAGTGGGCTCACTTGAACAAGGCATCTGGTTGTTTTGGTGGCAAACACCGCACATCAATCACTGACGCTTGTGGATCGATTACTCGCAGTCAACACAGTTACTCTCTACCTTCCATGTGCAGCTCCCACACACTACCTTTTGACATTTGTCACAAGTGTCCTTAGTTTTGTTTTTCTTGCAGTTTCTCCACACTTGGCACTGCCTTCCCCTCTCCATCTGCAGCTGCACCTGCCTGGGTCCTCACACCATCAGCTATGTGGCTTTTGCTCTCATATGGCCAAAGCGGTTCATTTGCCAGTCGCATTATGAAGTTCCTCCGTGACATTCTCTCATTTGTGCATTTCTTGAACATGATGGAAGCATTTATCACAGCCAGGTCAAGGATATTATAAAACACAGCCACTGGCCAACTACGTGTGGGTGCTTTCACATAATATTTCCTCGTCATTTGATCTAGCACATCTACTCTGAACTTGGTTCTATTGTAGTATGTGACTGTCTCTGGTTTAGCCTTTTGGCCACTTGTGATGGCAACAGCTATGTGGACAGTGCTTTCCTTCTGTTGCACTGAAAGACTGTGAGCTTTGCATTGTCACTTCTCAGCACCTCCGTGGAGAACAGCGCACTTTGTTCTTTTACGTAGCAAACACTGAAATGTGTGCTGTCAAAATGATCGTTATGGCCATTCAAGGTAGAAACACTCAGAACTCTTTTTTTTGTTTTGAAATTTTAATAAAATAACAATGTTCAAATAAAATATACACACATTTAAGAAAAGTCATGGTCTTATGTTTATATGGGTTTTATTTCAACAAAGTTATTACATTGCAAAATTTAAAAACGTTCAAAATGACCGCTGTGGTAGTTCTAGTGTTAAAGACTGCCACCACCATCCCCACGCCTAAAAGGGCAACAATAACCTGCCTCAATGACTATCGCACTATTGCACTTTCACCCATAATCATGAAGTGCTTTGAGAGACTAGTGATGACACACATTGAGGCTGCCTTCTCACCCACACTGGACCCCTTGCAGTTCGCTTATAGGCAGAACTGGCCCACCGATGAGGCAATAACACACGCTATTCACTTGGTCCACAAGTATTCTTATGTTAGAATGCTGTAAATTGATTTCAACTCAGCATTCAACACCATCATCCACCAGATACTTTCTGATAAACTCTTCATGCTTGGTCTTAACACTACACTGTGTAATTGAATCCTTGACTTCTTGACCAACAGATCTCAGGTCGTTGGGATCCAAAACAAAACCTCGAACTCCATCACCCTAAACACAGGAACACCCCAGGGATGTGTCTTTAACCCCCTCCTGTTCATGATTCTCACCAACGAATATGTAGCCAAGCAAACAAGCAACCACATCATCAAGTCTGCTGATGACACAACAGTTGTGGGCCTCATCATAAACAATGATGAGACAGTGTATGAAGAGGAGGAGAGAGACCTTGAGCTGTGGTGTAAGGACAAATATCTCTCTCTTAATGTCACAAAGACTAAAGAGACAATTGCTGATTTCAGGAAGTCTCATGCAATCCATTCCCCTCTGTATGTTGCTGAGGTTGAAAGTGTCGACAGCTTCAAGTTCCTTGCGGTCCATATAACAGAGGACCTCTCTTGGAGCCTGAACACCACTTCCCTGGTGAAAAAAGTCCAACAATGCCTACATTTCCTGAGGAGACTCAAAAAAGCTGGCATAAGCACCCCTATCCTCACAAACTTTTACAGATGTGTAGTGGAGAGCATTATGACAAATAACATCACAGTCTGGTGTGGCGGCTGCTCTGTTGCATACAGAAAAGCCTTACAGCAGGTGACCAAGACTGCACAGCATATCAGTAAATCCAGCCTTCCTAACATCACAGATATCCACATGGTACAGTGCTCGAAAAAAGCTAAAAGTATCTCAAAGTACAACACCCACTCCTTGTTTAAGTCAAGTCATATTTATTTGTTTAGCACTTTTCAAAGCAGTTTTACAGGAAATCATGCATTTAAAATTATGAAACTTAATATCTGTAAAGTCTTTGATTAGTTTGATTAAATATTATTTGTAAATTGTGTATAAAAAATACAAAATAAAATAATAATAATTGTATTTAGAACCCCTGTGAGCAAGTTCAAGGTGACTGTGGCAAGGAACACAACTCCTTGAGATGTTGGTTAATGGAGTAAAGTAACTTTGGGAGAAACCAGTCTCACTGTGGGGGCCAGTTCCCCTCTGGTGAAAGAACATGAATATAATGCCAATATTAATTATTTGTGTGCAGTACAAGTCATGGTTTAAAATTTAAGGAATTAAGTCCAGTGTTAAAAAAATATTTTTTATTAACTTTAAGATTAATGACTATTGTCTTTTAAGTCCATCCTGGATTAACTGCAGAAGTTCACATTGATGCATTGTCCTTTGTTAGTTGGCTGATGAAGGCTTTTGTTGGCAATTCAATGATAGTCTAAGTATTCAATTTCAAGAGGTTCGGTGGGGCCCAACCTAAGTCCAAGGTTCAGGCAGTGGTATATGAAGTATCTGATATTTTACAGTTGGAGTTGGCATCAGTTCATCCACTGAAGTACATTTACATTTGACACTTTTATCCAAAGCAACTTACAGTGCATTTATTACAGGGACAATTCCCCCTGAGCAACCTGGAGTTAAGTGCCTTGCTCAAGGACACAATGGTGGTGGCTGTGGGGATCGAACCAGCAACCTTCTGATTAACAATTATGTGCTTTACCCCACTACGCCACCACCACTCTCAAGTAAAAAGACTGAATTGATGCCGTCGCCGAGTGATGTCGTCATCACTCAGCGACACGTAGGAGTGGAGTCTGACACCAAGCATGAGCTGGATCTGACCGGCTCTGGTAACCTCGGGATATGAATCCTGAGGTTGAGACATTGAAACAATATAGAATAGAATAATATTAGTGTATTTAACATTCAATTTTATGCAGAGTTATAGATCATGATAGATGTTTCTGGTTCCGGCAGACGTAACTAAAGCAGCCAAATTGTGAGTTGATGGATAAATTAGGTGTATGCCTGGCTAAATATCTAAGTCTTTAGTCTAGACTTAAACTGAGTGAGTTTTTCTGCATCCCGAACAGTGTTAGTAAGACTATTCCATATTTTAGGATCCAAATATGAAAAGGATCTACCTCCATTTGTTGATTTTTATATTCTTGGAATTATTAACAAGCCAGAAGTTTGTGTTCGTAATGAATGTGATGGAATATTTTAACAGAATTTAAAAAATAATATGAAATTTAACATGTAGCAATGTAACAACGATAAAATTGGGCTAATATGATCATATTTCTTGGTTGTTGTCAGCACTCTGGCAGCTGCATTTTGAACCAATTGACATTTATTTATGGAACTTGATGGACATCCTCCCAGTAACACATTACAATAAACTAGTCTTGAGGTCATGGATGCATTAATTACTTGTCGGCAGAGCATGTCGTAATTAAGCAATATTTTTGAGGTGGAAGAAGGCTGTTATACAAACATTGGAAATGAGATTTTCAATGGATATATTGGTATCAAATAGTCTAACACCTAGGTTCTTCGCTGTAGAAGATGATGTAACAGCATCCATCAAGAATCAAATTATATTTTAGCGGTTTATTTTTAGAGGTTTTTGGTCCAATAATTGTGCCTCTGTTTTGTAGGAATTGAGTAGGAAGGAAATTTCTTGCCATCCAATCTTTGATTTCATTGATACACTCTGCTAATTTGGAGAATTGTGAATTTTTATTGGGTTTAGAAGAAATATAAAGTTGGTATCGTTGGCATAACAGTGGGAACTTATTCCATGATCCCTGATAATATCTCCCAGGGGAAGCATGTATAAGGAGAAAAGAAAAGGCCCTAAATCTGATCCCTGTGGCACTCCATACATAACTTTTGTTTGATTTGACAATTCCTCATTTAGAACATACAAAGTGGTAGTAGTTGCTAATACAAGTCTACTTAATGCCAACATAATTCTCCAGCCTATTCAAGAGAATGTCATGATTTATTGTGTCGAAGGCAGCACTAAGATCTAGAAGCACTAGAAGAGAAATGCAGCTGTGATCAGATGATAAGAGCAAGTAATTTGTAACTCTGATAAGTGCAGACTCTGTACTGTAATGGGGCCTATATCCTGACTGAAATTGTTCATATATATATATATATATATATATATATATATATATATATATATATATATATATAATTTCTCTGTAGAAATGAAAATAGTTGAGAGGACACTACATTTTCTAGTATTTACGACATAAATGGGAGATTTGAAATCAAGTCTATAACTAGCCAATTCTCCAAGATCAAGCTGTGGCTTCTTAATAAATGGTTTAATAACTGCCATTTTAAAGTTTCTTGGGGCATGTCCTAAGGATAGGGAGGAGATAATCATATTAAGAAGAGGTTCTGAAATTACTCTTTTAAAATCATAGTTGGTATTGGATCTAACATGCATGTTGAGGCTTTTCATTTTTTGAAATTTTTTTGATTAGCTCTTCATGACCTATGACAGCGAAGGATTGAAGTTGCTGATTATGAAAAGTATGAGACAATGTTTTGAGGTTCTGTGACAGTTTTTCTGATTATTTCAATTTTATCAATAAAGATATTCATGAAGTAATTTGTATTATGCTGCGACGGAATATCTGGTCCAGTTGATGCTTTATTCTTGACAAATTTATCCACAGTACTTAATAAACACCTAGGATTGCTGTTGTTATTAGGGTTCAAGCCCGAAGGGCTAGAAACCTATTGCAATTGTAAGGATTATTATTATTATTATTATTATTATTATTATTCTGCCCTAAAACTGATCATGCAGGCCAAACCGTAAGACGTAAAGAGCTGACATTTTGAGGGATTGTAGTCCCCCAGAACACTACAGCGTATCAAAGTTTTGGCCTGATCAGCCTCAAGGTGGAGCTATAGTGATCATGTTTACATTTTGGCCCATAAATCCTAAACCGTTTGTCGCACACTCAAGTGTCTTACATAGTTTGTCTTACATCTTTGGCTCAAGACAAACAAAACGTGTATCTCTGATTTCATTTCTGTCATGAAAATTTTCACGCTAATTTGCATAATTTGCAAACTCCTCCTATGCCGTATGTCCAAATCTCACTAAAATTGGCGTGCGTCTACTATGAACCCTCCTGACAAAACTTTAAAGGAATTTTGATTTGTCAAATCATTACGCTGATATAAGCCAACAAATTGTCCGGCGTTGTCCATGTTGTATGTATTGACCAATATCTACCAAACGAAAAGGCCAAATGTTATGAAACTTGATAAACATAGACAACAAGATATTCTGAGGATGCACGCAAAGTTGTAAAAAGTTTCGCCTATAGGGGTCACTACAACTATTTTATGCTAATAACTCCGCAACCATATGCACAATGAAGTTGAAAATTGGTATGCATCTTGTAGGGGCCAAAGGCTAACATATACTACAATATCAGTTGGACAAATAAAAAAACATGGCCACCAGCAGCCAATCAATATTCAGCAGCTAATAACATCAAATCTGAATGGCCGACTGTTATGAAACTTGAGATATTTGTAGACAGTGTTAGAATGAGGCTGTGTACCAAGTTTTTTGAAAATCAGCCACAAGGTGTCACTATAACAAGGACATTTACATTTTCACCAATAACTCAGCAACCGAGTTGAATAATCTCAAAATAATTTTTTCTTTAATTCCTTACACCAAGGCCTACAAAATATATATCTTCGTTATATGGCATTTTATAAAATGTTTCCGCTATTCTAATTTTCTAAAAAGGCAACTTTTTCAAACTCCTCCTAGGCCGTATATCTGATTCTCACAAAAATTGGTGTGTCTCTTCTATGAACTCTCCTGACAAAAAACATTAGCCTATAGGTGGCACTACAAACAAAAAAATGCTCATAACTCAACTGCATTATCAATGAAGTTGAAAATTGGTATGCTTCTTGTAGGGGCCAAATGCTTACATATTCTACAATATGACTCAGACAAATAAAAAAAACATGGCCGCCAGCAGCCGATAATTTTTCAGCAAAATGGCTATATAAATGGTGTGTAAATTATTGTATATTATTCAATGTTATTTGCTATAGTGAACTACATCTAGGACTCCCTAGGTCAATAATTATCAAAGAAAAGTTGAACTTTATTTATTTATTTAGGGGTTGCATTTATCATGTGGTTTGACCAAGTGTATCCAAAAGCCTATAATTCCTAATATAAATATTAAAACTTCTAAAACCTTCTTGGAGATTGGGTGCATTGTGACTTTATAACAGTTAAAAAGTTTATAAAAATTACCACCATAACACTTATCCTGTTTCAGCATCATTGAACACAATACATCAGTCATATTTAACACCAGTTTGCAAATTCAGCAACTTACAAAGAACATATACATACACAAATACATTCCTTTCTTAAATACTTTGAAAGTTCTTAAAAGGCTTGAACCCGTTAATTTCTGCTAGCAGCTATATTTTTCTATGAGTTTGCTAAAATATGCTGACCAGGCAGCTTTTAGTGCCTTTCTGTAGCTACAGACACTATCCTTGTCACAACACACAAAGACACAGATGACAGGTTGAACCCAGTAGCGGGAGCTTTATTGAAGAAGATACTTTTCAGGTTAAGTCAACAGTTATAAGAGGGATTGGTATCATAGCTTAGAATGACAGATTTCATGTTTCCAGGGAAAGTGCAGAAGGATTGCCACTCCAGCTTACTGAGTGTGTTAGACAATTCTGGAAGATTATTAGTGAAGCTATCTTTAGTGGTCGAAAGAATAGTTCTACCTGAACGATAACATGGTGTAGATTGAGTGACATTAGTTTATCACAGCAAACAAGAGACAAGGTAGTGATCTGAGATGGCATTGCTCTGAAGTAGAATTTCTATAGTATCAACATCAACTCCATGTGACAGAATTAAAGCTAGCACATGATTATAGCGATGAGTTGGTCCTGTCACATTTTGTCTGACTCCAAGAGAGTTGAGAATATTAATGAATGCTAATCCTAATGTATCAATTTCATTATCTATGTGAATGTTGAAGTCACCAACAATTAAAGCTCTATCTACATTAACTATTTTATCTTATTGAAAATGTGCAAATTCACCAAGGAAACCAAAGTATGGCCTAGGTGATCTATACACTGTAGCAAGGGCAAAAGACGACAGAGATTTTTTATTTATATCTGATGTGCCACATTAAGCATTATTAGTTCAAAAGACTTAAACTTATATTTTGTCCTCAGAGTAACATCAAAAACTTCACTGTACATTGCAGTAATACCTCCTCTTTGACCCTTCAGATGAGGCTCGTGTTTATAACAATATCCTGGGGGAGTAGATTCATTTAAACTAATATATTCATCCAGTTTAAGCCAGGTTTCAGTCAAACAAAGCACATCCAAACTACGATCTGTAAAAATTTAATTTACAATTAGTGCTTTGGTAGAAAGAGATCTAATGTTTAGTAGCCCTACCTTTATATGATGTTTATCTTAAATTTTCTCAAGTTTGACCTTATTCATATTGCTTCTAAATTATTTAGTGAGAGTTTTGTGTTTGGTAGTTTGGGGAACAGACACAGTCTCTATATGATATCTAGGTGATACAGTCTCTATATGTTGTAGTTAATTTGACCTGTGTGATGTCTCAAGGCAGATAGCAGACATTCAGATTAACCAGTTTGTCTGCTTCCTCACCTGGGCCCCAGTTAGTTAAATACTATCACTATTAATATTATGAGCCAAAATACTAGAGAGGAGAGCGGCACCTTCCCTGGAGGGATGGAGTCCGTCTCTCTTTAGCAGGTCAGGTCTACCCCCAATCCTGTTTCAATTCTCTATAAATCCTATGCTAGTCTCCGGACACTGTTCAGATATCTAGCTAGTTTTGTCTGTTCATCAATCAGAGAGGTGGCTCAGAAGCATCTGTGCGAGGACATCAAGGCTAAAGAACAGCTTTTCCCCACTGCATATTGGGCTACTTAACTGTGTACCGGTCAAAAGTTTTGAAACACTTATTCATTCTTTATTATTTTATTTATTGTCACATTTTAGAATAATAGTAAAGTCATCAAAACTATGGAATAAAATAAATGGGAATTATGCTGTGACTAAACAAAATCCAAAATAAATCGAAACAGTGTTATATTTTATCTTCATCAAAGTAGTCACCCTTTGCCTTGTATTTGCAGACACGTATTTTATCAACTAACTTCTTGAGGCATCACCCTGGGATGCTTTTTAAAAAGTATTGAAGGAGTTCCCATCTATGTTGGGCACTTATTGGCTGCTTTCTTTATTATTTGGTCCAAGTCTTAGCTAAAATAAATAATGAAATAAATGGTGGCACAATTATATTTTGTCCTCAAAAATACACCTTCAGATCAAAAGATTGTTAAGATCATGAGAAACATTTCAGTCAAGTGTTTCAAAAGTTTTGAGTGGCACACACACACACACACACACACACACACACACACACACACACACACACCTACTTGTTTTTGTGGTATAGAAGGACATTGATTGCCAAACAAGTTTGGTGGTGGTATATGGGGACAAACCTTTCCCGATGCCCTACTACAGTGATGATACAACTATCAAAAAAAAAATTTTAATCTGCAGATCACAAATCTGACTTCAAATGTTCTATACACACAACAGAAAGGAAAATATGACAATAGGATATTTTGGTGGTACACAAGGACATTTCCCGCCCATTCTAAAATGTTCCCGCCTATGACACAATTGTGATTTTTGGGGCCAGGCCAGATTATGAGGACACTCATTTTACAATACACAAATGTCATTTCAGTGGATTACAGGGACCAATGTGTTTTACAGGCACATGACCACACACACACACACACACACACCCCTGACGATATGGTTCATTACCAAGACTAAGGCGATTTAAGAGTACTGGAGCTTATACACAATACACAACTGCACTATCCAACATTACAGGGACTAGTGTTTTACAGGCACATGACCACACACACACGACAACACTGTGTATATTACCAAGACTAAGGTGATTAAAGAGAACTGGATCTTCAATACAATACACAAAAAAAAATTACATTACAGGGAGTGTTTTAAAAGTACTTTAATTGCAACACCATTTGGAACATTTTTCCAGATTTGAATCATTCAAAACTTTTCCCAAAAAAAAGACAAAACAGCCGTTTTGAAACAGGCAAATTTTAAAATGTTATTAAACAGGCATTGAAATGTATTGATATTAACTTACTGAACATGCAATGGATGCCAATCACATGAGAAACTTTTATGAGGGACCAACCAAAAGAAATGGCAATTCTGTTAGCATTTCCTCCCCTCATGTTTTTTCAAACCTGTATGACTTTCTATCTTCAGGGGAACACGCAAGGAGACGTTTAGCAGAATGTTAGGGCCAACCTCAGCAGGAATAAAGTTACGGACACGAGTTTACCGTATAAACACCTTCTGAGAGAATAGAGATACGGACACGAGTTTACCGCATACACACCTTCTGAGAGAATAGAGATACGGACACGAGTTTACCGCATACACACCTTCTGAGAGAATAGAGATATGGACACGAGTTTACTTTATAAACACCTTCTGAGAGAATAGAGATACGGACACGAGTTTACTTTATAAACACCTGAGAGAATAGAGATACGGACACGAGTCTACCGCATACACATCTTCTGAGAGAATAGAGATACGGACACGAGTCTACCGCATACACACCTTCTGAGAGAATAGAGATACGGACACGAGTCTACCGCATACACACCTTCTGAGAGAATAGAGATACGGACACGAGTTTACTTTATAAACACCTTCTGAGAGAATAGAGATACGGACACGAGTTTACCGTATAAACACCTTCTGAGAGAATAGAGATACGGACAGGAGTCTACCGCATACACACCTTCTGAGAGAATAGAGATATGGACACGAGTTCACTTTATAAACACCTTCTGAGATAATAGAGATACGGACACGAGTTTACCGTATAAACACCTTCTGAGAGAATAGAGATACGGACACGAGTTTACCGTATAAACACCTTCTGAGAGAATAGAGATACGGACAGGAGTCTACCGCATACACACCTTCTGAGAGAATAGAGATATGGACACGAGTTCACTTTGTAAACACCTTCTGAGAGAATAGAGATACGGACACGAGTTTACCGTATAAACCTTCTGAGAGAATAGAGATACGGACAGGAGTCTACCGCATACACACCTTCTGAGAGAATAGAGATACGGACACGAGTTTACTTTATAAACACCTTCTGAGAGAATAGAGATACGGACACGAGTTTACTTTATAAACACCTTCTGAGAGAATAGAGATACGGACACGAGTTTACCGTATAAACACCTTCTGAGAGAATAGAGATACGGACACGAGTTTACCGTATAAACACCTTCTGAGAGAATAGAGATACGGACACAAGTTTACCGTATAAACACCTTCTGAGAGAATAGAGATACGGACAGGAGTCTACCGCATACACACCTTCTGAGAGAATAGAGATATGGACACGAGTTCACTTTATAAACACCTGAGAGAATAGAGATACGGACACGAGTTTACCGTATAAACCTTCTGAGAGAATAGAGATACGGACAGGAGTCTACCGCATACACACCTTCTGAGAGAAGAGAGATACGGACACGAGTTTACTTTATAAACACCTGCTGAGAGAATAGAGATACAGACACGAGTTTACCGTATAAACACCTTCTGAGAGAATAGAGATACGGACAGGAGTCTACCGCATACACACCTTCTGAGAGAATAGAGATATGGACACGAGTTCACTTTGTAAACACCTTCTGAGAGAATAGAGATACGGACACGAGTTTACCGTATAAACCTTCTGAGAGAATAGAGATACGGACAGGAGTCTACCGCATACACACCTTCTGAGAGAATAGAGATACGGACACGAGTTTACTTTATAAACACCTTCTGAGAGAATAGAGATACGGACACGAGTTTACTTTATAAACACCTTCTGAGAGAATAGAGATACGGACACGAGTTTACCGTATAAACACCTTCTGAGAGAATAGAGATACGGACACGAGTTTACCGTATAAACACCTTCTGAGAGAATAGAGATACGGACACAAGTTTACCGTATAAACACCTTCTGAGAGAATAGAGATACGGACAGGAGTCTACCGCATACACACCTTCTGAGAGAATAGAGATATGGACACGAGTTCACTTTATAAACACCTGAGAGAATAGAGATACGGACACGAGTTTACCGTATAAACCTTCTGAGAGAATAGAGATACGGACAGGAGTCTACCGCATACACACCTTCTGAGAGAAGAGAGATACGGACACGAGTTTACTTTATAAACACCTGCTGAGAGAATAGAGATACAGACACGAGTTTACCGTATAAACACCTTCTGAGAGAATAGAGATACGGACACGAGTTTACCGTATAAACACCTTCTGAGAGAATAGAGATACGGACAGGAGTCTACCGCATACACACCTTCTGAGAGAATAGAGATATGGACACGAGTTCACTTTATAAACACCTTCTGAGAGAATAGAGATACGGACACGAGTTTACCGTATAAACCTTCTGAGAGAATAGAGATACAGACAGGAGTCTACCGCATACACACCTTCTGAGAGAATAGAGATACGGACACGAGTTTACTTTATAAACACCTGCTGAGAGAATAGAGATACAGACACGAGTTTACCGTATAAACACCTTCTGAGAGAATAGAGATACGGACATGAGTTTACCGTATAAACACCTTCTGAGAGAATAGAGATACGGACACGAGTTTACTTTATAAACACCTTCTGAGAGAATAGAGATACGGACACGAGTTTATTCTCTCAGAAGGTGTTTATACAGTAAACTCATGTCCATAACTCTATTCCTGCTGAGGTTGGCCCTAACATTCTGCTAAATGTCTCCTTGCGTGTTCCCCTGAAGATAGAAAGTCATACAGGTTTGAAAAAACAATGAGGGGGAGGAAATGCTAACAGAATTGCCTTTTGCTCACAAACTACTGCTGCCATAAGTTTCTTACTATAGTATGAAAAAAACAAGCATAGTAATAATCAAAATAGAGCAACATCAAATAAGACATGTAACTTTACTTGATTTGGGCTTTCCTTTTTAAACTAACTCCACGATTTCTGACAAAATCTCTGATGTTTTGAGCACTGCGCCTTGCCAAAACAGGATCTTCAGCTGTCTTACACTGCTGGCATTCAGTCAGTGTGGCCAGTTTCCCTTTGCTTATATGTGCCTTAAAATGTTTCATTACAGCGCTAATTTCCGCATTCGACCAGCACACTTTTTGTCCTCTGCGTGGGTTTTCAATTTCTGCCTCACTCTCATTCGCTGTACAGAATAATTAATACATTAGAAAGCTCCAACTATATGAGAGCACATGTACTTACAATGATGGCTGTGTTCCAAATTTAACCTCAGGTACCTTTCGAAAATTCAGTGGCTTCCTCGATGGGCATCTTCTGAACATCTGGAAGAAATCAGTTATATACCAATCAGGAAACTCGGATGTAACTTAAACTTACAGAACTCAGTGTTAACTGGTTATAAACCGGATATCTTGATGACATTACAAACTAAATATTCAAAATATTATTCTAGAGATTACATATCATCAGCCTGTTAAACAGCTGCTTTTTAAAACTTGTGTTCATCTGTCATTTATCTGTTTTTGGCGAACATGAAAACTATCAACTTATTGGTTGATCCTTAATTTCAATAATGTTCTGTTAGAAAAGTTGCAATATATGCACAATACAGTATAATTGTATTTATGCATTTTATTTAAGCCAATAATCTAATGAAAATGATGGGTTGAAATAATAATAAGTTTATGAACATGTTTGTTTGACACATACCAAAATCACTGGAGACACCTACAGCTCCAGCAGGAGCATCATCCTCAGACTCGCTCTCATCAGGATCACTGGCATCAGAATCTGTAATACTGATCTCATCTTGAAGAAAAAGGGAAATTTACATTTACATTTACATTTATGCATTTGGCAGACGCTTTTATCCAAAGCGACTTACAGTGCAGGTATTACAGGGACAATCCCCCCGGAGCAACCTGGAGTTAAGTGTCTTACTCAAGGACACAATGGTGGTGGCCGTGGGGTTTGAACCAGCGACCTTCTGATTAACAGCCCTGTGCTTTACACCCTACAGTGTACTCACTGGATGCATGGTACATCACATGATTTAAGTTTCCTTAAATCTCCCTATGAGTGTAAAATATCCACTGTACTACCTACACTAGGACGGACATGTCAAGTCATCTTCATTTAAATAGCATTCATTTTAACAATGTAGATTGTTTCAAAGCAGCTTCACAGTGATAAATGGATAATTTAAGGTAACCAGTCAGTGGATGGACACTAGGATGGACATACCTTCAATCTCAATGTCATCAAGCGATTTGCCTTGAATATTAGGAAGATGGCCCTTTTCCATGGCTAGCAGTAACTTCGATATTTTAGCCAGCTGAGTAGTGGCTTCAGGCAGCCTGTAATAGTCGCGATGGATGCGAATATCATGTCCTAAGAAATCTGCGACCTGATCTAATTCGTTGTTTTTCAGGTTAAGGATTTGGGAGAGAGTAGCTACATGCTTACGCAGATGAGTTGATCGGAGAAACTCTGGATTTTGAGCTCCACATTCACTTGCATAGACCCTAAGAGAATCTGGGCCACTGTAGTGACTCTGGGAGTTGGGCCTGGCAAACAAGAATTCATTATTGTCCAGCACTCCACATTCACTTCTCTTGCTGACCAGCAGTGTCAGGGCATCAACCATATCGGGTGAGAGAAGAACCGCAACCTTTCTTCCCCTTTTCCCCCCGATCTCAACTCGACTAAAATGGCTGCAGAGTTTCTGTTCAAACTTGCTCAAGCCCATGGCAACATCATCATGGAGAGAAGTGCTGTCCCTTTCTTTGAAGCCTTTGAGCGGCATTTTAGAGACCTCTCCGGCACGTCTGCGGTTGAAAATGATTTTGGCGAGCATTGCTTTGGATAGTTCTGCGTAGCTTTGAGGTGACCCAGTCTCATTTAGTTTCTGAAATGCCGTATACGCAGTCTTCTCAAGGAACTGGTGAAGGCACTGTACATCCTGAGTGAAAGGCAGTGTTGACGGCTTGTTAAATTTCGCCTCATTCAGTGTTACTAAAGCACTGTGCGAGATCATCTCGGACCTCTTTGAGGAGTATAGCTTTTTAAAGGTCTCTGTCAATGCGATCAGTTCCTTGTCCTCGGACATCAGTGCTCTGCAGTGAATGATTTCACAAATCTTATTCAAAGAATGCCCCAGTTTCAGTGCAAGGCTTGGACATTGGTAGCAGTGACTCTCGTCGTCAAAGCCAGACACCCTCTGGACCGCTCCAATGAGTCTGTGAAAATTGGCAGGTTTCACAGCTTCTTCAAGACTGTATATAGAAAACTCTCGACGCAAAGTCAACAACAATCTTCCAATTTCTCTGAGTTTTTGACGAATGTACTCAAATTTGGTAGGGTCATGTCCATGTTTGTTACAGAAAGACTGTGCAAGCTGAAGAATACTCAGGTCATTTTTGACAACAGCAGAAACGTCATCCTGCTTCATCACACTTAAGAGTTTCCAAACTCCCTGAGATATCTGCTGACTAATTGAAGCCATAGTTGCCAGACCCAAAACCCTGGTTCTCCCTTGGTTTTCACTGTCAGACGCTGGTTTTGAGGAACATCTTTTCAAATGACGCCATAGATCTCTCCGTACAAACATCCCTTTGCAGTACATGCAATGCACAATATGCTTTGAATTACGTTCTTTTTTTGGGGCCCGTTTTATTTTAAGGGAGCCCACGCCACACTGTAAAACGTCTGTGTTATGCTGATAGTTGCCCTTGTTCCTGAGTTTTTCCAGCATTGCTTTACGTTCTTTTGAGTGCACAGGGAGTGATAAAGAATGAGACGTATGAGTTTTCAGATGGTGTGCTAACTTGGACTGAGGTTTCCCGCAGATGTAACAATAGTTCTTACTATTTGCTGAACTGGAAATATTTGCTGATTGCTCACACTGATCTGCTTTGGACATACCGCTTTCTCTCCCTTCCTCTCTCAACGTTGCTGCTCTTATTGCATTCAAAAGCTTCTCAGTACTGTCCTCTCTGTTGTGTGATCGGGGTGATGACATAACATCTATTGAACTGTGTACCTCAGAACCTTGCTTTCTGGGAAGGTGGCATTCAGCTGTCTCTGATTCAATGTCTATCTCAACATCAGTCAACTGCTCCTCATGACATAGCAAACCAGACTCTCCATACACACATGCAGCTCCCTGTATATCTGAAAGGAGTTTAGCTTGATCACATCTTGCTGGTCTTGTTAGTTCAACTGAACTGTCTGTCTGACTCAGACTGTGGTATGTACTCCTCATCTGACTGCTCGTCTTCCTCTGAACTTACTTCCTATAGTCAATATATTTATGATTAACAGCAATAATAGAAAGTTAATTCATAAAACTGAGCAAACAATATAGAATCAAACATTCTTACCAGTGATGACTGTTTTCTTGTCCATTTGTGAAACTTTGTATAACAGGACTTGTGCCAAAAACTGGAGCACACTATGAGAGAAATGTATCAGGACATGTTCAGCTGTTAACATTTGTATTGTATTTAGGTATAGAATCTCATGTTAATTTACTATTACCCCCTTATTCTAATTAATAAGTTTTAGTGGTGTAATAGATCACAAAACTCAAAGGTTTGGAACATATACAGTTTTTGGTAACAGGATATTATTTTAAGATCGGCAAAATAAAATAAAAAAGATGTGCGTGCAAAGTAACTTTGCTTTACATATATTACTTTAAGCACATTTTAAGTACTTTTATACCACAGCAAAAACTACTGGCCTAACCAATAATCTGATAATCACCTGCAACAGTCATTCAATTTTGATCTTAAATGAATGATTCTAAAATGAATTAAGATATGTCATACTGGAAAATAGACATCATACTAACATTTACATCTCAGGCCAATTCACTTCAGTGTCGCAACAGGTCCCACACATTCAGCACATCT
Source organism: Moxostoma hubbsi (assembly GCA_032164185.1). Taxonomy (NCBI): domain Eukaryota; kingdom Metazoa; phylum Chordata; class Actinopteri; order Cypriniformes; family Catostomidae; genus Moxostoma; species Moxostoma hubbsi. The sequence continues at coordinate 9,246,129 of JAVLUX010000001.1, forward strand.
GTCCATGCTTGATATTGCTGAAGTGACCACGTCATGCTTACAGACCTGTGAAGAAAAACAATTGTGAAAGTGAAATCATAGTAGAAAAGGAATATTCTAAAACACACATGTAAAAATACATTGAGCTACATTGTTCATTAATTTGTTTAATTTTTTTGGTGAAAGGGAAGCTGTGGTCATATCATTAAAAAAATGCCACTTGTAATCATTAAAGAACATTTACATCACAGATCTTAAATGGTATTGGCTGATAAGCAGTAACAAATCCTTTAGACATTGTCTAATATTACTGAAAAGAGCTAAAAAAAGGCTGTGTGCTCTTCACTTTGAAACAGGGAGTGCAATAGACTATTTACTTAATTTCAATCTTTCACAATTTGATATGGACACCAAGCCATATCGTGCTTTCGACTAGTTCATTTGACCTAACCCTAAGCAATGGCACAGAACACAATGTCAAATACATTTTATGTTATTATGAAAAGTGTAAAAATATGTTTAGGTTAATTCGGTTCAAACTGGGGCAGGACAGATTAGACTGTGTTGGGCCAGCAGAGTAAAGGCAATTAATGGGAAACACTGTAAATAATTTGACTAAAACATGTAAATACCTCTTTGACTCCTTCAGTAGGTGAACAAAAGCTCTGCTCCTCATTTAACAAGTACTCTTTGACAGGTGGCATCTGAAAACATAATGAAAAAAGAAGGCTAATGTGGTGAAGATACACTACACTAATCTAGTATTTTCTAAAATGATGCAATGGTCTTTTAATTACCATCTCAACATCATTTTCAACACAGTCTTGACCTTCCAATGATATGTCTTTCTCAGGAGTCACCTGGAAGTAGAGAAAAGAAAAAAAGTACTAAACCCCATTAAAGATTCAGAGATTATCCAAATAAAGCCGCATCACAGACATACCTTTTCCAGTCCTTCGGTGGATACACAGACCCCATTAACACTGATTGATCACTGACAACTGTCAACTGAAAACAAGCTCACATTATGAATGATGTACTCAAGCAAAAGAGGGCTAATGATGCCATTATTAGATGATGCCCGAACAAATTCAGGTATGATGGCACATTTTTAACCACTGGGTAATTATAGTGGGCAAAGAAATCCATAGGTTACAGCAGTGACTTGCACATTTAAAAGAGGGAGAAATATTTACGTGGTATTCATGCATTTAGTTAAAACTATGAATATACAGTGAGGAAAATAAGTATTTGAACACCCTGCTATTTTGCAAGTTCTCCCACTTGGAAATCATGGAGGGGTCTGAAATTGTCATCGTAGGTGCATGTCCACTGTGAGAGACAGAATCTAAAAAAAAAAAATCCAGAAATCACAATGTATGATTTTTTAACTATTTATATGTATGATACAGCTGCAAATAAGTATTTGAACACCTGTCTATCAGCTAGAATTCTGACCCTCAAAGACCTGTTAGTCTGCCTTTAAAATGTCCACCTCCACTCCATTTATTATCCTAAATTAGATGCACCTGTTTGAGGTCATTAGCTGCATAAAGACACCTGTCCACCCCATACAATCAGTAAGAATCCAACTACTAACATGGCCAAGACCAAAGAGCTGTCCAAAGACACTAGAGACAAAATTGTACACCTCCACAAGGCTGGAAAGGGCTAAGGGGAAATTGCCAAGCAGCTTGGTGAAAAAAGGTCCACTGTTGGAGCAATCATTAGAAAATGGAAGAAGCTAAACATGACTGTCAATCTCCCTCGGACTGGGGCTCCATGCAAGATCTCACCTCGTGGGGTCTCAATGATCCTAAGAAAGGTAAGAAATCAGCCCAGAACTACACGGGAGGAGCTGGTCAATGACCTGAAAAGAGCTGGGACCACCGTTTCCAAGGTTACTGTTGGTAATACACTAAGACTTCATGGTTTGAAATCATGCATGGCACGGAAGGTTCCCCTGCTTAAACCAGCACATGTCAAGGCCCGTCTTAAGTTTGCCAATGACCATTTGGATGATCCAGAGGAGTCATGGGAGAAAGTCATGTGGTCAGATGAGACCAAAATAGAACTTTTTGGTCATAATTCCACTACCCGTGTTTGGAGGAAGAAGAATGATGAGTACCATCCCTACTGTGAAGCATGGGGGTGGTAGCATCATGCTTTGGGGGTGGTTTTCTGCACATGGGACAGGGCGACTGCACTGTATTAAGGAGAGGATGACCGGGGCCATGTATTGCGAGATTTTGGGGAACAACCTCCTTCCCTCAGTTAGAGCATTGAAGATGGGTCGAGGCTGGGTCTTCCAACATGACAATGACCCGAAGCACACAGCCAGGATAACCAAGGAGTGGCTCTGTAAGAAGCATATCAAGGTTCTGGCGTGGCCTAGCCAGTCTCCAGACCTAAACCCAATAGAGAATCTTTGGAGGGAGCTCAAACTCTGTGTTTCTCAGCGACAGCCCATAAACCTGACTGATCTAGAGAAGATCTGTGTGGAGGAGTGGGCCAAAATCCCTCCTGCAGTGTGTGCAAACCTGGTGAAAAACTACAGGAAACGTTTGACCTCTGTAATTGCAAACAAAGGCTACTGTACCAAATATTAACATTGATTTTCTCAGGTGTTCAAATACTTATTTGCAGCTGTATCATACAAATAAATAGTTAAAAAAAATCATACATTGTGATTTCTGGATTTTTTTTTTAGATTATGTCTCTCACAGTGGACATGCACCTACGATGACAATTTCAGACCCCTCCATGATTTCTAAGTGGAAGAACTTGCAAAATAGCAGGGTGTTCAAATACTTATTTTCCTCACTGTATGTCCATAACCATTTGATTTCCAGAGAGAGAGAAAAAAAACAATACCTTCTGCACATCTCTGGCTTCTGACTGGGAATGAGAGTTCACTTTAAGAGTGGGGGGTTCAACCTCACGGAGAGTCTACAAAACATAAAATTAGACATTTGAAACACTGGTCTAAATATGTTAGCAGCCTAGGTCGCAGAAACATCTTTGCTACATTTGCTCATATGAGTTGGTATCAAAAACAATTCCAATTCTAAAATAGGAGTACTTAAGGTCAGGAATTGTATACTAGTAATAAAATTAACATTTCAATTCCTCTGATCTATTCCTATTGCATTTTAATATGACCTTGAACTATTCAAGCGCTAACCCCATGTGTTGTTTTCTGTGCTGCACACACATCCAAAGCACACTCACACAAAGTGATCTTAAATGTACATTTAAACCAAAGACTCACGCATTGCTCTTCTGTGCTGCTCACACACCCAAACGACATTCTCAAAGAAATCCACCTTTTATACTGAATAGTATGTATGTGATACTGAAACAAGTATTTCTCAATTATCATTCTGCATCCTTCTGCACATGAATGGACAAATACACACACAAATGTCAAAATGTCCTTGTAAACAGACAGTTTTGTCTTAAGTGAATGTAACAGTTGAGAAAAGAAAACGCGTGTGTATCAGTATATTGGGTCCGTGCAGCTCTTAAAGTGACAGCAGCCCAATATTCCTGGTGCCGTCTTTTTAATAACGGTAATCAAACAAAAGACAGAGAACATTCAGTCGCTGTTTTTGACTGAATACGTTTGGTAACATGTGGTTTAAGTGGACTCGTTTTCATGGTAGGCCTACACATGTTTTTTAGTAATTTACACAAAATGTTCAACATTAAATATTTAGCTAACAGTCTGAAGTTACCTAGCAGCAGTGTATGTTAACGTTAGCTCAGTCAACACAAGGCTAACATCAAAAGGACTAGACAGAAAATATGATTATCCTGACCTAATTAACTGAATCAACTCACATCTTTCTTTTCATCCATGATGACATTAAAGATACCCGTTGTTGTTTCTGGCGTTTCATCGCTGTCTGTGCCGCAACCGCTATACAGTATGTGCTCTGGCAGGTCATTATAACGTTCAGTGAGCTATTTTACACAGGCTCGTTCCTGCTCCTCCGAGGCAATGACGGCGGGCGGTTAAAAATCACAACAAACGAATTTGAAAGTGGGGGGTGAACTTGCAATAGACAGTAAAAGGAACTTGCGCTCCATGCTTTCAACGACGACGCAAACGTGACGTATGGTTCTCAATCACACTGTGCTGCCAGGACCCGCCCTGCTCAGCTTGTAACGTTAGCTAGAGATGCGTTCCTCTCAACTGATTTCAACTACCATGAGTCGAAAATATTAAACTGCATGCAAAAAAAATTTCCCCTCATGGCTGCACGCCAGAGATCCGGCATGGTGCCAGAATACTTTAAGCCCTGAGGACATCATACGAACATGTTCCTGTTGTTTGACGTGACTGGAGAATCTCAGTGTGTGTGTGTGTTAGTTTGACAGAATCCTGGTCTATGAGGACACAGTTTTATGAGGACATCATACGAACATGTTCCTGTTGTTTGACGTGACTGGAGAATCTCAGTGTGTGTGTGTTAGTTTGACAGAATCCTGGTCTATGAGGACACAGTTTTATGAGGAGATCATACGAACATATTCCTGTTGTTTGACGTGACTGGAGAATCTCAGTGTGTGTATTAATTTGACAGAATCCTGGTCTATGAGGACACAGTTTTATGAGGACATCATACGAACATGTTCCTGTTGTTTGACGTGACTGGAGAATCTCAGTGTGTGTGTGTGTGTGTGTGTGTGTGTGTGTGTGTGTGTGTGTGTGTGTGTGTGTGTGTGTGTGTGTGTGTTAGTTTGACAGAATCCTGGTCTATGAGGACACTAGTTTTACCGGGACACTGGTAACTAGATACATTTGGACTGCACCCCGAGTTGAAGTGTTTGTATGAGAGTGATACAAGACAACGCGCCTGTGCCAGTTGTACAGTAAGTGATCAGGACTAATAATCATAATGATTCAATCATAAATAAGTGACATAACTGTGGCAAACACTCTGTTTCTGAGGAACACTGAAATCTGTTCTATTCTTTAAGGACTAACTCAATTATTAAATTAAATTCTTGAATACCTTTAGAGTCTTTTCAGTTGTCATCTGAAAGAAGTTTTTTTAAAAAAAACAAAATATTACTTGACAAATAATTACTATTGTAGAATTACTTATTGAAAGTCTATTTTAACCAAAGAGGCTACTTTATTTACCTTCTATTATGATTACATTTGATCTAACAAGTACAATTATGAGTTTTCAATATTGGCATGAGCTGTTCTTGAGATGTCCTCATAAAACAGGTGTAAAGCTACACACAAATTGACATACTGTAATCACCACACATTTAATGTAAAACAAAATAAAATCCATTATATTTGACCTTTAATATTTTTAACCTTTGAAATAATCCAATAAATAAAAGTTGTTATTGTAAAGGTTTACATACCTTGCATCGCCATGGCCACTCAGAATCACCATAATTATATGTGATCTCTTCACCAGCACAGATGTTTCTTATAGCAAATAAGCATAGATGAGGTTTTCCATCCACACGGATCGTCTTCATCTTGCTGTTTGGGTTAATATGGTCATCATTTACAAGTCTACCAAGAGAACCGTCATCTCGGGCAGCATCAACACTAAACAAATGAGAGTTCAACAATCAATAATGGAGTCTTATTCCTGTTAAAATGGTTGACATTAAAAACAGAATATCAGTTCTGAAAACCTAGGAACATCAAATATTATATTATTTGCTTTCAATCATTTAATGCTCATTACCCAGCATTGAAAATACATAACTGATAATTATAATATTATAACAAAATGTGCACCAAGTTATGCATTAAATAATCATTGACATGTCCACTTTCACATTTTGAATAGGGGTGGGAATTGGCAAAAATGTGACCATTCGATAGTATTGCAATATTTGGGCCATGATTCAATATTTTTGCGATTCAGCAAGTATTGTGATTCGATTCTGCGATATATTGCGATTCATGCCCCCCATATTATTCAAAAGCATTACAAAAGACGAGGAAAATAAGACTGCTCTACTCACTTCAAATGTCACATTTAATTCTGTGAACATTATCTTCTATACATTAACTGAAGTGCAAAAACTTTAAAACATCATAAAGTATGATCATTTTATACTTTGAGCAATGATGGAGCTATACTTGACTCTTCTTAGAAGCATATAAAACAAAAACAGTTCCTTGCTCCTTGAAAAAAAAAAAATGAAATGTAATATTGTTATAAACAAGGTTTATTTTTATTTCAGATTAACATTTGAGAGCAGCAATTTTATTCATAATGTCGAAATTAAACCCATGTAACGTTACTTGAAAGCATTGTAGCCTAAAATTCCTGCCAAACTTCCATGGTTACAGTTAGCGTTACTACAGTAAATCCATGGTAAATGTTGCTGATCTGTGAACTCTGGATAGTTCATTCGTGGCACAATGTTTCTTCCTGGTTTCCACTTCAGCGCTGTTTGATCCGTTAATAACAGAGACATGTGAATGCTTCTCACTAGATCTTGCAGTCATTCAAGATTCTTCAGTGGCGAATTCAAATGCTTTCTTTACTGGATGTCTTAGCGCTGTGTAGTAACAGGCTTGCTTGATCAAGACCGGCTCACGCTGCATTGGTTTAAACTGATAAACGGTCCGTGAAACACAAAATGACGAGTAGCTCAGTTTCGTTCCGCTTTCATTATGTTTGCCATTTGATGTTGGGCAATGTTGTGGTCGTGCCAGCGCGCACTTGCCACGCACCTACATTTAAAATAACAAAATTTTGGTCGGCAGGAAAAATGGTCCAATGAACCGTTCGGTTTCTTTGTGTACCGAACCGAAAGCCTCGAACCAAACGGTTCAATACGAATACGTTTATCGTTACACCCCAGTTTACATGTAGCGCGTCGATTTTGTGTGGCATAATGCAACTCTCCTTCTCTCTGTGCATGACGGCGAGTCGCGCGCCTTCACACTAGAGTTTAAGGTAGGTCACACAGGTACGCTGAGCTGAATGATCGCTTGACAGAGCGAAACTCAGTCAGTGTTCAGCAAGTGGAAATATCTATGCTAAACTTATACTTGGCATCTATATTTTCATTTTAATTTCCTGTAGAATCCACGACAACAAAGCACCGCAACAAGCGCTTCCTTGTGGATGTAATACGCGAATGTAAATTAGCGGAGTAAACTCTGCGAAAACCAGTGGAGAAAACCCGAAAGTAAAACAGCTAATTTTATAATTAAATATTGTGATACTTTGCGCTACTGTATCGATATAAATTGCGTGCGCAAAATATCACGATACTGAACAGAATCGATTTTTTTCCCCTCCACCACTAATTTTGAATATAATTATAAATAAACACTATTGCTAAGACTAAGTCTTAGGCATGTTAGTATTTTCACCCAAAATAAAAAATTGTTCCAAGCCAGTTATTTGAATATATTTTGCTGTATTGTGTCAGTAGGAAAAGTTTACATTTACATTTTATATTTGCACAGATTTATTTTCCCATTAACTAATAATCCAGTGAATCTTTTGTATTCACAACAAGTCTGACAACTGGTATGATGTGATCTCACCTTCATTGAGTCTGTCTGTGATTCAGGCCCGGCTGCAGGATGAAATGACTGCGGGGGCATGTGAAATTGTTAAGGGGGCTTAACTTTATACCATCAATAATACACACTGAGATCTCGCTTTAGATTAGAACGACAGATTTTTAAATGCAGCACTCCCTAAAACACTCCATATACAACTGCACAACCAGGTAACCAGAAACTGACTAGCAACGTTTAAACAACGTAATGATGATAGATCATGTCCTACCTTTTTAGAAGAGCTGCAGTCTCCTTGATTTGGCACTGAATCTCCTTATTAACCTGTCATGCCATTCTTTCTATTTGAATTTTGCAGTTAGATCACGTTCAAATGCCAATTGGATAAGTTGCGCTTTCCTCTGGTGTGACATGCTCCGTCTGTGCTGAGTGAACACATTAGTGAGGGTGGAAAAAGAGTTTTCACAGGTGGCAGTGGATGCCCCAAAAGTTATTCCATGTCTGAGTGCAATGTAAACCGTTGGCATTGCAGCTAGAGCACCCGAAAACTTTTGCAGTACATCCAGAGTGGTCCATTTATCCCTGTTAGAAAGAGCAGTTTCAGTCCGTATAAACTGTCGAGCGACAGTGAATTCAGCATCCACAATTCCTGTTTTGGTTAGGTCCAGGAGTGGTTTAACCGTTGAACTGTCCAGAAAGTCATTGCTTCCAGGGTCGAGAGCACACAGTGCTTTGACCAATTGGCTGTTACGCTCACTGAATCGTGCTGACATTTCTCCAATGACAGTATCCAAAGTACTGAAGAAAAGTCTTTTGCATTCTGTTTCATCTGCTTCTTCACTCTGTCCAATGGAACTTTCCACTACAAACTGCTCGAGACCCTTGGTCACGTATCTTCGCCGTTTGGAAGAATTCGCTTGTTGCCCGTCATTGCATTGGGCCCACAATGCTTCAAACTCACTGTCACACCGGAGATTCTTAATGCACTCGCAAACACTATGCACAAGTTTTAGCCCAGTGTACAGATCGGTTTCTTTGGCCTGAAGTATCTTGTTTGCAGGTCTAGGAGAAGGAGGATCTTGTGTACCATCAAAGCAATGAACTTAAAATCTGCTTCAGATACCGACTTCACCAAGCCTGCAGCCTCCAGCTTTATGTCTGTGCTGTACGCTCTGCTTGCGCGTCGCAAACCTATGTCAGACAAAAAATTCACAATGTTGTCATAGCTTCTTACTATGACAGACGCTGTTGCCAGGTGACCTGTCCACCTTTGATCGAGAAGTCTTTTCAACATTTCGCCATCGTATTGGGCAGCTACTGTTGGTTTCTTAACAAATTTATACAGGTGGTCACACACATTAAAAAAAATGCTCCAGTGCATTCTCTAATGACATTGCACGCACCACCACCAAATGTAACTGATGGTTGAAACAGTGAATGTATGGCACTTCTCTGTTCAATTTATCCTGTAGAATCTTTTGCAATCCCCCCTTCTTCCCCGACATCACGTTGGCCCCATCATAGCATTGACTTTTTTCTGTGCTCAGACCAGCACGTGTTAGCTCTGTTAAGACAACATTAGTTAACGACAATGCATCAAAGTGTTCAGTTGTTGCCACACACAACAGCCGCTCGTTTTTTTCGTTCAGGTAGCGAATGACGATGGAGATGTTTTCACAGCCTTTGGCATCTTGGGTACCATCTGCCTTTAACGTGTACCATGAATTTCCTACCTCTTTAACAATTTCCTCAGTTAAAAGTTCACTCATAAGTCCAATAATTTCATTTTGAATGTCATGCGATGTGTATCTGGCATTGGCAGGTATAGTGCTATGCACTTCAGCAAGTTCTGTGTCTTTTCGGAGAGTATATTCCATCATGGACAAAAAAAGGCCACTGCCCCCCTCTCCCATTGTGTCAAAAGCATCCAACGAACCCCTGAGAGGAAGCGTGTTTGAAACAAGAAACTCAATTATGTCAACAATTGCAGAAAAATATTTGCGATTTCTATCTAGCTGTCTCAAATTAACCAGAGTTGACACCTCTGTTCCTGCTGTGCTGCGTGATTCCTTCTCCTTCCACATCGCCATGCATTTTAAGTGCTCTTTTGCAGACGCATGCCTGGAAAATCCCTTTGAAGAATCCATTGCATGTCTCCAATTAGAGTAGCCACTTAGCGTGAAGGCCTTGCCAGCATTAGGGCCCAAACTGAACTTTCTACATGGAAAACAAAAGGCTGAATCGGAGGAACGTGAATATTCCAACCATTCCCTTCCTTTAAACCAACCACTGCAGAATGAGCGTTTCCTGGCATTGAACATACGACCTGGGTACGATTGCAGGCAGACCTGGACTGGGCTCTCTGTTCCGAGGTCATTAGGCAGCAGCAGCGGAGGTTGTTGGGGCTGAGACGGGGCTGCTGCATGGGCCTGGCTGTCCAGGTCGACGCTTGTGCTGGGTGCTGCTGGCTCTGAGTGTTGGCGCTCATCAAAAAATGCAGCTGCATTTTTATGGCTGTCATCTTCGTCAGGCTTACTCTCAATCACACTTTCAGTGTCCTTCTTCACGTCTGAAATACGCTGCATATACTTTCTTATGTCCATTGTTGAATATTAATAATAATAATTCACATTTTAGTTGAATTGCAACTGAATTGCTGATGTTATCACAAGTTTGCAACTGATATTTGCTCGGCGGACACCAGACACCGTATTGCGCGGGATCGGATTAAAACCACGCCCCTTTAAATTTTACTGACTGTATTTTTCCACTCACCTCGGGAAATAAGAACACACACAGTCGACAAAAGATAAGCCAGCATAATTTATTATGCATATATTAACCATTTCACACTTAAATATAAAGTAATTAAAATATTCTAATTGACTACCGAGAGTGGTTTTTTCAAGGCGACCGTTGTTCCCCCTTAATGTTTCCATGGCGACGCGTCATATTTGTCACGTGACACACCGCAGCCACAATAACAATGTATGACAGACAGTGTCGCTTTTATTTCCTTTTTCCTTTTTTATTCAAAATATTCACAAACTTACCATGTCATCATCTATCTGATATTCCGATTCTCAAATGTGTGTTAGTGAGTGTGTTTGGTCGTTTAAAACCTTTATAAATAATCTTGATCTATAACGTGAGATGGGGTAAGTTACCACCAATGTTTCTTTGATGATCCGCAGTTCAGAGTCCTGTCTGTCATCAGTTTCTCCCGAAATACATGTAAGAAAATGGCCGGTGAACTGTGAGAACAATAGAGTTAACTTTATAGTTACTTCCACTGTTTTTGTCTGTTATGAATAACACACGTCGGCAAATTATATTTGAATATATTGTTATTGCTGCTTCCACAGACATCATCATTGTGTATTTTACAAACTCCAAATGCATTGTTTTACTAGTGCTTATATGTATTTGAATGTATGAAACCTAAAATAAACATTATTACGTTGAAAACACTACATAGTTGTGATAGGCTATGACAGCGCTGAGCTCGTCCGTCTCTGGCTCAGCGCCAGCCAACACGCGAAAGCAGTTTGAATCTGGCAGTTATGTCACGTCAATGAACATTCTAAATCCCATAGCATATGGGACCGTCCGTACCGCTCAAAAGGTTAAACATTTTATTTGTATCCATGAATACAAAAATGAAACTGAGGGGGCACAAATCAGATCTGAGGGGGCAATGCCCCCTTTTGCCCTCTTGTGGCGCCGGGCCTGCTGTGATTACATGAAGAAACAGAAAAAGCTGAGATGGACTAAATCCAGAAGTTCCGCAGCAATGTATCAAAGACGCTTGAAGAAACTTTCCAGCACAGCTATATGACTGTGAAAAGTTTTAGGCACATGTGCAAAAGGCTGTAAAGTCAGGATGCTTTCAAAAATAATGCCATGAACATATTTTAATCGATCAATTAACCTTTATTAACTAAATCAAATCAATATTTGGTGTGATCACACTTTGTGTTTAAAACGGCTTTTGTCCAGGTACACTTGCAGTTTTTCAGTTAGATTTACAGGAAGGTCTCTTCAAGCACCTTAGAGATGTTTCCACAGTTTCTTAATGTAGCCTAACCCCAGACAGACTCGATGATGGTGACGTCAGATCTCCGTGTGGAGCACTGGCTGTTGTCAGACTCCATGTGCATATACAAATTAGGGCTGGCCGGTATATCGCGTTTGAACAATATATCGATATATTTTTTTTCTAACGATATGGAATGAGGCAATACCGTTTATATTGATACAGTAGCTAGCTTGATATGAGCACATCTGAAAAATACCGGAGAAAAAAATTGAGCTGCTGCAGTGAAAGTACATAGTACAATTTGCAGGATGTGATTATTTTTTTTTTTATCCAAATATTTCTTTATCCAAATAGAATACCGTAGAAAGTAACGAGATATTTATCGTATATCGCCATTTAACCAAAAAATACAGAGATATGAATTTTTGGCCATATCGCCCAGCCCAAAACAAATCTTACTGGATTATAACAATTAATGGCAAAATTAATGTGTGGAAATTTAAAATGACATTTCCTAATAACACATTAAAGCAAAATATATAAATAACTGGCTTAAACATTTTTACGGTGTGAAAATAATAAAGTGCCTAACACTTCTGCACAGTACTGTACACACATACATATATACACATATATATATATATATATATATATATATATATATATATATACATATACACACACACACACACAATACATGTACATACCAGAGGAGTTTTCCATCGTAACGAAACTCAAACAAGAATACTTTGAGGGCGTTGTGATATATTCTTTGCCTCCGCTCACATTCTTCTTTGCTTATGAGGTCTCCTCTGTATTCCAACAGGAAATCTCCCTTATCAAACTCAGTACAACTGAACACACCTCTCCCTACACAACAAGTAAAATCACTGTAATGGCATACAATTTGAAAAAAAAAAAAAAAAAACGTATTTAACTGACCTTTAGAATCATTGATAAATCTGCCATCAAGCCCTTCTTTGTCTTTTTTAAGAAGGGAAAACTGTATGGCCTCCTCCAGAGGCTTGGGCTTCCTCCTTCGCCGTTTAACTTCAGCCATTATATGATGTGCCTGCGGTCACAGAAAAAGACCCTCAATAATTCTGAATATTGCATTTCATTTGCAAGTTTGTTTTCAATATAAACATTGACAGTTCTATTGTTACAGAATATATGTTATTACATTCAGGGGTAATAAGAGCGCATCTTGAACAATCTCTTTAATACCCAGCAGAACAGCAGCACGTCAGGATACTGTACTGGGTAATAATATATTATATAATATTATATCCATCTCCCTCCTCTTCAACAGACGTCATGCCAATGCATTATTATGATGGATAGTCATTTATGTGCTCAAAAAGTTGCAGTTACAATTCTATTGAAATCGAAAACAAGTTAAAACGGACAAACATCGCCGACTCTCTATTGGCAATCTGTTGACAATCACTAACGTTAAAGTTATGCTAGCGCCGTTAGAATCAAGCGATATAGCTGCTTTCTGACTATAAAATGAGCAGCGAAGATCTTGCAAGACATGCACAAACAAGCCAGACTGACCCACAAGCGATTAAACAGCAGTATAACTTACCTTTCCAGTAATAGTTTCTTCAAACAGTCGCAATGGTTAAAAAGGGCCTTCTCGTGTGCAGTTTCTATCTGTACAACCTGGAAATTAAAGTGACGCATCACTACACCACTGATTACCATATTAATTATAATATAAACTTAAAAATAATATAAACACGTATTTAAATAAGCATCTATGATGTATGCCTATGAGTAAACAGTGTGTATATACTTATTATTATTTGCAAATAAGCTAATGAGATAATAGTCAGTTCACGTTTCTCTATTAAACTGACTGACAACTGCTTTCAAGTTATTTTCATAATTTATTATATGATATTTAAGGAATGTGTTTAATTGCAGGATTACTATGCATCACATATTTAATTCATAATCGATAAATTAGTGAGAATTATAATAATTACTTAGTATTTTGTATATTAACTCACGTGTATGCAACATGGTATGCAGCCAAGCGGTGCTGAAAGGAGCTCCGCCCACCGGCGCCATTTTGTTTTCACGATTTCCCGCCAACTGGTACCGATCTGACCAATCACAGGCCTCAAAGCATACACTTGTGTAAAAAAAAAAGCAAATTTTTGATGAGGCAGATGTAATACCAGGACCTGGCTACAGGGGCGACACTCTTGAAATCAGGGATACACTGTGTATGGTAAAATTTCAGGGTTTTGTGGTATGTAAGGACATTGCGCCAAAATTTGAGAGGGAGCTTCTGAGACATAGTAGATAGCGTTTACACTGTCGGAATTATAAGGACATGGCCTCTGTCCTCATAAACCCAAATGTCCCCGTAGTGCTGGTGCGTATTCAGGTCAAAAGTCCTCGTAAACCACAAAAACAAACACACACACACACACACACACACACACACACTCTTTCTGGCCCTGCCAGAAAGAGGAAAACATCCTTTAACCTGATGGAGGGTTAAAGGTTGTGTTGATGTAGTGACATTAGGGATCACCCTTGGGAGCCCCGAACACCTCTGATATTTGAGAAAAGGCCAATGGGAATTGGCGAGTGGAATTTGCGTGCTACTCCCCCGGACATACCTGTATAAAAGGAGCTGGCTCACAACCACTCATTCAGGTTTTGTTCTGAGGAGCCAAGACCGGGTCCCGGCCATTTCAGCGGGTAGTTCAGTGTTGTGGAAGGAGGGACAAAACATCTCATTCCCTCCATCATGGAACAGAGGTTATAAAAGTAACCAGGACGTTCCTTATCTGTCACTCACCTGATGTTGTGTCGATGTAGTGACACTAAGGGTCCCTATACGAAATGCCACAACTAGCTGAAATGTGTTACATGGACTGGTGGTGCAAGACAGGCAAACCATTGCATGCCTCGTAGACAGCACATAACCTCTCCCAACGCTCCTACAAGTGTCACGCGGTCCCCCGCACCTCTGGGACAAGTTGGCTGCAAAAAATGAGGATGGGCCATAAGTGTCCGCGTTGGGGGGGGGGGGGGCTACAAGACCATCGCCAAGCAGCTTGGTGAGAGGGTGAAAACAGTTGGTGCGATTATTCGCAAATGGAAGAAACACAAAAGAACTGTCAATCTCCCTCGGTCTGGGACTCCATGTAAGATCTCACCATGTGGAGTTGCAATGATCATGAGAATGGTGAGGAATCAGCCCAGAACTACATGGGACGATCTTGTCAATGACCTCAAGGCAGCTGAGACCATAGTCACCAAGAAAACAATTGGTAACACACTACGCTGTGAAGGACTGAAATCCTGCAGCGCCCGCAAGGTCCCCCTGCTCAAGAAAGCACATGTACAGGCCCGTCTGAAGTTTGCCAATGAACATCTGAATGATTCAGAGGAGAACTGGGTGAAAGTGTTGTGGTCAGATGAGACCAAAATCAAGCTATTTGGCATCAACTCAACTCGCCGTGTTTGGAGGAGGAATGCTGCCTATGACCCAAGAACACCATCCCCACCATCAAACATGGAGGTGGAAACATTATGCTTTGGGGGTATTTTTCTGCTAAGGGGACAGGACAACTTCACCACATCAAAGGGACGATGGACGGGGCCATGTACAGTCAAATCTTGTACAGTCAAAACACATGGCCAAGGCAACATAGGAGTGGCTCAAAAAGAAGCACATTAAGGTCCTGGAGTGACCTAGCCAGTCTCCAGACCTTAATCCCATAGAAAATCTGTGGAGGGAGCTGAAGGTTCGAGTTGCCAAATGTCAGCCTCGAAACCTTAATGACTTGGAGGAGATCTGCAAAGAGGAGTGGGACAAAACCCCTCCTGAGATGTGTGCAAACCTGGTGGCCAACTACAAGAAGCATCTGACCTCTGTGATTGCCAACAAGGGTTTTGCCACCAAGTACTAAGTCATGTTTTGCAGAGGGGTCGAATACTTATTTCCCTCATTAAAATGCAATTCAATTTATAACATTTTTGACATGCGTATTTCTGGCGTGATGACCACGCGATGTGTGCTGCGGCACCATGCCCATCTCGCAACTCGAGTCTGATGCCTGTGCTGAAGCGGTGTCATATGCATCAACCCGAGTGCCATGACCGCTGTCGCTGTCAAACAGAACCAATCAACACAAGGAAACGCAAGCCCATCTCCAGACTTTGCTGAAAGCGCTGGTGTCTATCTATTATAATTCAGGTTACCTGACTGAAAATCGAGTTAGACTGAATTAAGAATGAATGGTTCTTAAGGCAAGACCATTCTCAAGTCCATTTTGGTGTGCTCAATATTACATTTGTTGATGATGGCCAATGGCTGCCATGTTTCTCAATATATGCAACTGACCTCATGATCAGTGATGGCAACTTCCACAAAGACACTGAATACAAAGTCACTGCATGCAAATTTTGAAATGTATCAACCAATGTTTCTATATTCAGAGACACTTTCATATTGTTCACTGCTATAACGCCACCAAATGGCCATACCCCACAACTTTTTCTTTGTGTTCTCAGGTTGAGCCTTTATATAAGTGTGTAGAGTTTGGTGAAAATATGTAATTTCACTTAAGTTATATCATTTTACATAAAAGCAGGGATGACTTTTAAAATTAATTGGCCTGTTTTTTGCATTTACGAGCAAAATTTTGCCATGTTCTCCTTAAACCTAAGAAATTTACTAATGACACACTTCTTATTTTGGTTGGTTCATTCTGATCGGATGAAAGGATTTGATGCAATTCGCTAAAGTAATTTCAGAACCATTTTTGAAGTGGCTACAGGCCATAAGGCGAACCGTAGCAAATATGGTATCATTGCACTCGGCAAATCCTTTCGAACTTAACAAGACCATTCTTGTGAAAATAGATAACGCTACAAAGTTATAAGCTCACAAAGTTAAAAAAAAATATATATTTTTCCACCACTAAGTGGTACAAGACCCAAACTTATCAGGCACCTTCAGGGTATGGTCCTGATGACACATACAAAGCTTCAAAACGATACGCCAATGCGATCATAAAATATAGCATATTGTGACAAAATTCACAATACAGGGCTTCACCCCTAATAATAATAAAAGCAGGATGATCTTATGTTCAAGTCTGTTTGTGAAAAAGCAACTAATGAATTTTACTGTGGTTGTCTCTGCACATTAAACCAGGATAGGTGAAAGTATTTTAACATTATTAAAAAAAAAAAAAAAAAACACACCTCACCTTAAAGCAAATGTCTCATTTAACATACGTCAAAGTAAAACTGTGCAAAGTTTAAAATGACCAAGCATATTTCATGGGGCTTTTTCTGGTTTTGACTTTGATCGTCTGCTTCTTGCTTTCCAGTGTAACTGCTAAAGTGAAGTGTGAATTTACTGCTGTATTAAAGAGCCTATGAGGAGCTGTGATGTGTTTAAAAAGACATTTAGAGATAAGAGGAGGTTGCACTGTCTGTGTGGTATCCAGCTTTCAAAGCGTGAAAGCATGAGAAGATGACAGGAATGAAAGTGAAAACACAATGCTTTCCTGTGCAGTGCTGAAGCCTTTTATTTTGATAAACCCGTCATTGCACTTTGATCCACGAGTATGTCATTTTTCAAAAACATAAATTTTTCCTGCATACCTGCTGCCAACAAACATCATCAAGAGAAGCACACAAATGAATAAGAACTGTAAGAACTCATTTAATGAACTTTAGAGAAGATCTGTAGCACACACTTCCCAATATCTTAACTCATTGCATAATGTACAGTAAAAATCTAACAAATTTGTATTTTCTATGTACATTTAAGACTGTTGGGTTGATTTTAGATAGAACTACTCCCAATACTGCTAAAGTGACTCACATTAAGTATAAAGAAATATAAATTATATCCTGGGCCATCCTTTGTGCTGTGTTACCCGTGCAACCACGACAGGTCCTTCCCTTTAGGGTGCCCCACTGCCAAAGGATTTTTTTTTTTTTTTAAATAATGCATTTTAATGTTGCTTTGTTTAGAATTAATTATAAAATGCCATCTGAGCTACAAAGAATGCATCTTGAAAAAAAAAAAAATACCTTAGTAACACTCAAGCTGTTAAAACTCATATCCTCTGATAGGTAAACATTAACAGATGGATAACATGCTGCTGGATATGGTCCTTTCTCAATGATTAAGGGTCAATCCGAACTAGTTTATTGTTTCCGAAGACTTTGGCTGATGAAGGCTTTAGTTGGAATTAATTTATCATCTATGCATTCCAATTTAAAATAATGTTGTTCATCCTATGACCAAGATGACGCTGGCGGAGGTCAGCGAGGTGTACTTCGCAGTCTGGCTGGAATCTTGGTGGTTCATTTTGGTAAAGTCCATCCTAAATCTGGGGTGCAGGCATTGAACAGTGTCTTATCCATGTCTTATGGTTTGGAGTTGGCAGCAGTTCATCCTCTGTGATGTCCATAATAGATGACTGTCATCTGTCCTAGTATTTCCATCTAACCAGTGAAAAGAGGGAAAGTGACATCACTGATGGTGCACAACTATGCTCTCTCCGCTCACAAAAGTACCCACATTCTCCTCCACTGCAGTGGGGTGAGTAAGCGACAGTGGGTGTGGTGTCAGGTCTTGGAGGAGTTTATTTACATGTTCAAAATAAAGGAGGGTCTGGCATCTTCATGGTGAATCCGGGCTGTGTAGGAAGGGGGAGTGTCCATGAGATGGTCCAATTCAATGAGAATCTGCATTACAAGAGGATGCGTGACCAATAATAGAAGATCGAAACATCAACACTCACCTCATGGCTCAGTTCAAAGGATACATATTTTAAGGCTACATGTTTTTATTCCTCTTCTTATTACCTTATTTCAAAACATGTTAAAAAAATTTGGTTCGAAAACGTAATCAAAATTATTAAGACTATGTTACTGACCTTGTGTGACAAAGCAGGCGAAGAATGATGATTTAAACGCAGCTTTATTTACTAAAGAATAAACAAACTAACTGAAAACGAAACACAGGAAACAACAGGGATTATGACACCTTGAGTAATCTAGCAGAATGCATTACAAATGACAGTTTACAGCATAAATTCTGTAATCTGTAGTGGAATACATTTGAAAGGTAACCCACCCAGCCCTGTCAGTGATCAGTAACTTGTTATTCTTTGTTTGTTTCAGATTTGTTGCCAGGGATTTCCTCTATTTGTAATATTATAATTAATGTTTTTCTGATATAAGTGAATTCTGTCTTTGCTATGGTGGTTTTGTGTGTTTCAGTTAACTGTGATCCTACAAGAAGTGAGATGTGTACTATAACTTACCCATAGTAATGATACAAAAAAATTGCTGTTTTGCAAAATTGCTTTTGCATTTGTTTAAGTGTAGAAGATTTACATTCACATTTATGCTTTTGGCAGATGCTTTTATCCAAAGCGATTTACAGTGCAGTTTGTGATCAAATTTAAATATCATATACTTGTATATGATGTTTAAATATCATATACAAGTTTTAATGTTAAGATGACGGTAATTAAAGGAGGTAAGTAGGGCTTTGCATCCTTTAACTTGCCCATGCTTGGGATGGCCCTTACTGTTTCTACATTTACATTTATTAATTTAGCAGATGCTTTCTTTCCTAAATTAATTACAAATGGAGCTATCTGTTCTTGCTTTCTGGTCGCAGGGGGACGCCCTCGGCGAGCAGGTGGGGCGTGGGCGCGGTGACTGGGTGGTGCCATGGCATGATGTGAGAAACTGCCCCCATCTGCTTCCTCACCACCGAGAACTGCTGGGCAAAGTCGTCGATGGTGTCACCGAAGAGGAGGCGGGGGCATTGAGAAAACGTGACATGTCAACGCCATGCATCTCGACCGTGTTCAGCCAGAGGTGGCGCTCACGAGTGTGGCCACAGGTGGACATATAATTTGTAGAATGAGCAATATACAACTTATCACATAAGAAGAGAAGCAAAACAGTGGCCATTAAATATGATCTATGTGCTGTATTATTGTGCCTTAACTTTATTTGTGCCTAACCTGTAGTCCATTTCAACTTCTTTTCTAGGGCATGTTATTGCATGTTCTGCTTTCACCATTTTTTTTTTTAGCTTTTTCTTTTCATTATGGAAAGGTGGATTCAAGATCGTTTTTTTTTTTCAGTTTGTAACAATCTTGCACTGAGGTTATGTGTTTCTTGAGGGGAAATTGTGTATTAAGGCAGTAACTGGCCTTCATGTACTTACATGAACTGCCTGTTTATTTATTTTTTCATTGTAAACCAATTTTCTTCTGTGACTTTGACAATTCCTCTCACCTTGTGCTCTGCTGTTGGGACATTTGCGTCAAAAATGTGCTCATGACAAATAATGGAAATAAACAAGTTATTCCTGATGAATTGAGAGAAAGGCACCTGGGATTTTAGGGTTAAATTTGTTGATATATTAGTGTGTTGACATTGCCGGAGCTCTTTGACTTCCTTATATGCTGCTCTCAATTAAATTTTGCCCTCCTCCTCAAAATGGGTGGAGGTGATGGTGTCCTTGAGCATCCAACAACATGCACCTAGATTAGTTTCCAAAGTGCTGTGCCCCATTTCTGGGAAACAGCTCTGGGACCAGGAGAATGTAATCTCTCAACAAGAAGTCTAAATGTGGAAATAAGCATTTATGGATTCTTTTCATAAACACTCATGTATTATCCATGAAATTGTACATGTTGTGAGGGGAAAACCATCACTTACGTACATCTCAGTTTGCCTATGCATTACTTTCTCTTGAATTAGAGCTGGTTTATAAACTGTGTTATTGATATTATGGTGTCTTACTTGAACATGTTGTTGGCTTGTATAATTGAAAACACACCTATTATGTTTACTTATCAAACTCAATACAGATTCTCAATTAGTTTGTCGTGACCCAAAAAGTCACAGGTTTCATCTGATCTCTTCAGAAAATACTAAATGCTTATAATAATAATATGCAGCGAACCCATATAATTATGCATAGTAAGGATAGCAAAATAAATAGGCTTGTCAGCTGTTAAAAAGGAGGAGAAAATGATTCCCAAAACCTTTGTATTTGATTTAATGTCGCTGTGGCCATATTTTGTTTTACACTGTATCATTTCTTCATGATTTTCAATGATGAGGACAATTTGTCATCTCTACAACAGTCAAGCAAGTTTTTCAATCCAAAATACCCATGATAGGAGAGCATGTGCTATCCCTGATTTTTCTTAGCTACAACTTCCATAGTACCCCTTCTGTCACTCTCTCGACGTAGTGTCGAAGGAAGTGACACAAGGGGTCTTCTCGGACGCCGAATCGTACCTCTGAACCTGAGAAAAGGCCAATGTCAAGTTGGCAGACAGAATTTGCATGCCCCACCCCGGACATACGGGTATAAAGGGAAGCGGGGCAGCGAATGCCAGTCAGAATTTTTCTTCGGAGCCGAATGGTTGTACAACAAGCAGCTGAAACACACTCCTGTTTCACTCACCTTTATCAGCGAGAAGCACTGCTGTTGGATCAGCACGGCACATTTCCAGCTGGCGTCTCTCTCTCTGCATGCTGTGCAGTTTACGCCCCTGGGCACTTCGACAGCGCTTCTTTCTGTTTAAAAGAGTGTTCTCCTCATAAAAGAGTAGATCTGTAAAAGAGTTTGAGTTCCAACTCATAAAAGAGCAATACACAGCAGGCGTTGAACGTCCTTTTCAGGACGCGTCTTTTTAAAGATGTCTTTCTGCCTCTGTGTAGTTCCTGGATGCGGTTGATTTCTCTCCACTTCTGACAGTCATAAAAGCTGCCTTGTGTGCCTGGGCTGCAATCACATGCAGGCAGCGTTTTATGAATGGTTCATGTTCTCAGTGCGAGAACATAACCATGGCAACATTGCGGTCGCGGCTTTCTTTTGTCATGAGAGAAAGCCTCTTCAGCCGCCCCCCGCGTTGTTCCTTCATCCCACGGTATTGAGGTCGACCCGGCTGGTGATGAAGGCGATTTGGGGATGACCACAGGCTCGGTTTCGCCAGGTAAATCCCCATGAACCAACCGCCCCCCGGCACGCTTGTTTGCTTCTGTCCGAGGTCGGGAAGAGTGCGGCTCGCTTCCCGGCCAGCCGGCATTTTCCCTTGAGCCCCCGGAATTGGATGATGACATTGCCGATGAATCGGAGAGTGTCACAGCGGCGTCTGATGCTGATGACTCGCCTGGGCTGCCACCTTCGGGTGACTCTGCTCACCCAGTCATCACTGACCTCAAAAGTCTGCAGCACCACTGGACAGGCCGCTACCGCCCTGCATGCCATGGCTATGCCATATATGCCACTCAAAGATCTGCACCTGGGTAGTTCCAACCCCGATGTGCTGCAGGAACTGCGCTCTGCTCCAACCTCGCTCTCAGAGCTACGAAGATCACGGCCCAGGCACTCGGGTGGACGATGGCCACACTCATGGTCCAGGAGCGCCACCTCTGGCTGAACACAGTCGAGATGGATGGCGTTGACATGTCACGATTTCTCAATGCCCCCGCCTCCCAGCTCGGCCTCTTCGGTGACACCATCGACGACTTTGCCCAGCAGTTCTCGGTGGTGAGGAAGCAGATGGGGGCAGTTTCTCACATCATGCCATGGCACCACCCAGTCAGCGCGCCCACGCCCCGCCTGCTCGCTGAGGGCATCCCCCTGCAACCAGAAAGCAAGAACAGATAGCTCCGCAACCCGGGCCCAGCTCTCAGCACCAGCGTCGAGCACCTCGCAGGCGGCGTACGCCCCCCCATCTCCAGGACCTCCTCTCGGACCAGAAAAGCTCAGAAGCGCTTCTGAGACGGACAGCCCAGACAGTCGGATGTTCGCTCCGTAGATGGTTTCAAGACCACTCCGTCCCCCGGTGGAGGGCCGGGAAGAGAATCCTCCTTTTCACCTGCCGCACCGTCTTCGGGCTGCGGTACCCACAGAGTGATTCCCTCACTCCCTGGGTCATTTAGCCGTTGTGTGCCGTTCTCATGGCACCCCGGCACTACATATCTCCAGTCCTGGTTTCCCGGACGCAGCTCTCTCGCCTCTGGCCCCACGACTGTCCAACCCCGGCAGGCCAGCACTGCCGAATTTCAAAGACGCCCTCTCGGGACCTCTTCCTCAGTCTCTAACCCGCTCCCTGCCAGGTGTGCGGAGTAAGGTAAGTGCTTTGAGTCTTTCCTCAGCACCTCAGCCTCGGGACGCTCCTTTGCCTCCCGATGCATTATTACCACAGCACGCATCGTGTTATAATCACCACCGCCTGCCGTCAGACTTTCAATCCGTGGACAGACCTCTGCTTCTTGTGGGCCGGAGTTCCCTTGCAGCAGGTGTCCAGACACATCGTGGTAACCACAGACGCCTCTCGACTGGGTTGGGGCGCAGCGTGCACGCTGCCGCTGGCACCTGGAAAGGTCCCCAGCAGTGTTGGCACATCAATTGCCTAGAGTTGATGGCTGTTATCCTTGCTCTATGGAGGTTTATCCCACTAATCCGTGGCAAGCACATTCTGATTCACTCAGACAGCACCGTCACGGTAGCATAAATAAATTGCCAGGGCGGCGTGCGCTCTCGTCATATGTCACAACTCACCTGCCATCTCCTCTTCTGGAGTCAGCCGCGACTCAGGTCGCTGCTCGCCACTCACATCCCTGGCAACCGCAACACGACGGCGGACGCGCTGTCGCGACAGGTTTCGCCCAGCGGAGAGTGGAGGCTCCACCCCCAGGTGGTCCAGCTCATTTGGGACAGATTCGGCAAGGCACAGGTAGACCTCTTTGCCTCCCAGGACAACTCCCATTGCCCACTCTGGTATTCCCTGATGGACGCTCCCCTCGGGACAGACGCGCTGGCACACAGCTGGCCTCGGGGCAAGTACGCATTACCCCCAGTGAGCCTTCTTGCATCGGCGCTGTGCAAGATCAGGGAGGACAAGGAACAGGTCATCTTGGTGGCCCCCTACTGGCCCACCCGCACCTGGTTCTCGAAACTCACGCTCCTCGCGACAGCCCCTCCCTGGAAAATCCCCCTGAGGAAGGACCTTCTATCTCAGGGACGGGGTACCCTCTGGCATCCGCACCCAGACCTCTGGAATCTCCACGTGTGGCCCCTGGATGGGATGCGGAAGATCTAGTAGATCTACCACCTGCTATCGTAGATACGATCAATCAAGCCAGAGCTCCCTAAACCAGGCAACTTTACGCACTAAAGTGGCGTTTATTCGCAAACTGGTGTTCTTCCCGAGCCGAAGACCCACAGAGATGTGCAGTTCGGTCAGTGCTTCTATTCCGATCAATAGCAAGGTAAAATAGAGGTCTGGATAGTGAAGCATGCAGAGACTACAGTGGAATCTACAGATTAGGGTGTACTTGTGCATTCATGGTACCACTTATAGCCAAAGCATGTATGAGCTCTCTGTTTATGTCATGATCTTTCATTCAAAAAATGATTTTACAATCACCATAGTAATTCTCAGTTAATGCAATCACATACTGTTTATTCTAATTAGTATTTTATAAGGCAAACATCACTAGTACTATTTAAAAAAAAAAAAAAAGAAAAAAAAAAACCTAACCTTAAGTAATTAAACTTTAGCACAGAACTCATCCCAGACCACAAATGGAGCAACTTGAAGAGAGGTGTGCTACTTAAAAAAAAAAAAGAAAGAAAGAAAAAAAAGAATATCATGCTCTTTTGACTAGCAGCCACATAGTTACCCTACCAAAAACCCTGAATACCCTAGCAACTGATTTCTCATTTCTGTGTTTTTCTATGCAAGCCTGTTTTGTTGTTCATTTCTTTGTTCACTTGGTTGTAACATGGTTTATCATTTGACTAAATTCATGATCAGAGGCATTCCTCTGACCTTAACATACTGTAAATTGCTGTGTGCCTTCAAAATCATGAACAACCAACAGTATGTGTAACGATCCACACCGTCTTTGGTTTGTTTACCTTTTTACTTTTAGTTTTTGGCACTTTTTATGTTCCACATTGTTCTTTGTTTATGCACTCTTTGAGTTTTGGCACCTTTTATGTTCCGTATTGCTTTCTGTTTTAAGCACTCTTATTTTGAAGTTTTGTCATGTCCTGTCCTCCCTCCTCGTCCATGTGTCCGCTCCCCATTGGTTTATTGTTTAACTACTTTACTCTCTGTTCTAGTCTTGTCATTGGTTTTAGTTAATTACCTCTTCACCTTGTTATTAGTTCTGATTGTCCATTGGTTTATGTTTTCCCTTGTTTTGTATTTTAGGTCCTGATGTTCACCTTGTCCTTGGTCGGTCGTTCTGTAATGAGGAGGTCAGACGAGGGAGTAAGGATCCAAATGCAGTTTTATTAAATAATCAGAAAACACAAAGGCAGGAACAAAAGAAACCTCCACGAGGGGAAAACTAAAGAAATGAAAACAAGAAAACAACACGGGGGGTTTTGCAAAGAGGGCTTAGGCAGGAACACGGAACAAGGCTGGATACGGGACAGAGCTTCAGACATGGAACATCAAACATCAAACAACGACCGACAAAGGACAAGGTGAACATCAGGACCTAAAATACAAAACAAGGGAAAACATAAACCAATGGACAATCAGAACTAATAACAAGGTGAAGAGGTAATTAACTAAAACCAATGACAAGACTAGAACAGAGAGTAAAGTAGTTAAACAATAAACCAATGGGGAGCGGACACATGGACGAGGAGGGAGGACAGGACATGACAAAACTTCAAAATAAGAGTGCTTAAAACAGAAAGCAATACGGAACATAAAAGGTGCCAAAACTCAAAGAGTGCATAAACAAAGAACAATGTGGAACATAAAAAGTGCCAAAAACTAAAAGTAAAAAGGTAAACAAACCAAAGACGGTGTGGATCGTTACAGTATGCAGTATGTGTATGTAGCCTTTCATTATCTCCTACACTCCTATTACACTTTCTTTCCACATCATATTCTCTTCTACCCTTAACTTATGTGTAACATGCACTAGTGCACTTTATGAAGGACAGACCAATGGGAGTATCATGACACATTATCTGAGTTTTGTGAGATTCATAAAATAGATTAAGAAACTGGAAGGGCAAAATATGCTGCAACATGGCCATCGCATTAACTGCACTCATCAAAAAACTGAGAATTGCATGTGGTTAGCTCAATGGCTTTTTAATCATTGCTAATGTAATTACAGCTGGTGTTTTGGTAATATTCTTTTAACACTCACTTTAGAAAGCTGGTCATATGGTGACCTGTTAGACTGCTCAGTTGACATCAGTTATAGTTTGATGGCTGTGGACATCTCATTTTAGAATCAAACCTAATCTGCAGAAAAATTACATTGCTGCTCACTGACCTAGCTGCATGCATATGAGGGTAAGGAGAATAAACAGTGCATGAAAAGCTTAATTTCACTCTCGTGTCTCCAGTAGCTTTCTTGCAATAAACAGCTTGTAAACGATAATTTTCATTCAAATGTTGGATGTGTGACATAGTTTCTTCGGTTTTGGGAAACAGTCAAATTATATTTTATTAACTAGTCAGTAATAGGTTTATTTCTCCAATAATGCCTCATAATGTGGTGGTTAAGCAGTAAGTTATGTCGTCAACTCAATGCTTAACCACCATAGTATGAAGCATCAGTGGAGAAAATTAATTAACTAGTCACGACTGTTTACCAAACCGTAGTAACTATATTGCACATACATCGTTCTAACCATGTTGGTTCAACAACATAGAGCTGTTGTTAATGACGTTACACAGGGGTGGAGTAATAACTTAAATTATAGTAACTCATTTACACATACAACAGAAAGACCCTTAATGTGAGAAAAGGAAATCGGTGTGTGTTATGTGGATTGTAGGTACACAATAACCTTTATAGGAGGCTCGCACAAGGAACACCACAGTGTGTCGGTTAAACCCACGGCTTTATTCAATCCCCCCTTGCAACAACAACCTGCACAAGGTTCCTACCTACGTAGTTACCCTGATATTACATCCCCCTTTCTAAACAAAGGACAATCCTTGTGCAGATGCAAGACTAAACTTTAAGAGCATTTCAAACTGTAACATAAGGCTCTTCCGATTACTTATTATACTGTAAAATATAATCTCTTCCATTGTTAAAATGTCATCAAGATCAGTAACAGTAATAACACACAATTATGCTTCTCAACCTTTCCCATACCATACAGTTATGAAGCACTTTGAACATGTGCTTCTGTAAACACCCAAAAATAGCCACAATCAACTACTACTGCCCTCCCGATAAGTGCCATTCCTAAGAGCAAACAAAGTCTTTCAAATACGATGGAGGATTCCTTATTCGAGCTGGGAAACGCCTCTCAGACGTTGGAGTCTGTTGACTAGCTTCACACCGTCCTCCTGGTGTGACAGGTGTGTGTGTGGTGTTTGGAACCGCGCTCTCTGATTCTGGCTCAGTTAAGCTGGCAGGTTCTTCAGGAGCCACAGGGGTTGGCGAAAGATGGTATCTGTTTCTTCGCAGAGTGCCCCCGGGCGTCTGGATGATGTATGACCTAGGCGTGTCGGCAGTAGACACCACAGTGCCTTTTTCCACTGAATCTTTAACCCACACATGATCACCGGGGTGAAGATATGGCATGTTACGTGCTCTGTGTCTTCGGTCATAGTTCTGTCGCTGTTTTTGTCTGTACTTTTTTTCTGTCCTTTTCAGGTTGTCCATGTCTTCGCACCCTGGGTTGAGCTTGGAAGAAATGACTGGAACTGGCGTTCTTATTTTCCTTCCCATCAGAAGCTCGGTGGGACTGTATCCATTCGCCAGGGGAGCAGCCCGATAGGCCATCAAGGCAAGATAAGGGTCGTTAGATTTCTTGAGGAGACCTTTGATCATCCTCACTGCACGCTCCGCCTCCCCATTGCTCTGTGGGAAACGGGGACTGGATGTTACATGACTAAAACCCCAATCCTGTGCGAACTGTCTGAAGATCTCAGATGCAAACTGTGGGCCGTTGTCAGAGCGGACCACTTCAGGTATACCATGACGTGCAAAAACAGACTTGAAATGGTCAATTATCGCTCCAGACATTGTGGATGTCAGTTTAGCTACTTCAAAATATCTGGAGAAATAGTCCACAATGACCAGGTATTGTTTGTTATCTATCTGGAACAAATCTGCTCCTACAGTGGACCATGGTCTTGGCGGGAACTCAGTAGACATCATCGTCTCTTTGAAATTTACTCTCTCACGGCTACATACATCACATTTCTCTATCTTTTGTGTCAGCTCTCTGCTGAGCCCTGGCCACCACACTGAATATTTAGCTCGCTCTCTGCATTTAGTTATTCCCAGATGGCCCTCGTGCAGCTTGGACAGGATGTCCGCCCTGAGTGATGCTGGGATGACTATCCTGCTACCATACAGTAGTAAACCATTTTGGACTGTGAGCTCACCTGAAAATGGCAGATAGGGCTGGAACACTCTGTCGATAGAAAATTTGTCTGGCCATCCTTCGACATAGAACTTCTTCAAGTGCTTGAGTGTGTGGTCGTCGTCCTGTTGTTTCTGAATTTCTCTTAACCTCTTTTCTGTAGCTGGGAGACTCGCTATGACGGAGTCAACATATAGATCGATTTCCTCCTCTTGCAATCCTTCTGCAGTGTGCCTGACCGGAGCTCGGGACAGCACATCCGCGGTTGCAATGTCTTTACCAGCTACATGTGATATGGTGTAGGCAAACCTCATTAGATGCATGCGCAAACGCTGTATGCGTGGAGGAAGTTCATCTAAGCGCTTTGAGCCTAATAGAGGAATCAGGGGCTTGTGGTCGGTTTCAATGTGGAAACTCTTCCCTATGAGAAACTCTGCAAACCTTTCGCAGGCCCATGTTGATGCTAGCGCCTCCTTCTCGCTGCTCAGTGCTGCTGAGAGCTCTCGAGGCATAAGCCACAGGTTTCCACTCTGTATCTGTTTGTTGCTGGAGAAGAACGGCACCCATCCCATATGAAGAAGAGTCAGCGGAGACAAGCGTTTCAGCGTTAGGGTCATACAAAGCAAGCCCTGGGGGTATCGTCAGTTCTTCTTTGATATTATCGAAGGCCTGCTGTTGTTGCGGCCCCCAGGCCCACATACTGGACTTCCTCAGCAGGTCCCTGAGTGGTCGCGTTCTCTCAGCCAAGTGAGGCAGGAACTTCCCCAGGTGGTTTGTCATCCCCAGGAAGCGTCTCACCTCGCTGACATTACTGGGCGCTGGCATGGCTTTTACAGCGCTAATTTTTTCAGGATCAGCGCTGACACCTGATGCCTCAATGACCTGCCCCAGGAACTTTATCCTGTTTTTGGAAAACTCACACTTGTCGTTGAGTGTCACACCCGTCTCCTGCAGACGTGACAGTACTCTCCACAGCCTCTCATCATGTGCCGTCTGTGTGGCTCCCCATATGAGCACATCATCCATCTGACACAGAACACCCTCTAGGCCCTCCAGGATGCGTGACATGCGCTTCTGGAAGTGTTCCGGTGCTGACGAGATTCCAAAGCACAGGCGATTGTAACAATAACGCCCGAACGGAGTTATAAACTTTGTTAGTAAAGATGACTCCTTAGACAGTGGAATCTGCCAAAAACCTGCGTTGGCGTCTAGCTTTGAAAACACTTTGGCCCCAGCAAGCTGTCCTAAGGTGTGTTCCACTGAGGGGAGGGGGTGCTTCTCTCTCATAACCGATTTGTTCAGCTCGGTGAGATCGGTGCATATTCTCACCTTACCCTTATATTTCGGCACCACCACCATAGGTGCACACCATTCAGTGGGC
This sequence comes from Moxostoma hubbsi, assembly GCA_032164185.1. Lineage (NCBI taxonomy): Eukaryota > Metazoa > Chordata > Actinopteri > Cypriniformes > Catostomidae > Moxostoma > Moxostoma hubbsi. Next base: position 9,275,458 of record JAVLUX010000001.1, read on the forward strand.
CCCTCCACCTTTGAGATAACTCCCTGCTGCTCCATACGGTCCAGCTCCTCGCGGACCTTTGGCAGGAGTGGGAGGGAGATGCGCCTGGGAGTTGAGAGGGAGAAGGGCTGAGCGCCTGGTTTCAGTACTATGTTGTACTCGCCCTCCATTTTGCCTAATCCAGCTAACAGCTTTGGGAACTCCCTTTTTACTGTCTCTTTGGAGTCTAGGCTGATGTTATTTATTCTGGCGACCAACTGCAGAGCCACTGCAGCAAGCCCGCCTAGCAGTGGTGTGTACAGCCCCTCCACAACGTATATTTCCTCTTCAATACTTTTGTTGTTTTTCCTGAGAGTGGCTGTAAACTTGCCCTTCACATTCAGACTAGTCCCTCCTGGCCCCAGCAGAACCCTCGTTGGCCTCTGTAGCCCGCTGAACTGACCCTGGTTGTACAGCATTTCAGGTATTGCAGTGACATCTGCGCCAGTGTCGATTTTAAAGCGTGCATTGATATTCTCCACCTGTATGTCTGTCAACCATGGGCTGCCATTTGCATCCGCTGACAGTGAGCCCAGAAATGCAACTTCCTCATCAGTGTCCTCCATCACTGTAGCTACATGCATTTCACACATTCTTTTGGTTTTGCACACTCTGGCGTAATGTCCCTTTTTCCTACAATTATTGCACATTACCTCTCTAGCTGGACATTGCTGTAGGCTATGCCATCTTGAATCACCACATCTTCTACATTGTGTTTGTCTTTCTTGCTGTTTTTTATCTGTTTGCTTGTGTTGCGGCTTGGGTTGCTTTGGACGCGCGCTATTGCGCTGCCGCACGTGCACGCTGTCAAGCTTGTTTGAGATATCCACTTTAAAGTTCATTTTTAGCATTTCTTGTTGCCTCTTTACCTGCTCGCTTTGTCGAGCTTTGTTAATGGCTTTCTCTAGAGTCAGTTCAGGATCGAGTTGTAGCTGTTCTGACAAGCGTTTATCTTGCAGACCCACAACAAGTCTATCTCTCACCATTTCGTCATGCAGAGCCCCGTATCCGCAGTGCTCCGCTAAACAGTGCAGCGCTGTGTGAAAGCTATAAGCCGACTCACCCATTTCTTGCTGCCTCAGGTTAAACTTTGCCCTCTCGAAGATCACATTTCTACGTTTAATAAAGTGAGCATCCAACTTCCTCTTGACTGTGTCATTCATACTCGCTTCCTCTGGGCTGAGGTGCAGGGAAACCAGAATATCCTCCGCCTCCTCCCCCATTGTGTAAATCAGTGCATTTACTTGATTTTCGTCCGCTTGTTTCTCCAATCCGGATGCGATGCGGAATCTGTCGAAACGTTTAATCCACTTAGTCCATTCTTCGGCTTTAAATGTGAACTTCTCAGGTGGAGAGACTTGAAACCGGCGCCCCCGTTATCTCTGACTTGTAAACGTCCGTTAAGATAAAGTTTTCACTTCTGACACCATGTTATGTGGTTTGTAGGTACACAATAACCTTTATAGGAGGCTCGCACAAGGAACACCACAGTGTGTCGGTTAAACCCACGGCTTTATTCAATCCCCCCTTGCAACAACAACCTGCACAAGGTTCCTACCTACGTAGTTACCCTGATACTACAGTGTGCACCGTGTAATGAGACAGATGCATTGCCCGCCGATGCAAGTGCCCTTCGGAGGCTGATTTATCCGGTTTGAAACTCAGCCAAAAACGACACTTGTGTATTAACATGGACACTGAAGCCATGTTCTCCAACAGAAACCGCATGTGTTAAAGCAATCTTAACAGCCTTTAATTCCTTAAATGTCTGCATTTGCATTTACATGACGCTTCAGAAAGCTGCTTTCTGCAAACCCCAGAATAAGTCTTTTTTTTTAATGCATGTAAACATCGTCAAAGTGTTGACAGAATGAAAGATGTATATGGAACAAAAGATATAGAAGCCTCAGTGAAGTGAAATGATGTACACACAGCAAACTAACAAGGAACTATGCTTTAACCACAGCAGATGTTTGTTGGAACTACGGTTCCGGGAAACACCAAGTCGTTGAACTATGTCGGTAACGATGGAACTTACAATCATAGTTGGATGCTTTTGGAAAGCGCACCCCTGGACAGGACTCAAAACAAACAGGAATTTTGGTAACACCTTAGAATAAGGTTTCATTCATTAACATTAGTTAATGCATTAGGTATCATGAACAAACAATTAACAATATTTTTTTTTTTTTACAGCATTTACTAATCTTTGTTAATGTTAGTTAAGAAATGTGCAATTGTTCATTGTTAGTTCATAGTGCATAAGTAGTGTTAACAAATATAGCTTTTAATTTAAAAAAATATTTTTATATGTTGAAATTAACATGTACTAAGATTAATAAATGCTGTAAAAGTATGGCTCATTGTTAGTTCATGTTAAATATTAACAAAAGGAACCTTTTTGTAAAGAGTTACCAGAATATTTATAGTGCCAGTGGGACACAGTCTTTATACTTTGAGAAAAATGTACCAATAAATGGCTTTTTATAGCTGTGTGTCACGTTTTGTCTTCACCTGTTTCATGGACTCTTATTTTGAAATTCTCTCCCTCACTACATTTCCCAGAAATCACTGCCCTAATCACTCCTCCATATTCCTCACCTGTGTGTCATTCCCTCGTTTAGTTCTAAGTGTATATATACCCTCTTGTTTTGTCAGTCTGGGTCAGTCCTTGAATGTTGGGACACTTAAGTGTTTTGCGCTGCTCCAGTGTTAATTATTAAAGGATTTAAAGTACCTACTCCTGCGTCTCCTATCTCCTTGAGTCCCAGCGACAACCTAAAGTTACACTGTGTGAGGGTGCATGTGTGTATGTGTGTGTATATATATTTATATATATATATATATATATATTTTTTATCATTTAAAAGTAAATACATTTATTAAAATAAAGTGCATTGTGTCCAAATAATTTTTGGGGTCACTGCAGTATGTATTTAATTCTGTTTGTTGTCAAAATCAGATTATCAGTCATGCAGCAAATTATTTGATTTTTAGAATCACAGTGTTTGATAAATTTAGCTAATTATTCAACTCCTGAAACCATCAGCCACTGTTAATTCTGTTCAAAGGCACTGTCTTATGTATTTGCCATGTACCGCACTGCTGTAGCTATCTGCTTTAAAATCCTTTAGCATTAAATAGCATAATTTAACCCACTGTACCTCTGCTATTGCAGGCTCTTATGAACTGGAGATGACTGCACTGATTTATTAGTTATACTTAGGTTTAAAAATAATAATATTAACAGCCATTTCTTGCTAAATAATACAAAGACTATGCACAGTTTAGTTTAAACATGCATTTGTTTTATCTGTCGTGAAATCTGTAGGCAATGTGGTAACAAACTGACAATTGCAATTACAAAAACATAACATGATCTTATGCAGGAATGGCAGAATTCCTGAATAATGTAATATTACAGGTGACACATATATGGAAACATAGTTGGACAAATAACCAGAGACAATATTGCCTGAGATGTACCACTGATATTAAAATGAATTTTTACACCCAACAGATATAGAAAATTAAGTCCTGCCTTACAGGTAAACAAGCCAATCGCCTGTTAGAAACAGACACGCATTATCCGAACCAGCCTTTACCGTTTTTTGGTGCAATTTTACTGCCTATTCAAAATTTTGATTTCAACAGCTCGAATCAGTGGTGCTAATGAGACATTTGTGAACATTGGCTCACCTGCTGATGCACTGATTAGCTTTCTGTAAATTGGTAATGTTTATTAAACTCATCTCGTCTTTGGATGCGTGTTTGTATCCATTTATTTTTGTTCTCTTTTAACCTGTTGATATGCACCCCTTTTTGAGCACAAACCATAAAATGACATACCTGAACTTAAATGGTTGTATTTACTGGACCCTGAAAGAAGACACGTTGGGCTTTATTTCCAGAATTAATAGAATACAGAATTAATATATGTTGTTATTTTTTAAATTTAGAGAAGCTGAAGTTTATAGTAATGGAAATATTTTGTGCCGAACATGTTTTTATAATCTAAAAAAACAATAATGAAAGTGCCAAGACAACCCAGAAATACAATGTTCTCAAAGCCACAATTCTAAAGAAGTTGTTTCAAATTTGAAGATGATCTAACAGAAAAATGAGGTTCCTGCAAGCTTTTTCTCTGAAAATCACTGGAAGGGTACGGAGTAAAATTAAGGCTCCACCTTTCAAGATGACACAAAATCTGACTGCACTGCTTGGCTATTATGAAAACTATGCCGCAATTTTAAAAAAACACTTGAGACATGCTAATTTTTTTTTTTACGAAACTCTAATATACAGTTTTACAACATGAATGCTGCTCTGATTGCAGGAGCGCTGTTGCGGGAACAGGTGTTGGCTCTGGGACAGTCTACAGGTGTTGGCTCTGGCTCATTAAGCATAGCAGACATGGGCACTGGCTCATTTACTGTGGCAGGTATGGGCACTGACTTGTTTACTGTGGCAGGCATGGGTGCTGACCCATTTACCACCATTCACCACCATGGTCGTTGCCGCTTGGAGGGTTAGCCCTGCCCAAAATTAATTTGGGGGGATGTTGGGAGAGGAGTCACCTTGTGGGTCGTGGTGATGGGAATGCCCTCCTCTGCCCAGCGTGTCGGTGATGAGGAGTAATGGATCGCCAGTTTGGCTCACACATATTCCAGAAAAGAAAGGATCCCCACCTCCAGAAGATTTGTACTCCGTTTGAAGGTCAGTCCCATACAAAAAAAAATGTATCTAAGGTATGAGTCAGATACTGTGGTTTTAGCAGCGGGTTGACAAAACTTCATTGAATATTCCTGAAGAGGAAGATCTTGTCTGAACAACTTCATAAACGTGCCAACAGTCATAAGGATTGGTAACTTAGCTTAGAATGACAGAATTTGTGTTCCCAGGGAGAATGCTGAAGGATCGCCATTCCAAGGCGACGATGGAAGATGAAACCTTGGGATGTGGAGGATGGATTCAAGGGTACAAATATAGCTTCACATAGGACAAGCAGGTGAGTCTGAACATCCCTTGTGGAGACTAGATATTGTTGGAGTTGTGGGGTGAGTATTTATGTAAGGAATGTGATTGAGTGCTGGATTGGGATCAGGTGTGAGCAATTAGTAATTCAGGGAGAGAGAGCGGAGTGTGAGAGGGAGTCCGTAAATAAAAACTATTTGTCATAAAATGTATTATATCAATTATGTTTAGAGAGTTTATCTTAGAACTGGGCAGTGGTGGCTCAGCGGTTAAGGCTCTGGGTTACTGACCAGAAGGTTGGGGGTTCAAGCCCCAGCACCGCCAAGACACCACTGTGTGGCCCTTGAGCAAGGCCCTTGATCCTATCTGCTCCAGGGGCGCCGAATCATGGCTGACCCTGCACTCTGACCCCAGCATAGCTGGGATATGTGAAAAATAAATAATTTCACTGTATATATGCAGAAATGTATGTATAATGTGTGACAATTGGGCAATTAAATTAAATTAAATTAAAACTTCAAATGGTAGATATTCCTTTCTGCCCTCGTCGTGTTTTATAAGGAGATGATTCAGATGATTTGCAACAAAAAAGTGTTAATAAATGTTGCCAACTAGTTTCAATGGAAGTCAAAAGTCGCTAAATGTCGATATATGACATCATACACTAATTAATATATTCGTGACTTCACTGCATCTCATTTACATTTGGCATTGTGTCCGCCCTCTACATGTGTTTTCTTCTCTGTGCTTACCGTACATACTGTACTACCCTATTAATTCCCTATATACAAATGTAGCAAAATGTAAAGTTTGTTGAGTGTTTGTATAAAGTACAATGCACAGAGTTGTCTAAGTAAGTGTCTGAATTCAGAGAATTCAGAAACCGGAATGAATAACCATCTAAAAATCTCCTGTGATTAAGTGCATGAAAAGAATAAAAATAAATGGTCAAATTAAACTCTTTAAATGTAAAACTAAAGGGAAGCAAACAATACAGATTTGTGATTGGTACATGACAAGGCTGTTTGCACATGCGCTGCTCATTCACGTTGTAGTATTATACATGCAGAAGATTTGAAACGATATGACTTGAATCCAGGATTTTCAACCTTTGCAATCCGGGAAGTCTTCACCGTCATAAATCAAATGGCCCAGGCATCCTCATTGGTCAGAAAGGCCCCTCCACAACCTGATCTCCTGATCTTCCACACAGAGTTAAAGCAGACTTCTCTTTTGTAAGGTTACAAGGACCATCATATTTGCTCAACTCTTAAGATATTTCATCTTAATCTAGACTTGCTAGATAATGCTGAAAATCACTTTGAAAAATGGTAAGGTTTGTACCTGACAAATTAATGGTTATAGACTGATGGACCTCTTTAAAATGTGTGTAGCGATGTGCAATAACCTATAATTTATAAATATAATCTTTAATTTTGTATGATTCATCTCATTCTACTAAGAATAGTAGGTTAGGTTACTATAAGGTTTAACTTGATAAAATACAATGATGTGTAAAACCAATATGATTTTGTAACCATGGATTTCTATGTTTTATTACCTACACGTATAACATCCATGAAAAATGTCATGTTTAGTATATAAGCATTTGTTTGGGTACATAGAGAAAACTGATGAAAATGAATATCATGTTTCTTGTACCATTTGCAAGATATAAAGTTCATGATTGCGTCTCTACTTTCTTCGAAGGCTGAGGAAAGCACATCTCCCACCCCCCATCCTCACAACGTTCTATAGAGGGACTATTGAGAGCATCCTGAGCAGCTGCATCACTGCCTGGTTTGGGACTTGCACCGGTTCGGACCGCAAAGCCCTGCAGAGGATAGTGGGAACAGCTGAGAAGATCATTGGGGTCTCTCTTCCCTCCATCAAAGACATTTACATAAAACACTGTATCCGCAAAGCAACCAGCATTGTGGAGGACTCCGCACACCCCTCACACAAACTCTTTACCCTCCTGCCGTCTGGCAAGAGGTACCGAAGCATTCGGGCCCTCACGACCAGACTGTGTAACAGCTTCTTCCCCCAAGCCATCAGACTCCTCAATACTCAGAGACTGGTTTGACACACACACACACACACACACACACGTGTCCTGAGTTGCACTTTAATAACTGCCACTTTATAACTGTCTGCTACCTCAATAACTGCTATGTGCATAAAACACTATCTCATAGTATGTTATGTTTACATTTGGCATTTAGTAACTGTCATCTTTTTGCACTACTGTGTACTGGTCGGCGCTGCACTGTCTATCACTGTGCCTATTGTCCTGTTCATTGTTAGAAATTTATTGTACTGTCCTGTACTTTGCACACATTTTTGCACGTGCACTTTATATAGGTATTTTATTTAGTCTGTGTAGTCTCATGTGGTTCTGTGTTTGTCCTATGTTATTTTATGTAGCACCATGGTCATGTAGGAACGTTGACTCGTTTCACTGTGTACTGTACTAACTGTATATGGTTTAAACGACAATAAAAACCACTTGACTTGACTTGACTTGATTAAATATGCACTATTTTTGAATGGGAAAAGTCACGTCTGATTGGCACAGGACACCTTTGGGGATGCGGCCAATTTCAGTTCAAATAGTTCCAAACAGGAAAAACACGTCTATCTCTTCTGCTCTTCTGCTCTGTCGCTTCTCTTCTGCTTCATCTTCTGCTCCGTTGACTGCTCAGACTTCGCGCTGACACTTCCCCATGTGAGATCCACAGAAGCTCGGGACTTGACGTCCTGAGAAGGCGCGAGAAGGCCTCGCTTCACAGCTAACCTCACATTATTCATACAGACAATAAACTTCGACCATACAGAGATTAAAACATCGACGGAACAAACTTTCGACCTAGAACCAAGCCACACAAAGAATGCAAAGAAACACCATAAAGACACACAAGTACATCTCCAATATTGTGCTCAAAGTGCTGGTGTATTAATTAAATAATTTGGGTAATCCGATAGCAAATTCATGTAGACTCAAAGAAGAATAAACAGTTCTTAAGGTATTGTCAACAGACTCCGTAAAGTTCATGATCACTGTACTGATCAGTTATTTCACATTTTGTCACTTTTCACCAACCTGTCTCATGTATATATTTGTTAGATATTTTGTCTGTATTCAGAGATGATTGACTGTGGTATATTTTGATAAATAATCTCATCCCTGTTTCTAAGAGATTTCGCTTCAAAGCTGTACCTAAATACATGTGATATTATTTTCAATAAGCCATGAGAATAATATCACTCCAATAAGTGAATGAATCATAATTCCCTTTTTAAAGCTAATTCCTTACAGTAGAAATTGTGAGCAGATACAACTAGATGTTGTATTACGATTGCAATGGTGGAAAATCTATTAAGACAAATAATCTAGTTATTTGTCAGTTATCAAATTTATAATGGTTGTCAAACGTGACTAATTCCGTTATAAGTTACATTACCTAATAAGGTACAAAAAGGTCACATATTTCAAGACCCTAAATTCCCTTCTAAATTTAGCATACCAAATATCCTTGCATATAATGGTGGTAGAATGCGTGTAAAATACTCTACATATAATGGTGGAAGAATGCATGCAAAATACTCTACATAACTGATCCCGTCCTCATCTCTAAATTATATATGTAATACACTACAACAGTCAACTGACTGTGCTGCTCCACCTTCTCTCCTGCTCACCTCTCTCACTGTCAATCTCGCTGAACAGAGTAGATGCAGAGAGAGGTGAGCTTCCGAGTCCAGGCAGGAAAGCAAGACCACGCGCTTGTGGGGCAGTATTGGCGACTTTCTTCTATGGAAGTTGCTAAAGATTGTCCAGTTAATAAAAGTCACTAAAGAGGTCTGAAAAGTCGCTAAATCTAGCGACAAAGTCACTAAGTTGGCAACACTGGTGTTAATGACTGCTCTGACCACTTCAAAGAAAGCAATTTTAAAAGGCTGGTTTAAACAAGATTGTTATATTTTATCAATCCGGCATTTTTTGTTTTTAGATCTTTCTATTTTGGAGCGTGCTACATGCAGGTTCCATTATTCTGCGTCATAAACGATTCAGAGTTACTGCTATTTGCTTGGTCAGAGACCTTGTACAAGAATTAAACTTCTATGATACTTCTACATTTATTCATCTTCTTTCTATATAGTCATATTTTTGAACTTTTGTATGATTTTTTTTTGTATGCCTGTTTTGACTGTATCATCTGCAACGCCCTCCTCAATTTGTATAAAAATGTTGTATTATTAATTTACCTCCACGACCCGCAACCACACCCCTGTGCGCCTTCTTTTAATGTGCAGTAGTATCTATGGTATCTTTGTGTGTGTTGTTGTTTGTTTGTTTTCTGTGGCTTAACCTGTACCCAAATAAAAATGATTTACAAAAAAAAAAAAGTTGGACAGTTTAGATTAGAATGATTCAACATTTAGATGAAGACACACTCATTTATAAAAGTAATATTTCTCACCACTTGAACATTGTCACATTTGAATGTTTTTAGCCTTTGGCTATAATATTTTACATTTTCATAAACTGCCCCTTTCACCAGCTTAATTTTGATATACAACAGTAGTAAATATTATATACCTTGTGACAAAAATTATTGATGGCCTATGATTTATGACTTAATGGGTTTACCTTTGACCTTTGCTTCCTGTCCCCCACCCCTAATTTCTGTTAAGGCATTTGAAGTGTGTTTTCCTCTGCAAAACTTTCTGTCATACAGGTTGTAGTGTAAATATGTGTTTTTTGTTTTAAGTCATTATTTAAACGTGAGGAACTGTTAAGGTGTTTGAAGTGTGTTACAATAATGGGGTATTGATTATAAATCAAATATTTCCTCTACAAAAATTTGTCATACAGGTTATAGAGTAAACATGTGTTTTTTTTTTTTAAGTCATTATATAAACGGAAGGAGACAGCTGATCTCTGTTCGATGTGGGGTCTTTGTATTCCCAGCTTTAAAAGTGACACATGTTTTCCTCTGCAAAACTTTCTGTCATACAGGTTGTAGAGTAAACATGTGTTTTTTGTTTTAAGTCATTATTTAAACGGAAGGAGACAGCTGATCTCTATTTGATGTGGGAACAGCTTTAAAAGTGACACCTTTCTTAGAAAATGTGTTAAGTCTGGCTAAAGGGGAGAGGTTATAAATCAACTTTAATGTGAAGATATGTGACTGATGAAAATTATAGAAGTAAAACTCAAAGTACCTGGCTCAGAAGTATACCAATATAAAATATACCCATGTTGCTTTATTCAGTTCTAAAATAGTTTTTAACTAAACATATTAATATTGTAATTTATTGGTTTCATTTCTTCACACGCAATCGTCTACTAAAAATAAACTAATGCATTCAATAATATTATAATTAAAGTTTGTGTATGCCCATGGGGAAAATGTTTCAGACAAAGGCTGTGCTGGGTTTTGTTAGCAAGAATTCGAACGTCATTTTAAATCTCTGAATATTTCACAACAAAAATTATGGTTGTATATTGACAGTCCTTTTAAATTATCAAGCATAGATTAAACTATCAAATACACCAACAGTGTTGTATTCAGTTCTAAAAGAGTTTTTAACTAAACATACAACCAAGAAATACCTACTTTACGAATCGCTGTATGCATTTTTGTTCTGCATATCGGTGTTTTAATAAATATCCATGTGAGCGTTTCTTCACGCTCATTCGTCTGCTAAAAATAAATAAAAAGAGAGGGTGTCACGACACGCAAATTTATGATCTAGACAATAAGGCGCTGATCAGTGGGGGGGGTGTGAATATCCAGAGCAGATCCGCCTATTTAAACAGATTGTCGAGTGTTTGTGGACATATCAAAGCTAAACCATTCTGGGTTTTGTGTACGAGACAACAGCAGCTGTGTAACACGTCGCATTAATCTTAAAATGGCATTTATTTTCAGAAGTATGTGATGATTTTTTTAATATTTGTAATTTACAGGTAAACGTACATTTTGGTAAATTGATGTTTAAACATTTTTCTACGTAATTCAGGACAGATAGATGAGCATGACAACTTGGATCGCATTGATCAACTGTGTAAGTTACGTAAAGATCTTTTTTTTATTATTATTGTATTTATATATATATATATATATATATATATATATATATATATATATATATATATATATATATATATATATTAAATGTGTTTAGATATTATGTGACTATATTCTTTTATTTTCATTGACTGAACCGTTAATTAATAAAGAAACGGTTCAGAGCAACTCTGTCAACAGACCGGCGCTGCAAGGTATGTATACAATATTTGCGGTCTATCTCGAGCATGCAATATTGATAAAACAAAAAAACCAAAAAAATGATTTTCTGTGTTTGTAGATATTTCAAACGTTGACGTGTCCTCACTTGTCAAACTTGACTTTGAACAAAACCCTTCTGCAAGAACTAGATACGATCATTTGTCAAATACTGAACAGCTACAAATCATAACTGATCGTCAGATGGATTTTTTAGGCCCTGCCTATTTGGATTTAAATGCTAGATTAGAGTCTATTATTCAAACGCAGAGAAGATATATAAATGATTCTAATAACGACAAAGACTATGAAAGGTTAAATAATTCGCTAGAACCATCATCACACAGTTCGACAATGGCTAATCTAAACGATGCAGAGACGCCATCATACTCTAATTTATGCAAAATATTAGATAAAAAATCATGACGAAATGGTCTCAACCCCTAGTCTGTGTGAAAGATTAGAAGCGATGATAAAAATGCATGAGGTTGATAATAATGAGGATGATTTGTTTGTTGATGCAGTACAGATTGGCGGCGTAAGCAATATTTCATCAGACACGAATGCGCCCCATGTGAGTTTAAATCAGAACGATATTGAGGCATTGGTTAGAAACGGTTGAGTTTTAAACAAATTCACGATTGTATCAAGACCACGTTTCAATGGCTTAGAGATACACAGAACTCTAAATTTAAGGGAATTAATATCTACAGACCTTGCTGCATACAGTACATCTGTGCATAATGCATTGTCGGAGATGGTGTCATTTTCCAGACAGATGTCAGGTGAATCCGGTTTAATTAATAGTTCTCTGAGAGGCCCCAGTCTGAAATCTGATGAAAATTGTTTATTATCACCTAGTAATGACTACGATGAAAGCATTTTTGTTGAACAATTTGAAAAAATTATGCAGAGCAATACGAAAGTGATGGCTGATGACAGTTTGCAGTTACATGCATCCATAGCCAGAAGTTAGAACGGTGGTGCTCGTTGGAAGCTGGTTGATATAGCACATGATGACGTAATTAGAAGGAAACAAATGCATTTATTCTCCCCCTTTTCAATATGCCTTGCATATTTTCTCGACCCGCAGATTTCACATGACAACTTAGAAAACCAGGGTAAAACAATTCAGATTGCTGGCGGTTTCACACCTCAAGATAAAATAGGTCTAGGAGACATTGCGAAATTTGAAAATGCATTAGACATAAAAATTGTTGTCTTTCACAGTTCAAGCGATGGAAAGTTCGAAAAATATAAAACTTCTGATGAACCACATCCCAAAACAGCACATCTTTACATTCATGATTCTCATTATTACATGATAAAGAATCTGAAAGCATTTATAGGGTCTGCATATGTATGCAACTTCTGTTACACGGGGTATATGAGCAGACAGAATCATGACTGTAAATATGTGTGCTCTGTTTGCAATGATAGTGAATGCTACAAGCATCCTAAAAAAACAATACACTGTCCAGACTGCTTACGCTTTTGCAGATCTAGCTACTGTTTTAATGCTCATAAAATAGTACCCCCTACGAATGATAATTGCGGTAGATCTCCTTGCGATACTACAAAATATTGTCATAAATGTGGTAAACGTTACCACACTGCCGCCAAAAACCCCAAACCTCATAACTGTCCAAATGATAAGCTCTTACATTGCGGTGTGATGTAAGCTGTGGAGGTCAACATGGGTGTTTCATACAGCCTACACCTCCCAAGGAATATACAGACCATTACATTTTCTATGATTTTGAAACACGCTGTGATAATGGAAAGCATGTTGCTAATTATGTATGTGCCATGACTTTTGCTGGTGAGACATTTGAATTTGGAGGCGAGGGATGTGTGAGACAACTCGTTTGTAGGTTTAGACAACCGAGATATAAAAATTACACTTGGGTAGCGCATAATGCAAGTGGATTTGATAACTTTTTAATTCTAGAGTATTTTTGCAATGCGGGGATCCAACTTAACATAGTAATGCAAGGATGTAGAACCATTTTCATGTATGATGAAACTTTTAGACAGCGTTTTATTGATCCACATGGCTCTGTCTAAGACGTCTTCTGCATTAAATTTGCAAAATAAAGAAAAAGGACTCTTTCCTCACCATTTCAACAGACAGGAAAATCAGACTTATATAGGTCCATACCCTGCAAAAAACTACTACGGGTACAACACCATGACAGATAGTACCAGGGAAAAATTTGATCGGTGGTACGCAACAGTCGATGGCAAAGTGTTTGATTTCAAAAAAGAGATCGGCCTCTATTGCATGAACGACGTCGTTTTATTACGTGAAGCATGCATTAAATTTAGAGAAGAGTTCCTGCTATGCACACAGGTAGATCCTTTCAGCTACGTGACTCTTGCTAGTTGCTGTATGGGGACTTTCAAGACACAATTTCTCTCTAGAAATACACTGGCTCTGATGCATAATAATGCATACGTCAATCGGTATAAGACATTCTCTAACATCTCTATTGAATGGCTTGAGTATGTGAAAAAAACCCGCGATGTAGACATCCACCATGCCCTAAATCACGGCGAGGTGAAATTTGGAAGCTACTTTGTTGATGGATATTACAAAAAAGACGGTGTACGAAGAGCTCTAGAATTTGCCGGTTGTTTTCACCATGGTCACGAGTGTCGTTACAGACTTGACTATGCAAATCCCCTGTCAAATATTCCTTTTGGAGTACTCAGGAGGATGTTTAATGAAAAGCTTGATGTTTTGCAGAACGCATACTGTTTAGACGTTGAGGTGATGTATGAGTGTGCATGGAAGAATCTTAAGCAAACTGATCCTCATGTAATTGCGTTTATGACCACTTATTCAGCGCCTGTGATCCCGTGTATGTGTTTAGACATTTTATCCATGATGTATCTTGCATTTTTCACATTTTTAGGGATGACCGTAGACCTCATGGATGGACTGAGTTTTTGCAGGCAATTGCTGCAAAAATCACCTATTCAACAGTACCAAACCATGCGGTTAGACGTGTAAAAAGTTCATTTAAAACCAAACCGTCTACATCGTCCTCTATGGTACAAAGAATGTTTTTAAGTTCACCTTCTTCTAAGGCTTCAGAGGCATCAGCGTTTTGATCTCATGATCAAAACGAGTGGTTGTCATTTTGATGTTGTATAATTTTGATGTTCATATTTTTTGTACAAATTAATCATGTGATATTCAGTAGCCATGACATTGGTACATTTTGGCATTGTGCTCTTTTTATTTATTAGAAACATTAATTTTACAAATCATGTATTTAACATAAACGTTTCACCCATTTGCACACATTGAATACACTTAAATGCAGTACTATTACAATGAGATATCCTTAGTTTTTTCACAAAACGTGATACAAACTCATAATTTTTAATAAAATCATCACTATAAAGCATCATAACATCATCATAATCACGACCTCGAATCATATGATATAGGAAGAAAACACAATGATTACCACATGTGTCAGACATAAAATGCTGAACTTGTTTAGCTGAATATTGAATGCGTGTTGAATTCCTTTTTAGAAAGTCAATGATTGATACAGGAAAACGAATAAAATCAGGACTATTACCGAAACTGTCAAAGAAAAATGCTGAACCATCCTTATTTATGTAAATAGCCAGCCAGTGTTCCCCGGGGAGGTGTGAAGGATGTGTGTTGATTATGGCAGACATGGGTAGTGTTCTTAACGGATCCTTCGGTAAATGATCACAAGGTAGTACACCAAAAAAATGCGTGTTTTGTGTGATTCTCTCCATAGCCGCGGTAAGCTGTATGGTGTTCATGTTTTTAATTAATAGTAATCAACAAGTACCTGTCTTCAGTTAGAAACTTCAATGATGTTGTCAAAAACAGCATAAACAATCAGATTAATGGTTCTTGGAAGCGGTTGTCTGAACCGCACTTCTAGTCTGATATTCCCAGACTTAACAAGCGAGATGTGTTGGCCACAATCTTCATCTGGAGTGAGGTTAAAACCATAAAGGGTATAACCCTGCAGAAAATCTTCTCTTTTGCTTGGTTTTTTAGATGTCTTCCAGACGAAAGTGCAAGCTGGTAAAACTCTCGTACTGCTGTGCCTGCCCCAAAGTCGGGTTGTAATGGTTTAGCGGGGTGTAAACATCCACATAAACAGCTAGAAACTTCAAAGTCGCCTGCCCCAAAGTTGGGTTGTAATGGTTTAGCGGGGTGTAAACATCCACATAAACAGCTAGAAACTCCAGATCGTAATGTTTAAATGCAAAAGGGTTTTTATCGTATGCCCCCCTGTAAAAGCATCATTATCTACCATGCCCAATATGATAGATTTGGGGAGCGTTCCTAAGAATAGGTTTTCCTGGTATGATACACGGCCTCCAGCTGGTATGGAGACATTTTTCAGACATACTCTATCTATGGGGTATTTGGCAGTGGTTGAGAGTAGTGCTTGAGCGTGCCCCAGTCTCACTCCTGGTGATACTGATACTTTTTTGACAAACAGAGAAGCTGATAAAATATTTAGTTTGTATGCTATAGCATCACTCCTCATTAGACAAAATTCATCTTTGCCTCTTGTCAGATGGATTTTAATGTCCACCCCATTAAGCATTAGTTTTTCTTGAAAGATAATATTGCTGTGTATGGGTGATAAAAGTTCGACTACTGCACTTTCGTTGCTAAAGACAGCCCTCTTTGTCAGCCCATTGTTAGCTCCTGCCAGATCGCCTACATCCATATGTCCTGCAGAATCTTTGTAAAATAACCCTGCTGAGAATACACTTTCCAGGGTATCTTTACCATAGTTTAAAAGGCATTCTATAATACATCGATAAGGGTACGTGTTTGTACTCTGTGAAATTAACCTATCACCAAGTGATACATCAACCTGTGAAAAAATAGTGTTTCCTGGATAATTGACCAGTCCAACAGGAGTCCCATCTCTGATATTTGAACCGTCCGGATTTGTGATTTTAACACGCATGTAAAGTAGTGTATTATTCAAATCTATATAATCTTCACCATTCCCCGCTATGAAAAATTTCAAGGGGGCACTGTCCGATATTGCAGATAGAGGAGGTATTTCAATGTGTGTTTTTTTCAATAGCCGTCTGAGTCATCGGTACTGTAAACAGATACCATCCAGATGGTATGTAGCAGAGCCATGGTTTAGAATATAGTTTTAACAGATCTCTTAGCTGATCCAGATGAGACGCGCTTCACAGCTCTCTTTCGTTTTTTTTGTCTAACTGCAGTTTTCTTAGGGGGTTTCCTGGTTTTCTTTACTGCTTGACCACTCCTCCCCCTCCTCACTCCAGGTGGTTTAGACCTCCGTTTACGCAACATAACCATTAAACCCAACCCATCTTGAGATTTATTGTTATTAAAGGAATGTGTCATTGCATTGGTGACAACGTCGCTGACTATGTTTTTAGCTGCATTTTTAAGGTGTGTTCTGGCTATGCTGAAACCTCTGAAAAAAAGAGCCATTCTAAACAAACTCCTGAAAAGGCCTCCAAGCCCTGCACCATACATAACACCTCCCCCCGCATACCCCAGCATTCCACCGCTTGCTTGATTTTTTTAATAGTTTACATAATGAGTAGGATCCATTTGGTACAGGTTATAATACACCATTTTTAAAGGATCGGTTGTTTCACAGGTCTGAAGTGTAGTTTAACGACAACTTTACCGTAAGAAAATGGCACTCCCCTGTTTCTGTCGTCTTTGAGTTCAATACAAATCTCTCCAATAGAATTTTTATTCACTGACACGTAGTGCACTCTGTCATATGCCACACTGACCATTTCACGATCCGATCTGGTTATATGTACACATCTCAAAAGCGGAACATGTGCATCCCCCACAGTTTGATATTCGATAACATCTGTGTACATGTATATGGTGTAAAATCCTCCGTTTATATCGGCTTGGTGTGGTGCGTACACTGATGTAAAATTGTTTTCAATATGCTCATTTACAGATTCCAATGGTTTCTCTTGTATTACACCCAAAATAATGGCTAGTTTACCATGGAATGTTAAGGCTGTTCCTGGTGGCGCTGTCACGTACACTTTGTTTTTCACATGATCGTAACCGAGACGTACATGTTGAGGTAGCAAAGCATTTATCTCCCTAATTACAAACAAAACTTCGTCATAATATTTGTGTTCTCAACATATTTTTTTTGTCGATAACTTCTCAAGTTGAATTTCGCATCATCATCAGTAATAGTGTACCAAGATCTAGGGTATTCAATTTCAGCCAGACCCACCTCCCACTTGCCTTTTAAGTTTATAGGTCTGGCTAATCTTGTTCTGTAATTCGAAATTCGGTTTTCGGGGTAAAGAGCTAATGAAGCATTGCATGGCAATGTGACATAAAACCCTGCTTCATCCATGACCGTTTACTGCAGATATGAACTCAGGAGCCAAATGTATATTTTTATATGCTTTAAGAGGTCTGTAGATCTACAACATCTTTTTCATTAACCCAGCTGTCAAACTTCGGAGGCCATCCCACCCACCGTACGAGCACCATGGTTCTTTTACCGTGCTTCTTCTTGTCTAATATCTTTTCTACTTTAAAAGCATTGTCCTTGTCCACAATAATTTTTTGTAGCTCCTCTTCATAAAATGATCCGTCAATAACTTCACCATCATAATCATATAGTTTGTAGACTGGTGGTTGACGTGGTATACATTCGGTTATAGTGAAGAACTCATCTGTGTAGTTTTGTTCATACCCCTTGGTAAAAGGACCCCTCATCTTTGATATTCTAACCACGTCGCCGATTTTGTATTTAAATACAGGTGTCTTCTTACACATATTACCTTACAAATTGTCACAGACGACCGGTTCATTTTCTTTGTTGACATCTACAGGCCTCATTTTAATACTTCTGTGATAACTACTGTTGTATCCTTGAATAATGTCTTGTAAAACGTCGATGTAGCGTTTAGAGTTTATAGCTGTTAAATACCGCCTCATCCTTTTAATGTTCTATTAAAGCGTTCAATAACGCTTGCCTTCAATTCACTCCCTGTGCTGAAATGGTAAATGTTGTGCTTTTTAGTTAGTTGTTGGAAATGCTTGTTAAAAAATTCCTTCCCCTTGTCCGTCTGAATTTTCTGAGGGACTCTACCCTCTTGCAGTATTGAATTAAATGCATTGGTCACAGCCATTCCAGTCTTGTTCTCTATACAACGCACCCATGCATATTTGCTAAACACGTCTATACATGCAAGCAGAAATTTAGTATTGTCATTTTCCATAGAATATATTGACATATCTACCAGGTCCATTTGAAACTGAGTGTCAATACCATAAACAACGACCCTATTCCTTTTAAAATTATGGCGTAGTGGTTTGTGGAGTGTATAAGCATCTTGACTGGCTAACCAGCCTGAAAAACAATTTCAAAGACATACCTATCACTCTGATCGTTTTTTGACAATAACATCACACAACCCTCTCGATGGAAGTGAGGGCAATCAGAAGGTCTGTCTTTAAGGAGAGGGCTTTCAGCTTGACTAGCTCTAGCGGCACAAACGTGGCTCTCCGAAGGTCCAGGCGGACCATGGAGAAATCCCATGAGGGGAAGAGTTGTGGCCTAGGAGGATTCAGCCTCTGGGCACATCTGAGGAACCTGATGATCTGGTCATGCTTACCGTCCACCACATTGTGGTGCGCTGATATAGCGGCCACATACACCTTCAAGGTGGAGAGGGACAGCTGCCCCTCCAGCCTCTCCCGCAGGAGGGAAAGCACTGATTGTCTGCACATCTCCTTTGGGAAGAACACCAATTTGAGAACAAACGTCACTTCAGGGCAAATAGCTGCCTTGTATAGTGAGCTTTGGCCTGATTGACCCAGTCTAACACTGCCAGTGTTAGGCCACTTAAATCTTATGCAGACCATCGAGGGGCCAGAATTGGAGATTCCAGAGGTCTGAGCGTGGGTGCCAGATGGTGCCCCGTCCCTGAGAGAGGAGTTTCTTTCTCAGGAGGGGCGTGAGGTCCGAGAACCAAGTCTGGGTGAGCCAGTATGGGGGCCACGAGGGTAACTTGTTCCTCATCCTCCTGACCATTCATAGGGTCTATGAAAGTAGGTTCACTGGGGGAATGCATATTTGCACAGCCCCCGGGCCCATCTGTGTCCCAGCGCATCTGTCCCGAGGGGGGCTCGCGTCAGGAAATACCAGAGAGGGCAGTGTGAGGATTCACGGGATGCAATAAGTCCATCTGTTTTTTGCTGAATTGACTCCAAATTAGCTGGACCACCTGGGGGTGGAGTCTTCACTCTCCGCTGAGTGTCACCTGCTACGACAACATGTTCATTGTGGGATTGAGGCTGCTCGGGATGTGAGTGGCCCACGGCGAACTCAGTCGCTGCTGACTCCAGAGGAGGAGACGGCGGGCGATTTGTGGCATGCGATTCAGATGTAAGCCGCATTGGCGGTTTTATATACGCCACCGTCGCCGTGTGGTGTCCTGTATCAGCCCGGCGAACACAAAACAAAAGGGAACACAAGATTTACCTCCTGACCCAGCAGTGAGGGTCGGAGTGGTCTGGATACCAGCTCCAAGGTTCCGGCGGACACCTCGCTCCCTTGGTCATCTGTCTCGGGGCAAATAGGAACCTTCCTTGGGGTCCTAGTGCCAGGCCTTGGGGGGGGGGTATCCGCTTCCTGCGGGGGGCTCTATGCTGGGGCCTAGAATTGGGCTCGGGATCTGGGCTTTCACCTGGGCTTTTGCCGCCGCAGAGGGAAAGACAATCTAGCTCCTGTTATACCTGTGTGTCCAGGGTAGTGGCATGCAAATTCCACTCGCCAATTCTCATTGGCATTCTCTCAAAGATTGGAGGAGTTTGGGGCTCCCAAGAGCAACCCCTAGGTTCACTACATTGACACAGCATCGAGTGAGCGACAGAAGGGGAACTGAGTTTTTTTGCTGCTGTGTAAATTAGTTGTTTTAATTTTCATTTAGTTGATTGAGTTGTTCATAGATGTCCTGTTTTGCCATTTCCTCACCACAGATTTGATACGTTTGCTTGTTAACTGACCTGAGGTAGAGTACAAGAATGCTTGCTAATCTTGATGTGATGGGGGGGGGGGGGGGCATACTTCACGAAAGTATGTGAACACAGACGCGATCGCTTGGCCAACGTGTGGTCCCTTTGTACATACTTTACGTGCACACTTGTTTTGCTCTGGCGGTTACAAACCTCGCACCATGAGGGGCGATAGAGTCCCAATTCGCTCTAAATCCTCGTGGTGGCACAGTGACTCACCTCAATTTGAGTGGCAGAGGAAAAAAATATCAGTTACATTTTATTACATGTAGATTATTTCTATATATATTTGCTTTGTTGTGTTTAGATATTGCCTGATGTCACTATTAATCTACTAATTTGTATTAATATTATGCAACATATACAACCTTTTTAAAACCTAAGAATTATAAAGTAAAAGAAAACTACAAGATATGATGTGATAGTGGACTTATATAGGTAGATACAGTATACTAATACTATTACTGTCTCAGGTCATTAGCAATTTAGCCACCTACTTATATGTTTTAAGCAGTTGGAAATGTTATTGCCCCATCTGTCGTCATTGTGTCGAATGAAGCAACACTAGGGGACTTTCTTGAAGGCCTCGGTTACCTCTGAACTTGAGAAAAGGCCAATGAGAATTTGGCAGACAGAATTTGCATGTCCCTCCTTTTCATACAGGTAAAAAATTAGGGAATCGTGCATGTTCATTCAGATTTTTTCTTTGGAGCTGAGTGGTTGTGCGATCAGCGAGCTGAGATCACTTCTGTTCCATTCACCTCTGTAGAGCGTTTACTGTTGGATCTATGGCGCATATCAGCGGCTTTCTCCTTCTCTGCACGGCAGTCATCTTTGCCCCTGGGCGCTTCGACATCGCTTCTAAATGAGAGTATTTTCCTAAAGTTTATTCCTCTAAAAGAGCTCAGACAGCAGGCGTTGAACGTCCTTTTCAGGACGGGTCTTTTTAAAGATGCCCATCCTCCCCTGTGTTGCTCCTGGATGCAGTCGATATCTCTCCACTCCTGACGATCATAAACGTTGCCTTGTGTGTCTGGGCCACGATCACACTGAGGCAGCATTTGTGGATGATTCAAGTTCTCACTGCAAGAACTTAACCATGGCAACGTCGCAGTCACGGCTTTCCTTCCTAAAAAGGAACGCCACTCCAGCCACCCCCCGCTGATGAGGTTGTGCAGGGCACCTCTGCCAGCAACTGACCTCCTTGCTCATCCGCTCTCACTACCGACATGCTTACCCAGGCCGCCGTGAGCGTGGGGTTGGACTGAAACCCTCCATCCTCCCCGCAGCCCTTGCGGCTAGACGATTGGTTTCTCAGGTCTGGGTGCTGATGAGGTTGTGGAGGGCACCTTTCACTGCCTGCAACCGACCTCCTCGCTCATCTGCTCTCACTACCCTCGATGGTGGGGAGCCCACAGGTACTCGGAGGTCCCTCCAGGTGGACAGAGCGGCTGTGATCCACCTATGTCCGGAAAATGCCACAGCCTGGTGGGATCACACGGTGCTCCCCTCCAAGGCCTGTAGGATGACATCATCACTGACCATCAAAGCCTAACAAAGCCACCGGACAGGCTGCCTCTGCCCTGCATTTCATGGCACTCCTGCAAGTTCACTAGGCCAAATCACTTAAAGATCTACACTTGGGTAGTCCTGTAGGATGACGTCATCACTGACCATCAAAGCCTAACAAAGCCACTGGACAGGCCGCCTCTGCCCTGCATTTCATGGCCCTCCTGCAAGTTCACTAGGCCAAGGCACTTAAAGATCTATACTTGGGTAGTCCTGACCCCGATGTGTTACAGGAATTGTGCTCTGCGATCGACCGCGAACTCCGGGCCATGAAGGTCACAGCGCAGACACTCGAGCAGGCGATGGCCACCCTCGTGGTCCAGGAACATCACCTGTGTCTGAAAATGGTCGAGATGCAGGAGGTAGACAAAGCCCACTTTCTCAATGCCCCCATCTCCCAGCTCGGCCTATTCGGTGACACCATCGACGACTTCGCACAGTAGTTTTTGGCAGTGAAGAAACAGAAGGAGGCCATTTACCACATCATGCTCCACCGCCGTTCCAGCGCGGGCCATGCTCACCGAGGGCTTCCAAACGCCAGGCAGCTCTGGGACAGCCTGGGCCCAGCTCTCAGTCAAAGCATTGAGCACTCCGCAGGAAGCGCATGCTCCCCGTCTCTTGGACGTCTTCAAGGACCCGGAAGGCTCTCAAGTGCTCCTGAGACGGATGACCCAGGGAGCGAGACGTTTGCTCTGGAGCTGTTAAATAGACCACTCCGTGGAGGGCTGGGAAGAGAATCCTTAATTACAAACCTTATTTCCTTTGCTGCACCCCCTTCAGGGTCTACTTTTAAATAAAACAATTCAAATTTAAAACAAATCTTCCCCTGTAATATAATCTCTATGAAACAAAGCAGTGTACAGTTTCTCCTGGCTCAGTTAATTATCCCTAATGTGATCATACCCACGGGCAGAGGGCTTTATTCATACGGTAATGTGCTGAGACGATCAATGTAAATGGTAAACGCCCCTGACTGTGTCTTAAAAAGCATCAAGTTCATTCACTTTTCTGCAGTTTGGAAGATGGCACGATACACTGAGTGACTTGATCCAGCCGAGAATACAATTTCGTAAAAAGTCATTTATATTTACTTACATTAGTTGCCATGTTATTTTATATAAACATGCATATATTTTACTAGTGGGACTGTTTCCAGACTTGCCAGCCAGGATTCAGAATATTGAAATTTCAAATATCACTCCTAATAAGAAAGTTTTAGTTACACTTAAATGTTGTTATGGCTAAAGCAGGCATTTAAATTGTATGCTACGTAATATAAATATGATATGTAACTTGGTATAAAAATAATATGAATGTTTAGATTATATTTTAACTAGTGTTTATGCTGCCTCATTATAATCAACAAAGCTTGTGCTTGCAAATATCTGTTCAGGTGTAAATGAGTAAAATACACTTTAAATATGCCCATATTAGAAAATCGATGTATTCTAATGATTTCTGAAGGTTCATGTGACACTGAAGTCTGCAGAAATTATGCTGAAAATTCAGCTTTGATCACAAATTGCATTTTACAATATATTTAAGTAGAAAACTGTTCTTTTAAATTGTAAAAGAGTTTTTACTGTATTTTGGATCAAATAAATGCAGCCTTGGTGAGCAGAAAAGACTTCTAAAACTTTTAAACGGTAGTGTAGGTCTATACTTTTTAAGTAAAGTCTTTATGTAAAGAAATTGTATAGTCAGATTACTTCTTTTAAATTAAAACTTGATTTTGATGATTACGTCTCCTCACATTCATTCTCTTTCTGTCACATTCCTCATTGATAGGCCAGGGGAGGGGTCTTTGTCTCCTCAGGTGTGAATCATATCAATATTTATAATAATTCCCACATATAACACTAAATGTGTCTTACAAAAGTTAAATTACTATAATGTTTTGTATGTGATCAAGATGATTTCTGCATTATTTTGTAGCAAAAACTATAGGCTACAAGATCCAGTTCTCAAAAGTCTTGTGGACAAATGTTTAGTATGTGTTATATGGCTTTATTTCAATGACTAAATTTTTTTTATTTTTTCAGACACACTCGCAAAGTGATTGTATTGCACACGCGTCAAGCACGAGGAAGTGTATTCCCACAAATAATGATTGATCCAAGGAGAATGGGTGTAGCTTTTTCAGTAACAAGCTACTTTTCCCACCAAGTAGCAGTGTAGCAAAGTAAGTAGTCAATAATCAAACACATTATTGTAAAAGGAATAGTTCACCCAAAAATTAGTCATCATTTACTCACCTTTAAACTCATTAGACCTTCTTTCTTCTGCAGAACACAAAATGAATTCATTTTATGAATGTCCTGTTGGCTGGTTTCAGTACAATGACAGTGCAGAGGGACTCACTTTAACTTCACTTAAACACCCAAAAGGGTCAGTTAGGTAAGTAGCACACATATAGTCTTCTATTCCTTTAACACTCCTCTCTCACTCATATGTATTTACATGAACTGGTTCAGAAAATGATTTGCCAATTCATTTGAGTTTTGGTGCCATTTTTCCCTTGCATTTTGCATGCCAATCTTCGATGACCAGGTGACTGCAAGATTTTAATTTCTGAAAGTTAGTTTTGATCCCATCAAATGTTGCTTGTGGCCAGTTTGTGGATGTCTCTTTGAATGTTTTTTTTAATGCTGAGAATGTGTCATTTTGACCAGGACTGTGTCATTAGGATGGAGAGATGGGATACACTCATCAAAGTCCAGAATAAAAACTTTTTCAGCAGCTTCGACAAATTGATTTTGGTAGATATGCGTATTTTCGTGTGCTTTGTTTCTTATTGTAGAAAGGCACAATGTAGCATTATTCTCACTCCTTGGGTTGGGAAAACTCCACTCCAACTCCACAGTGTGTGATTTAACATTAATCAATATGACTTCCTAATCTCACCCTCAGTCGCCTGTGAAAGCTTCCCACTTTGCAGGTGTGAATGTGCATCAAACTGCTATGTGCAATCGAGTGTGTCTCATTCTCAGATTTGTTCCCCTCTTGTGGGATGGGAGCTAACACTATCTTTGATGGACTCATTCTGTGACAGCCATCCCTGGCATGAGGAGGAAGTGAGAAGTTGTGGTAATGAATATCATTTTGTTTCAAAGTACAAAACCTTGTAATTTTCTGAGGTCTTTTTCTCAGTACAACTATTGCTCTTAAAAGTGATTCTAAGAAACTTGCATTTTTCATTTTGAAAAGGTGATTTTTAAATAAAATATAAAGATTTTAAAGGGGTAATGACAAGCCTTTTAAAACATTCAATCATATAATTAGTGTGTTTAAGTGTTACAGAATGTTTTGTTATAATTATGCATTCAGAAAGGTAACAGGGTTTGTGTGACTTGAATTGAATACTTGTCCTTGAAGAGTTTACTTCCCTTTTCATTACCTTAGACACAACCTCTAGTCTTCTTAATGATACATAATAAAAATCCAAGCATAAATAAACAATCATATACAATATACAGTATATACAGTATATTTTATTATTATTAAAAAAAAATATTTTGCAAAAAGATGGTGCCGCGGATGGCTGCTTTGGTGTGGATCTCTCTAACATTTTTGTTACTTTTGTTTGTTTGTCATGTTTTTTGTCACTCTTTCCCGATCAGTATCACCAGGGATAAACTGCTGAATATTCGGCAGAGCATACCTGATATTTTTTTTCCTGTGTTTGATTACTCTGACATTTATTAGACATCTTAGTTGGAGGAGCAGCAATGTTCTACAAATGCTCAAAGACATGCAAGCGAGGGAAGCATTCCGGCGTGCCTGTGAAGCTTAGACAACATGACTTTAGAACTCCGCTGCTGAGTATTCATCTGGCAAATGTCAACTCCCTCACCAACAAAACTAACAAACTGCTTCTGCTCACTCAACAAATAAGGACTCAGAAAAAGAACGGTTTCCTCACACCCTGGGTCACACACCCAGGGTTTACAGCTGTCGTTGTCACAATAGCCGGACACCGCACATTTACGGCAGGCATGGCGCTGCGGAGGTGGGTCCCCTGTGCCCAGCTGTGACACAACTGCTCTTCTCTTTGTACATGAATAACTGCACTGCAAAGGACCCCTCTGTCAAGCTCCTGAAGTTTGCAGATGACACCATGGACAACGGCCTCATAGGGGATGGTGACATTGACGGGAGGTTGAACAGCTAGATGCCTGGTGTATTCACAACAACCTTGAGCTGAACATGCTCAAATCAGTGGAGATGATAGTGGACTTCGGAAGAAATACGCCCCCCCCCTCCCACCTTCACCATCCTGACAAGCACTGTGGCAGCAGTGGAGTCATTCAGGTTCCTGGGTTCTACAATTTCTCAGGATCTGAAGTGGGACACCCACATAGACTCCATTGTGAAGAAAGCTCAGCAGAGATTGTACTTCCTTCGCCAACTGAGGAAGTTCATTCTGCCACAGGAGCTGCTGACAAAGTTCTACTCTGTTGTCATTGAGTCTGTCCTGTGTACATCTATAACTGTCTGGTTTGGTTCAGCCACCAAATCAAACAGAAGGAAACTACAATGGACAGTCAGGACTGCTAAGAGGATTATTGGTGCACCCCCTGCCCACACTCCTAAACCTGTACATCTCCAGAGAGAGGAAACGTGAAGGATGAATCACTCTGGACCCCAGACACCCTGCCCACTCACTCTTTGAACACTTTGAATGCTACAGAGCACTGAGTGCCAGGACATCCAGGCACAAGAACAGTTTTTACCCTCAGGCCATTTTCCACATGAACAATTAAACTGCCTTCAGGACTCCCCCATAGTGCAATAATGTAAATATCTCATGTAAATATGTAAATTCACATATCTGATTCAATAACTGTATATACCCCTACATTGCACATACATTACCACTTGCCCATACACCATTCAATGCCATATGTCCTATTATTATGCTCTTACCTTGTTTTATATTTTCAAGTCAAGTTTTTTTTTTTTTTTTGTCATTTCAACCATATACAGTTAGTACAGTACACAGCGAAATGAGACAACATTCCTCCAGGACCATGGTGCTACATAAAACAACATAGGACAAACCCAGAACCACATGAGACTAAATAAAATACCTATATAAAGTGCATGTGCAAACGTGTGCAAAAAGTACGGGACAGTACAATAAATTACTAACAATGAACAGGACAATAGACACAGTAAGAGACAGTCCAGCGCCAACCAGTACAGAGAAGAGCAAAAGATGACAGTTTCTAAAAATGCCAAATGTTAGCATAACATACTATGATATAGTGTTCTATGGATATATCAGTTATTGAGGTAGCAGCCAGGTATAAAGTGACAATAATTAAAGTGCAACTCAGGACACGTGTGTGTGTGTGTGTGTGTCAAACCAGTCTCTGAGTATTGAGGAGTCTGATGGCTTGGGGAAGAAGCTGTTACACAGTCTGGCCGTGAGGGCCCGAATACTTCAGTACCACTTGCCAGATGGCAGGAGGGTGAAGAGTTTGTGAGGGGTGTGTGGGGTCATCCACAATGCTAGTTGCTTAGGCAGTGTTTTTTGTAAATGTCTTTGATGAAGGGAAGAGAGACCCCGATGATCTTCTCAGCTGTCCTCACTATCCTCTGCAGGGCTTTGTGGTCCGAAACGGTGAAAGTCCCAAACCAGGCAGTGATGCAGCTGCTCAGGATGCTCACAATAGTCCCTCTATAGAATGTAGTGAGGATGGGGGGTGGGAGATTCTGCTGGGCTTTCTTGGTAATACAGCTGGTGTTGAGGGAACAGGTGAGGTTCTCTGCCATGTGAACACCAAGGAATTTGGTGCTCTTGACGATCTCCACAGAGGAGCCGTCGATGTTCAGAAGAAAGTGGTCACTCTGTGCTCTCCTAAAGTCAACAACCATCTCTTTTGTTTTGTCGACATTCAGAGACAGGTTGTTGGCTCTACACCAGTCGGTTAGCCGCTGCTCCTCCTCTCTGTATGCTGACTCTTCGTTCTTGCTGTTGAGACCCACCACGGTCGTGTCATTGGCGAACTTGATGGTGTGATTGGAGCTGTGCATTGCTGTGCATTTGTGTCTCATTGTTATGTGTGCACTTATTTCTCCAATCACCAAAAACAAAATTCCTTAAATATGTGAGAACACTTGGCAATAAAGCTCATTCTGATTCTGCAAAGATTTCAAACAAACTTCTTTCGCATTGTCATTATGGGGGTATTGTTTGTAGAATTTTGAGGAAAATAATGAATTTAATCCATTTTGGAATAAGGCTGTAACATAACAAAATGTGGAAAAAGTGAAGTGCTGTGAATACTTTCCGGATGCACTGTATACTGAATATTTGCATAATTTTTAATATTTATACAGTTCAATTTCATGACAAATTTCCGTTTCCATTGTTATGAAATTGAATTGTGTAAATCTTAAAAATAGGCTAAAATATTGTTTGAGTGTAGGGAAAATAAAGACAAACGTTGTAGGGAAAAAAAGGCTTGACTATATTAACAAGTAAAAGTTGGCATCAGATATTCAAGTCATTTTTTTACCTACTCAATAAATAAATAAAAATAAATATTTTTCTCCTTGTTGAGTTTAGTTACTAAAAATGAGCTAATTTAACATACATTTTTATGTTAGACTACCATCTCCGGTCAGCCTTTATCCCTCTCTTAGGCTTGATTAGCCTGATTAGGGGCCGGGTGTGTAGCATCACGACCCGCTCCACCCTCCACCCTGCCACATTCCTCCCTCATTCTCTCAGATCGGGGAGCCCCCGGCATGACGTGCCCTTCAGGCCCCGTCTGCCGGCAGTTCATCCCCGCCTTCCTGAATCTGGGAGGGGACAGGGGGAGGGAAACAACAATAATAATTAAAAACACAGGGTACTCACTGTAACAGCAGAGTACCACCAAAAAAACACAGTCAAATTTAAAAGAGAGGGAAAGAGAGATACGCCGTAGAGGTTCTCTGATACGCTGTAGCTTGGTCCTCTGCCACTCCTCCACCCTCTAATGTATGACAGCAATGCCTCCCTGGGTGGATCGGAGGCAGTCCTCTGGCCCCTGGCAGATGGAACGCCCTGCCGAGTTCTCGGAGAACATAATGGGCCTCCAACGCCCCTGGCAGCAGTGCTCCCACTCCAGGCGGTCGGCCGGGAGCCCCTCCCCATTCATGGTCGGCGGTCGTCAGGGCCTCGCCACATTTAGCAGCTGGTAGAGGTCTCCCCCCGCCCCTGGCAGCTGCCCTAACTGCACCAGGCAGCCAGGCTCCTCCGGTTTCAGCACCAGTGTAAATGGATTAATGGAAAGGAGGATGTGAGAACCGACTTGACAATATAAATAATAGTTTAATAATAAACTGAACCAAAAATACAAATGCACATACATAGGTGTCGGACAGCTACACGTAAATCTCTCTCTCTCTGTCACACCGCCATCTCCGGTCGACCTTAATCCCTCTTGGAGGCTTGATTAGCCTGATTTGGGGCCGGTGTGTAGCATCACTTCCTGGCCCCATCCTCTGCCCTGCCACATTATATATGCAACTTTTTGTTCTATTTGAACTGATGGTATTGTTTGTTGCCCCTTTGGGTGTCATGTGGTGATAGCATTAGTGCATGTCTATGTGGTTGTGAGTGTCATCATCATTGTGATTTGTGTTGGATGTGAAGAACCCCACATACCAGGTTGAAATTAATGTTTCAATGCTCATTTACAAGAAGACATCTATTTTTGAGACTACGAGCTCACTTGAGCTTGCTCCTCTTGCTATAACAATATAAATTAGTTGCCTCAATATAATTGAGATCATGTCTTTGACACATTTTATCCAGTAAATATGACAAAATAACTACAAAAAGAAAAAAAAAGATAATTTCATGGAAGATTTTTCTTATTTATTTAATTAATTTAATTCATTTCGTTGAACATTTAAATTTTTTTGAATGCAAGTGTATCTGCAGACTGATCTCACAGTGAAATTGGAAACAGTGGGTTGATTTATCTTTAGCATAAATCAGTCTGTGCATACTGAAATGTGAAACACTGCCCCAAGTGGCCAAAGTAAGAGTTGTTGGGCATATAGGCACATGTGAGCTATATTGTTTTGGGTGTCCATAGACGGGTGTCAAAAGTGAGTTGTGAAGTGAGTTGTTTTCAGCTTTATAGGCTGTAAAAAGGAATTCATATTTTATAGTATAAACTGTACCCCGCCAGCTCCCAAAACTAAACCTAACCATCAGTGGAGTAAAAATTTAATTTTAGAGTGAAAATGCAACTTCTGAATCATGCTAATTACTGATTAGGTGAACATGATTACTCCCATGCTGCTGATATGCTTCCAGGCATGGCTATGGGGAAGGTAAACATGCTTTAGACAATGCAAAAATATCTGATTGGAGATGGTGCTTGTCAGTGAGTCAGCATAATGTGGCCAATCCTTGGGTACTGGAACTTTCGGAAACAAAATGCCAACTTTCTGTGTGATCATGTTGCTATACTGTATGACTGTCATTTGTCGAATGATCTTTACACTCTACAACAATGTAGCAAATAGCAAAATACTGTAAGGCTTTTCAGTGCATGTGCAGAGACTGATGATTTTTTTAATCATAGAACATCATGTGAATGTCTGCCACAAGATTGAATTCATATAACCTGATTTGAAAGCACATTTGAAACGGTTACATGTATAGCCCAGGCTATTGGATTGTTGTTAATTGAATGTGAGTGTAAAAATGGAGTGAGCACATTGTGCCACAGCAGATGTCATTCAGCATCAGTCTAATCCAATAAACTGTCAATCCAGTCAAGCTTTCCCTCTCAAAATCAATGTTGGAAGAAAAACTGCAGTATGCAAATGAAAATGGCATTTTGGCCAGTGCTGCTGTCTATTAGCATAACTCATTGGAGGGCCATCGAACAGCTGTGGAGAGCTGTGCTGTCATGGAGCAGTTGTTTTATGGAGGACTCATCACACTGCTGCTTTTAATTGACATTAAACATCAGTGAACAGCATGATAATTTACTGTGCACCTGACTGCTAGCAGCCATTTACATATTTGCACCAAATCAATATTTGTCAATGAGACTTTTTGTAAAAAAAAAATACAAATAAAGATTTGCCCAGATATGTTTTTTAAAAGCTTGCTTTGCCCTTTCATGTTACATATGATTATAAATTCCAAAAGAAACATCCTCTCACTTTCAACTGCTTTTATTTTCAGCTAACTTAATGTGTAAACATTTGTATGAACATAAGAAGATTCAACAGCTAAGACAAAATCAAAATTATCAGTCAGCATCTGGTGTGGCCACCAGCTACAGTAAGTAATGCAGTGTATCTCCTCCTCATGGACTGCATCAGATATGCTAGTTCTTGCTGTGAGATGTTACCCCACTCTTCCACCAAGGCACTTGCAAGTTCCCGGACATTTCTGGGGGGAATGGCCTTAGTCCTCACCCTCCAACAGGTCCCAACAGGTCCCAGATGTGCTCAATGGGATTGAGATCCGGTGTCTTCGCTGGCCATGGCAGAACAATGACATTCCTGTCTTGCAATAAATAAAGCACAGAACAAGCAGTATGGCTGGTGGCATTTTCATGCTGGAGGGTCATGTCAGGATGTGCCTGCAGGAAGGGTACCACATTAAGGAGGAGGATGTGTTCCCTGTAACACACAGCATTGAGACTGCCTGCAAAGACAACAAGCTCAGTCCGATGATGCTGTGACACACCGAACCAGACCATGACAGACCCTCCACCTCCTCGGTGTAAGTTTTTGAAAAACAAAGCCATCGTGTTATCTGGGCCAAAGAGGAAAAGGGCTATCCAAGCTGTTATTAGCATCAGGTCCAAAAGCCAGTGTCTGTATGGGCCAGGGGTGTGTCAGTGCACATGGCATGGGTAATTCGCACATCTTTGACAACACCATGAATACAGACAGATATGTGCAAATTTTGGAGCAACATATGCTGCCATCTAGCACTGTCTTTTCCAGGGATGTCCCTGCATTTTCCAGCAGGACAACTTCAAACCACATACTGCCCATATTTCAAGTGCTTGGCTGTGTAAGCAGAGAGTGTGGGTGCTAGATTGGCCTGCCTGCAGTCTTGACCTGTCTCCAATTGAGAATGTGTGGCGCATTATGAAGCACGCCATATAGCAATGAAGACCCCTTGCAACTGTGCAGCTAAAGACCTACAGACGGTCTTGCTTCCAGCCGGACTGTGATGCTCCTCACTGCATGGTACCTATATCAAATTGGTCAAAGGAAAGACAACACTCTCTTAAGCTACATAGTGGTTAATTCATTTTCTAACAGAAGCATTCATCTGCCAAAATCAAAGGACAATGCATTTTCATGTATTTCCTCAGTTAATTTGGCATGACTTCAAGGAATTTAACACTATAACTTAATACAATATCCTTTTGTTAGACCAGCTGGGAGCTGTTTGGACTGCATAAATAGTTAAAAACTATACTGTCTGTTACTGCCACCACAATATTTGTTGCTTTAACTGAATTGTTCTTTGGATTCCTGGGAGCCCTGAACTGAGAGAGGAGTTTACACATTGAATTAGCTGTAGATGCACCTGTGCTGGAACATTTTTCTTGTTTGGGGGACAGGCAGGAGAATTTATTTATTTATATTTTTGATGCCATTTCAGCAGCAATGGCTATATTCATGGCAAAGACAACAGTGTTCAAAATAAACAATTAAAGCTGCAAGCAGCGATGACGGGCCCAAGCCGGTGGCACCGCAACCCTGGTGCCTTTAGTTACCGGGCTCATTTCCACTTGGTGGCTTTCGGAAAACAAAGGATGATGGACACAGCAACAACTCAAAAATATAGCTGCAAGCAGCAATGCGATTCCTCCTCAAAATGGCAAATCATTTAAAATTGATCAATAGAGGGTTGGGGTTAAACCCTCCCAATGAAAAAATCCAAAAAACATGTCTTTCTGTCTGAATCCTAAACTAAACATTTTCAGTGTACAGGAAAATCCATCATGCCGGACCTTATGGATCCTGTAGGGTTTTTTGTTTACAATGAGAAATGAGGTATGTTCACCAGGTTTCAGAAAAACTAAATAAATGGGGTGGAAATACAATCACTTTGAAAAATTGACATTTGGGCATGGCCTGTACCGCCCCCTAAGGGCGAATGTGAGCCATTCTTGGTTTGTAGGTTCCTGTTGGCCTGTAGTATTAATGTACCAAATTAGAAAGTATTTGACAAAAAAATGTGCAATTTGGGAATGTCCTTTAGCACCCCCTAAGGGCAAATGTGAGACATTCTTGGTTTGTGGATTTCTGTTGGCCTGTAGTGTCAATATACCAAATTAGAAAATTTTTGACCATAAAATGGGAATTTTGGGCATAGCCTGTAGCGCCCCCTAATGGCGAATATGGGCAATTCTTTGTTTGTGGGTTCCTGTTGGCCTGTAGTATCAATGTACCAAATTAGAACATTTTTGACCAGCAAATGGGAATTTAGGGCGTGGCCTGTAGCGCCCCATAAGGGCGAATGTGGGCCACTCTTGGTTTGTGAATTCCTGTTGGCCTGTAGTATCAATATACAACATTAGAACATTTTTGACCAGAAAATGGGAATTTTGGGCATGGCCTGTAGCGCCCCCTAAGGGCGAATGTGGGATATTCTTTACGCAGTACTTCAGAGTGATGTCATCTTGAAGTATATATATATAGGTCTATTTCTAACCCACACCTATAATATCACTTCTGAAGGCATGGATTTAACCACTGGAGTGGTATGGATTACTTTTATGCTGCATTTATTTGATTTTTGCAGCTTCTGAGTTCTGATCACCATTCAAGTCATTGAAAGGTCCAACAGGGTTGAGATAATCTTCTAAAAAGCTTAATTTGTGTTCACTAGAAGAAAGAAAACAATACACATCTGGGATGCAATGAGGGTGAGTATACGATGAGAGAAATTTATTTTTGGGGTGAAAACCATTTGTAGGCCTACTTTTTATTTACTTGGAAAATTGTTACTGTCTCTTTAAGAGGATTTTAAACGCATTTCATTCAAGGCACAGTCTGTGCGGCTTGTTTTAGTGAGTTTAATCTTTTGAGAACTGTGAAGTCTCATTATTTTCGTGCTGTTACATCTGTATTCATTTCAGAGATTACTTGATTGAGATTGTGAAACTA
The DNA here is from genome assembly GCA_032164185.1 of Moxostoma hubbsi. Classification (NCBI taxonomy): domain Eukaryota; kingdom Metazoa; phylum Chordata; class Actinopteri; order Cypriniformes; family Catostomidae; genus Moxostoma; species Moxostoma hubbsi. The sequence continues at coordinate 9,309,544 of JAVLUX010000001.1, forward strand.
CATACAACCGACAAACCTCCATGAAGATGCGAGTAAAAATGAGATGCCTCGCGCTGTCAGACACAACGCTGATAATCATTCTCGGAAGTGTTGATACTAGATTTCGATTCGCGATTTCTTCATCAACTGTTTATGTTCACTTGGGACAAAACAGACAATATATCATGTAATTTGACATTTTGTAGTATGAAATTGTCCGTTCAAACGCAAGAAGAAGCGAATGCGATCTCTCATCGGGGCTCGTGCGTTAGACGCGACGCATCTCGCGGTTTCACACAAAACTGCTCACAAACATTTATTTGAGTTGTTTTGTCATTTTTTTCCAGAAATAACTAGCAATACTCCTACAAATAAATGCTTCGTAACTAAAACGTTTTGACTTTCTATAGAAAATATAGACAACACACGTTCTTACCTTGCAAAAATCGCCTCAGTATTTAATTTGAAGCAGTAAATCCAACACTGGAGTAAATCTCTCGTGATATCACCTTTCCATTGAAATGAAGGAAGACGGTGATGACGATACAGTTATTATTCTTGCCCAGTAACCCCTTAACCAATCACATGTGCCTTTAGCTTGTATTGTCATGAGTATCTGGGCAGACTTCAGAAATAAAATCGGTGATCGGACGACGATGACACTGAGACAGGAACCATGGGAATAATTGTTCCCAAATTTGAACGCTCTGGCTGTAAATGGTTAAAGGTTGTTAAAAATTGTATCCTCCACTCAGTTGATGTATATATTGAGTGGGGACACATTGTTTGCCTTTTTTCTGGGATTCGACTGCAAAAGAGCTCAAGCAACTGTTGAACTCAGTCCCTGCCCATTCTGGACTCAGACCTGTTGTAAATCATTGAACAATGAGGCTTGGATGCCATCTATTGGACATTTCTTGTAATTGCCACTCAGAGAATGAACAGACAGTGGATTAAACTTTAGTTTTTTAGGCTTTAGTTCTTTGTTGTATTCACCTGCTACGGCGTGTGTAACATTTTTCTGTCAACTCTGCATACAGGTGAAACTCGAAAAATTAGAATATCGTGCAAAAGTTAATGTAACCCATACTATGTTGAACACAAGAGGGCAGTATAGCCCTATGTATTACTTCACAAGCCCCCCTCCCTTCCTACTCCTCACACACAAAGTCTTAGAGAGTGACTTGCAAAATTCTGACATTTTCTCCACATTCAAACCAAAATATCTGACTTTCTGTTGGTCGGAGCTAATGACTGTAAATTAGAAAGTTGTCCGGCTTGAGGAGAACTATATCAATACCAATTTTTGTACCTGTAGATGAAACTAACCCCCCACTTTTTTGTCAAAAGGTGGCGCTACTGAGCCCCTCACCACACCCATTTCTGAAACTTTGCACATGTCTACTGGCTAATAAATGTGACGTCTCTGTCGAGTTTCATGCAATTTCAAGTATGTTAAGAGTCTCAAAAGCATCAATAAAGAAAAGTAAAGTTTGAAGTGTTGCCACGGCAACAGTATCTAAGATATCAATAATCCTTTCACAGGTCTAAATCTGCCGTGTGTTTACATTATACACGTAAAGTTTGAAGCAAATCGGGTAAAAACAAGAGGGTGATTTCAAAGCATTTTGAAAGTGACACACTTCCTGCTGCCAGTTGGTGGCGCTATAACTTTGACTCACAATAGTCACATCCATGTGATCGGCCTCTTACAACGAACACACTGCTGAAGTTTCATCAAGATCTGTTAATTTATGCAGAAGTTATAACACACTTCCTGTCTCACTTTTCTCGCCATAAATTTGTTTCCTCGCCACGGCCAAACCGTTCGAGATATCAAAAATCCGCTGGCAATTTTTCATCCTCAATGTCTTGACTTCATGCTGACTGAGATTCGTGGCGATTAAATGATTTCTCTAGGAGGAGTATTTCAAATTCCATTGTATACGTTTTCCAAACAACCCTAAATAGCCGACTTCCTGTTGGGCTGAGGTAAAAAGTAAGAGCATGAAGTATATATGAAACGATGAGATCTATATGTGTACCGACTTTCATATTATTACATGCAAGTGTGTTTGATTTATGGACCAAGGTTTCGGACCCCGTTCCAGGGGGCGCTGCTGAGCCCCCCTGCCACGCCCGGGTACCATCTTCAGCCCAGCCCTGATGGCCGCAGGTTCTGACCCGTGTGCAAAGTTTCAAGAGTTTTAGAGCATGTTAAGGCCCCCAAAAGTGCCCGAATAGTCGATAAAATAATAATAATAATAATAATAATAATAATTAAAGCTGCAAGCAGCGATGACGGGCCCAAGCCGGTGGCACCGCAACCCTGGTGCCTTTAGTTACCGGGCTCATTTCCACTTGGTGGCTTTCGGAAAACAAAGGATGATGGACACAGCAACAACTCAAAAATATAGCTGCAAGCAGCAATGCGATTCCTCCTCAAAATGGCAAATCATTTAAAATTGATCAATAGAGGGTTGGGGTTAAACCCTCCCAATGAAAAAATCCAAAAAACATGTCTTTCTGTCTGAATCCTAAACTAAACATTTTCAGTGTACAGGAAAATCCATCATGCCGGACCTTATGGATCCTGTAGGGTTTTTTGTTTACAATGAGAAATGAGGTATGTTCACCAGGTTTCAGAAAAACTAAATAAATGGGGTGGAAATACAATCACTTTGAAAAATTGACATTTGGGCATGGCCTGTACCGCCCCCTAAGGGCGAATGTGAGCCATTCTTGGTTTGTAGGTTCCTGTTGGCCTGTAGTATTAATGTACCAAATTAGAAAGTATTTGACAAAAAAATGTGCAATTTGGGAATGTCCTTTAGCACCCCCTAAGGGCAAATGTGAGACATTCTTGGTTTGTGGATTTCTGTTGGCCTGTAGTGTCAATATACCAAATTAGAAAATTTTTGACCATAAAATGGGAATTTTGGGCATAGCCTGTAGCGCCCCCTAATGGCGAATATGGGCAATTCTTTGTTTGTGGGTTCCTGTTGGCCTGTAGTATCAATGTACCAAATTAGAACATTTTTGACCAGCAAATGGGAATTTAGGGCGTGGCCTGTAGCGCCCCATAAGGGCGAATGTGGGCCACTCTTGGTTTGTGAATTCCTGTTGGCCTGTAGTATCAATATACAACATTAGAACATTTTTGACCAGAAAATGGGAATTTTGGGCATGGCCTGTAGCGCCCCCTAAGGGCGAATGTGGGATATTCTTTACGCAGTACTTCAGAGTGATGTCATCTTGAAGTATATATATATAGGTCTATTTCTAACCCACACCTATAATATCACTTCTGAAGGCATGGATTTAACCACTGGAGTGGTATGGATTACTTTTATGCTGCATTTATTTGATTTTTGCAGCTTCTGAGTTCTGATCACCATTCAAGTCATTGAAAGGTCCAACAGGGTTGAGATAATCTTCTAAAAAGCTTAATTTGTGTTCACTAGAAGAAAGAAAACAATACACATCTGGGATGCAATGAGGGTGAGTATACGATGAGAGAAATTTATTTTTGGGGTGAAAACCATTTGTAGGCCTACTTTTTATTTACTTGGAAAATTGTTACTGTCTCTTTAAGAGGATTTTAAACGCATTTCATTCAAGGCACAGTCTGTGCGGCTTGTTTTAGTGAGTTTAATCTTTTGAGAACTGTGAAGTCTCATTATTTTCGTGCTGTTACATCTGTATTCATTTCAGAGATTACTTGATTGAGATTGTGAAACTACATACAACCGACAAACCTCCATGAAGATGCGAGTAAAATTGAGATGCCTCGCGCTGTCAGACACAACGCTGATAATCATTCTCGGAAGTGTTGATACTAGATTTCGATTCGCGATTTCTTCACCAACTGTTTATGTTCACTTGGGACAAAACAGACAATATATCATGTAATTTGACATTTTGTAGTATGAAATTGTCCGTTCAAACGCAAGAAGAAGCGAATGCGATCTCTCATCGGGGCTCGTGCGTTAGACGCGACGCATCTCGCGGTTTCACACAAAACTGCTCACAAACATTTATTTGAGTTGTTTTGTCATTTTTTTCCAGAAATAACTAGCAATACTCCTACAAATAAATGCTTCGTCACTAAAACGTTTTGACTTTCTATAGAAAATATAGACAACACACGTTCTTACCTTGCAAAAATCGCCTCAGTATTTAATTTGAAGCAGTAAATCCAACACTGGAGTAAATCTCTCGTGATATCACCTTTCCATTGAAATGAAGGAAGACGGTGATGACGATACAGTTATTATTCTTGCCCAGTAACCCCTTAACCAATCACATGTGCCTTTAGCTTGTATTGTCATGAGTATCTGGGCAGACTTCAGAAATAAAATCGGTGATCGGACGACGATGACACTGAGACAGGAACCATGGGAATAATTGTTCCCAAATTTGAACGCTCTGGCTGTAAATGGTTAAAGGTTGTTAAAAATTGTATCCTCCACTCAGTTGATGTATATATTGAGTGGGGACACATTGTTTGCCTTTTTTCTGGGATTCGACTGCAAAAGAGCTCAAGCAACTGTTGAACTCAGTCCCTGCCCATTCTGGACTCAGACCTGTTGTAAATCATTGAACAATGAGGCTTGGATGCCATCTATTGGACATTTCTTGTAATTGCCACTCAGAGAATGAACAGACAGTGGATTAAACTTTAGTTTTTTAGGCTTTAGTTCTTTGTTGTATTCACCTGCTACGGCGTGTGTAACATTTTTCTGTCAACTCTGCATACAGGTGAAACTCGAAAAATTAGAATATCGTGCAAAAGTTAATGTAACCCATACTATGTTGAACACAAGAGGGCAGTATAGCCCTATGTATTACTTCACAAGCCCCCCTCCCTTCCTACTCCTCACACACAAAGTCTTAGAGAGTGACTTGCAAAATTCTGACATTTTCTCCACATTCAAACCAAAATATCTGACTTTCTGTTGGTCGGAGCTAATGACTGTAAATTAGAAAGTTGTCCGGCTTGAGGAGAACTATATCAATACCAATTTTTGTACCTGTAGATGAAACTAACCCCCCACTTTTTTGTCAAAAGGTGGCGCTACTGAGCCCCTCACCACACCCATTTCTGAAACTTTGCACATGTCTACTGGCTAATAAATGTGACGTCTCTGTCGAGTTTCATGCAATTTCAAGTATGTTAAGAGTCTCAAAAGCATCAATAAAGAAAAGTAAAGTTTGAAGTGTTGCCACGGCAACAGTATCTAAGATATCAATAATCCTTTCACAGGTCTAAATCTGCCGTGTGTTTACATTATACACGTAAAGTTTGAAGCAAATCGGGTAAATACAAGAGGGTGATTTCAAAGCATTTTGAAAGTGACACACTTCCTGCTGCCAGTTGGTGGCGCTATAACTTTGACTCACAATAGTCACATCCATGTGATCGGCCTCTTACAACGAACACACTGCTGAAGTTTCATCAAGATCTGTTAATTTATGCAGAAGTTATAACACACTTCCTGTCTCACTTTTCTCGCCATAAATTTGTTTCCTCGCCACGGCCAAACCGTTCGAGATATCAAAAATCCGCTGGCAATTTTTCATCCTCAATGTCTTGACTTCATGCTGACTGAGATTCGTGGCGATTAAATGATTTCTCTAGGAGGAGTATTTCAAATTCCATTGTATACGTTTTCCAAACAACCCTAAATAGCCGACTTCCTGTTGGGCTGAGGTAAAAAGTAAGAGCATGAAGTATATATGAAACGATGAGATCTATATGTGTACCGACTTTCATATTATTACATGCAAGTGTGTTTGATTTATGGACCATGGTTTCGGACCCCGTTCCAGGGGGCGCTGCTGAAACCCCCTGCCACGCCCGGGTACCATCTTCAGCCCAGCCCTGATGGCCGCAGGTTCTGACCCGTGTGCAAAGTTTCAAGAGTTTTAGAGCATGTTAAGGCCCCCAAAAGTGCCCGAATAGTCGATAAAATAATAATAATAATAATAATAATAATAATAATAATAATAATTAAAGCTGCAAGCAGCGATGAAGGGCCCAAGCCGGTGGCACCGCAACCCTGGTGCCTTTAGTTACCGGGCTCATTTCCACTTGGTGGCTTTCGGAAAACAAAGGATGATGGACACAGCAACAACTCAAAAATATAGCTGCAAGCAGCAATGCGATTCCTCCTCAAAATGGCAAATCATTTAAAATTGATCAATAGAGGGTTGGGGTTAAACCCTCCCAATGAAAAAATCCAAAAAACATGTCTTTCTGTCAGAATCCTAAACTAAACATTTTCAGTGTACAGGAAAATCCATCATGTCGGACCTTATGGATCCTGTAGGGTTTTTTGTTTACAATGAGAAATGAGGTTTGTTCACCAGGTTTCAGAAAAACTAAATAAATGTGTTGGAAATACAAACACTTTGAAAAAATGACATTTGGGCATGGCCTGTAGCTCCCCCTAAGGGTGAATGTGAGCCATTCTTGGTTTGTAGGTTCCTGTTGGCCTGTAGTATTAATTTACCAATTTAGAAAGTATTTGACAAAAAAATGTGCAATTTGGGAATGGCCTTTAGCGCCCCCTAAGGGCGAATGTGAGACATTCTTGGTTTGTGGATTTCTGTTGGCCTGTAGTGTCAATATACCAAATTAGAACATTTTTGACCAGCAAATGGGAATTTAGGGCATGGCCTGTAGCGCCCCCTAAGGGCGAATGTGGGCCATTCTTGGTTTGTGGATTCCTGTTGGCCTGTAGTATCAATCTACAAAATTAGAACATTTTTGACCAGAAAATGGGAATTTTGGGTATGGCCTGTAGCGCCCCCTAAGGGCGAATGTGGGCCATTCTTGGTTTGTGGATTCCTGTTGGCCTGTAGTATCAATATACAAAATTAGAACATTTTTGACCAGAAAATGGGAATTTTGGGCATGGCCTGTAGCGCCCCCTTAGGGCGAATGTGGGATATTCTTTACGCAGTACTTCAGAGTGATGTCATCTTTAAGTATATATATATATAGGTCTGTATCTAACCCACACCTATAATATCACTTCTGAAGGCATGGATTAAACCACAGGAGTGGTATGGATTACTTTTATGCTGCATTTATGTGATTTTTGTAGCTTCTGAGTTCTGATCACCATTCAAGTCATTGAAAGGTCCAACAGGGTTGAGATAATCTTCTAAAAAGCTTAATTTGTGTTCACTAGAAGAAAGAAAATAATACACATCTGGGATGGAATGAGGGTGAGTATACGATGAGAGAAATTTATTTTGGGGGTGAAAACCATTTGTAGGCTACTTTTTATTTACTTGGAAAATTGTTACTGTCTCTTTAAGAGGATTTTAAACGCATTTCATTCAAGCCGTCAAGCCGTCTTTGCGGCTTGTTTTATTGAGATATAATCTTTTGAGAACTGTGAATCTCATTATTTTCGTGCTGTTACATCTGTATTCATTTCAGAGATTAATTGATTGAGATTGTGAAACTACATACAACCGACAAACCTCCATGAAGATGCGAGTAAAAATGAGATTCCTCGCGCTCTCAGACACAAAGCTGATAATCATTCTCGGAAGTGTTGATACTAGATTTAGATTCGCGATTTCTTCATCAACTGTTTATGGTCACTTGAGACAAAACAGACAATATATCATGTATTTTGACATTTTGTTGTTATGAAATTGTCCGTTCAAACGCAAGAAGAAGCGAATGCGATCTCTCATCGGGGCTCGTGAGTTAGACGTGACGCTGCTCGCGGTTTCACACAAAACTGCTCACAAACATTTATTTGAGTTGTTTCGTCATTTTTTTTCCAGAAATAACTAGCAATACTCCTACAAATAAATGCTTCGTAACTAAAACGTTTTGACTTTCTATAGAAAATATAGACAACACGTTCTTACCTTGCAAAAATCGCCTCAGTATTTAATTTGAAGCAGTAAATCCAACACTGGAGTAAATCTCTCGTGATATCACCGTCCCATTGAAATGAAGGAAGACGGTGATGACGATACAGTTATTATTCTTGCCCAGTAACCCCTTAACCAATCACATGTGCCTTTAGCTTGTATTGTCATGAGTATCTGGGCAGATTTCAGAAATAAAATCGGTGATTGGACGACGATGACACTGAGACAGAAACTATGGGAATAATTGTTCCCAAATTTGAACGCTCTGGCTGTAAATGGTTAAAGGTTGTTAAAAATTGTATCCGCCACTCAGTTGATGTATATAGTGAGTGGGGACACAGTGTTTGCCTTTTTTCTGGGATTCGACGGCAAAAGAGCTCAAGCAACTGTTGAACTCAGTCCCTGCCCATTCTGGACTCAGCCTGTTGTAAATAATAGAACAATGAGGCTTGGATGCCATCTATTGGACATTTCTTGTAATTGCCACTCAGAGAATGAACAGACAGTGGATTAAATTTTAGTTTTTTAGGCTTTAGTTCTTTGTTGTATTCACCTGCTACGGCGTGTGTAACATTTTTCTGTCAACTCTGCATACAGGTGAAACTCGAAAAATTAGAATATCGTGCAAAAGTTAATGTAACCCATACTATGTTGAACACAAGAGGGCAGTATAGCCCTATGTATTACTTCACAAGACCCAACGTCCCCCCTCCCCTACAAACTCACAGAGTCTCAGAGAGTGACTTTGCAAAATTCTGACATTTTCTCCACATTCAAACCAAAATATCTGACTTTCTGTTGGTCGGAGCTAATGACTGTAAATTAGAAAGTTGTCCGGCTTGAGGAGAACTATATCAATACCAATTTTTGTACCTGTAGATGAAACTAACCCCCCACTTTTTTGTCAAAAGGTGGTGCTACTGAGCCCCTCACCACACCCATTTCTGAAACTTTGCACATGTCTACTGGCTAATAAATGTGACGTCTCTGTCGAGTTTCATGCAATTTCAAGTATGTTAAGAGTCTCAAAAGCATCAATAAAGAAAAGTAAAGTTTGAAGCGTTGCCACGGCAACAGTATCTAAGATATCAATAATCCTTTCACAGGTCTAAATCTGCCGTGTGTTTACATTATACACGTAAAGTTTGAAGCAAATCGGGTAAAAACAAGAGGGTGATTTCAAAGCATTTTGAAAGTGACACACTTCCTGCTGCCAGTTGGTGGCGCTATAACTTTGACTCACAATAGTCACATCCATGTGATCGGCCTCTTACAACGAACACACTGCTGAAGTTTCATCAAGATCTGTTAATTTATGCAGAAGTTATAACACACTTCCTGTCTCACTTTTCTCGCCATAAATTTGTTTCCTCGCCACGGCCAAACCGTTCGAGATATCAAAAATCCGCTGGCAATTTTTCATCCTCAATGTCTTGACTTCATGCTGACTGAGATTCGTGGCGATTAAATGATTTCTCTAGGAGGAGTATTTCAAATTCCATTGTATACGTTTTCCAAACAACCCTAAATAGCCGACTTCCTGTTGGGCTGAGGTAAAAAGTAAGAGCATGAAGTATATATGAAACGATGAGATCTATATGTGTACCGACTTTCATATTATTACATGCAAGTGTGTTTGATTTATGGACCAAGGTTTCGGACCCCGTTCCAGGGGGCGCTGCTGAGCCCCCCTGCCACGCCCGGGTACCATCTTCAGCCCAGCCCTGATGGCCGCAGGTTCTGACCCGTGTGCAAAGTTTCAAGAGTTTTAGAGCATGTTAAGGCCCCCAAAAGTGCCCGAATAGTCGATAAAATAATAATAATAATAATAATAATAATAATAATAATAATAATCCTAAGGAAAACAATAGGGCCTTCGCCTTTTCAGGCTTGGGCCCTAATAATCCTAAGGAAAACAATAGGGCCTTCGCCTTTTCAGGCTTGGGCCCTAATAATAATCCTAAGGAAAACAATAGGGCCTTCGCCTTTTCAGGCTTGGGCCCTAAAAATAACAGTAGTAGTAATAACAATTATATAGAGTTTTTCAGTTTAGTATGTTAAAGAAATTTAAAAAAAAATCCTGGAGAGACCTTTTTAAAAATATCCATCAATATATTTTCTGAATAAAAGCATTTTCTAATCTCATTTAGATATGGACATTCTATTAAAATATGTTTTATACTCAAGAAAGACTTGCATAGATCACAAACTGGTTCCTCTTCCCCTTTCAATAAGTATGAATGAGTGAGTCTTGAATGATCAATTCGACATCTCGTATGCACAACCTGGTCATATCTATTTTCAAAGAGTAAATAATAAACTCCTTGATTTAGTACTGGTTCACTTCATGTAGTTTGTTATATATACATTCATTCTATTCCATTGCCATTTGTTGTGAATGTACATATTCAATATGGGTTTAACATCAGATATTACGTACTGTCATGTCCAACTGAAGTGCTTCCGCTTTATCTGCCTGTTCATTGCCAGCCAATCACATATTGCCTGGTATCCAACAAAAGACAATATTAAAATCTTTTTTTAGTCCACATTTTACTATTATGCCAATAATTGTGTTCTGTTTTCAGAGCTTTGAGTGCTTGCAAGTGTCGTTGCTGTTCCTTTTCAATTTGTTCTAATGCTAGTAATAATACACAAGCTTCTGCTGTGAAAATGTATCTTTGTCCAGGAATACACTTGCCAAAACGTTTTGGACCAATCATTACTGCTGCAGATAAATGATTGATGACTTTGATCCATCTGTGTACACTGGTACATGAGATGGTAAGCTAAATCTTATGTCCAGGAATTTCTTCTGGAAGACGTTTGGATGGTTTATCTTTTTAGTATACTGAGCCAGGTTCATCATGATAGTTGTTTTTTTTAATATTCCAGGGCGGTATAGGGCACAGATGTGTCGATGTTAGGATATCCAGATTTATGTCTATGTTCTCCAAGTGTGGTTTTATGCCAATTCCAAAAGGACTAATGTACCTGGGTCTGGCTTCATACAGGTGTGAATGTTGAGGATGAAAGACTGAAAGATATGCTGGGTTACTTTCATTAGCTTTTAGTTTAATTGCATAGTTAAGGGACAATTTCAGCCTTCTGTTATATAGTGATGGTTCTCTTGCTTCTGTATACAAGCTTTGTATTGGAGAGGTCCTAAATGCTCCTAGTGCAAGTCTTAATCCTGTATGATGTACTGTGTACAATATTTTAATATATGACTTCCTGGCAGATCCATAAACTACTCTCCCATAGTCCATTTTTGATCAAACAAGTGTCCTATAGAGTCTCAAGAGTACTTCACAATTTGCACCCCAATTGATCCTTGCCAACACTTTTATAATATCCATTGCATCTGCATCTATTCTGCAGCATTTTGATATGAGGGATGAAGGAATTTTACGTATTTATGACTTTTATAGAGGTTCCCTTTCCAAAAAGAGTTCAGGCTCGAGGTGCATGGATCGCAAAATACAAAAGTGCATACACACAGTTTTTGATTTAGAAAATTTAAATCCATTTTGTACTGACCAGTCATACATTTTATTTATAAATATTTGTAGTGGTCTCTCAATTGCGTTCATATTTTTGCCTTTATAAAAAATGCACACATCATCTACATATAGGCTACAGAATATATTTGGCCCCATAACACTTACAATCCCATTAATTTTAACGCTAAAAAGAGTTACTGAAAGTATATTCCTTGGGGCACTCCTGATTCTTGTACATGCAATTCAGATAGCACGTTTCTTACTCGAACACGAAAAACTCTGTTAGATAAAAAATTGTAAATAAAAATGGGTAGACATCCCCTGAAACCCATATTGTACCAATCTAAGAATGCCATACCACCACATACTATCATAAGCTTTTTCTAAATAAAAAAATACTGCTACTGTTCTTTTTTTAACAAAACTATCTAGTACAAATGACTCTAATTTTATAAGGTAATCAAGAGTACTTTCCCTCGTCTAAATACACATTGATATTTACTGATCTTTTGGTCTTTTTCCAAAATCCACACCAGCCGATCTTTGATCATTCGTTCCATGGTTTTGCATAGGTAGCTGCTTAAGGCTATTGGGCGATAATTATTTGGGTCAGTATGGTCTTTTCCTGGTTTAGGTACTGGTATAATGGTTGCTTCTTTCCAGATAGCTGGTATTTTTCCTGATTTCCAAATGCTATTGAGTATCAGGAACTGATAGTGAATTGTATCAGGTCCAACTGCAATGTCGTTGGAGTTTTTAGTAGCTTTCAGAAGTTCTTCCATTGTAAAAGGCAGATTATACAATTTGGTGTTATCCGAAGAGAAATGTAGTTTTTCCTGTTCCTGTTTAATTTGTATTTGCTTAAGCCTGGGAAGACCGTTTTCTGTTGATGAATTTCTCTCGAATGTCTCCGCCAGGGTATTAGCAATTTCCTGTTTCAATGTTAATAAAGTATCCAGATTTTTTATATGTTGTATTTGTAGTCTTCCTTCCTTATTTTTAATCTTTCGTATCATATCCCATTCTATCCTAAAAACTTTCTTTGTTGATGTCTGTGATGTTAAACTTGATACATATTTTTTCCAATTCTGCCTCCTTGTTTCATTAATAATTTTGATATAAATTTTTTTGACATTCATTTTCATTAATAACTTTGTGCTTGTGCTCTATACATTTTCAATCTGATGAGGCTTTCTGTTGTTGGATGTTTATTAAAGTTTCTTTCTGCCTTCTTCCGATCAGCAATATCCTTTTTACCGTCTTCATTGAACCATGGGTTTCTATGACAGCATGACTTTGTTGATGTTTTTGGCATAGTTTTTCTGCTATTTCAATTAGTATATTGGTGAATTTCTTTATCGGATCTTGGTATTCTTACCAGTCTTTGTTGAACTTCTCGTAACAATGTTTTTGGAAGTTATACCAATTAGCTTTTTTCAATTGCAATCTAGAAGTGTCTTGTTGTATATCTTCTTCAGTAGATGTTACAATCAGTGGGTAATGATCACTTCCACAAAGATCCTTCCATACTTGTCATGAAAATTCAATTATTATTTCAGGTTCACACAAAGTTAAATCAATTGCGGCGTATGATCCATATCCTGGATGCAAATATGTGCTTGAACCATCATTTAATAAGCACAAATCATTATTGTATATGAACTCCTCTATTGTTCTGCCTTTGGTATTTGTATGTTTACCTCCCCATAATGTGCTGTGGCTATTAAATTCACCCATCAATATGTATGGTGATGGTAACTGTTCTACCATTTTGTTTAGTTCTTGTGTTGTCACTGAGGCATCAGGGGGTATATAAATAGAGCAAATAGTTATGGATTTATGAAGAGTTATACGTACGGCTACCACATGCAGGTTTGTATTTACTGGTTTATGGCTGTGGATTATGTCATGTCTAATTAATATAGCTGATCCACCATATGGACATTGTATATTTTGCCAAAAGTATTATAGATATTATACTTTTTTTCAATGCTAGTTGTCTATCTATTGTTAGATGGGTTTCCTGGAGGCAGAAGGCAATGGGATTCAAAATAGCTTCTAATTGCTGCGGTTCTGAAAAGTTTGCCTTAAATCCTTGACAGTTCCACTGAATTATAAGATTCCGCATTTTCAAGTAGGTAAGACAAGTATCTGCCCTTCATCTCTGGATTTTGGAGACAAGCTTCGACTTTAGGAATTTGTAGTCTCTGTCATTTCAAAATCGTTTTCTTGAAACATTCAGTTTTTTGTGTTTTTCTTTCTTGATTCGCTTTTGTTGACTGAGTTTTTGTAATTTGTTGTGTCTTTTTCCCTCTCGAGGATTGGTTGTGCTCAAGGTTGGGATTTATTAAAGGTAATAGTAATAGTAATAAGACAGTACCTGTCTAAATTATCTGTTCTTCTTTTTTGATTGTGATCCTCTTGACATTCGTTACACCCTGTTGAGTTAATTTTGATGCTATTTCAGCCTCATCCATATCGTGTAACTCTCTGGTGCATATAACTCCTTTACTGTTGTTCAATGATGGGTGATAAAATGCCTTTATCTGTACTGAATACTGGAGTATTCTACTTGGATTTGTCCGGATCATAGCTTTTTAACATCTTTAACTGTTCATGCTATGCCTGAAATGCCTTTCTGTATTGCAAATGGAAACAGTTTTGTAAGTGGCATGTCTGTTATTTTTTATTCTAGCAGTATAAATCTCTGTTTTCACTCTTTTGTGAGTAAATGCACCCATTATCTGATTCTTCATCCAATATTTGTTCTATCATCCATCGTTTTGGTTTTTTATTGTTAGCCATGTTTGTATGTTTACATTTTCATCTGCTAAAGAGATACAGACTCCATCACTCCAGGGAAAGTGCCTCCCTAACTAAATAATTAAGAAAATGTTTTATCAATGTCAAACTTCAAATAAATAAACATCAAATAAAGGTAGGCCTGCTAAACATTAGGTCTCTTTCTACCAAAGCACTAATTGTAAATACAATTATTACAGATCATAAAATACAGGTCTTAAACTGGATGAATATATTAGTTTAAATGAATCTACTCCCCCCAGGTTATTGTTATAAAAATGATGCCTCATCTGAAGGACCGAGGATGAGGTGTTACTGCAATTTATAGTGACATTTTTGGTGTTACTCAAAGGACAGGATATAAGTTTAAGTCTTTTGAACTATTAAAGATTAATGTGACACGTCAGATATAAATAAAAAAAAATCTCTTTCGTCTTTTGCCCTTGCTACAGTACCCAGGCTGTACTCTGGTTTCCTTGGTGAATTTGCAGATTTTCTATCAGATCTAGTTATGTAGATGGAGCTTTAATTGTTGGTGACTTCAACATTCACATAGATATTTAATTCAGAATGACAAACTCGGATTAGCATTTATCGATATTCTCATCTCTCTTGGAACCAGACAAAATATGACAGGACCAACTCATTACCACAATAATATGCTAAATTTAATTCTGTCATATGGAGTTCATGTTGATACTATAGAAATTCTACCATAAAGCAATGACATCTCAGATGATTACCTCATCTATCATTTGCTGTGATCAGTTAATGTCACTTAATCTATGGCATGCTATCGTTCAGGTAGAACTATTCTTTCAACCCCTAAAGAAAGCTTCACTAATAATCTTCCAAAATTGGCTCACATACTCAGTAAGCCAAAACGTCTAGAAGAATTTGATGTAATAACAGTAATAACTCTTCTCAAGCACTCTTGATAGTGTCACTCCCCTTCAATTAAAGAAAATTGCACTGCAAAATGATACATTGATCACACTCATGCACTCAAGAGAGCAGCTCGGAAAATGGAGCGCAAGTGGAAGAATACGAAATTTAGAGGTATTTCGCTGTTCAGGTAAGGATAGTGTCTGTAGCTACAGACAGGTACTAAAATCTGCCAGGTCAGCATTTTTCAGCAAACTCATAGAAAATATCCACAACATCCCTAGGTTTTTATTCAGTACTGTGGCTAAATTTGTTAGGAATAAAGCATCGACTGAACTAGATATTCCATTGCAGCACAATAGTAATGACTTCATTAATTTCTTTACTGATAAAATTTAAATAATCCGAAATAAAATTGGAACTATGCAATCAACTCTCACAGCACCTCAACAAAACATCTCGGTTACTGATGTGACCTCCGTTCCCTGATGGAAGGAACGAGACGTTGTGCCGATGAGTTGACACTAGAGGTTGCTCCTGCGGAGCCCAGACATCTCTGATCTTGAGAAAAGGCCAATGGAAATTGGCATGTGCAATTTGCATACCACTCCCTTGGACATACGGGTATAAAACGAGTGACGCTGCAAACACACATCAGGTATCGCCCTGAGGAACCGAGTCAAAGACCCGGCCATTTCAGTGGTTGGTTCAGTGTTGTGGCAGGAGGGACACAACGTCTCGTTCCCTCCATCAGAGAACGGAAGTTACATCAGTTACCGAGAATTTCCCTATCTGTCACTCACTCGACGTTGTGTTGATGAGTTGACACTAGGGGTTCCAATGGAAAATACCACAAGAGCTGAACCGAGTTATGCAGATTGGCGGTGCAAGACGGGAAGACCTTTGTGTGCCTTGTAGCCAGCGCAGCAAGCCGTCGCATAACTACCCCCAACACACTGGCAGGTATGAAGCGGTCCCCTGCACCTAGGGGAACGGCTAAATGCTCAGAAGTATAAGGACTGTGGCCTTCTCTCTAATGTTCTCCACAAAAAAGGAATTAAATAGTTTGGCTGGGGGCCAAATATATGGTCCAAGCTGGGGGGTGTCCCTCCAAAGAGGAGGACACTGCGGAGAGCACACCCGGGGGGGGTTACGTGGAATACAACACACAGTCTTACCGGTTAGGAGCGGAAGCACATCGCGAGGAGTGGCGTCGTGGTAGGTCCTACCGAAGGGGGGAGGAGTTACTACAAACACGGCGACCAAGGACAGAGGGCCCTCTGCCCAAGGAAAACGCGGTTTACCGGCAGGGAAAACGTTTTGCGGAATATACATCACATGGTGTTGCGTAGGGGTCAACCAGCGCATGTGGAGCACTTACCTCTGTACCTGGGTGACGCCCGTACTGGGGTGGCAGCGAGCCTCTCCAAAGACTCAATGGCCGCTAGGCTAAGAAGGAAGAACGTCCAGGGTTCACACTTCTTGCGAATGCAACTGGGGAAAGAGCGCACGTCTTCGCCTCAAGGGAGGGGAAAGGAGCTATGCACAAGCGATACACCCGGCCAGCTGACCCGAACTTACCTGTTTGTGTCACCTGATAACACACGGGATGAAACTGACTCAACTCTGAGGTTATAGAACCTTGCAAAGGTGTAAGGTGTTGCCCAGCCCTACATATCTCTGCTAGAGAGGTGCCGTGGGACAACGCCCAAGAAGCCGCAACACCCCCGAGTAGAATGGGCTTGTGGGCCAGCAGGGGGCGGCACGTGCTGGGCGTGGTATGCCATAGTGATGACATCGACGACCCAGTGGGCGATCCTCTGTTGGAGACAGCGCTTCCCTTCCGCTGTCCACCGAAGCAGACAAAGAGCTGCTCGGAGCTTCTAAAGCTCTGCGTGCGATCAAAATAGATGCGAAGAGCATGCACCGGACACAGCAACGCCAAGGCTGGGTCTGCCTCCTCCTGTGGCAGCGCTTGCAGGTTCACCACCTGACCCTAAAAGGGGTCGTGGGAACCTTGGGCACATAGACCGGTCGAGGTCTCAGGATGACGTGAGAGTAAGCTGGATTGAACTCTAGGCACAGTTTGCTGACAGAGAACGCCAGAAGATCCCCTACCCTCTTGATGGAGGTGAGCACCGTCAGGAGGGCGGTCTTCAGAGAGAGCGCTTTTAGATCTGCTGACTCAAGGGGCTCGAAGGGAGCTCCCCAAAGGCCCTGATGGACCATGGAGAGGTCCCACAAGGGAACGAGGTGCGACCTGGGGGGTTTCACATCCTCATACCTCTCAGGAACCTGAGAGTATTCCCTAAAACTTACCGTCTACTGCATCGTGATGTGTCGATATGGTGGCTACATACACTTTCAAGGTGGAGGGACAGCCATCCCTCCAACTTTTTAACTGCTCATCTCTGGGGGTCTTCACCTCGGGAAGAACACCACTGAGCAAACAGACACCACTTCAGGCCATAAAGGCTCCTTGTTGAGGGGGCCCTGTGATCGTGTCTACCACCGCAGGTGGAAGGCCACTTAGGTCTTCCGTGTCCCGTCCAAGGGACAGAAATGGAGATTCCTGGGGTCTGGTCGTGGGTGCCAGATGGGGCCACGTCCCTGAGAAAGAAGGTCCTTCCTCAGGGGAATTCGCTGGGGGTGCTGTCGCGAGGAACATGAGGTCCGAGAACCAAATCCGGGAGGTCCAATTTGGGGCCACTAAGAGGATCTGCTCCCTGTCCTCCCTGACTTTGCACAACGTCTGTGCAAGTAGGCTCACTGGGGGAAACGCATACTTGCACAGCCCCAGGGGCCAGCTGTGTTCCAAGGCATCTGTGCCGAGGGGAGCCTCGGTCAGAGAGTACCATAGTGGGCAATAGGAGGATTCAGGAGAAGCGGACAGGTCTACCTGTGCTTGGCTGAATCGACTCCAGATCAGCTGGACCGCCTGAGGGTGGATCCTCCGCTCTCCCCTGGGTGTAACCTGCCACGACAGTAACGCAGTGGGTGTAACGCAGTTGCGGGCCGGTCCAAGGGCTGGCGACTGAGTGCCCATTGCATATGGTGCCCCAGCCCCGTTGGGAGGCATCTGTTGTAACCACGACATGCCTGGGGACCTGGCCTATGGGAACTCCTGCCCGTAGGAATGCTAGGTCTGACCAGGGGCTGAGAAAGTGGCAACAAGCCTGCGTGACAAGGACACGGTGTGTTCCGTGGCGCCATGCTCGTTTCTCGTCTCGGGTCTGTAGTCAGTGCTGAAGTGGTCTCATATGCACCAACCCAAGCGGCGTGACCGTCGCTGATGATGCCATATGCCCCAGGAGCCTCTGAAAGGATTTCAGTGGGACCAAAGTGTTCTGTCTGAACACATGCAGACGGCTCAGCACTAACTGCGTGCGCTCATTGGTGAGGCACGCCACCATTGAGACTGAGTCCAACTCCATACCGAGAAAAGAGATGCTCTGAACCAGGACGAGCATGCTCTTTTCCCAATTGACCCGAAGCCCCAAGCGGCTGAGGTGCCTGAGCACCAGGTCCCTGTGAGCACACAACATGTCACGTGAGTGAGCTAGGATTAGCCAGTCGTCGAGATAGTTGAGGATGCGGATGCCCACTTCCCGTAGTGGGGCAAGGGCTGCCTCTGTGACTTTCGTGAAGGTGCGAGGGGACAAAGACAGGCTGAAGGGGAGGACTTTGTACTGATATACCTGACCCTCGAAGGCAAACCGGAGAAAGGGTCTGTGTCGAAGATGAATTGAGACATGGAAGTACGCATCCTTCAGGTCTACCACCACGAACCAATCCAGATGCCGGACGCTCGCTAGAATGCATTTCTGCATGAGCATCTTGAACGGGAGTCTGTGCAGAGCCCGGTTTAGAATGCCTGGGCGGGTGAACTGAATCGCATAGCCGAGTTGGACGGTCCTGATCAACCAGCACGATGGGTTGGGGAGTGCGAGCCACACCCCCAAGCTCCGAGCAAGAGGGAACAAGGGGACTACAGCGTCGAACGTACATGTGGGAGGGGCCTCACGATGGGGCGGTGGATGGGGTGCTGAGTCTAGAGACATTGAAGCACTAACCTTGGCTCCTTGTGACTGCTTCCGGAACAATCTGGGACGGGGGAGGAAGATTTTCATCCTCGTGGCCCGTGGAGACCATCGGCTCGGGGGCAGGCTTGTGTCTCGGCTGGGCACGTGGAAGCGGAAGGTGGCCAGAAAATAGAGCCCTGGGGCTGAGGAAACTGCTCTTTTTTTGAAAATTTGGGTACCGCATTTGTAAAGAAATAAGGATTCTCCACCCGACCTCCGGCGGGGGAGGGAGTGGTCTGCTTACCAGCTCACATAGTGCAGTTTCCTGAGTCCCGGGACTGCCCATCTCAGGGGCGCTTTGATGCCTACTTGGTGTTCAGGCCGTGAGACAGGTAGCTTGCAGTTCTGCGGGTAGCTCCACGTCGGGTCCGGCCCCGAGGGGCGGGTTGTGGCGGGCTGGTGTCAGTGTTGGCACTGCAGGGGGACGCCCTGGGCGACGAGCAGACAGAGTGCGGAGTCTGTGGCTCCACCTGGGCAGGATGTGCTGTGTGGCCTCTCTCTGCTTCCTCACCGTTGAGAACTGCCAGGCAATGTCCCAAATGGTGTTGCCAAACAGCCCAACCAGGGAGATGGGGGTGTCAAGGAAATGCACCTTGTCAGCCTCTCGCGTATCGACCAGGTTGAGCAAGAGGTGGTGTTCCTGGATCACCAGGGTGGACATCGCCTGCCCGAGAGCCCACGCCGTGACCTTTGTTGCCCGGAGGGTGAAGTCGGCTGCCGAGCGCAGCTCCTGCATTAGACCCGGCTCAGGACTACCCTCGTGTAATTCTCTGAGTGAATTGGCTTGGTGCACCTGCAGGAATGCCATGGCATGCAAAGCGGACGCGGCATGCAAAGCGGACGCGGCGTGTCCAGCGGCGCTGTAGGCCTTAGACGTCAGGGATGAGTCAGCCTAGAGGCCCTGGACGGGAGCCTCGGACGGTTCTGCCAAGTGCACCACGACTGCCTGATCCACCTGGGGAATCGCAGAGTAGCCCCTTCCCACCCCGCCATCGAGGGTAGTGAGAGTGGAGGAGCTCACGAATCGCGTGCGGGCAGTGAAAAGTGCCTGCCATGAGCGCGTGAGCTCATCATGCACCTCCAGGAAGAAAGGAACAGGGGCGGAGCATGGCTCCAGGAACCAATCGTCGAGCCGTGAGGGTTCGGAGGATTCCACTCCAGCCTGACACTCGCGGCTGCCCGGGCAAGCATGGCCATCAGCTCTGTGTCGGTCTGCGACTGAGCCACCGCACCCAAGGGTGGGAGTCCAGCTGAGTCCTCAGCATCAGACATGATGAATCCGCTCTCCGATGCCGCAATCGATAGCTCATCGTCAACATACAAAGGAACTGGCATACGAGCGAGACAGGGGGTGGGATCCCCATATCGCCTCCAGTGATAACCGACCCCCCCCCTCATACCCGTAGGTAGAAGGACCAAGTCGGGGAGCCTCTGGGGTGGCTTGCACTCTTACGAGGGCTTAACTTAAACATAGCCATGGTCATGTCCTCGCAGTGTGGACATGAACCATCCACAAACGCTGACTCGGCGTGGGTGGCACCCAGACACGAAAGGCAGCAATTGTGGCCATCAGACAGGGAGAGACATCAACCGCAACCAGGAAATAAACACAAACGAAAAGGCATCTTGAAAAAGACGTTTTCCATTTGTGCCACTCTATTAGAGAAAATACCACTCTTTTTGCCTGTTTATATATATATATATATATATATATATATATATATATATATATATATATATATATACACTACCGTTCAAAAGTTTGGGGTCACATTGAAATGTCCTTATTTTTGAAGGAAAAGCACTGTACTTTTCAATGAAGACAACTTTAAACTAGTCTTAACTTTGAAGAAATACACTCTATACATTGCTAATGTGGTAAATGACTATTCTAGCTGCAAATGTCTGGTTTTTGGTGCAATATGTACATAGGTGTATAGAGGCCCATTTCCAGCAACTATCACTCCAGTGTTCTAATGGTACAATGTGTTTGCTCATTGGCTCAGAAGGCTAATTGATGATTAGAAAACCCTTGTGCAATCATGTTCACACATCTGAAAACAGTTTAGGTCGTTACAGAAGCTACAAAACTGACCTTCCTTTGAGCAGATTGAGTTTCTGGAGCATCACATTTGTGGGGTCAATTAAACGCTCAAAATGGCCAGAAAAAGAGAACTTTCATCTGAAACTCGACAGTCTATTCTTGTCCTTAGAAATGAAGGCTATTCCATGCGAGACATTGCTAAGAAATTGAAGATTTCCTACAACGGTGTGTACTACTCCCTTCAGAGGACAGCACAAACAGGCTCTAACCAGAGTAGAAAAAGAAGTGGGAGGCCGCGTTGCACAACTGAGCAAGAAGATAAGTACATTAGAGTCTCTAGTTTGAGAAACAGACGCCTCACAGGTCCCCAACTGGCATCTTCATTAAATAGTACCCGCAAAACACCAGTGTCAACATGTACAGTGAAGAGGCGGCTGCGGGATTCTGGGCTTCAGGGCAGAGTGGCAAAGAAAAAGCCATATCTGAGACTGGCCAATAAAAGAAAAAGATTAAGATGGGCAAAAGAACACAGACATTGGACAGAGGAAGACTGGAAAAAAGTGTTGTGGACAGATGAATCCAAGTTTGAGGTGTTTGGATCACAAAGAAGAACGTTTGTGAGATGCAGAACAAATGAAAAGATGCTGGAAGAATGCCTGACGCCATCTGTTAAGCATGGTGGAGGTAATATAATGGTCTGGGGTTGCTTTGGTGCTGGTAAGGTGGGAGATTTGTACAGGGTAAAAGGGATTCTGAATAAGGAAGGCTATCACTCCATTTTGCAACGCCATGCCATACCCAGTGGACAGCGCTTGATTGGAGCCAATTTCATCCTACAACAGGACAATGACCCTAAACACACCTCCAAATTGTGCAAGAACTATTTAGAGCAGAAGCAGGCAGCTGGTATTCTATCGGTAATGGAGTGGCCAGCGCAGTCACCAGATCTGAACCCCATTGAGCTGTTGTGGGAGCAGCTTGACCGTATGGTACGCAAGAAGTGCCCATCCAACCAATCCAACTTGTGGGAGCTGCTTCTGGAAGCGTGGGGTGCAATTTCTCCAGATTACCTCAACAAATTAACAGCTAGAATGCCAAAGGTCTGCAATGCTGTAATTGCTGCAAATGGAGGATTCTTTGACGAAAGCAAAGTTTGATGTAAAAAAAATCTTATTTCAAATACAAATCATTATTTCTAACCTTGTCAATGTCTTGACTCTATTTTCTATTCATTTCACAACGTATGGTGGTGAATAAGTGTGACTTTTCAGGAAAACACAAAATTGTTTGGGTGACCCCAAACTTTTGAACGGTAGTGTATATACACTCACCTCAAGGATTATTAGGAACACCATACTAATACTGTGTTTGACCCCCTTTCGCCTTCAGAACTGCCTTAATTCTACGTGGCATTGATTCAACAAGGTGCTGAAAGCATTCTTTAGAAATGTTGGCCCATACTGATAGGATAGCATCTTGCAGTTGATGGAGATTTGTGGGATGCACATCCAGGGCACGAAGCTCCCGTTCCACCACATCCCAAAGATGCTCTATTGGGTTGAGATCTAGTGACTGTGGGGGCCATTTTAGTACAGTGAACTCATTGTCATGTTCAAGAAACCAATTTGAAATGATTCGAGCTTTGTGACATGGTGCATTATCCTGCTGGAAGTAGCCATCAGAGGATGGGTACATGGTGGCCATAAAGGGATGGACATGGTCAGAAACAATGCTCAGGTAGGCCGTGGCATTTAAACGATGCCCAATTGGCACTAAGGGGCCTAAAGTGTGCCAAGAAAACATCCCCCACACCATTACACCACCACCACCAGCCTGCACAGTGGTAACAAGGCATGATGGATCCATGTTCTCATTCTGTTTACGCCAAATTCTGACTCTACCATCTGAATGTCTCAACAGAAATCGAGACTCATCAGACCAGGCAACATTTTTCCAGTCTTCAACTGTCCAATTTTGGTGAGCTCTTGCAAATTGTAGCCTCTTTTTCCTATCTGTAGTGGAGATGAGTGGTACCCGGTGGGGTCTTCTGCTGTTGTAGCCCATCCGCCTCAAGGTTGTGCGTGTTGTGGCTTCACAAATGCTTTGCTGCATACCTCGGTTGTAATGAGTGGTTATTTCAGTCAAAGTTGCTCTTATATCAGCTTGAATCAGTCGGCACATTCTCCTCTGACCTCTAGCATCAACAAGGCATTTTCGCCCACAGGACTGCCGCATACTGGATGTTTTTCCCTTTTCACACCATTCTTTGTAAACCCTAGAAATGGTTGTGCGTGAAAATGTATGTTAGATCCAATACCAACTAAGCTCTTAAAAGAGGTATTCCCTGCAATATCAGAACCTCTTCTTTATATTAGTAACTCCTTGCTATCCTGATGACATGTCCCAAGAAACTTTAAAATGGCTGTTACCAAACCGCTTATTAAGAAACCACAGCTTGATTCTTAAAAATTGGCCATTTACAGACTGATTTCAAATCTACCATTTATGTCGAAAATACTAGAAAAGGTAGTGTCCTCCCAACATGTGTCATGTTCATTTCTACAGAGAAATGTTTATATGAACAATTTCAGTCAGGATTTAGGGCCCATCACAGTACAGAGACTGTGTATTGCTCTTCAGCATTGCTCTTCTAGTGCTTTTAGATCTTATTGCTGCCTTGTGAAGGCTGGAGAATTATGTTGGCATTAGTGGACTTGCATTAGCATGGTTTATGCTCTATTTTTCAGAATGCTACCACTTTGTATAAGTAAATGAGGAATTGTCAAATCAAACAAAAGTTAAGTATAGAGTGCCACAGGGATCAGTTTTAGGGCCTCTGCTTTTCTCCTTATACATGCTTCCCCTGGGAGATATTATCAGGGATCATGGAATAAGTTTTGACTGTTATGCCGATGATACCCAACTTTATATTTCTTCTAAACCCAATGAAAATTCACAATTCTCCAAATTAGCAGAGTGTATCAATTAAATTTCCTTTTACTCAATTCCAACAAAACAGAGGTACTAATTATTGGACCAAAAATCCAATAATCTGCTAAAATATAAAATATAATTCCCATAGATCCATTTATGTTATTCCATATTTTTGATGACTTTACTATTATTCTAAAATGTGAAGTAAAATAATTATAATAAAGAATAAGTGTTTCAATCCCTTGGTAGATCCTAGTGTAGATCCTTTTCCTATTTGGCTCCTAAACTATGGAATAGGCTCCATAACACTGTTCGGAATGCAGACACACTCACTCAGTTTAAGTCTAGACTAAAGACTCATCTATTTAGCGAGGCATATGCCTAATTTATCCATCAACTCACAATTAGGCTGCTTTAGTTAGGTCTGCCCAAACCAGAAACATCTATCTATAACTCTAAATAAAATTAAATGGCATCTACGCTAATATTATTCTATTTGTTTCCATGTCTCGGGGTTACCAGAGCCAACTCTTCCTGCTTGGTGTCAGACTCCACTGCTATGTTCCGCTGAGTGATGACAACAAACTACATCCAGTGCAAGGCAGACATCACTTCAGTTTTTTGACTTCAGAGGATCAACTGATGCCAACTCCAACTTTTAGACATCGGATACTCCACCTCCTAAACATTGGACTTAAGATGGACCCCACTGAACCTCACCGAAATGACCTGCTAGTTGAACTGCGATACACCTCATTGATCTCTGCCTGCATCACCTTTGTCTATTGATGGACTACACTCTTGAAATGGAATACATCGACTCTCATTTAATTGCCAACACAAGCCTTCATCAGCCAACAAACAAAGGACAATGCATCTATGTGAACTTCTGCAGTTAATCCAGGATGGACTTCAAAGACATTAGTCATCAATTTTAAAATTAATAATTTTTTTTTTTTTTTTAAACTGGACCTTAACGCTTACTTAATTTACACATTTTAAACCATGACTTTCACTACACACAAATAACTAATATTGGCATTATTTTCATGCTGGTTAGCCAGAGAGGAACTGGCCCCCACAGTGAGCCTGGTTTCTTCCCCTTTATTTTTCTCCATTACCCAACATATTATGGTGTTTTGTGTTCCTTGCCACAGTCACCTTGCTCACAAGGGTTCTAAATACAAGTATTAATTATTTTTTTTCATTTTTATACACAATTTACCATCATATTTAATCAAACTACACAATTACTTTATACTAAGTCTTTATAGATATTAGTTAATTTTTTTGTTTTTTTTTGTTAATGCATGATCTCCTGTACTATGCACACTTTTTGTATTTTGTATGTTGTTATGTGTACTGTGTGTAATTCTTTTATTTTTAATACCATTTGTGTCATGGACTGGGTTAAAGAAGCGAGGACTCAATCACAGAATTAAATAATGGGCTTTTATTAGAAAGAGAAGAGCCTTAAAGTCTGTGCCCTAAACAGGAATCTCTGTCAGTTGTGAGCTTGGCAGCATCTAAGAGGGCTGCAGTGAATGTAGACTACTCCTGGGGAGCTGTAGTGGGTATAGGAACCTGTCTCCTCCTCCTCCTGCTACTTCTGCAGATTCAGCCACCTCCTGTCGGTCAGCAGCATGCCCCTCTGACTCCTGGCGGACAGCAGCCGGCCCCTCCACCTCCTGGTGGTCAGCAGCGGGCTCCTCCGCCTCCTGGTGATCTGAAGCAGGCTCTTCTACCTCCTGGTGGTCCGCAGCAGGCTCCTCTACCTCCTGGCGGTCCACAACCAGCTCCTCCGCCTCCAGGCTGTCTGCTGCACCGAGGAATGAGGTAGACCAATCTTCCTCCTTCTCCGTTCTTGTGTACGGGTCATCAGAGGGCTAGGGATCTGACTAACCAAGGGTGGGAGGGTGGGATAGTCCTCATGGGGCAGCTGTTCTTGGAATGGAATTTTGGGCTCCCCACAATGAAAAATGTGGTAAACGAAATCCAAACAAAAATTAACTTGTGCATTTCTTGATGCACATGAATGAAATGCAGAACCTTAACAAAACTATATCTGTGGTCCATGAGATGATCACATATTTTCTAGTGAATAAGAATAATGAAATATAGCTGCAAGCAGCAATGCGATTCCTCCTCAAAATGGCAAATCATTTAAAATTGATCAGTAGAGGGTTGGGGTTAAACCCTCCCAATGAAGGAATCCAAAAAACATGTCTTTCTGTCTGAATCCTAAACTAAACATTTTCAGTGTACAGGAAAATCCATCATGCCAGACCTTAAGGATCCTGGAGGGTTTTTTGTTTACAATGAGAAATGAGGTATGTTCACCAGGTTTCAGAAGAACTAAATAAATGGGGTGGAAATACAATCACTTTGAAAAAATGATATTTGGGCATGGCCTGTAGCGCCCCCTAAGGGCGAATGTGAGCCATTCTTGGTTTGTAGGTTCCTGTTGGCCTGTAGTATCAATGTACCAAATTAGAAAGTTTTTGACGAAAAAATGTGCAATTTGGGCATGTCCTGTAGCGCCTCCAAAGGGCGAATGTGAGCCATTCTTGGTTTGTGGATTTCTGTTGGCCTGTAGTGTCAATATACCAAATTAGAACATTTTTGACCATAAAATGGGAATTTTGGGCATAGCCTGTAGCGCCCCCTAATGGCGAATATGGGCAATTCTTGGTTTGTGGGTTCTTGTTGGCCTGTAGTATCAATGTACCAAATTAGAACATTTTTGACCAGCAAATGGGAATTTAGGGCGTGGCCTGTAGCGCCCCCTAAGGGCGAATGTGGGCCATTCTTGGTTTGTGGATTCCCGTTGGCCTGTAGTGTCAATATACCAAATTAGAACATTTTTGACCAGAAAATGGGAATTTTGGGCATAGCCTGTAGTGCCCCCTAATGGCGAATATGGGCAATTCTTGGTTTGTGGGTTCCTGTTGGCCTGTAGTATCAATGTGCCAATTTAGAAAAATTTTGACCAGTGACTTTTTTGAGATATTGGGGCTCAAGACACCTATAATATCACTTCAGAAGGCATGGATTAAACCACTGGAATGGTATGGATTACTTTTATGCTGCATTTATGTGATTTTTGTAGCTTCTGAGTTCTGATCACCATTCAAGTGCATTGAAAGGTCCAACAGGGTTGAGATATTCTTCTAAAAAGCTTAATTTGTGTTCACCAGAAGAAAGAAAATAATACACATCTGGGATGGAATGAGGGTAAGTAAATGATGAGAGAAATTTATTTTGGGGGTAAATACCATTTGTACTTTTTATTTACTTGGAATGTCAATGTTCAGGACGAAAGCTCAATTGTTACTGTCTCTTTAAGGCACTGTGCTGTGCATTCAAGGCACAGTTTGTGCAGTTTGTTTCATTGAGTTTAATCTTTTGAGAACTGTGAAGTCTCATTATTTATTGCGTGAATGTTCAAACAGGAAAGTGTTAAAAACACATTCAACAGACAAACCTTCGTGAAGATGCGAGTAAAAATGAGATCGCCTCACGGAGCGCGTGCTGTACGTCAGACACAACGCAGATGAAACATCATTCTCGGAAGTGCTGATACTAGATTTAGATTCCCGATTTCTTCATCAGCTGTTTACGTTCACTTGAGACAAAACATACTCCACAATATATCATAAAGTTTGACGTTTTGTTGTATGAAATTGTCCGTTCAAACGCAAAAAGAAGCGAAAGCGATCTCGCATCGGGGTGCGTGCGTTAGACGCGACTCACTGTTTAACACAAACTGCGCAAAAACATTTATTTAAGTTGTTTTGCCATTTGTTGAGTTGAATGGTGTAAAATCGCTTGAAAGTTCAAACAGGAAAGTGTTAAAAACACATACGACAGACAAACCTCCGTGAAGATGCGAGTAAAAATGAGATCGCCTCACGGAGCGCGTGCTGTCTGAGACAACGCAGATGAAACATAATTCTCGGAAGTATTGATACTTTAGGATCGATCCGCCCCCATCCCTTCTTTCTTTAGATATATGTTTCATGTTTGTGTGATAATTATTCGCGGAGTTTCACTTGATTTTTCAGACGTGTATCAGACAGATGATCGCTAAGACAGATTCGGAGCACCCGGTTTATATTCGTTATTTTACAAGAGCTCAAGGTTTTGTTGTTATTGTAAGTGTACACAAATAAAATTAGACCTTTTATAGTTTGTAATGATCTCTTCTATGTATCTGAATTGGGAAAAATGACGCAGTATTTTGTTTAAGTTTTTTCCGCTGTTTCGAAAAATGCATCTAATAGGACATCACAGCGCCATTGTTGACCCCCGTAATAATGCCAGAATTCAATATTCCCGATTTCAAACTGCTCAAAAATATTTATTTGAGTTGTTTTGTCATTTGTTGAGTTGAATAGTGTAAAATCGCTTGAATATTCAAACTGGGAAGCAGTAAAACACATCTCACTGACCTTTGTGTAGTAACTCTCATCGGGGCTCGTGCATTAGACGCGACGCATCTCACCGTTTCACACAAAACTGCTCACAAAGAGTTGTTTTGCCATTTGTTGATATGAATAGTATAAAATCGCGTGAATGTTCCAAATGTCAAGCATTAAACACACAATTGATACCTTTGCGCAGACACAGGCTAAAGCCATCTGGCTTGGAGCTCCACCCACTAGTAGACAGAATTGCTCCATTAGAGAGATTTCTCCAGTAAAAGTGCATTTGGTAGACAGAGTTACAGCAGCAGAGGGAGCCTCTTTGCTCAGCCAATGTAAGTGAATGGGATTTTACTTGTAGACCGTATTGATCCAGTAGAGGGGGCATTTTTGCTCAGCCATTGTAAATCAATGGGATTTTTTACATTTTTGATCGTCATTTATATAAAGAGCTTAAGTCGCATCAGATAAAAAAAGACATACCAGCAAACTTCAGAACAGTCCCCAGGTCTGTGGCAAGTTGGGTACTTATAGCATTAAAGCTCTTGGAGGTAAGGTTGTTGAAATTTTAGTAAGTAAAATAGTATTAATAATAATAATAATAATAAATGTATGTAACATAACAATATGTTGGCTTTCTCAAGCCAACATAGTTATGTCATCTTGAAGCATGTTAGGTTTGAAAAACCATCAATCAAAATTACATTTGGTTTATTGACACTAATATATTGAGGCAATGTGGTCATTTACATAAACACGCACCTTTCAGCCATTTTGTATTGTATTCATTTTTGCTAAGTAACAAATTGAAAGACATCAATTCTACACATGGGTACCAATGTCAAGTCAATTGGATCTACGGTTCAAGAGAAGAAGAGTTTTGAATGTTTCCCCAAATTTTCACTGTACAGGACAATCCATCACGCTGAACCTTATGGGTCCTTGAGGCTTTTTTGTTCCCAATGAGAAATGAGGCAAGTATACCAAGTTTTAGAATATTTAGAAAATTGTGGTGAAAATGCCATCATTTTGAAAATGTGACATTTGGGCGTGGCCTGTAGCGAACCGCTAAGGGCGAATGTGGGCAATTCTTTGCACAGTACTTCAAAGGGATGTTATCTTGAAGCATGTCAGGTTTGAAAATCCCTCAGTCAAAATTACATTTGATATATTGACATATATATTGATTAAATGTGGACATTTACATAAACACGCCCCTTTCAGCCATTTTATATCGTATTCGTTTTTGCTAAGTAACATTTTCAAAGACATCAATTCTACACACGCGTACCAAATTTCAAGTCAATTGGAGCTACGGTTCAGGAGAAGAAGAGTTTTGTAGGTTTTGGCAAATTTTCACTGTACAGGAAAATCCATCATGGCGGAAGTTATGGGTCCTTGAGGCTTTTTTGTTCCCCATGAGAAATGAGGCATGTACACCAGGTTTGAGAATAACTGGACAAATGGCTTGGAAAGGCCATGACTTTGAAAATATTTTTTTGGGGCGTGGCCTGTAGCGCCACCTATGGGCGATTGTGGGCCATTCTTGGTTTGGGGGTACCCGTTCGCATGGAGTATCAATGTGCCAATTTAGAAAATTTTTGACCAGTGACTTTTTGAGATATTGGGGCTCAAGGAGAATAATAATAATAATAATAATAATAAATATAGCTGCAAGCAGCAATGCGATTCCTCCTCAAAATGGCAAATCATTTAAAATTGATCAGTAGAGGGTTGGGGTTAAACCCTCCCATTGAAGGAATCCAAAAAACATGTCTTTCTGTCTGAATCTTAAACTAAACATTTTCAGTGTACAGGAAAATCCATCATGCCGGACCTTATGGATCCTGGATGGTTTTTTGTTTACAATGAGAAATGAGGTATGTTCACCAGGTTTCAGAAGAACTAAATAAATGGGGTGAAAATACAATCACTTTGAAAAAATGACATTTGGGCATGGTCTGATGCGCCCCCTAAGGGTGAATGTGGACCATTCTTGGTTTGAGTGTTACTGTTGGCCTGTAGTATCAATGTACCAAATTAGTAAATTTTGGAACAGAAAATGAGAATTTTGGACATGGCCTATAGCACCCCCTAAGGGTGAAAGTGGGCCATTCTTGGTTTGTGGGTTCCTGTTGGCCTGTAGTATCAATATACCAAATTAGAAAATTTTTGACCAGAAAATGGGAATTTTGGGCGGAAAGGTAGCGCCCCCTAAGGGCGAATGTGGGCCATTCTTGGTTTGTGGATTCCTGTTGGCCTGTAGTATCAATATACCAAATTAGTACATTTTTGACCATAAAATGGGAAATTTGGGCATAGCCTGTAGCGCCCCCTAAGGGCGAATGTGGGCCATTCTTGGTTTGTGGATTCCTGTTGGCCTGTAGTATCAATATACCAAATTAGTACATTTTTGACCATAAAATGGGAAATTTGGGCATAGCTTGTAGCGCCCCCTAAGGGCGAATGTGGGCCATTCTTGGTTTGTGGATTCCTGTTGGCCTGTAGTATCAATATACCAAATTAGAACATTTTTGACCAGTATATGTTAATTTTGGGCATGGCCTGTAGCGACTATGGGCGAATGTGAGCCATTCTTTGTATAGTACTTCAGAACTAGAAAAAAAAGTCAAGACAAACTTTGATGTTGGCTTGAGAAAGACCGAACCTTGTACCAAGACTGGAACTTGATGATAACAATAAAACAAGATCACAGCAAAAATATTAAATAAATGCAATAAATTGAAAATTATTTAAGCTCTCCATGTCATTATACCACATACGTCATTCACTAAGATTTTCATTTTGTCCTAAGACTTCATTGCATGCTTTGTAAAAATAAGTGAATGTTAAAGGGATATTTGATCATTTCCTCACCCTCATGCAGTCCCAGATGTGTATGACTTTCTTCTGCTGAAATTGAATGAAGATGTTTAGAAGAATATCTCAGCTCTGTTGTAAGTAAATGAGAAGTGGTGAGAAACAGATCATTAATTAAGTCATTTTTTAACTATAAATCGCTACTTTGACTTTCAGAAGCGCACTTCTCTCTTAAGAGTTCTTTTTCTGTTTTTTTTTTTTTTGTGATTTACATAACCAAGTCATCCCTTCTGGGCAGGGAGGAGTATTTATAGTAAATAAAAGAAAAATGTTTTTTTTTTTTTTAAATACAATTTTTTTTTAATCATATATATATATATATGTATATATATATATTGGTCTGTTTCTAACCCACGCTTATAATATCACTTCTGAAGGCATGGATTAAACCACTGGAGTGGCATGGATTACTTTTATGCTGCATTTATGTGATTTTTGTAGCATCTGAGTTCTGATCACCATTCAAGTGCATTGAAAGGTCCAACAGTGTTGAGATATTCTTCTAAAAAGCTTAATTTGTGTTCACCAGAAGAAAGAAAATAATACACATCTGGGATGGAATGAGGGTGAGTAAATGATGAGAGAAATTTATTTTGGGGGTAAATACCATTTGTACTTTTTATTTACTTGGAATGTCAATGTTCAGGACGAAAGCTCAATTGTTTCTGTCTCTTTAAGAGATGGTTATCGCATGCATTCAAGGCACAGTTTGTTTCATTGAGTTTAATCTTTTGAGAACTGTGAAGTCTCATTATTTATTGCTTGAATGTTCAAACAGGAAAGTGTTAAAAACACATAGAACAGACAAACCTTCGTGAAGATGCGAGTAAAAATGAGATCGCCTCACGAAGCGCGTGCTGTAAGACACAACGCTGATAATCAATCTCGGAAGTGTTGATACTAGATTTAGATTCCCGATTTCTTCATCAACTGTTTATGTTCACTTGAGACAAAACAGACAACACAATATATCATGTATTTTGACATTTTGTTGTATGAAATTGTCCGTTCAAACGCAAGAAGAAGCGAATGCGATCTCTCATCGGGGCTCGTGAGTTAGACGTGACGCTGCTCGCTGTTTCACATAAACAGTTTTGCCATTTGTTGAGTTGAATGGTGTAAAATCGCTTGAAAGTTCAAACAGGAAAGTGTTAAAAACACATACAACAGACAAACATTGCTCGCATTGAAGATGTGTTCATTGAAGAAAAGTGTTCGCGGTGTTTCACTTGATTTTTCTGACGTGTATCAGACCGCTAAGACAGATTCGGCGCACCCGGTTTATTTTCGTTATTTTACAAAAGCTCAAGGTTTTGTTGTTATTGTAAGTGTACACAAATAAAAGTAGACCTTTTATAGTTTGTAATGATCTCTTCCATGTATCTGAATTGGCAAAAATGACGCAGTATTTTGTTTAAGTTTTTTCCGCTGTTTAGAAAAATGCATCTAATTAAAGGGCATCACAGCGCCAGTGTTGACCCCCGTAATAATGCCAGAATTCAATATTCCCGATTTCAAACTGCTCGAAAAGATTTATCCGAGTTGTTTTGTCATTTGTTGAGTTGAATAGTGTAAAATCGCTTGAATATTCAAATTGGGAAGCAGTAAAACACATCTCACTGACCTTTGTGCGGTAATTCTCGTCGGGGCTCGTGCGGTAATTCTCGTCGGGGCTCGTGCGTTAGACGCGACGCATCTGTTTCACACAAAACTGCTCACAAACATGTATTTGAGATGTTTTGCCATTTGTTGAGATCAATAGCATAAAATCGCGTGAATGTTCCAAATGTCAAGCATTAAACACATAATTGACACCTTTGTGCAGACACAGGCTAAATCCATCTGGCTTGGAGCTCCACCCACTAGTAGACAGAATTGCTCCATTAGAGAGATTTCTCCAGTAAAAGAGCTTTTGGTAGACAGAGTTACACCAGCAGAGGGAGCCTCTTTGCTCAGCCAATGTAAGTGAATGGGATTTTACTTGTAGACCGTATTAATCCAGTAGAGGGGGCAATTTTGCTCAGCCATTGTAAATCAATGGGATTTTTTTACATTTTTGATCGTCATTTATATAAAAAGCTTAAGTCGCATCAGGTAAAAAAAGACATGCCAGCAAATTTCAGAACAGTCCCCAGGTCTGTGGCAAGTTGGGTACTTATAGCATTAAAGCTCTTGGAGGTAAGGATGTTGAAATTTTAGTAAGTAAAATAGTATTAATAATAAATATAGCTGCAAGCAGCAATGCGATTCCTCCTTAAAATGGCAAATCATTTAAAATTGTTCAGTAGAGGATTGGGGTTAAACTCTCCCAATGAAGAAATTCAAAAAACGTGTCTTTCTGTCTGAATCCTAAACTAAACATTTTCAGTGTACAGGAAAATCCATGATGCTGGGATCTTATGGATCCTGGAGGCTTTTTTGTTTACAATGAGAAATGAGTTATGTACATTAAGTTTCAGAAGAACTGAAAAAATGGGGTGGAAATGCCATCACTTTGAATGTGGGACATTGGGGCATAGCCTGTAGCGCCCCCTAATGGTGAATACGGGCAATTCTTGGTTTGTGAGTTCCTGTTGGCCTGTAGTATCAATGTACCAAATTAGAACATTATTGACCAGAAAATGGGAATTTTGGACATGGCCTATATCGCCCCCTAAGGGTGAATGTCGGCCATTCTTGGTTTGTGGGTTCCCGTTGGCCTGTAGTATCAATGTACCAAATTTGAAAATGTTTGACCAAAAAATAGGACTTTAAGGCATAGCCTGTAGCGCCCCCTAATGACGAATATGGGCAATTCTTGGTTTGTGGGTTCCTGTTGGCGTGCAGTATCAATGTACCACATTACAACATTTTTGACCAGAAAATGGGAATTTTTGACATGGCCTATAGCGCCCCCTAAGGGTGAATGTGGGCCAATCTTGGTTTGTGAGTTCCTGTTGGCCTGTAGTATCAATGTACCAAATTTGAAAGTTTTTGACAAAAAAAAAATAGCAATTTGGGAATGGCCTTTAGCGCCCCCTAAGGGCGAATGTGAGACATTCTTGGTTTGTGGATTTCTGTTGGCCTGTAGTGTCAATATACCAAATTAGAACATTTTTGACCATAAAATGGGAATTTTGGGCATAGCCTGTAGCGCCCCCTAATGGCGAATATGGGCAATTCTTTGTTTGTGGGTTCCTGTTGGCCTGTAGTATCAATGTACCAAATTAGAACATTTTTGACCAGCAAATGGGAATTTAGGGCGTGGCCTGTAGCGCCCCCTAAGGGCGAATGTGGGCCATTGTTGGTTTGTGGATTCCTGTTGGTCTGTAGTATCAATATACAAAATTAGAACATTTTTGACCAGAAAATGGGAATTTTGGGCTTCGCCTGTAGCGCCCCCTAAGGGAGAATGTGGGATATTCTTTACGCAGTACTTCAGAGTGATGTCATCTTGAAGTATATATATATATATATATATATATATATATATATATATATATATATATATAGGTCTGTTTCTAACCCACACCTATAATATCACTTCTGAAGGCATGGATTAAACCACTGGAGTGGTATGGATTACTTTTATGCTGCATTTATGTGATTTTTGTAGCTTCTGAGTTCTGATCACCATTCAAGTCATTGAAAGGTCCAACAGGGTTGAGATAATCTTCTAAAAAGCTTAATTTGTGTTCACCAGAAGAAAGGAAATAATACACATCTGGGATGGAATGAGGGTGAGTATACGATGAGAGAAATTTATTTTTGGGGTAAAAACCATTTGTAGGCCTACTTTTTATTTACTTGGAAAATTGTTACTGTCTCTTTAAGAGGATTTTAAACGCATTTCATTCAATGCACAGTCTGTGCGGCTTGTTTCATTGAGTTTAATCTTTTGAGAACTGTGAAGTCTCATTATTTTCGTGCTGTTACATCTGTATTCATTTCAGAGATTAATTGATTGAGATTGTGAAACTACATACAACCGACAAACCTCCATGAAGATGCGAGTAAAAATGAGATCGCCTCGCGCTGTCAGACACAACGCTGATAATCGTTCTCGGAAGTGTTGATACTAGATTTAGATTCGCGATATCTTCAACTGTTTATGTTCACTTTGAGACAAAACAGACAATATATCATGTAATTTGACATTTTGTTTATGAAATTGTCCGTTCAAACGCAAGAAGAAGCGAATGCGATCTCTCATCGGGGCTCGTGAGTTAGAAGTGACGCTGCTTGCTGTTTCACACAAATATTTATTTGAGTTGTTTCGTCATTTTTTTTTTCCAGAAATAACTAGCAATACTCCTACAAATAAATGCTTCGTAACTAAAACGTTTTGACTTTCAATAGAAAATATAGACAACACATGTTCTTACCTTGCAAAAATCGCCTCAGTATTTAATTTGAAGCAGTAAATCCAACACTGGAGTAAATCTCTCGTGATATCACCTTCCCACTGAAATGAAGGAAGACGGTGATGTCGATACAGTTATTATTCTTGCCCAGTAACCCCTTAACCAATCACATGTGCCTTTAGCTTCTATTGTCATGAGTATCTGGGCAGATTTCAGAAATAAAATCGGTGATTTGACGACGAAGACACTGAGACAGGAACCATGGGAATAATTGTTCCCAAATTTGAACGCTCTGGCTGTAAATGGTTAAAGGTTGTTAAAAATTGCATCCGCCACTCAGTTGACGTATATAGTGAGTGTGGACACATTTCTTTGTTGTATTCACCTGCTACGGTGTGTGTAACATCCCAGATAGCAGCTGACTCTGGGCCGGATCAGCCTCCAAACCGGCAGATCCGTGTAACAGTCACGCCCGTTTTACTGCCCCGTTCCAGATATGGCCCGCATGTAGTCTGTGTACAATCAGGAGTAGGCGCGCGCATCCATCAGTCGGCGGAATCATAATAGCTCTGGCCCGGACTCGTCAGAACGAGCGCGCGAATTGTTTCTTTTTTTTTTTTTTTTTTAACGGTCATACCAGACCAGAAGTCAGTCAGCGGAATCGTTGTTGTTCTGGCCCGGGGCCGTCGGAACGAGCGCGCGAACTGTTGGTCATTGGATCTTCGGACTGCAATCTTTGTGGACAGTTTATAACGGTAAGTTGAACGATATTGTCAAACAGTCAAACAGTTTAGTGTGCTTGTTTTTAATAGCGGTGTAATGCTTGTTAACATCATTTCGGAATGTTTTGACCGTGTTTTAACTTCTTAGGATGGCTAATTGAAGAGGCGGCATTGGCTAACTATACACTTTTAGTTGGGTTAGCTAAATTAACTGAATGAACTGATAGCTAAGCTAACCAGCGTTAATAAACTTTGTGTGTAGCTAGCATAAAACATTAATGCTGTTTAACGTTAGTTAACTTACAATGATGTTGTATACGTTAGTTTTGAACAGCACCAATTGACAGCACCTGTCTCCTTTTTAGGTTCAATCTTTTCTTCGCCCCTGAGAGCCCCGGATTAATAGGGTAAGTTAACTAAAGTATTTTTTCCGGCTTTGATTTGATTTTCAAATCCTGGCTATAACATTATGAAGTTATGATAGGTATTAAGTGTTAAAAATCAAAGCTAAAAGAAATTAGAATTTTCATCTGACATTAATCATAATAGTTCATTCATATGTGTAAATTAATTCTGAAGTTCACTGTCAAATTATGACAAATAAGGTCTATGGGCGGGAAAACGCATCTCTCCGTGTCTTTTCATTGACTTTGTATGAAATCCTGCCGTGGTATTATGGTTGAGGAGCAGTTCCTGATTCATTTTGGATATTTATTTGGACGTTTTCCGAGGGATATAGTGTGCTAGGTTAATGTTAAGCTTACCAAGTATTTACCCTCAGATTTCTGTCAGGAAAAATGTTATTTGTTTTGTCTAGAGGCTGATGGTTCTCAGTAATGAATCAAATTTTACAGTTTAAAATTGTAATGAGGTTCATGATATCAGTACATGAGTTTGAGTCAGTTTGACAGCCTGAATACAACATTCAAATGTATAATGCAACTGCAAAACTGCCTGCTTCTTAATATTTCTCTGTGGAGTGCAGTAATAAACAGTGGCAGCGCTGACAGTTTGTCAGACTTAGCAACAGTAAGTAAGGTGGGTGGGGCTTAGCAAAGGGTCAATTGGTCCAGGGTGTGTAGCGGGTATTTTAGACATGGCAGAACAGCCAAGATCAGCACCTGCTGTGGGCTCATGAAGTCTTCTGTTACATCTTGTTACGTCTCCTATCAAACGTCTGTATTAGGGATGCACCGAAATCAAAATTCTTGGCCGAAGCCAAAACCGAACATAAAGAAAAAATTAGCCGAATATTGAATACTGAACACCGAACAAGTACATTCATATTTTTGACTTTTTATTTATACCATTGCATAAATTAAATAGTCAAAGTGCTTTTTACTCAGTGTAAAGTAAATTACATGTGTCCATTTACTTTTAATGTACACATGTAATGTTTTATATTTTTTGTGAATATAATCCAATTAATTTTATTTCCATGCTGTATAGACACCTTATTTTGAAAACCGGATGTTGTGTGTATCCTCGAGCTAAATTCATCAACTCCGAGCCAATTTGATAAATAATGTTGTATGTGGTTCTCCTATCGCATAACATGAAGACAGTTACAGGAGGAGATTGGTGGTGAAGTTAATGGTACCAAAGAGCTGACAGGAAATCAGCTGATGTGTGATTACTTGACGATGTTGACTGTGGAGTGTCACGAATAGTCAATTTTCAGGAAAGAAAACTGATTAGCTTTAGTTCAAAATTTTTGTGACCTAAAGGTGTTTTGTGAGGCCATGGAGGGGTGGGTGGGTACCCTTAATACAACAAAGTTATTGTGTATTAACAATGAATAATAAAATGTTTATTAAATTCAAGTACTTTGTAAATCTAGGGCTTCAAATCCATACTGATTTTCCATTATATCCTTCATACTGTGAATTTGGCATTAAATTATTTTCTAAGTGGTATTAAAAAGGTCTTACAAAGTCATACATTTTACTTGGGGAACCCTGCCAGTACACTGTCATGGTTCGTTCTTTTTTTTTGTCACAAAAAATCTTATTTAGAGACAAGATGAAAAGGAGTCAACCTCTATTAACAAGCTCTGGAGTCAGGCGGAGGGCCCGTTTTTCACTCGAAAAACGACTCCATAAAATTGCTGAAGACTGTCAGTTAACATCAGAGCAGACAGTAGCAAACAAAGCAGACACCTGTCACAACACCAATGACAACGATAGCAACAACGACTGTCGCACCACCAGTGAGGCTGATGGCAACAATGATTCTCACACCACCAGTGAGGCTGATGACAACAACGACTGTGACTCTGACAATTCAGATGGCCACACAGAAATAGAATGGGCAGAGGGAGAACTTGTTTCAGAGTCTGATGCAGAAGAATTAAATGAGCATGTGAGCCTTTTGGACAGCTTGGCCAGTTGGGCTATCCAGTTCAGTGTTTCTTTAGTAGCGCTCACAGCTCTTCTTAGTTTGTTGAGGGTTTACCACCCAGAACTGCCCAAAGATGCTAGGACTATTCTCAAAACCAAAATGGACTATAGAATCCAAGAAAAATGTGGTGGGTTGTATCATTATAGAGGTATCCTGAAAGCGCTTCATAACACCTTAACTCAACTGATTGTCAGTGTTGCTGATGGCATTACATTTAGGCTGCAGGTTAATATTGATGGGTTACCACTTTTTAAAAGCACAAATATGCAGTTGTGGCCTATTTTAGGACTTCTTTTAAGCGTTCCAATGAAGGAACCTGTTGTTATTGGCATTTTTTGTGGTGTAAAAAAACCAAATGCTGCCAATGAATTTTTGCAAGACTTCACACATGAGCTACAGCAGCTGCAGAGAGGATTTGATTTCAAAGGGAAAAAGGTGTTCATCAAACTGGATTCTGTGGTGTGTGATACACCTGCTAGGGCATTTGTAAAAAACACAAAGGCTCACAATGGATACCATGGATGTGATAAATGTTGCCAGCCAGGTGTTTACATTAACAAGCGAATGACATACCCTATTAATGATTACATGTTACGGACTGACTCATCATTTTCAGAGAGGGCTGATGAGGGCCATCATCATAGAGGACCACATGGATTTTCTGACTTAGATATTGGTATGGTAACTCAGTTCCCCCTAGATTACATGCACCTTGCATGTTTAGGTGTAATGCGTCGATTGTTAAACATTTGGATGAGGGGCCCTTTGAAGTTTCGTTTGTCCTCTAGTCTTGTTGACAGGATTTCAGAAAGTCTAACTCAGATGCGTTCGTATATTCCAGCAGAGTTTGCAAGGAAACCAAGATCCCTCAGAGAGCTAGATCGTTGGAAAGCAACTGAGTTGAGACAATTTCTCTTGTATACAGGCCCTGTTGTTCTGGCACCGTATGTAGACAGTAATGTATATAACAACTTTATGTTGTTATATACAGGTATTTGCATCCTTGTCAGTCCAAAGCTCTGCTTGATGTATAGTAATTATGCAAACACTTTGCTCACCATGTTTGTAAGTCACTTTGGGGAGCTGTACGGCAGAGATGCATTTGTGTATAATGTGCATGCTTTGGTCCACTTATCTGCAGATGTACAACTACATGGTTGTTTGGACTCTATCTCTGCCTTTCCATATGAGAATTACCTCCATAAACTGAAGAGGTTTGTAAGAAAGCCGGAATTTCCACTTGCTCAGATAATAAGAAGGTTATCAGAGGTTCAAAATATTTGCAGCATTGAGTTGCCTTGTAAGGGTTTAAAAAAGCAACATTATGTTGGACCTGTTCCTGATGGCCATCAGGCAGAAGCACAATACAGAGAGCTACACACAGAAAAATGGCAAATGAAAGTTTCCACAGGTGACAATGTTTTTGCTATAGGCAAAGATATATGTGGTATATATAACATCATTCAAACAGCAGAAGAAATTCATGTAGTATTTAAAGTTTTCACAAACATGGGAAATTTCTTCAGCTATCCCCTGAGTTCTGATTTTCTCAAACTATTTATTGTCTCTCAACCAACAGGGCCATTTAAGGTGGCCAAAGCATCAGAGATATCTCATAAGTGTGTGCTCCTACCTTATAAAGATAGGTTTGTTGTCATGCCCTTTTTGCATAGTCCTAGTGATAGGGCATAGGTGTGGTGGTGGCTTAGAAGTGAGTTTGAGGAGCTGAGTAGTGGGAGACAAAAAGACTTAAGACTGACTTAACACTAACACACGAACAGACATTAAGAAGAGCAACCTACTCCACAATTGAAATGATGTGAGTATCCCTAACGAATATCTAAAAATTCAGAGCCTCTAACCGACGTAATTTCCACATGTCTGTTATTTTGGTTATTTAACCCTGGTAATATTGTGTGCGTTTATGTACTTTCCCCTTAAAAAACTGCGTGTGTAGTGACGTGACTCCACCCCGTCCAGTCCTGCTCAGCCTTCTGACCGGAGTCTGAAGATCAGGGAGATGTTAGCTAGTGCTAACCGCCTTCACTTTGCAGTAGTTGTGGAAACAACAGACAGACTTTTAATAACAGACACACTGTGACCTACTCTATACATTTACTGCCAGACTGACAACTTATTACTCGCTTTCCGCGTCACTTTCTGCCGTTCTCTCACTCGCTCAGCCATTGACTTGCTACGCAAAGATGTTTTACAAGCACGAGATAAAACGACAGTGAACACACCAGTGCAGATGTAATTCATTAGCTACCCGGTTGGTTTTGTTCTGATAGGCTACGTCGTTAACTCCACATGCGGTGCACGTGCTGCTATAATGATCACAGATAGTATTTAAAAGGGGAGGGGGGTTAAAATAACAAAAAAACTTAAGGATAATAACATAAATCTGCATAATTTTCCTTTTCAGATGTATATAGTTGCAGAATTTACAGAGTCCAAGACTGTAAATATTATATCAGACTCGTGGTTTGAAGATGGTGTGACTTTGTGGCCAAACTATAAAAGCGATGAACGCATCAACAGAGCTGTTCGAAAACATGAGGTGCCAGGATCAGACTGGAAAATGTATGATGTTCGAGTCCTCTCAAGAGCTGGTAAGGATGCACTAAAATGTACCTATTCCACAACTTTTCAACCTATTAAGTATTAAATTGTCAAATACTTGCTAACTGGGTTTGTATATGTGTGTAACTGTAAACTGAAGTTAGAGCCTGTCATAGTGATGGGTATTGTTAGGATTTTATTGATACTGATACTGCTTGTCAATACTGATAGTAATCAATACTACTCTTTATAATTTGGTGCAAAAAGTAAAGATGTGAAAACAGAAGTATTTTATTTTTTTGCAGAAATAACTTCCTGAGTTTTCTATATATACAGTGACAATTGCTACAAATGTCTGGTCTAACAACTATAAGCAATAGTTCTCTCTGGTTGTCAGAGAGACCGCTCCCATTAAGTTCAGCTGAGCATAACTCGAGGGAGCTGCCTATCACTAAAATGAGAATAGCTGATTGACCTTAAAGATCAGCACACCTTAAGTTAATGAGCCTGGGCCACTTTAGCTTATTGCTAACATCAGGACTTACTTAAATCAGCTTGGCTTAAGTCTTGAGTTGGGGCATTTATTCACTGACACATAGCCTAAACTTTACACACACTACACAGCTATAACTTTACTGCTTAACTCTCACCGTTACACTCACACATACATTGCTACGTTCACAGCTAACTGCCAACTTCACACTCACTGTCACACACACATTCTCTGTATCATTTTGTCTTTACTGCTCACTTGGGTTAAATGTATACATTTATTTTATTTTTTAATATATTTTTATTTTTTAACACACACTTTTATTTATTAATGCACTTTTTTGTTAACAGTGATTTTGGACACGGCACCAATTTCTGAGGTGTGAGTTTCCAGAGATAAACTAATATTTAATCTTTTCTCAATTCTGATCAGGTGATTATCAAATAGCCAGAGAAAAGCTGAGGGCTTCGCTGACCTGTAATACATCAGAGTTACAAACAGATGGCGAACAAGAAGTAGTAGTAGCTAGGAAAAGAAAAATTAAGCCAAGGTTTGGTATTTGCACGTATACATTATTTAAAAACAAAAGACCATTTACTGCAGTCAGATACAATTATTCAGAGATCTCACAAAGAAGTATTGCAAGACAACATTTTGTCTTTTGCTGATATAGCTATATGCACTGAATGTCAAATGGTAAAGGTAGAAATGGTATTGCATCTTGCATTTCAATGCACTTTAGAAGTAACTGATTCCTAGTGCAACCTAATAGTGTCGACTAATTAAATATTTTGAGTATTGACATTTAGCACAACATTTCTCACATTTTAAAGTTGGTTGCAGGTGCAATTTTTGATTCTTAACTAGTTTTAGTATTTTTTGCAAATGCCACATTGTTAACTAGGCCTTGGGGGGGTTGCTTTGTTTGTTAGGCACATCTTTGGTGATACAGACTCTGAAAGTGAGCCAGAGGAGAGGAACAATACAAGACCCACTTATCTCTCCCTCACTCCAGCACCACCTATTCCTCCACCGACTCCTAACTTCTCAGCTAGACCTCTGCCAGATCCGAATCATGCTGAACTTCTTCATTTCACTGGTATGTTCTTGTACTGCAGTAGTATCATTCAACCCCTGGTTATGAAGTATCATTTACATTTATTTATTTAGCTGACGCTTTTATCCAAAGCGACTTACAATTGATATATATGTCAGAGGTCGCACACCTCTGGAGCAACTAGGCTTGAGTGTCTTGCTTAGGGACACAATGGTGGATGGGTCACAGTGGGGGGTTGAACCCGGGTCTCTCACACCAAAGGTATAGTCTTATCCATTGCACCATCGC
Source organism: Moxostoma hubbsi (assembly GCA_032164185.1). Lineage (NCBI taxonomy): Eukaryota > Metazoa > Chordata > Actinopteri > Cypriniformes > Catostomidae > Moxostoma > Moxostoma hubbsi. Next base: position 9,352,844 of record JAVLUX010000001.1, read on the forward strand.
CACCCAAGAATCAACATGCATATGTTCAGTACTGTCAACTTCTGCTCAGCTCCAGTACCACCTTTTCTTACATCTACTTTCTTCTACTACGTTCATTGATCTGCCTCTGAATGTCTCTTTTTTTTTCTTCAAATATACGTATGCTGCAAATTTTCTTCTATAAGATAACAAGGGCTGTTTTAAAATCTGTTGTCGGTGCTTGGACCCTAATAATGAAATTGTCAAATGCCTTCTCCTCAGCGGCTGCACCACTTGTTCCTGTCCCTCCACCTTGCATGCCTTCAAGTCCTCCATGCCAGATTTCTGCTGGACCTCTGCCTGATCTGAGGCAATGTGATCGTGGTAGTTACACAGGTACCACAATAGAGTATTTTTGTTAAGCTTTTCTTATCAAAGTACTCACCTGTTAGCAAAAATATGTTCAATCTACCTCTCCTCAGCTCCAGTGGCACTTGTTCCTACCCCTACGTCTCGCATGCCCTCAAGTCCTAGGCGCCGGATCACTGCCACTCCTCTCACAAATGACTATCAAGGCCATTGTTTTGTCCCCACTTTTAGACTGGGGAGGACTGGCACTGGACCTGTTCCTTGCTCTGGTAAAATATTTTTTTTTTTAACTCTGTGACCGTATACATGGATACATAAGAGCTATTTAAAAAAAATACTTATAGAAGGATATGATATATAGTGTGTTAACTTGCCCAGCCCTAAAGTGTGTGTGTGTGTGTGTGTGTGTGTGTGTGTGTGTGTGTGTGTGTGTGTGTGTGTGTGTGTGTGTGTGTGTGTGTGTGTGTGTGTGTGTGTGTGTGTATTAGAGCTGACCGATTTGAGCTAATTGCATTTCATTGGCATCGGCCGTTTATAACGGCAGATATATGACTATTAAAAGAGAAACAGACTCAAATCATTCACTCATGTCATGGGTGTTGCATAGTTTGCCCACCAGAGGCAAACAGCAGTTTAATGTTACGGTGGCTGGGTGTTCAAAGCTAGCTGCTGACAGACGTAAATTAACTGTAGATTTAATCTGAAACAGTGTGGTAGTTCTAGTGAATGGTCCCCATTTGTCCCTAGTTGTCCCTATCACTTCTAAATATTCTCTACAATCAGGTAACGTTACAGCAGGTAGCTGCCCGTTGCTAAATGAGCCACAAAGCTAGTGCCGTGTTTATCAGTGGAGGAGTGTTAACGGTAGTGAGCCATTAAACTGATTGTTTCTGATGTATTCTAAATATTTCTGCCAGCCGCCTGTCTGCAGTTATAGTCTGCGTGTCTGAAATGATTAAACCAGAGCCGACATGTAAATAAACGTGAGCTGAACAAGACTCTAACACGGCTTCCTGTAGCTCCTCTTTGTGTGACGTTGTAGATGTGAAACGCTGTAGTCAGAGCCGTACCGGCTGTAAGTGCTGTTACATGAAAAAACATATTTTTCATGTAACAGCACTTTTAATATAATTGTTTCTTAACTCCTTTTGTAGCGGCTGAGCTGCACATTCTAACTTTGCTGGAACATATCAAGGAGCAGCAAATGCAGCTGGCTGCTGCTGTAAATAACATTGCTGCAAGAATGGGGACGGAAACTCCTATGGCTGAGATGCCTCAAAATGTCAGTGTTCCGCTGGCCACCATGTCTGAAGTGGAGGAGTTGGAGGAGTGGCTTAAAGATGCAAGAAATTCGCATGCTAAGCAAAACATGGTATGGTAACAATGTAGGGCCAGGTGGTATATCGACTTTAATTAAATCGATTTATTTTAAAACAAGATATTCAATGAGAATTTCGTTTGTATTGATAGTTTAATGTTGTAACCCATTTTTTCAAAGCTAAACTGTTGTTTACTGTACTGTTTGTTTCATGATTTAGTAAACCGACATACAATTTGCACAATTGTCTCTGTTGAACTGAAATGCTTTTCTGTATTGTCAGATTTCGGCTCTAGGTGCTGTAGGAGGACAGAACTCCAAAAGAGTAACTTGGAATATACTTTCAAGGATTTTCTCAAACACAGTGGCCAAACAGATTAATTGGAAAGGAGTAAACGGGAAAAGAGGTTTTAAAGAAATGCTGACACAAACTCTGTTGATCAGTAAGTATTTTAGTATACGTGGAGGTGACTAGTAGATGAGAACAATTAAAAAAAAAAATAGATAGATAGATAGATAGATAGATAGATCAATCAATCTAGATAGATACGGTGGTGCAGTGGTTAGCACTGTCGCCCTGGTCTTGCCCTGGTCTTTCTGTGTGGAGTTTGCATGTTCTCCCCGTGTCTGTGTGGGTTCTCTCTGGGTGGGAGGAAGCCGGAGTACCGTCCAAAGGCATGCAGGCTAGGTTAATTGGTGTCCCTAAATTGTCCTTCGGTGTGAATGTGAGTGGTTGTTCAACTATGTGTGGCCCTGTGATGGACAGGCAACCTGTCCAGGGTGTACCCCGCCTTTCGCCCAATGTAAGCTGGGATTGGCTCCAGCCCCCCGCGACCCTGTACGCAGGATAAGTGGTTGACGATGGATGGATGGATTTTTAGATATAAGGGATGCAACTTTAAAGCCAAAAAATAAAAAAATACTTTGATAGCAGTGCTGAAATAGATCGCAGTCATGACAGCACCGGTTACTCACATAATCAATTCCTCTTGAAAAGCAAGTTTGAAAAGCACAAGAAGCTTGTTTGCTGTAATGCTTTACTTGGAGTTGAATTGAGAGCTTTTACTTTGAAAATTTCTGAACGACATTAAAAAGAGTCTGTAGCCTGCTTGACACACCTCTGAAAGAGCTGTCAGAAAACGTGATTCCCATAAATGTCCTCTGCCTGGAGATACTGGGGAAATGTTGAGGGGTTCCTCTCCTTTGGCCATCCTACACAGGCCACTGACTACTGCACCAAACAGAGGGGGAGGGCCGTGTTACTCTCTACGCTGCAGGATTCCTGTACTTTACATCTTTGGCAGATTAATAACATAGCAGCGGTAAAAATTGTGGTTTTGTAACCTTTACTTTTTCATACCGTGGGAAACCTTGAAACCGGTACCCGCCAATGCCTATCCATGACCTGATACAGAATCCACACAGATAAATTTAGAATGATAAGATGCACTGAGATTTAAGGATGATCCAATACTATCTAGATGTGATTAGTTATTCATTTGTTTTGAGTTACTAAATGAAAGGCTACAGAAAATTAGGTCTACTGCCACACCAACAATAGTAAACATGGGCAACATCTAAAGCATTTCTCAAAACAGTGGGTTATTGGCTTGACTTAGAGGTAATTTTCAGAATTTGTGTTAATGACAGATCATCAACCAATTGACTTTCTCTCTTAACAGAGGCTGTACAGAAGAACCAAGCTGCTAGCAGCGCGTCGGACAACGAGATTAACCAGCACGCCATCCGCTGGTTCAACCTGGCCTCTGACCGTGGAGGTGGCCGCAAAGAACGTGCCATGGCCAGAGAGGCATTAACCGTGGTAAATTTTAGATAAATCATTGTGCTAGTCTTTTGCAGCAACATTTATGTTTTGTGTTTTTAACTTTGCAAATTGTTGTTAATAGGCATTGCAGCATTCCACGTAGGAACAGTGACATATTTTCAGGGCTGTCCTGGGGAAGTTTCTTGATCCTACAGTTGTTAAAGACAGAAATGAGCTGTAAAATGTGTTTATTAGATTGATTGTTAGTTTAGCAATTATCTACTTTGTTTTAAGTTTCTGTCCTGTCTTTTTATATAATTTAAAATGTGTATTTTAAATAAAATTTAAAAATTTGTCACTCATCTGTTCTATCACTTTCTTTGCTGAAATTATGTGTAGGACAAATAGAAACAGTCTGTGTAACAGAGTATAACAGCTTTGACTGTCCATGCTTTTTAAATTCAAAAGAAAGAAAAGTAATCGAGTTTAAATTGCATGGAAAAAGAAAACGCAAGTAAAACAAGAAATCTTAAGATGGTGGGGGAAGGGGATTACAGTAGTAATATTTACTCATTACCATTGACGACAACGTTGCCCAGTACGATTGCTCTAAAAGTTGCTCCGTGTATTATCAGCTTTAGTGTACCTTGGTAATATACAAGTCACTATTTGTTATACATCATATAGACCAGTCAGTTAATAGAAACAAAAATCAACAGATTAATTGAGAATGAAAGTAACTGTTAGTAGCAGACTTCCATCCTATAATTGTAACAGTGCATGGGCATTAGCTCCTGCCATAAGTTCTGTGGTTGAAACTATCCCAGTAACCCTTTGGCTTCTCAGACAGAAATGGTATACCTTCACTGATATCTATTACTAGGACCCATAGCACAAGCTGAATCATGCACAACATCTAAAAAAAATTAAACTATCCCTTTAACTGAAAAAAAATCTGTATTTTTGTATATGGTTTGTTTTGTGGGTATAGATCAAGGTTATGACAGAGGCCAGAGGTGGTGTGAATCCGGGCCAGAACTAATAAATGGAGCTGGCCCAGTGCCAGTCCAGATGTGGCCCAGAGTATCTTGGAGACTCTGGGCCGGATCCAGTATGGAACTGGTCCAGATCTGGCCCACCTTTGGGCCAAATGACTATAAAATAATTCTCATCCGTTCTGGAGCTGGGCCAGCGCCGGCCCAGATGTGAAAACCGGATCCGCACCGGCATTGGCCCGTTGTGCTAAAGGACACCGGCCCAGGTCCGTTTTACAGATCTGGCCCAGAACTTATGAAGGATCTGGGCCAGATCTGGGCCGCATGATTTTTGTTATCTGGGATTTTTCTGTCAACTCTGCATACAGGTGAAACTCGAAAAATTAGAATATCGTGCAAAAGTTAATGTAACCCATACTATGTTGAACACAAGAGGGCAGTCCATCCCTTCTTTCTTTAGACATATGTTTCATGTTTGTGTGATAAGTGTTCGCGGAGTTTCACTTGATTTTTCTGACGTGTATCAGACAGATGATCTAAGACAGATTCGGCGCACACTGTTTATTTTCGTTATTTTACAAAAGCTCAAGGTTTTGTTGTTATTGTAAGTGTACACAAATAAAAGTAGACATTTTATAGTTTGTAATGATCTCTTCCATGTATCTGAATGGGCAAAAATGACGCAGTATTTTGTTTAAGTTTTTTCCGCTGTTTAGAACAATGCATCTGAAAGGACATTACAGAGCCATTGTTGACCACCGTAATAATGCCAGAATTCAATAACTGGGTGAGGCGGGGCTTTAGTTCTTTGTTGTATTCACCTGCTACGGCGTGTGTAACATTTTTCTGTCAACTCTGCATACAGGTGAAACTCGAAAAATTAGAATATCGTGCAAAAGTTAATGTAACCCATACTATGTTGAACACAAGAGGGCAGTATAGCCCTATGTATTACTTCACAAGACCCCCTCCCTTCCTACTCCTCACACACAAAGTCTTAGAGAGTGACTTGCAAAATTCTGACATTTTCTCCACATTCAAACCAAAATATCTGACTTTCTGTTGGTCGGAGCTAATGACTGTAAATTAGAAAGTTGTCCGGCTTGAGGAGAACTATATCAATACCAATTTTTGTACCTGTAGATGAAACTAACCCCCCACTTTTTTGTCAAAAGGTGGCGCTACTGAGCCCCTCACCACACCCATTTCTGAAACTTTGCACATGTCTACTGGCTAATAAATGTGACGTCTCTGTCGAGTTTCATGCAATTTCAAGTATGTTAAGAGTCTCAAAAGCATCAATAAAGAAAAGTAAAGTTTGAAGTGTTGCCACGGCAACAGTATCTAAGATATCAATAATCCTTTCACAGGTCTAAATCTGCCGTGTGTTTACATTATACACGTAAAGTTTGAAGCAAATCGGGTAAAAACAAGAGGGTGATTTCAAAGCATTTTGAAAGTGACACACTTCCTGCTGCCAGTTGGTGGCGCTATAACTTTGACTCACAATAGTCACATCCATGTGATCGGCCTCTTACAACGAACACACTGCTGAAGTTTCATCAAGATCTGTTAATTTATGCAGAAGTTATAACACACTTCCTGTCTCACTTTTCTCGCCATAAATTTGTTTCCTCGCCACGGCCAAACCGTTCGAGATATCAAAAATCCGCTGGCAATTTTTCATCCTCAATGTCTTGACTTCATGCTGACTGAGATTCGTGGCGATTAAATGATTTCTCTAGGAGGAGTATTTCAAATTCCATTGTATACGTTTTCCAAACAACCCTAAATAGCCGACTTCCTGTTGGGCTGAGGTAAAAAGTAAGAGCATGAAGTATATATGAAACGATGAGATCTATATGTGTACCGACTTTCATATTATTACATGCAAGTGTGTTTGATTTATGGACCATGGTTTCGGACCCCGTTCCAGGGGGCGCTGCTGAAACCCCCTGCCACGCCCGGGTACCATCTTCAGCCCAGCCCTGATGGCCGCAGGTTCTGACCCGTGTGCAAAGTTTCAAGAGTTTTAGAGCATGTTAAGGCCCCCAAAAGTGCCCGAATAGTCGATAAAATAATAATAATAATAATAATAATAATAATAATAATAATAATAATAATCCTAAGGAAAACAATAGGGCCTTCGCCTTTTCAGGCTTGGGCCCTAATAATAATAATAATAATAATAATAATAATCCTAAGGAAAACAATAGGGCCTTCGCCTTTCCAGGCTTGGGCCCTAATAATAATAATAATAATCCTAAGGAAAACAATAGGGCCTTCGCCTTTTCAAGGCTTGGGCCCTAATAATCCTAAGGAAAACAATAGGGCCTTCGCCTTTTCAGGCTTGGGCCCTAATAATAATCCTAAGGAAAACAATAGGGCCTTCGCCTTTTCAGGCTTGGGCCCTAATAATAATAATAATAATAATAATAATAATTAAAGCTGCAAGCAGCGATGACGGGCCCAAGCCGGTGGCACCGCAACCCTGGTGCCTTTAGTTACCGGGCTCATTTCCACTTGGTGGCTTTCGGAAAACAAAGGATGGTGGACACAGCAACAACTCAAAAATATAGCTGCAAGCAGCAATGCGATTCCTCCTCAAAATGGCAAATCATTTAAAATTGATCAATAGAGGGTTGGGGTTAAACCCTCCCAATGAAAAAATCCAAAAAACATGTCTTTCTGTCAGAATCCTAAACTAAACATTTTCAGTGTACAGGAAAATCCATCATGCCAGACCTTATGGATCCTGGAGGGTTTTTTGTTTACAATGAGAAATGAGGTATGTTCACCAGGTTTCAGAAAAACTAAATAAATGGGGTGGAAATACAATCACTTTGAAAAATTGACATTTGGGCATGGCCTGTAGCGCCCCCTAAGGGCGAATGTGAGCCATTCTTGGTTTGTAGGTTCCTGTTGGCCTGTAGTATTAATGTACCAAATTAGAAAGTATTTGACAAAAAAATGTGCAATTTGGGAATGTCCTTTAGCGCCCCCTAAGGGCAAATGTGAGACATTCTTGGTTTGTGGATTTCTGTTGGCCTGTAGTGTCAATAGACCAAGTTAGAAAATTTTTGACCATAAAATGGGAATTTTGGGCATAGCCTGTAGCGCCCCCTAATGGCGAATATGGTCAATTCTTTGTTTGTGGGTTCCTGTTGGCCTGTAGTATCAATGTACCAAATTAGAACATTTTTGACCAGCAAATGGGAATTTAGGGCGTGGCCTGTAGCGCCCCCTAAGGGCGAATGTGGGCCATTCTTGGTTTGTGGATTACTGTTGGCCTGTAGGATCAATATACAAAATTAGAACATTTTTGCCCAGAAAATGGGAATTTTGGGCATGGCCTGTAGCGCCCCCTAAGGGCGAATGTGGGATATTCTTTACGCAGTACTTCAGAGTGATGTCATCTTGAAGTATATATATAGGTCTGTTTCTAACCCACACCTCTAATATCACTTCTGAAGGCATGGATTAAACCAATGGAGTGGTATGGATTACTTTTATGCTGCATTTATGTGATTTTTGTAGCTTCTGAGTTCTGATCACCATTCAAGTCATTGAAAGGTCCAACAGGGTTGAGATAATCTTCTAAAAAGCTTAATTTGTGTTCACTAGAAGAAAGAAAATAATACACATCTGGGATGGAATGAGGGTGAGTATACGATGAGAGAAATTTATTTTGGGGGTGAAAACCATTTGTAGGCCTACTTTTTATTTACTTGGAAAATTGTTACTGTCTCTTTAAGAGGATTTTAAACGCATTTCATTCAAGGAACAGTCTGTGCGGCTTGTTTTATTGAGTTTAATCTTTTGAGAACTGTGAAGTCTCATTATTTTCGTGCTGTTACATCTGTATTCATTTCAGAGATTACTTGATTGAGATTGTGAAACTACATACAACCGACAAACCTCCATGAAGATGCGAGTAAAAATGAGATGCCTCGCGCTGTCAGACACAACGCTGATAATCATTCTCGGAAGTGTTGATACTAGATTTAGATTCGCGATTTCTTCATCAACTGTTTATGTTCACTTGGGACAAAACAGACAATATATCATGTAATTTGACATTTTGTTTATGAAATTGTCCGTTCAAACGCAAGATGAAGCGAATGCGATCTCTCATCGGGGCTCGTGCGTTAGACGCGACGCATCTCGCGGTTTCACACAAAACTGCTCACAAACATTTATTTGAGTTGTTTTGTCATTTTTTTCCAGAAATAACTAGCAATACTCCTACAAATAAATGCTTCGTCACTAAAACGTTTTGACTTTCTATAGAAAATATAGACAACACGTTCTTACCTTGCAAAAATCGCCTCAGTATTTAATTTGAAGCAGTAAATCCAACAATGGAGTAAATCTCTCGTGATATCACCTTTCCATTGAAATGAAGGAAGACGGTGATGACGATACAGTTATTATTCTTGCCCAGTAACCCCTTAACCAATCACATGTGCCTTTAGCTTGTATTGTCATGAGTATCTGGGCAGATTTCAGAAATAAAATCGGTGATCGGACGACGATGACACTGAGACAGGAACCATGGGAATAATTGTTCCCAAATTTGAACGCTCTGGCTGTAAATAGTTAAAGGTTGTTAAAAATTGTATCCTCCACTCAGTTGATGTATATATTGAGTGGGGACACATTGTTTGCCTTTTTCCTGGGATTCGACTGCAAAAGAGCTCAAGCAACTGTTGAACTCAGTCCCTGCCCATTCTGGACTCAGACCTGTTGTAAATCATTGAACAATGAGGCTTGGATGCCCTCTATTGGACATTTCTTGTAATTGCCACTCAGAGAATGAACAGACAGTGGATTAAACTTTAGTTTTTTAGGCTTTAGTTCTTTGTTGTATTCACCTGCTACGGCGTGTGTAACATTTTTCTGTCAACTCTGCATACAGGTGAAACTCGAAAAATTAGAATATCGTGCAAAAGTTAATGTAACCCATACTATGTTGAACACAAGAGGGCAGTATAGCCCTATGTATTACTTCACAAGACCCCCTCCCTTCCTACTCCTCACACACAGAGGCTCACAGAGTGACTTGCAAAATTCTGACATTTTCTCCACATTCAAACCAAAATATCTGACTTTCTGTTGGTCGGAGCTAATGACTGTAAATTAGAAAGTTGTCCGGCTTGAGGAGAACTATATCAATACCAATTTTTGTACCTGTAGATGAAACTAACCCCCCACTTTTTTGTCAAAAGGTGGCGCTACTGAGCCCCTCACCACACCCATTTCTGAAACTTTGCACATGTCTACTGGCTAATAAATGTGACGTCTCTGTCGAGTTTCATGCAATTTCAAGTAGGTTAAGAGTCTCAAAAGCATCAATAAAGAAAAGTAAAGTTTGAAGCGTTGCCACGGCAACAGTATCTAAGATATCAATAATCCTTTCACAGGTCTAAATCTGCCGTGTGTTTACATTATACACGTAAAGTTTGAAGCAAATCGGGTAAAAACAAGAGGGTGATTTCAAAGCATTTTGAAAGTGACACACTTCCTGCTGCCAGTTGGTGGCGCTATAACTTTGACTCACAATAGTCACATCCATGTGATCGGCCTCTTACAACGAACACACTGCTGAAGTTTCATCAAGATCTGTTAATTTATGCAGAAGTTATAACACACTTCCTGTCTCACTTTTCTCGCCATAAATTTGTTTCCTCGCCACGGCCAAACCGTTCGAGATATCAAAAATCCGCTGGCAATTTTTCATCCTCAATGTCTTGACTTCATGCTGACTGAGATTCGTGCCGATTAAATGATTTCTCTAGGAGGAGTATTTCAAATTCCATTGTATACGTTTTCCAAACAACACTAAATAGCCGACTTCCTGTTGGGCTGAGGTAAAAAGTAAGAGCATGAAGTATATATGAAACGATGAGATCTATATGTGTACCGACTTTCATATTATTACATGCAAGTGTGTTTGATTTATGGACCAAGGTTTCGGACCCCGTTCCAGGGGGCGCTGCTGAGCCCCCCTGCCACGCCCGGGTACCATCTTCAGCCCAGCCCTGATGGCCGCAGGTTCTGACCCGTGTGTAAAGTTTCAAGAGTTTTAGAGCATGTTAAGGCCCCCAAAAGTGCCCGAATAGTCGATAAAATAATAATAATAATAATAATAATAATAATAATAATAATAATTAAAGCTGCAAGCAGCGATGACGGGCCCAAGCCGGTGGCACCGCAACCCTGGTGCCTTTAGTTACCGGGCTCATTTCCACTTGGTGGCTTTCGGAAAACAAAGGATGGTGGACACAGCAACAACTCAAAAATATAGCTGCAAGCAGCAATGCGATTCCTCCTCAAAATGGCAAATCATTTAAAATTGATCAATAGAGGGTTGGGGTTAAACCCTCCCAATGAAAAAATCCAAAAAACATGTCTTTCTGTCTGAATCCTAAACTAAATATTTTCAGTGTACAGGAAAATCCATCATGCCGGACCTTATGGATCCTGGAGGGTTTTTTGTTTACAATGAGAAATGAGGTATGTTCACCAGGTTTCAGAAAAACTAAATAAATGGGGTGGAAATACAATCACTTTGAAAAATTGACATTTGGGCATGGCCTGTAGCGCCCCCTAAGGGCGAATGTGAGCCATTCTTGGTTTGTAGGTTCCTGTTGGCCTGTAGTATTAATGTACCAAATTAGAAAGTATTTGACAAAAAAATGTGCAATTTGGGAATGTCCTTTAGCGCCCCCTAAGGGCAAATGTGAGACATTCTTGGTTTGTGGATTTCTGTTGGCCTGTAGTGTCAATAGACCAAATTAGAAAATTTTTGACCATAAAATGGGAATTTTGGGCATAGCCTGTAGCGCCCCCTAATGGCGAATATGGGCAATTCTTTGTTTGTGGGTTCCTGTTGGCCTGTAGTATCAATGTACCAAATTAGAACATTTTTGACCAGCAAATGGGAATTTAGGGCGTGGCCTGTAGCGCCCCCTAAGGGCGAATGTGGGCCATTCTTGGTTTGTGGATTACTGTTGGCCTGTAGGATCAATATACAAAATTAGAACATTTTTGCCCAGAAAATGGGAATTTTGGGCATGGCCTGTAGCGCCCCCTAAGGGCGAATGTGGGATATTCTTTACGCAGTACTTCAGAGTGATGTCATCTTGAAGTATATATATATAGGTCTGTTTCTAACCCACACCTATAATATCACTTCTGAAGGCATGGATTAAACCAATGGAGTGGTATGGATTACTTTTATGCTGCATTTATGTGATTTTTGTAGCTTCTGAGTTCTGATCACCATTCAAGTCATTGAAAGGTCCAACAGGGTTGAGATAATCTTCTAAAAAGCTTAATTTGTGTTCACTAGAAGAAAGAAAATAATACACATCTGGGATGGAATGAGGGTGAGTATACGATGAGAGAAATTTATTTTGGGGGTGAAAACCATTTGTAGGCTACTTTTTATTTACTTGGAAAATTGTTACTGTCTCTTTAAGAGGATTTTAAACGCATTTCATTCAAGGCACAGTCTTTGCGGCTTGTTTTATTGAGTTTAATCTTTTGAGAACTGTGAAGTCTCATTATTTTCGTGCTGTTACATCTGTATTCATTTCAGAGATTACTTGATTGAGATTGTGAAACTACATACAACCGACAAACCTCCATGAAGATGCGAGTAAAAATGAGATGCCTCGCGCTGTCAGACACAACGCTGATAATCATTCTCGGAAGTGTCGATACTAGATTTAGATTCGCGATTTCTTCATCAACTGTTTATGTTCACTTGGGACAAAACAGACAATATATCATGTAATTTGACATTTTGTTTATGAAATTGTCCGTTCAAACGCAAGATGAAGCGAATGCGATCTCTCATCGGGGCTCGTGCGTTAGACGCGACGCATCTCGCGGTTTCACACAAAACTGCTCACAAACATTTATTTGAGTTGTTTTGTCATTTTTTTCCAGAAATAACTAGCAATACTCCTACAAATAAATGCTTCGTAACTAAAACGTTTTGACTTTCTATAGAAAATATAGACAACACGTTCTTACCTTGCAAAAATCGCCTCAGTATTTAATTTGAAGCAGTAAATCCAACAATGGAGTAAATCTCTCGTGATATCACCTTTCCATTGAAATGAAGGAAGACGGTGATGACGATACAGTTATTATTCTTGCCCAGTAACCCCTTAACCAATCACATGTGCCTTTAGCTTGTATTGTCATGAGTATCTGGGCAGATTTCAGAAATAAAATCGGTGATCGGACGACGATGACACTGAGACAGGAACCATGGGAATAATTGTTCCCAAATTTGAACGCTCTGGCTGTAAATAGTTAAAGGTTGTTAAAAATTGTATCCTCCACTCAGTTGATGTATATATTGAGTGGGGACACATTGTTTGCCTTTTTTCTGGGATTCGACTGCAAAAGAGCTCAAGCAACTGTTGAACTCAGTCCCTGCCCATTCTGGACTCAGCCTGTTGTAAATAATAGAACAATGAGGCTTGGATGCCATCTATTGGACATTTCTTGTAATTGCCACTCAGAGAATGAACAGACAGTGGATTAAACTTTAGTTTTTTAGGCTTTAGTTCTTTGTTGTATTCACCTGCTACGGCGTGTGTAACATTTTTCTGTCAACTCTGCATACAGGTGAAACTCGAAAAATTAGAATATCGTGCAAAAGTTAATGTAACCCATACTATGTTGAACACAAGAGGGCAGTATAGCACTATGTATTACTTCACAAGACCCCCTCCCTTCCTACTCCTCACACACAGAGGCTCACAGAGTGACTTGCAAAATTCTGACATTTTCTCCACATTCAAACCAAAATATCTGACTTTCTGTTGGTCGGAGCTAATGACTGTAAATTAGAAAGTTGTCCGGCTTGAGGAGAACTATATCAATACCAATTTTTGTACCTGTAGATGAAACTAACCCCCCACTTTTTTGTCAAAAGGTGGCGCTACTGAGCCCCTCACCACACCCATTTCTGAAACTTTGCACATGTCTACTGGCTAATAAATGTGACGTCTCTGTCGAGTTTCATGCAATTTCAAGTAGGTTAAGAGTCTCAAAAGCATCAATAAAGAAAAGTAAAGTTTGAAGCGTTGCTACGGCAACAGTATCTAAGATATCAATAATCCTTTCACAGGTCTAAATCTGCCGTGTGTTTACATTATACACGTAAAGTTTGAAGCAAATCGGGTAAAAACAAGAGGGTGATTTCAAAGCATTTTGAAAGTGACACACTTCCTGCTGCCAGTTGGTGGCGCTATAACTTTGACTCACAATAGTCACATCCATGTGATCGGCCTCTTACAACGAACACACTGCTGAAGTTTCATCAAGATCTGTTAATTTATGCAGAAGTTATAACACACTTCCTGTCTCACTTTTCTCGCCATAAATTTGTTTCCTCGCCACGGCCAAACCGTTCGAGATATCAAAAATCCGCTGGCAATTTTTCATCCTCAATGTCTTGACTTCATGCTGACTGAGATTCGTGGCGATTAAATGATTTCTCTAGGAGGAGTATTTCAAATTCCATTGTATACGTTTTCCAAACAACCCTAAATAGCCGACTTCCTGTTGGGCTGAGGTAAAAAGTAAGAGCATGAAGTATATATGAAACGATGAGATCTATATGTGTACCGACTTTCATATTATTACATGCAAGTGTGTTTGATTTATGGACCAAGGTTTCGGACCCCGTTCCAGGGGGCGCTGCTGAGCCCCCCTGCCACGCCCGGGTACCATCTTCAGCCCAGCCCTGATGGCCGCAGGTTCTGACCCGTGTGCAAAGTTTCAAGAGTTTTAGAGCATGTTAAGGCCCCCAAAAGTGCCCGAATAGTCGATAAAATAATAATAATAATAATAATAATAATAATAATAATAATAATAATCCTAAGGAAAACAATAGGGCCTTCGCCTTTTCAGGCTTGGGCCCTAATAATCCTAAGGAAAACAATAGGGCCTTCGCCTTTTCAGGCTTGGGCCCTAATAATCTGGTAGACGGAGAGTACGGGAAAAGTAGTGGTGCTTATGCAGGAAATGCGAGGTAATGCCAACAGAGTGTTTGCTGCCATGAATAGATGATTGGAATGACTGGATAGATGCACAAACGCACCATTTAAGACTAATACTGAAACAATGCTTGGTGTAGAACAATCTAGAATTAAAGCTGCAAGCAGCGATGACGGGCCCAAGCCGGTGGCACCGCAACCCTGGTGCCTTTAGTTACCGGGCTCATTTCCACTTGGTGGCTTTCGGAAAACAAAGGATGATGGACACAGCAACAACTCAAAAATATAGCTGCAAGCAGCAATGCGATTCCTCCTCAAAATGGCAAATCATTTAAAATTGATCAATAGAGGGTTGGGGTTAAACCCTCCCAATGAAAAAATCCAAAAAACATGTCTTTCTGTCTGAATCCTAAACTAAACATTTTCAGTGTACAGGAAAATCCATCATGCCGGACCTTATGGATCCTGTAGGGTTTTTTGTTTACAATGAGAAATGAGGTATGTTCACCAGGTTTCAGAAAAACTAAATAAATGGGGTGGAAATACAATCACTTTGAAAAATTGACATTTGGGCATGGCCTGTACCGCCCCCTAAGGGCGAATGTGAGCCATTCTTGGTTTGTAGGTTCCTGTTGGCCTGTAGTATTAATGTACCAAATTAGAAAGTATTTGACAAAAAAATGTGCAATTTGGGAATGTCCTTTAGCACCCCCTAAGGGCAAATGTGAGACATTCTTGGTTTGTGGATTTCTGTTGGCCTGTAGTGTCAATATACCAAATTAGAAAATTTTTGACCATAAAATGGGAATTTTGGGCATAGCCTGTAGCGCCCCCTAATGGCGAATATGGGCAATTCTTTGTTTGTGGGTTCCTGTTGGCCTGTAGTATCAATGTACCAAATTAGAACATTTTTGACCAGCAAATGGGAATTTAGGGCGTGGCCTGTAGCGCCCCATAAGGGCGAATGTGGGCCACTCTTGGTTTGTGAATTCCTGTTGGTCTGTAGTATCAATATACAACATTAGAACATTTTTGACCAGAAAATGGGAATTTTGGGCATGGCCTGTAGCGCCCCCTAAGGGCGAATGTGGGATATTCTTTACGCAGTACTTCAGAGTGATGTCATCTTGAAGTATATATATATAGGTCTATTTCTAACCCACACCTATAATATCACTTCTGAAGGCATGGATTTAACCACTGGAGTGGTATGGATTACTTTTATGCTGCATTTATTTGATTTTTGCAGCTTCTGAGTTCTGATCACCATTCAAGTCATTGAAAGGTCCAACAGGGTTGAGATAATCTTCTAAAAAGCTTAATTTGTGTTCACTAGAAGAAAGAAAACAATACACATCTGGGATGCAATGAGGGTGAGTATACGATGAGAGAAATTTATTTTTGGGGTGAAAACCATTTGTAGGCCTACTTTTTATTTACTTGGAAAATTGTTACTGTCTCTTTAAGGGGATTTTAAACGCATTTCATTCAAGGCACAGTCTGTGCGGCTTGTTTTAGTGAGTTTAATCTTTTGAGAACTGTGAAGTCTCATTATTTTCGTGCTGTTACATCTGTATTCATTTCAGAGATTACTTGATTGAGATTGTGAAACTACATACAACCGACAAACCTCCATGAAGATGCGAGTAAAAATGAGATGCCTCGCGCTGTCAGACACAACGCTGATAATCATTCTCGGAAGTGTTGATACTAGATTTCGATTCGCGATTTCTTCATCAACTGTTTATGTTCACTTGGGACAAAACAGACAATATATCATGTAATTTGACATTTTGTAGTATGAAATTGTCCGTTCAAACGCAAGAAGAAGCGAATGCGATCTCTCATCGGGGCTCGTGCGTTAGACGCGACGCATCTCGCGGTTTCACACAAAACTGCTCACAAACATTTATTTGAGTTGTTTTGTCATTTTTTTCCAGAAATAACTAGCAATACTCCTACAAATAAATGCTTCGTCACTAAAACAAATGACTTTCTATAGAAAATATAGACAACACACGTTCTTACCTTGCAAAAATCGCCTCAGTATTTAATTTGAAGCAGTAAATCCAACACTGGAGTAAATCTCTCGTGATATCACCTTTCCATTGAAATGAAGGAAGACGGTGATGACGATACAGTTATTATTCTTGCCCAGTAACCCCTTAACCAATCACATGTGCCTTTAGCTTGTATTGTCATGAGTATCTGGGCAGACTTCAGAAATAAAATCGGTGATCGGACGACGATGACACTGAGACAGGAACCATGGGAATAATTGTTCCCAAATTTGAACGCTCTGGCTGTAAATGGTTAAAGGTTGTTAAAAATTGTATCCTCCACTCAGTTGATGTATATATTGAGTGGGGACACATTGTTTGCCTTTTTTCTGGGATTCGACTGCAAAAGAGCTCAAGCAACTGTTGAACTCAGTCCCTGCCCATTCTGGACTCAGACCTGTTGTAAATCATTGAACAATGAGGCTTGGATGCCATCTATTGGACATTTCTTGTAATTGCCACTCAGAGAAT
This sequence comes from Moxostoma hubbsi, assembly GCA_032164185.1. Classification (NCBI taxonomy): domain Eukaryota; kingdom Metazoa; phylum Chordata; class Actinopteri; order Cypriniformes; family Catostomidae; genus Moxostoma; species Moxostoma hubbsi. The sequence goes on from JAVLUX010000001.1 coordinate 9,369,802, forward strand.
GAACAGACAGTGGATTAAACTTTAGTTTTTTAGGCTTTAGTTCTTTGTTGTATTCACCTGCTACGGCGTGTGTAACATTTTTCTGTCAACTCTGCATACAGGTGAAACTCGAAAAATTAGAATATCGTGCAAAAGTTAATGTAACCCATACTATGTTGAACACAAGAGGGCAGTATAGCCCTATGTATTACTTCACAAGACCCCCTCCCTTCCTACTCCTCACACACAAAGTCTTAGAGAGTGACTTGCAAAATTCTGACATTTTCTCCACATTCAAACCAAAATATCTGACTTTCTGTTGGTCGGAGCTAATGACTGTAAATTAGAAAGTTGTCTGGCTTGAGGAGAACTATATCAATACCAATTTTTGTACCTGTAGATGAAACTAACCCCCCACTTTTTTGTCAAAAGGTGGCGCTACTGAGCCCCTCACCACACCCATTTCTGAAACTTTGCACATGTCTACTGGCTAATAAATGTGACGTCTCTGTCGAGTTTCATGCAATTTCAAGTATGTTAAGAGTCTCAAAAGCATCAATAAAGAAAAGTAAAGTTTGAAGTGTTGCCACGGCAACAGTATCTAAGATATCAATAATCCTTTAACAGGTCTAAATCTGCCGTGTGTTTACATTATACACGTAAAGTTTGAAGCAAATCGGGTAAAAACAAGAGGGTGATTTCAAAGCATTTTGAAAGTGACACACTTCCTGCTGCCAGTTGGTGGCGCTATAACTTTGACTCACAATAGTCACATCCATGTGATCGGCCTCTTACAACGAACACACTGCTGAAGTTTCATCAAGATCTGTTAATTTATGCAGAAGTTATAACACACTTCCTGTCTCACTTTTCTCGCCATAAATTTGTTTCCTCGCCACGGCCAAACCGTTCGAGATATCAAAAATCCGCTGGCAATTTTTCATCCTCAATGTCTTGACTTCATGCTGACTGAGATTCGTGGCGATTAAATGATTTCTCTAGGAGGAGTATTTGAAATTCCATTGTATACGTTTTCCAAACAACCCTAAATAGCCGACTTCCTGTTGGGCTGAGGTAAAAAGTAAGAGCATGAAGTATATATGAAACGATGAGATCTATATGTGTACCGACTTTCATATTATTACATGCAAGTGTGTTTGATTTATGGACCATGGTTTCGGACCCCGTTCCAGGGGGCGCTGCTGAAACCCCCTGCCACGCCCGGGTACCATCTTCAGCCCAGCCCTGATGGCCGCAGGTTCTGACCCGTGTGCAAAGTTTCAAGAGTTTTAGAGCATGTTAAGGCCCCCAAAAGTGCCCGAATAGTCGATAAAATAATAATAATAATAATAATAATAATAATAATAATTAAAGCTGCAAGCAGCGATGACGGGCCCAAGCCGGTGGCACCGCAACCCTGGTGCCTTTAGTTACCGGGCTCATTTCCACTTGGTGGCTTTCGGAAAACAAAGGATGATGGACACAGCAACAACTCAAAAATATAGCTGCAAGCAGCAATGCGATTCCTCCTCAAAATGGCAAATCATTTAAAATTGATCAATAGAGGGTTGGGGTTAAACCCTCCCAATGAAAAAATCCAAAAAACATGTCTTTCTGTCTGAATCCTAAACTAAACATTTTCAGTGTACAGGAAAATCCATCATGCCGGACCTTATGGATCCTGTAGGGTTTTTTGTTTACAATGAGAAATGAGGTATGTTCACCAGGTTTCAGAAAAACTAAATAAATGGGGTGGAAATACAATCACTTTGAAAAATTGACATTTGGGCATGGCCTGTACCGCCCCCTAAGGGCGAATGTGAGCCATTCTTGGTTTGTAGGTTCCTGTTGGCCTGTAGTATTAATGTACCAAATTAGAAAGTATTTGACAAAAAAATGTGCAATTTGGGAATGTCCTTTAGCACCCCCTAAGGGCAAATGTGAGACATTCTTGGTTTGTGGATTTCTGTTGGCCTGTAGTGTCAATATACCAAATTAGAAAATTTTTGACCATAAAATGGGAATTTTGGGCATAGCCTGTAGCGCCCCCTAATGGCGAATATGGGCAATTCTTTGTTTGTGGGTTCCTGTTGGCCTGTAGTATCAATGTACCAAATTAGAACATTTTTGACCAGCAAATGGGAATTTAGGGCGTGGCCTGTAGCGCCCCATAAGGGCGAATGTGGGCCACTCTTGGTTTGTGAATTCCTGTTGGCCTGTAGTATCAATATACAACATTAGAACATTTTTGACCAGAAAATGGGAATTTTGGGCATGGCCTGTAGCGCCCCCTAAGGGCGAATGTGGGATATTCTTTACGCAGTACTTCAGAGTGATGTCATCTTGAAGTATATATATATAGGTCTATTTCTAACCCACACCTATAATATCACTTCTGAAGGCATGGATTTAACCACTGGAGTGGTATGGTTTACTTTTATGCTGCATTTATTAGATTTTTGCAGCTTCTGAGTTCTGATCACCATTCAAGTCATTGAAAGGTCCAACAGGGTTGAGATAATCTTCTAAAAAGCTTAATTTGTGTTCACTAGAAGAAAGAAAACAATACACATCTGGGATGCAATGAGGGTGAGTATACGATGAGAGAAATTTATTTTTGGGGTGAAAACCATTTGTAGGCCTACTTTTTATTTACTTGGAAAATTGTTACTGTCTCTTTAAGAGGATTTTAAACGCATTTCATTCAAGGCACAGTCTGTGCGGCTTGTTTTAGTGAGTTTAATCTTTTGAGAACTGTGAAGTCTCATTATTTTCGTGCTGTTACATCTGTATTCATTTCAGAGATTACTTGATTGAGATTGTGAAACTACATACAACCGACAAACCTCCATGAAGATGCGAGTAAAAATGAGATGCCTCGCGCTGTCAGACACAACGCTGATAATCATTCTCGGAAGTGTTGATACTAGATTTCGATTCGCGATTTCTTCATCAACTGTTTATGTTCACTTGGGACAAAACAGACAATATATCATGTAATTTGACATTTTGTAGTATGAAATTGTCCGTTCAAACGCAAGAAGAAGCGAATGCGATCTCTCATCGGGGCTCGTGCGTTAGACGCGACGCATCTCGCGGTTTCACACAAAACTGCTCACAAACATTTATTTGAGTTGTTTTGTCATTTTTTTCCAGAAATAACTAGCAATACTCCTACAAATAAATGCTTCGTCACTAAAACGTTTTGACTTTCTATAGAAAATATAGACAACACACGTTCTTACCTTGCAAAAATCGCCTCAGTATTTAATTTGAAGCAGTAAATCCAACACTGGAGTAAATCTCTCGTGATATCACCTTTCCATTGAAATGAAGGAAGACGGTGATGACGATACAGTTATTATTCTTGCCCAGTAACCCCTTAACCAATCACATGTGCCTTTAGCTTGTATTGTCATGAGTATCTGGGCAGACTTCAGAAATAAAATCGGTGATCGGACGACGATGACACTGAGACAGGAACCATGGGAATAATTGTTCCCAAATTTGAACGCTCTGGCTGTAAATGGTTAAAGGTTGTTAAAAATTGTATCCTCCACTCAGTTGATGTATATATTGAGTGGGGACACATTGTTTGCCTTTTTTCTGGGATTCGACTGCAAAAGAGCTCAAGCAACTGTTGAACTCAGTCCCTGCCCATTCTGGACTCAGACCTGTTGTAAATCATTGAACAATGAGGCTTGGATGCCATCTATTGGACATTTCTTGTAATTGCCACTCAGAGAATGAACAGACAGTGGATTAAACTTTAGTTTTTTAGGCTTTAGTTCTTTGTTGTATTCACCTGCTACGGCGTGTGTAACATTTTTCTGTCAACTCTGCATACAGGTGAAACTCGAAAAATTAGAATATCGTGCAAAAGTTAATGTAACCCATACTATGTTGAACACAAGAGGGCAGTATAGCCCTATGTATTACTTCACAAGACCCCCTCCCTTCCTACTCCTCACACACAAAGTCTTAGAGAGTGACTTGCAAAATTCTGACATTTTCTCCACATTCAAACCAAAATATCTGACTTTCTGTTGGTCGGAGCTAATGACTGTAAATTAGAAAGTTGTCCGGCTTGAGGAGAACTATATCAATACCAATTTTTGTACCTGTAGATGAAACTAACCCCCCACTTTTTTGTCAAAAGGTGGCGCTACTGAGCCCCTCACCACACCCATTTCTGAAACTTTGCACATGTCTACTGGCTAATAAATGTGACGTCTCTGTCGAGTTTCATGCAATTTCAAGTATGTTAAGAGTCTCAAAAGCATCAATAAAGAAAAGTAAAGTTTGAAGTGTTGCCACGGCAACAGTATCTAAGATATCAATAATCCTTTCACAGGTCTAAATCTGCCGTGTGTTTACATTATACACGTAAAGTTTGAAGCAAATCGGGTAAAAACAAGAGGGTGATTTCAAAGCATTTTGAAAGTGACACACTTCCTGCTGCCAGTTGGTGGCGCTATAACTTTGACTCACAATAGTCACATCCATGTGATCGGCCTCTTACAACGAACACACTGCTGAAGTTTCATCAAGATCTGTTAATTTATGCAGAAGTTATAACACACTTCCTGTCTCACTTTTCTCGCCATAAATTTGTTTCCTCGCCACGGCCAAACCGTTCGAGATATCAAAAATCCGCTGGCAATTTTTCATCCTCAATGTCTTGACTTCATGCTGACTGAGATTCGTGGCGATTAAATGATTTCTCTAGGAGGAGTATTTGAAATTCCATTGTATACGTTTTCCAAACAACCCTAAATAGCCGACTTCCTGTTGGGCTGAGGTAAAAAGTAAGAGCATGAAGTATATATGAAACGATGAGATCTATATGTGTACCGACTTTCATATTATTACATGCAAGTGTGTTTGATTTATGGACCATGGTTTCGGACCCCATTCCAGGGGGCGCTGCTGAAACCCCCTGCCACGCCCGGGTACCATCTTCAGCCCAGCCCTGATGGCCGCAGGTTCTGACCCGTGTGCAAAGTTTCAAGAGTTTTAGAGCATGTTAAGGCCCCCAAAAGTGCCCGAATAGTCGATAAAATAATAATAATAATAATAATAATAATAATTAAAGCTGCAAGCAGCGATGACGGGCCCAAGCCGGTGGCACCGCAACCCTGGTGCCTTTAGTTACCGGGCTCATTTCCACTTGGTGGCTTTCGGAAAACAAAGGATGATGGACACAGCAACAACTCAAAAATATAGCTGCAAGCAGCAATGCGATTCCTCCTCAAAATGGCAAATCATTTAAAATTGATCAATAGAGGGTTGGGGTTAAACCCTCCCAATGAAAAAATCCAAAAAACATGTCTTTCTGTCTGAATCCTAAACTAAACATTTTCAGTGTACAGGAAAATCCATCATGCCGGACCTAATGGATCCTGTAGGGTTTTTTGTTTACAATGAGAAATGAGGTATATTCACCAGGTTTCAGAAAAACTAAATAAATGGGGTGGAAATACAATCACTTTGAAAAATTGACATTTGGGCATGGCCTGTACCGCCCCCTAAGGGCGAATGTGAGCCATTCTTGGTTTGTAGGTTCCTGTTGGCCTGTAGTATTAATGTACCAAATTAGAAAGTATTTGACAAAAAAATGTGCAATTTGGGAATGTCCTTTAGCACCCCCTAAGGGCAAATGTGAGACATTCTTGGTTTGTGGATTTCTGTTGGCCTGTAGTGTCAATATACCAAATTAGAAAATTTTTGACCATAAAATGGGAATTTTGGGCATAGCCTGTAGCGCCCCCTAATGGCGAATATGGGCAATTCTTTGTTTGTGGGTTCCTGTTGGCCTGTAGTATCAATGTACCAAATTAGAACATTTTTGACCAGCAAATGGGAATTTAGGGCGTGGCCTGTAGCGCCCCATAAGGGCGAATGTGGGCCACTCTTGGTTTGTGAATTCCTGTTGGCCTGTAGTATCAATATACAACATTAGAACATTTTTGACCAGAAAATGGGAATTTTGGGCATGGCCTGTAGCGCCCCCTAAGGGCGAATGTGGGATATTCTTTACGCAGTACTTCAGAGTGATATCATCTTGAAGTATATATATATATAGGTCTATTTCTAACCCACACCTATAATATCACTTCTGAAGGCATGGATTTAACCACTGGAGTGGTATGGATTACTTTTATGCTGCATTTATTTGATTTTTGTAGCTTCTGAGTTCTGATCACCATTCAAGTCATTGAAAGGTCCAACAGGGTTGAGATAATCTTCTAAAAAGCTTAATTTGTGTTCACTAGAAGAAAGAAAACAATACACATCTGGGATGCAATGAGGGTGAGTATACGATGAGAGAAATTTATTTTTGGGGTGAAAACCATTTGTAGGCCTACTTTTTATTTACTTGGAAAATTGTTACTGTCTCTTTAAGAGGATTTTAAACGCATTTCATTCAAGGCACACTCTGTGCGGCTTGTTTTAGTGAGTTTAATCTTTTGAGAACTGTGAAGTCTCATTATTTTCGTGCTGTTACATCTGTATTCATTTCAGAGATTACTTGATTGAGATTGTGAAACTACATACAACCGACAAACCTCCATGAAGATGCGAGTAAAAATGAGATGCGCTGTCAGGCACAACGCTGATAATCATTCTCGGAAGTGTTGATACTAGATTTCGATTCGCGATTTCTTCATCAACTGTTTATGTTCACTTGGGACAAAACAGACAATATATCATGTAATTTGACATTTTGTAGTATGAAATTGTCCGTTCAAACGCAAGAAGAAGCGAATGCGATCTCTCATCGGGGCTCGTGCGTTAGACGCGACGCATCTCGCTGTTTCACACAAAACTGCTCACAAACATTTATTTGAGTTATTTTGTCATTTTTTTCCAGAAATAACTAGCAATACTCCTACAAATAAATGCTTCGTAACTAAAACGTTTTGACTTTCTATAGAAAATATAGACAACACACGTTCTTACCTTGCAAAAATCGCCTCAGTATTTAATTTGAAGCAGTAAATCCAACACTGGAGTAAATCTCTCGTGATATCACCTTTCCATTGAAATGAAGGAAGACGGTGATGACGATACAGTTATTATTCTTGCCCAGTAACCCCTTAACCAATCACATGTGCCTTTAGCTTGTATTGTCATGAGTATCTGGGCAGACTTCAGAAATAAAATCGGTGATCGGACGACGATGACACTGAGACAGGAACCATGGGAATAATTGTTCCCAAATTTGAACGCTCTGGCTGTAAATGGTTAAAGGTTGTTAAAAATTGTATCCTCCACTCAGTTGATGTATATATTGAGTGGGGACACATTGTTTGCCTTTTTTCTGGGATTCGACTGCAAAAGAGCTCAAGCAACTGTTGAACTCAGTCCCTGCCCATTCTGGACTCAGACCTGTTGTAAATCATTGAACAATGAGGCTTGGATGCCATCTATTGGACATTTCTTGTAATTGCCACTCAGAGAATGAACAGACAGTGGATTAAACTTTAGTTTTTTAGGCTTTAGTTCTTTGTTGTATTCACCTGCTACGGCGTGTGTAACATTTTTCTGTCAACTCTGCATACAGGTGAAACTCGAAAAATTAGAATATCGTGCAAAAGTTAATGTAACCCATACTATGTTGAACACAAGAGGGCAGTATAGCCCTATGTATTACTTCACAAGCCCCCCTCCCTTCCTACTCCTCACACACAAAGTCTTAGAGAGTGACTTGCAAAATTCTGACATTTTCTCCACATTCAAACCAAAATATCTGACTTTCTGTTGGTCGGAGCTAATGACTGTAAATTAGAAAGTTGTCCGGCTTGAGGAGAACTATATCAATACCAATTTTTGTACCTGTAGATGAAACTAACCCCCCACTTTTTTGTCAAAAGGTGGCGCTACTGAGCCCCTCACCACACCCATTTCTGAAACTTTGCACATGTCTACTGGCTAATAAATGTGACGTCTCTGTCGAGTTTCATGCAATTTCAAGTATGTTAAGAGTCTCAAAAGCATCAATAAAGAAAAGTAAAGTTTGAAGTGTTGCCACGGCAACAGTATCTAAGATATCAATAATCCTTTCACAGGTCTAAATCTGCCGTGTGTTTACATTATACACGTAAAGTTTGAAGCAAATCGGGTAAAAACAAGAGGGTGATTTCAAAGCATTTTGAAAGTGACACACTTCCTGCTGCCAGTTGGTGGCGCTATAACTTTGACTCACAATAGTCACATCCATGTGATCGGCCTCTTACAACGAACACACTGCTGAAGTTTCATCAAGATCTGTTAATTTATGCAGAAGTTATAACACACTTCCTGTCTCACTTTTCTCGCCATAAATTTGTTTCCTCGCCACGGCCAAACCGTTCGAGATATCAAAAATCCGCTGGCAATTTTTCATCCTCAATGTCTTGACTTCATGCTGACTGAGATTCGTGGCGATTAAATGATTTCTCTAGGAGGAGTATTTCAAATTCCATTGTATACGTTTTCCAAACAACCCTAAATAGCCAACTTCCTGTTGGGCTGAGGTAAAAAGTAAGAGCATGAAGTATATATGAAACGATGAGATCTATATGTGTACCGACTTTCATATTATTACATGCAAGTGTGTTTGATTTATGGACCAAGGTTTCGGACCCCGTTCCAGGGGGCGCTGCTGAGCCCCCCTGCCACGCCCGGGTACCATCTTCAGCCCAGCCCTGATGGCCGCAGGTTCTGACCCGTGTGCAAAGTTTCAAGAGTTTTAGAGCATGTTAAGGCCCCCAAAAGTGCCCGAATAGTCGATAAAATAATAATAATAATAATAATAATAATAATAATAATAATCCTAAGGAAAACAATAGGGTCTTCGCCTTTTCAGGCTTGGGCCCTAATAATAATAATAATAATCCTAAGGAAAACAATAGGGCCTTCGCCTTTTCAAGGCTTGGGCCCTAATAATAATAATAATAATAATAATAATTAAAGCTGCAAGCAGCGATGACGGGCCCAAGCCGGTGGCACCGCAACCCTGGTGCCTTTAGTTACCGGGCTCATTTCCACTTGGTGGCTTTCGGAAAACAAAGGATGATGGACACAGCAACAACTCAAAAATATAGCTGCAAGCAGCAATGCGATTCCTCCTCAAAATGGCAAATCATTTAAAATTGATCAATAGAGGGTTGGGGTTAAACCCTCCCAATGAAAAAATCCAAAAAACATGTCTTTCTGTCTGAATCCTAAACTAAACATTTTCAGTGTACAGGAAAATCCATCATGTCGGACCTAATGGATCCTGTAGGGTTTTTTGTTTACAATGAGAAATGAGGTATATTCACCAGGTTTCAGAAAAACTAAATAAATGGGGTGGAAATACAATCACTTTGAAAAATTGACATTTGGGCATGGCCTGTACCGCCCCCTAAGGGCGAATGTGAGCCATTCTTGGTTTGTAGGTTCCTGTTGGCCTGTAGTATTAATGTACCAAATTAGAAAGTATTTGACAAAAAAATGTGCAATTTGGGAATGTCCTTTAGCACCCCCTAAGGGCAAATGTGAGACATTCTTGGTTTGTGGATTTCTGTTGGCCTGTAGTGTCAATATACCAAATTAGAAAATTTTTGACCATAAAATGGGAATTTTGGGCATAGCCTGTAGCGCCCCCTAATGGCGAATATGGGCAATTCTTTGTTTGTGGGTTCCTGTTGGCCTGTAGTATCAATGTACCAAATTAGAACATTTTTGACCAGCAAATGGGAATTTAGGGCGTGGCCTGTAGCGCCCCATAAGGGCGAATGTGGGCCACTCTTGGTTTGTGAATTCCTGTTGGCCTGTAGTATCAATATACAACATTAGAACATTTTTGACCAGAAAATGGGAATTTTGGGCATGGCCTGTAGCGCCCCCTAAGGGCGAATGTGGGATATTCTTTACGCAGTACTTCAGAGTGATGTCATCTTTAAGTATATATATATAGGTCTATTTCTAACCCACACCTATAATATCACTTCTGAAGGCATGGATTTAACCACTGGAGTGGTATGGATTACTTTTATGCTGCATTTATTTGATTTTTGTAGCTTCTGAGTTCTGATCACCATTCAAGTCATTGAAAGGTCCAACAGGGTTGAGATAATCTTCTAAAAAGCTTAATTTGTGTTCACTAGAAGAAAGAAAACAATACACATCTGGGATGCAATGAGGGTGAGTATACGATGAGAGAAATTTATTTTTGGGGTGAAAACCATTTGTAGGCCTACTTTTTATTTACTTGGAAAATTGTTACTGTCTCTTTAAGAGGATTTTAAACGCATTTCATTCAAGGCACACTCTGTGCGGCTTGTTTTAGTGAGTTTAATCTTTTGAGAACTGTGAAGTCTCATTATTTTCGTGCTGTTACATCTGTATTCATTTCAGAGATTACTTGATTGAGATTGTGAAACTACATACAACCGACAAACCTCCATGAAGATGCGAGTAAAAATGAGATGCGCTGTCAGTCACAACGCTGATAATCATTCTCGGAAGTGTTGATACTAGATTTCGATTCGCGATTTCTTCATCAACTGTTTATGTTCACTTGGGACAAAACAGACAACATATGTAATTTGACATTTTGTAGTATGAAATTGTCCGTTCAAACGCAAGAAGAAGCGAATGCGATCTCTCATCGGGGCTCGTGCGTTAGACGCGACGCATCTCGCGGTTTCACACAAAACTGCTCACAAACATTTATTTGAGTTATTTTGTCATTTTTTTCCAGAAATAACTAGCAATACTCCTACAAATAAATGCTTCGTAACTAAAACGTTTTGACTTTCTATAGAAAATATAGACAACACACGTTCTTACCTTGCAAAAATCGCCTCAGTATTTAATTTGAAGCAGTAAATCCAACACTGGAGTAAATCTCTCGTGATATCACCTTTCCATTGAAATGAAGGAAGACGGTGATGACGATACAGTTATTATTCTTGCCCAGTAACCCCTTAACCAATCACATGTGCCTTTAGCTTGTATTGTCATGAGTATCTGGGCAGACTTCAGAAATAAAATCGGTGATCGGATGACGATGACACTGAGACAGGAACCATGGGAATAATTGTTCCCAAATTTGAACGCTCTGGCTGTAAATGGTTAAAGGTTGTTAAAAGTTGTATCCTCCACTCAGTTGATGTATATATTGAGTGGGGACACATTGTTTGCCTTTTTTCTGGGATTCGACTGCAAAAGAGCTCAAGCAACTGTTGAACTCAGTCCCTGCCCATTCTGGACTCAGACCTGTTGTAAATCATTGAACAATGAGGCTTGAATGCCATCTATTGGACATTTCTTGTAATTGCCACTCAGAGAATGAACAGACAGTGGATTAAACTTTAGTTTTTTAGGCTTTAGTTCTTTGTTGTATTCACCTGCTACGGCGTGTGTAACATTTTTCTGTCAACTCTGCATACAGGTGAAACTCGAAAAATTAGAATATCGTGCAAAAGTTAATGTAACCCATACTATGTTGAACACAAGAGGGCAGTATAGCCCTATGTATTACTTCACAAGCCCCCCTCCCTTCCTACTCCTCACACACAAAGTCTTAGAGAGTGACTTGCAAAATTCTGACATTTTCTCCACATTCAAACCAAAATATCTGACTTTCTGTTGGTCGGAGCTAATGACTGTAAATTAGAAAGTTGTCCGGCTTGAGGAGAACTATATCAATACCAATTTTTGTACCTGTAGATGAAACTAACCCCCCACTTTTTTGTCAAAAGTTGGCGCTACTGAGCCCCTCACCACACCCATTTCTGAAACTTTGCACATGTCTACTGGCTAATAAATGTGACGTCTCTGTCGAGTTTCATGCAATTTCAAGTATGTTAAGAGTCTCAAAAGCATCAATAAAGAAAAGTAAAGTTTGAAGTGTTGCCACGGCAACAGTATCTAAGATATCAATAATCCTTTCACAGGTCTAAATCTGCCGTGTGTTTACATTATACACGTAAAGTTTGAAGCAAATCGGGTAAAAACAAGAGGGTGATTTCAAAGCATTTTGAAAGTGACACACTTCCTGCTGCCAGTTGGTGGCGCTATAACTTTGACTCACAATAGTCACATCCATGTGATCGGCCTCTTACAACGAACACACTGCTGAAGTTTCATCAAGATCTGTTAATTTATGCAGAAGTTATAACACACTTCCTGTCTCACTTTTCTCGCCATAAATTTGTTTCCTCGCCACGGCCAAACCGTTCGAGATATCAAAAATCCGCTGGCAATTTTTCATCCTCAATGTCTTGACTTCATGCTGACTGAGATTCGTGGCGATTAAATGATTTCTCTAGGAGGAGTATTTCAAATTCCATTGTATACGTTTTCCAAACAACCCTAAATAGCCGACTTCCTGTTGGGCTGAGGTAAAAAGTAAGAGCATGAAGTATATATGAAACGATGAGATCTATATGTGTACCGACTTTCATATTATTACATGCAAGTGTGTTTGATTTATGGACCAAGGTTTCGGACCCCGTTCCAGGGGGCGCTGCTGAGCCCCCCTGCCACGCCCGGGTACCATCTTCAGCCCAGCCCTGATGGCCGCAGGTTCTGACCCGTGTGCAAAGTTTCAAGAGTTTTAGAGCATGTTAAGGCCCCCAAAAGTGCCCGAATAGTCGATAATAATAATAATAATAATAATAATAATAATAATAATAATAATTAAAGCTGCAAGCAGCGATGACGGGCCCAAGCCGGTGGCACCGCAACCCTGGTGACTTTAGTTACCGGGCTCATTTCCACTTGGTGGCTTTCGGAAAACAAAGGATGATGGACACAGCAACAACTCAAAAATATAGCTGCAAGCAGCAATGCGATTCCTCCTCAAAATGGCAAATCATTTAAAATTGATCAATAGAGGGTTGGGGTTAAACCCTCCCAATGAAAAAATCCAAAAAACATGTCTTTCTGTCTGAATCCTAAACTAAACATTTTCAGTGTACAGGAAAATCCATCATGCCGGACCTTATGGATCCTGTAGGGTTGTTTGTTTACAATGAGAAATGAGGTATGTTCACCAGGTTTCAGAAAAACTAAATAAATGGGGTGGAAATACAATCACTTTGAAAAATTGACATTTGGGCATGGCCTGTACCGCCCCCTAAGGGCGAATGTGAGCCATTCTTGGTTTGTAGGTTCCTGTTGGCCTGTAGTATTAATGTACCAAATTAGAAAGTATTTGACAAAAAAATGTGCAATTTGGGAATGTCCTTTAGCACCCCCTAAGGGCAAATGTGAGACATTCTTGGTTTGTGGATTTCTGTTGGCCTGTAGTGTCAATATACCAAATTAGAAAATTTTTGACCATAAAATGGGAATTTTGGGCATAGCCTGTAGCGCCCCCTAATGGCGAATATGGGCAATTCTTTGTTTGTGGGTTCCTGTTGGCCTGTAGTATCAATGTACCAAATTAGAACATTTTTGACCAGCAAATGGGAATTTAGGGCGTGGCCTGTAGCGCCCCATAAGGGCGAATGTGGGCCACTCTTGGTTTGTGAATTCCTGTTGGCCTGTAGTATCAATATACAACATTAGAACATTTTTGACCAGAAAATGGGAATTTTGGGCATGGCCTGTAGCGCCCCCTAAGGGCGAATGTGGGATATTCTTTACGCAGTACTTCAGAGTGATGTCATCTTGAAGTATATATATATAGGTCTATTTCTAACCCACACCTATAATATCACTTCTGAAGGCATGGATTTAACCACTGGAGTGGTATGGATTACTTTTATGCTGCATTTATTTGATTTTTGTAGCTTCTGAGTTCTGATCACCATTCAAGTCATTGAAAGGTCCAACAGGGTTGAGATAATCTTCTAAAAAGCTTAATTTGTGTTCACTAGAAGAAAGAAAACAATACACATCTGGGATGCAATGAGGGTGAGTATACGATGAGAGAAATTTATTTTTGGGGTGAAAACCATTTGTAGGCCTACTTTTTATTTACTTGGAAAATTGTTACTGTCTCTTTAAGAGGATTTTAAACGCATTTCATTCAAGGCACAGTCTGTGCGGCTTGTTTTAGTGAGTTTAATCTTTTGAGAACTGTGAAGTCTCATTATTTTCGTGCTGTTACATCTGTATTCATTTCAGAGATTACTTGATTGAGATTGTGAAACTACATACAACCGACAAACCTCCATGAAGATGCGAGTAAAAATGAGATGCCTCGCGCTGTCAGACACAACGCTGATAATCATTCTCGGAAGTGTTGATACTAGATTTCGATTCGCGATTTCTTCATCAACTGTTTATGTTCACTTGGGACAAAACAGACAATATATCATGTAATTTGACATTTTGTAGTATGAAATTGTCCGTTCAAACGCAAGAAGAAGCGAATGCGATCTCTCATCGGGGCTCGTGCGTTAGACGCGACGCATCTCGCTGTTTCACACAAAACTGCTCACAAACATTTATTTGAGTTATTTTGTCATTTTTTTCCAGAAATAACTAGCAATACTCCTACAAATAAATGCTTCGTAACTAAAACGTTTTGACTTTCTATAGAAAATATAGACAACACACGTTCTTACCTTGCAAAAATCGCCTCAGTATTTAATTTGAAGCAGTAAATCCAACACTGGAGTAAATCTCTCGTGATATCACCTTTCCATTGAAATGAAGGAAGACGGTGATGACGATACAGTTATTATTCTTGCCCAGTAACCCCTTAACCAATCACATGTGCCTTTAGCTTGTATTGTCATGAGTATCTGGGCAGACTTCAGAAATAAAATCGGTGATCGGACGACGATGACACTGAGACAGGAACCATGGGAATAATTGTTCCCAAATTTGAACGCTCTGGCTGTAAATGGTTAAAGGTTGTTAAAAATTGTATCCTCCACTCAGTTGATGTATATATTGAGTGGGGACACATTGTTTGCCTTTTTTCTGGGATTCGACTGCAAAAGAGCTCAAGCAACTGTTGAACTCAGTCCCTGCCCATTCTGGACTCAGACCTGTTGTAAATCATTGAACAATGAGGCTTGGATGCCATCTATTGGACATTTCTTGTAATTGCCACTCAGAGAATGAACAGACAGTGGATTAAACTTTAGTTTTTTAGGCTTTAGTTCTTTGTTGTATTCACCTGCTACGGCGTATGTAACATTTTTCTGTCAACTCTGCATACAGGTGAAACTCGAAAAATTAGAATATCGTGCAAAAGTTAATGTAACCCATACTATGTTGAACACAAGAGGGCAGTATAGCCCTATGTATTACTTCACAAGCCCCCCTCCCTTCCTACTCCTCACACACAAAGTCTTAGAGAGTGACTTGCAAAATTCTGACATTTTCTCCACATTCAAACCAAAATATCTGACTTTCTGTTGGTCGGAGCTAATGACTGTAAATTAGAAAGTTGTCCGGCTTGAGGAGAACTATATCAATACCAATTTTTGTACCTGTAGATGAAACTAACCCCCCACTTTTTTGTCAAAAGGTGGCGCTACTGAGCCCCTCACCACACCCATTTCTGAAACTTTGCACATGTCTACTGGCTAATAAATGTGACGTCTCTGTCGAGTTTCATGCAATTTCAAGTATGTTAAGAGTCTCAAAAGCATCAATAAAGAAAAGTAAAGTTTGAAGTGTTGCCACGGCAACAGTATCTAAGATATCAATAATCCTTTCACAGGTCTAAATCTGCCGTGTGTTTACATTATACACGTAAAGTTTGAAGCAAATCGGGTAAAAACAAGAGGGTGATTTCAAAGCATTTTGAAAGTGACACTTCCTGCTGCCAGTTGGTGGCGCTATAACTTTGACTCACAATAGTCACATCCATGTGATCGGCCTCTTACAACGAACACACTGCTGAAGTTTCATCAAGATCTGTTAATTTATGCAGAAGTTATAACACACTTCCTGTCTCACTTTTCTCGCCATAAATTTGTTTCCTCGCCACGGCCAAACCGTTCGAGATATCAAAAATCCGCTGGCAATTTTTCATCCTCAATGTCTTGACTTCATGCTGACTGAGATTCGTGGCGATTAAATGATTTCTCTAGGAGGAGTATTTCAAATTCCATTGTATACGTTTTCCAAACAACCCTAAATAGCCGACTTCCTGTTGGGCTGAGGTAAAAAGTAAGAGCATGAAGTATATATGAAACGATGAGATCTATATGTGTACCGACTTTCATATTATTACATGCAAGTGTGTTTGATTTATGGACCAAGGTTTCGGACCCCGTTCCAGGGGGCGCTGCTGAGCCCCCCTGCCACGCCCGGGTACCATCTTCAGCCCAGCCCTGATGGCCGCAGGTTCTGACCCGTGTGCAAAGTTTCAAGAGTTTTAGAGCATGTTAAGGCCCCCAAAAGTGCCCGAATAGTCTTTAAAATAATAATAATAATAATAATAATAATAATTAAAGCTGCAAGCAGCGATGACGGGCCCAAGCCGGTGGCACCGCAACCCTGGTGCCTTTAGTTACCGGGCTCATTTCCACTTGGTGGCTTTCGGAAAACAAAGGATGATGGACACAGCAACAACTCAAAAATATAGCTGCAAGCAGCAATGCGATTCCTCCTCAAAATGGCAAATCATTTAAAATTGATCAATAGAGGGTTGGGGTTAAACCCTCCCAATGAAAAAATCCAAAAAACATGTCTTTCTGTCTGAATCCTAAACTAAACATTTTCAGTGTACAGGAAAATCCATCATGCCGGACCTTATGGATCCTGTAGGGTTTTTTGTTTACAATGAGAAATGAGGTATGTTCACCAGGTTTCAGAAAACTAAATAAATGGGGTGGAAATACAATCACTTTAAAAAAATGACATTTGGGCATGGCATGTAGCGCCCCCTAAGGGCGAATGTGAGCCATTCTTGGTTTGTAGGTTCCTGTTGGCCTGTAGTATTAATGTACCAAATTAGAAAGTATTTGACAAAAAAATGTGCAATTTGGGAATGGCCTTTAGCGCCCCCTAAGGGCGAATGTGAGACATTCTTGGTTTGTGGATTTCTGTTGGCCTGTAGTGTCAATATACCAAATTAGAAAATTTTTGACCATAAAATGGGAATTTTGGGCATAGCCTGTAACGCCCCCTAATGGCGAATATGGGCAATTCTTTGTTTGTAGGTTCCTGTTGGCCTGTAGTATCAATGTACCAAATTAGAACATTTTTGACCAGCAAATGGGAATTTAGGGCGTGGCCTGTAGCGCCCCATAAGGGCGAATGTGGGCCACTCTTGGTTTGTGAATTCCTGTTGGCCTGTAGTATCAATATACAACATTAGAACATTTTTGACCAGAAAATGGGAATTTTGGGCATGGCCTGTAGCGCCCCCTAAGGGCGAATGTGGGATATTCTTTACGCAGTACTTCAGAGTGATGTCATCTTTAAGTATATATATATAGGTCTATTTCTAACCCACACCTATAATATCACTTCTGAAGGCATGGATTTAACCACTGGAGTGGTATGGATTACTTTTATGCTGCATTTATTTGATTTTTGTAGCTTCTGAGTTCTGATCACCATTCAAGTCATTGAAAGGTCCAACAGGGTTGAGATAATCTTCTAAAAAGCTTAATTTGTGTTCACTAGAAGAAAGAAAACAATACACATCTGGGATGCAATGAGGGTGAGTATACGATGAGAGAAATTTATTTTTGGGGTGAAAACCATTTGTAGGCCTACTTTTTATTTACTTGGAAAATTGTTACTGTCTCTTTAAGAGGATTTTAAACGCATTTCATTCAAGGCACACTCTGTGCGGCTTGTTTTAGTGAGTTTAATCTTTTGAGAACTGTGAAGTCTCATTATTTTCGTGCTGTTACATCTGTATTCATTTCAGAGATTACTTGATTGAGATTGTGAAACTACATACAACCGACAAACCTCCATGAAGATGCGAGTAAAAATGAGATGCGCTGTCAGGCACAACGCTGATAATCATTCTCGGAAGTGTTGATACTAGATTTCGATTCGCGATTTCTTCATCAACTGTTTATGTTCACTTGGGACAAAACAGACAATATATCATGTAATTTGACATTTTGTAGTATGAAACTGTCCGTTCAAACGCAAGAAGAAGCGAATGCGATCTCTCATCGGGGCTCGTGCGTTAGACGCGACGCATCTCGCGGTTTCACACAAAACTGCTCACAAACATTTATTTGAGTTATTTTGTCATTTTTTTCCAGAAATAACTAGCAATACTCCTACAAATAAATGCTTCGTAACTAAAACGTTTTGACTTTCTATAGAAAATATAGACAACACACGTTCTTACCTTGCAAAAATCGCCTCAGTATTTAATTTGAAGCAGTAAATCCAACACTGGAGTAAATCTCTCGTGATATCACCTTTCCATTGAAATGAAGGAAGACGGTGATGACGATACAGTTATTATTCTTGCCCAGTAACCCCTTAACCAATCACATGTGCCTTTAGCTTGTATTGTCATGAGTATCTGGGCAGACTTCAGAAATAAAATCGGTGATCGGACGACGATGACACTGAGACAGGAACCATGGGAATAATTGTTCCCAAATTTGAACGCTCTGGCTGTAAATGGTTAAAGGTTGTTAAAAATTGTATCCTCCACTCAGTTGATGTATATATTGAGTGGGGACACATTGTTTGCCTTTTTTCTGGGATTCGACTGCAAAAGAGCTCAAGCAACTGTTGAACTCAGTCCCTGCCCATTCTGGACTCAGACCTGTTGTAAATCATTGAACAATGAGGCTTGGATGCCATCTATTGGACATTTCTTGTAATTGCCACTCAGAGAATGAACAGACAGTGGATTAAACTTTAGTTTTTTAGGCTTTAGTTCTTTGTTGTATTCACCTGCTACGGCGTGTGTAACATTTTTCTGTCAACTCTGCATACAGGTGAAACTCGAAAAATTAGAATATCGTGCAAAAGTTAATGTAACCCATACTATGTTGAACACAAGAGGGCAGTATAGCCCTATGTATTACTTCACAAGCCCCCCTCCCTTCCTACTCCTCACACACAAAGTCTTAGAGAGTGACTTGCAAAATTCTGACATTTTCTCCACATTCAAACCAAAATATCTGACTTTCTGTTGGTCGGAGCTAATGACTGTAAATTAGAAAGTTGTCCGGCTTGAGGAGAACTATATCAATACTAATTTTTGTACCTGTAGATGAAACTAACCCCCCACTTTTTTGTCAAAAGGTGGCGCTACTGAGCCCCTCACCACACCCATTTCTGAAACTTTGCACATGTCTACTGGCTAATAAATGTGACGTCTCTGTCGAGTTTCATGCAATTTCAAGTATGTTAAGAGTCTCAAAAGCATCAATAAAGAAAAGTAAAGTTTGAAGTGTTGCCACGGCAACAGTATCTAAGATATCAATAATCCTTTCACAGGTCTAAATCTGCCGTGTGTTTACATTATACACGTAAAGTTTGAAGCAAATCGGGTAAAAACAAGAGGGTGATTTCAAAGCATTTTGAAAGTGACACACTTCCTGCTGCCAGTTGGTGGCGCTATAACTTTGACTCACAATAGTCACATCCATGTGATCGGCCTCTTACAACGAACACACTGCTGAAGTTTCATCAAGATCTGTTAATTTATGCAGAAGTTATAACACACTTCCTGTCTCACTTTTCTCGCCATAAATTTGTTTCCTCGCCACGGCAAAACCGTTCGAGATATCAAAAATCCGCTGGCAATTTTTCATCCTCAATGTCTTGACTTCATGCTGACTGAGATTCGTGGCGATTAAATGATTTCTCTAGGAGGAGTATTTCAAATTCCATTGTATACGTTTTCCAAACAACCCTAAATAGCCGACTTCCTGTTGGGCTGAGGTAAAAAGTAAGAGCATGAAGTATATATGAAACGATGAGATCTATATGTGTACCGACTTTCATATTATTACATGCAAGTGTGTTTGATTTATGGACCAAGGTTTCGGACCCCGTTCCAGGGGGCGCTGCTGAGCCCCCCTGCCACGCCCGGGTACCATCTTCAGCCCAGCCCTGATGGCCGCAGGTTCTGACCCGTGTGCAAAGTTTCAAGAGTTTTAGAGCATGTTAAGGCCCCCAAAAGTGCCCGAATAGTCGATAAAATAATAATAATAATAATAATAATTAAAGCTGCAAGCAGCGATGAAGGGCCCAAGCCGGTGGCACCGCAACCCTGGTGTCTTTAGTTACCGGGCTCATTTCCACTTGGTGGCTTTCGGAAAACAAAGGATGATGGACACAGCAACAACTCAAAAATATAGCTGCAAGCAGCAATGCGATTCCTCCTCAAAATGGCAAATCATTTAAAATTGATCAATAGAGGGTTGGGGTTAAACCCTCCCAATGAAAAAATCCAAAAAACATGTCTTTCTGTCAGAATCCTAAACTAAACATTTTCAGTGTACAGGAAAATACATCATGTCGGACCTTATGGATCCTGTAGGGTTTTTTGTTTACAATGAGAAATGAGGTTTGTTCACCAGGTTTCAGAAAAACTAAATAAATGTGTTGGAAATACAAACACTTTGAAAAAATGACATTTGGGCATGGCCTGTAGCTCCCCCTAAGGGTGAATGTGAGCCATTCTTGGTTTGTAGGTTCCTGTTGGCCTGTAGTATTAATGTACCAATTTAGAAAGTATTTGACAAAAAAATGTGCAATTTGGGAATGGCCTTTAGCGCCCCCTAAGGGCGAATGTGAGACATTCTTGGTTTGTGGATTTCTGTTGGCCTGTAGTGTCAATATACCAAATTAGAACATTTTTGACCAGCAAATGGGAATTTAGGGCATGGCCTGTAGCGCCCCTAAGGGCGAATGTGGGCCATTCTTGGTTTGTGGATTCCTGTTGGCCTGTAGTATCAATCTACAAAATTAGAACATTTTTGACCAGAAAATGGGAATTTTGGGTATGGCCTGTAGCGCCCCCTAAGGGCGAATGTGGGCCATTCTTGGTTTGTGGATTCCTGTTGGCCTGTAGTATCAATATACAAAATTAGAACATTTTTGACCAGAAAATGGGAATTTTGGGCATGGCCTGTAGCGCCCCCTTAGGGCGAATGTGGGATATTCTTTACGCAGTACTTCAGAGTGATGTCATCTTTAAGTATATATATATATAGGTCTGTATCTAACCCACACCTATAATATCACTTCTGAAGGCATGGATTAAACCACAGGAGTGGTATGGATTACTTTTATGCTGCATTTATGTGATTTTTGTAGCTTCTGAGTTCTGATCACCATTCAAGTCATTGAAAGGTCCAACAGGGTTGAGATAATCTTCTAAAAAGCTTAATTTGTGTTCACTAGAAGAAAGAAAATAATACACATCTGGGATGGAATGAGGGTGAGTATACGATGAGAGAAATTTATTTTGGGGGTGAAAACCATTTGTAGGCTACTTTTTATTTACTTGGAAAATTGTTACTGTCTCTTTAAGAGGATTTTAAACGCATTTCATTCAAGCCGTCAAGCCGTCTTTGCGGCTTGTTTTATTGAGATATAATCTTTTGAGAACTGTGAATCTCATTATTTTCGTGCTGTTACATCTGTATTCATTTCAGAGATTAATTGATTGAGATTGTGAAACTACATACAACCGACAAACCTCCATGAAGATGCGAGTAAAAATGAGATTCCTCGCGCTGTCAGACACAAAGCTGATAATCATTCTCGGAAGTGTTGATACTAGATTTAGATTCGCGATTTCTTCATCAACTGTTTATGGTCACTTGAGACAAAACAGACAATATATCATGTATTTTGACATTTTGTTGTTATGAAATTGTCCGTTCAAACGCAAGAAGAAGCGAATGCGATCTCTCATCGGGGCTCGTGAGTTAGACGTGACGCTGCTCGCGGTTTCACATAAAACTGCTCACAAACATTTATTTGAGTTGTTTCGTCATTTTTTTTCCAGAAATAACTAGCAATACTCCTACAAATAAATGCTTCGTAACTAAAACGTTTTGACTTTCTATAGAAAATATAGACAACACGTTCTTACCTTGCAAAAATCGCCTCAGTATTTAATTTGAAGCAGTAAATCCAACACTGGAGTAAATCTCTCGTGATATCACCGTCCCATTGAAATGAAGGAAGACGGTGATGACGATACAGTTATTATTCTTGCCCAGTAACCCCTTAACCAATCACATGTGCCTTTAGCTTGTATTGTCATGAGTATCTGGGCAGATTTCAGAAATAAAATCGGTGATTGGACGACGATGACACTGAGACAGAAACTATGGGAATAATTGTTCCCAAATTTGAACGCTCTGGCTGTAAATGGTTAAAGGTTGTTAAAAATTGTATCCGCCACTCAGTTGATGTATAAAGTGAATGGGGACACAGTGTTTGCCTTTTTTCTGGGATTCGACGGCAAAAGAGCTCAAGCAACTGTTGAACTCAGTCCCTGCCCATTCTGGACTCAGCCTGTTGTAAATAATAGAACAATGAGGCTTGGATGCCATCTATTGGACATTTCTTGTAATTGCCACTCAGAGAATGAACAGACAGTGGATTAAATTTTAGTTTTTTAGGCTTTAGTTCTTTGTTGTATTCACCTGCTACGGCGTGTGTAACATTTTTCTGTCAACTCTGCATACAGGTGAAACTCGAAAAATTAGAATATCGTGCAAAAGTTAATGTAACCCATACTATGTTGAACACAAGAGGGCAGTATAGCCCTATGTATTACTTCACAAGACCCAACGTCCCCCCTCCCCTACAAACTCACAGAGTCTCAGAGAGTGACTTGCAAAATTCTGACATTTTCTCCACATTCAAACCAAAATATCTGACTTTCTGTTGGTCGGAGCTAATGACTGTAAATTAGAAAGTTGTCCGGCTTGAGGAGAACTATATCAATACCAATTTTTGTACCTGTAGATGAAACTAACCCCCCACTTTTTTGTCAAAAGGTGGCGCTACTGAGCCCCTCACCACACCCATTTCTGAAACTTTGCACATGTCTACTGGCTAATAAATGTGACGTCTCTGTCGAGTTTCATGCAATTTCAAGTATGTTAAGAGTCTCAAAAGCATCAATAAAGAAAAGTAAAGTTTGAAGCGTTGCCACGGCAACAGTATCTAAGATATCAATAATCCTTTCACAGGTCTAAATCTACCGTGTGTTTACATTATACACGTAAAGTTTGAAGCAAATCGGGTAAAAACAAGAGGGTGATTTCAAAGCATTTTGAAAGTGACACACTTCCTGCTGCCAGTTGGTGGCGCTATAACTTTGACTCACAATAGTCACATCCATGTGATCGGCCTCTTACAACGAACACACTGCTGAAGTTTCATCAAGATCTGTTAATTTATGCAGAAGTTATAACACACTTCCTGTCTCACTTTTCTCGCCATAAATTTGTTTCCTCGCCACGGCCAAACCGTTCGAGATATCAAAAATCCGCTGGCAATTTTTCATCCTCAATGTCTTGACTTCATGCTGACTGAGATTCGTGGCGATTAAATGATTTCTCTAGGAGGAGTATTTCAAATTCCATTGTATACGTTTTCCAAACAACCCTAAATAGCCGACTTCCTGTTGGGCTGAGGTAAAAAGTAAGAGCATGAAGTATATATGAAACGATGAGATCTATATGTGTACCGACTTTCATATTATTACATGCAAGTGTGTTTGATTTATGGACCAAGGTTTCGGACCCCGTTCCAGGGGGCGCTGCTGAGCCCCCCTGCCACGCCCGGGTACCATCTTCAGCCCAGCCCTGATGGCCGCAGGTTCTGACCCGTGTGCAAAGTTTCAAGAGTTTTAGAGCATGTTAAGGCCCCCAAAAGTGCCCGAATAGTCGATAAAATAATAATAATAATAATAATAATAATAATAATAATAATAATAATAATCCTAAGGAAAACAATAGGGCCTTCGCCTTTTCAGGCTTGGGCCCTAATAATAATAATAATAATAATAATAATAATAATAATAATAATAATAATCCTAAGGAAAACAATAGGGCCTTCGCCTTTTCAGGCTTGGGCCCTAATTAAAGCTGCAAGCAGCGATGACGGGCCCAAGCCGGTGGCACCGCAACCCTGGTGCCTTTAGTTACCGGGCTCATTTCCACTTGGTGGCTTTCGGAAAACAAAGGATGATGGACACAGCAACAACTCAAAAATATAGCTGCAAGCAGCAATGCGATTCCTCCTCAAAATGGCAAATCATTTAAAATTGATCAATAGAGGGTTGGGGTTAAACCCTCCCAATGAAAAAATCCAAAAAACATGTCTTTCTGTCTGAATCCTAAACTAAACATTTTCAGTGTACAGGAAAATCCATCATGCCGGACCTTATGGATCCTGTAGGGTTTTTTGTTTACAATGAGAAATGAGGTATGTTCACCAGGTTTCAGAAAAACTAAATAAATGGGGTGGAAATACAATCACTTTGAAAAATTGACATTTGGGCATGGCCTGTACCGCCCCCTAAGGGCGAATGTGAGCCATTCTTGGTTTGTAGGTTCCTGTTGGCCTGTAGTATTAATGTACCAAATTAGAAAGTATTTGACAAAAAAATGTGCAATTTGGGAATGTCCTTTAGCACCCCCTAAGGGCAAATGTGAGACATTCTTGGTTTGTGGATTTCTGTTGGCCTGTAGTGTCAATATACCAAATTAGAAAATTTTTGACCATAAAATGGGAATTTTGGGCATAGCCTGTAGCGCCCCCTAATGGCGAATATGGGCAATTCTTTGTTTGTGGGTTCCTGTTGGCCTGTAGTATCAATGTACCAAATTAGAACATTTTTGACCAGCAAATGGGAATTTAGGGCGTGGCCTGTAGCGCCCCATAAGGGCGAATGTGGGCCACTCTTGGTTTGTGAATTCCTGTTGGCCTGTAGTATCAATATACAACATTAGAACATTTTTGACCAGAAAATGGGAATTTTGGGCATGGCCTGTAGCGCCCCCTAAGGGCGAATGTGGGATATTCTTTACGCAGTACTTCAGAGTGATGTCATCTTGAAGTATATATATATAGGTCTATTTCTAACCCACACCTATAATATCACTTCTGAAGGCATGGATTTAACCACTGGAGTGGTATGGATTACTTTTATGCTGCATTTATTTGATTTTTGCAGCTTCTGAGTTCTGATCACCATTCAAGTCATTGAAAGGTCCAACAGGGTTGAGATAATCTTCTAAAAAGCTTAATTTGTGTTCACTAGAAGAAAGAAAACAATACACATCTGGGATGCAATGAGGGTGAGTATACGATGAGAGAAATTTATTTTTGGGGTGAAAACCATTTGTAGGCCTACTTTTTATTTACTTGGAAAATTGTTACTGTCTCTTTAAGGGGATTTTAAACGCATTTCATTCAAGGCACAGTCTGTGCGGCTTGTTTTAGTGAGTTTAATCTTTTGAGAACTGTGAAGTCTCATTATTTTCGTGCTGTTACATCTGTATTCATTTCAGAGATTACTTGATTGAGATTGTGAAACTACATACAACCGACAAACCTCCATGATGATGCGAGTAAAAATGAGATGCCTCGCGCTGTCAGACACAACGCTGATAATCATTCTCGGAAGTGTTGATACTAGATTTCGATTCGCGATTTCTTCATCAACTGTTTATGTTCACTTGGGACAAAACAGACAATATATCATGTAATTTGACATTTTGTAGTATGAAATTGTCCGTTCAAACGCAAGAAGAAGCGAATGCGATCTCTCATCGGGGCTCGTGCGTTAGACGCGACGCATCTCGCGGTTTCACACAAAACTGCTCACAAACATTTATTTGAGTTGTTTTGTC
Source organism: Moxostoma hubbsi (assembly GCA_032164185.1). Taxonomy (NCBI): domain Eukaryota; kingdom Metazoa; phylum Chordata; class Actinopteri; order Cypriniformes; family Catostomidae; genus Moxostoma; species Moxostoma hubbsi. The sequence continues at coordinate 9,395,547 of JAVLUX010000001.1, forward strand.
ATTTTTTTCCAGAAATAACTAGCAATACTCCTACAAATAAATGCTTCGTCACTAAAACGTTTTGACTTTCTATAGAAAATATAGACAACACACGTTCTTACCTTGCAAAAATCGCCTCAGTATTTAATTTGAAGCAGTAAATCCAACACTGGAGTAAATCTCTCGTGATATCACCTTTCCATTGAAATGAAGGAAGACGGTGATGACGATACAGTTATTATTCTTGCCCAGTAACCCCTTAACCAATCACATGTGCCTTTAGCTTGTATTGTCATGAGTATCTGGGCAGACTTCAGAAATAAAATCGGTGATCGGACGACGATGACACTGAGACAGGAACCATGGGAATAATTGTTCCCAAATTTGAACGCTCTGGCTGTAAATGGTTAAAGGTTGTTAAAAATTGTATCCTCCACTCAGTTGATGTATATATTGAGTGGGGACACATTGTTTGCCTTTTTTCTGGGATTCGACTGCAAAAGAGCTCAAGCAACTGTTGAACTCAGTCCCTGCCCATTCTGGACTCAGACCTGTTGTAAATCATTGAACAATGAGGCTTGGATGCCATCTATTGGACATTTCTTGTAATTGCCACTCAGAGAATGAACAGACAGTGGATTAAACTTTAGTTTTTTAGGCTTTAGTTCTTTGTTGTATTCACCTGCTACGGCGTGTGTAACATTTTTCTGTCAACTCTGCATACAGGTGAAACTCGAAAAATTAGAATATCGTGCAAAAGTTAATGTAACCCATACTATGTTGAACACAAGAGGGCAGTATAGCCCTATGTATTACTTCACAAGCCCCCCTCCCTTCCTACTCCTCACACACAAAGTCTTAGAGAGTGACTTGCAAAATTCTGACATTTTCTCCACATTCAAACCAAAATATCTGACTTTCTGTTGGTCGGAGCTAATGACTGTAAATTAGAAAGTTGTCCGGCTTGAGGAGAACTATATCAATACCAATTTTTGTACCTGTAGATGAAACTAACCCCCCACTTTTTTGTCAAAAGGTGGCGCTACTGAGCCCCTCACCACACCCATTTCTGAAACTTTGCACATGTCTACTGGCTAATAAATGTGACGTCTCTGTCGAGTTTCATGCAATTTCAAGTATGTTAAGAGTCTCAAAAGCATCAATAAAGAAAAGTAAAGTTTGAAGCGTTGCCACGGCAACAGTATCTAAGATATCAATAATCCTTTCACAGGTCTAAATCTGCCGTGTGTTTACATTATACACGTAAAGTTTGAAGCAAATCGGGTAAAAACAAGAGGGTGATTTCAAAGCATTTTGAAAGTGACACACTTCCTGCTGCCAGTTGGTGGCGCTATAACTTTGACTCACAATAGTCACATCCATGTGATCGGCCTCTTACAACGAACACACTGCTGAAGTTTCATCAAGATCTGTTAATTTATGCAGAAGTTATAACACACTTCCTGTCTCACTTTTCTCGCCATAAATTTGTTTCCTCGCCACGGCCAAACCGTTCGAGATATCAAAAATCCGCTGGCAATTTTTCATCCTCAATGTCTTGACTTCATGCTGACTGAGATTCGTGGCGATTAAATGATTTCTCTAGGAGGAGTATTTCAAATTCCATTGTATACGTTTTCCAAACAACCCTAAATAGCCGACTTCCTGTTGGGCTGAGGTAAAAAGTAAGAGCATGAAGTATATATGAAACGATGAGATCTATATGTGTACCGACTTTCATATTATTACATGCAAGTGTGTTTGATTTATGGACCAAGGTTTCGGACCCCGTTCCAGGGGGCGCTGCTGAGCCCCCCTGCCACGCCCGGGTACCATCTTCAGCCCAGCCCTGATGGCCGCAGGTTCTGACCCGTGTGCAAAGTTTCAAGAGTTTTAGAGCATGTTAAGGCCCCCAAAAGTGCCCGAATAGTCGATAAAATAATAATAATAATAATAATAATAATAATAATAATAATAATAATCCTAAGGAAAACAATAGGGCCTTCGCCTTTTCAGGCTTGGGCCCTAATAATCCTAAGGAAAACAATAGGGCCTTCGCCTTTTCAGGCTTGGGCCCTAATAATCTGGTAGACGGAGAGTACGGGAAAAGTAGTGGTGCTTATGCAGGAAATGCGAGGTAATGCCAACAGAGTGTTTGCTGCCATGAATAGATGATTGGAATGACTGGATAGATGCACAAACGCACCATTTAAGACTAATACTGAAACAATGCTTGGTGTAGAACAATCTAGAATTAAAGCTGCAAGCAGCGATGACGGGCCCAAGCCGGTGGCACCGCAACCCTGGTGCCTTTAGTTACCGGGCTCATTTCCACTTGGTGGCTTTCGGAAAACAAAGGATGATGGACACAGCAACAACTCAAAAATATAGCTGCAAGCAGCAATGCGATTCCTCCTCAAAATGGCAAATCATTTAAAATTGATCAATAGAGGGTTGGGGTTAAACCCTCCCAATGAAAAAATCCAAAAAACATGTCTTTCTGTCTGAATCCTAAACTAAACATTTTCAGTGTACAGGAAAATCCATCATGCCGGACCTTATGGATCCTGTAGGGTTTTTTGTTTACAATGAGAAATGAGGTATGTTCACCAGGTTTCAGAAAAACTAAATAAATGGGGTGGAAATACAATCACTTTGAAAAATTGACATTTGGGCATGGCCTGTACCGCCCCCTAAGGGCGAATGTGAGCCATTCTTGGTTTGTAGGTTCCTGTTGGCCTGTAGTATTAATGTACCAAATTAGAAAGTATTTGACAAAAAAATGTGCAATTTGGGAATGTCCTTTAGCACCCCCTAAGGGCAAATATGAGACATTCTTGGTTTGTGGATTTCTGTTGGCCTGTAGTGTCAATATACCAAATTAGAAAATTTTTGACCATAAAATGGGAATTTTGGGCATAGCCTGTAGCGCCCCCTAATGGCGAATATGGGCAATTCTTTGTTTGTGGGTTCCTGTTGGCCTGTAGTATCAATGTACCAAATTAGAACATTTTTGACCAGCAAATTGGAATTTAGGGCGTGGCCTGTAGCGCCCCATAAGGGCGAATGTGGGCCACTCTTGGTTTGTGAATTCCTGTTGGCCTGTAGTATCAATATACAACATTAGAACATTTTTGACCAGAAAATGGGAATTTTGGGCATGGCCTGTAGCGCCCCCTAAGGGCGAATGTGGGATATTCTTTACGCAGTACTTCAGAGTGATGTCATCTTGAAGTATATATATATATAGGTCTATTTCTAACCCACACCTATAATATCACTTCTGAAGGCATGGATTTAACCACTGGAGTGGTATGGATTACTTTTATGCTGCATTTATTTGATTTTTGCAGCTTCTGAGTTCTGATCACCATTCAAGTCATTGAAAGGTCCAACAGGGTTGAGATAATCTTCTAAAAAGCTTAATTTGTGTTCACTAGAAGAAAGAAAACAATACACATCTGGGATGCAATGAGGGTGAGTATACGATGAGAGAAATTTATTTTTGGGGTGAAAACCATTTGTAGGCCTACTTTTTATTTACTTGGAAAATTGTTACTGTCTCTTTAAGAGGATTTTAAACGCATTTCATTCAAGGCACAGTCTGTGCGGCTTGTTTTAGTGAGTTTAATCTTTTGAGAACTGTGAAGTCTCATTATTTTCGTGCTGTTACATCTGTATTCATTTCAGAGATTACTTGATTGAGATTGTGAAACTACATACAACCGACAAACCTCCATGAAGATGCGAGTAAAAATGAGATGCCTCGCGCTGTCAGACACAACGCTGATAATCATTCTCGGAAGTGTTGATACTAGATTTCGATTCGCGATTTCTTCATCAACTGTTTATGTTCACTTGGGACAAAACAGACAATATATCATGTAATTTGACATTTTGTAGTATGAAATTGTCCGTTCAAACGCAAGAAGAAGCGAATGCGATCTCTCATCGGGGCTCGTGCGTTAGACGCGACGCATCTCGCGGTTTCACACAAAACTGCTCACAAACATTTATTTGAGTTGTTTTGTCATTTTTTTCCAAAAATAACTAGCAATACTCCTACAAATAAATGCTTCGTAACTAAAACGTTTTGACTTTCTATAGAAAATATAGACAACACACGTTCTTACCTTGCAAAAATCGCCTCAGTATTTAATTTGAAGCAGTAAATCCAACACTGGAGTAAATCTCTCGTGATATCACCTTTCCATTGAAATGAAGGAAGACGGTGATGACGATACAGTTATTATTCTTGCCCAGTAACCCCTTAACCAATCACATGTGCCTTTAGCTTGTATTGTCATGAGTATCTGGGCAGACTTCAGAAATAAAATCGGTGATCGGACGACGATGACACTGAGACAGGAACCATGGGAATAATTGTTCCCAAATTTGAACGCTCTGGCTGTAAATGGTTAAAGGTTGTTAAAAATTGTATCCTCCACTCAGTTGATGTATATATTGAGTGGGGACACATTGTTTGCCTTTTTTCTGGGATTCGACTGCAAAAGAGCTCAAGCAACTGTTGAACTCAGTCCCTGCCCATTCTGGACTCAGACCTGTTGTAAATCATTGAACAATGAGGCTTGGATGCCATCTATTGGACATTTCTTGTAATTGCCACTCAGAGAATGAACAGACAGTGGATTAAACTTTAGTTTTTTAGGCTTTAGTTCTTTGTTGTATTCACCTGCTACGGCGTGTGTAACATTTTTCTGTCAACTCTGCATACAGGTGAAACTCGAAAAATTAGAATATCGTGCAAAAGTTAATGTAACCCATACTATGTTGAACACAAGAGGGCAGTATAGCCCTATGTATTACTTCACAAGCCCCCCTCCCTTCCTACTCCTCACACACAAAGTCTTAGAGAGTGACTTGCAAAATTCTGACATTTTCTCCACATTCAAACCAAAATATCTGACTTTCTGTTGGTCGGAGCTAATGACTGTAAATTAGAAAGTTGTCCGGCTTGAGGAGAACTATATCAATACCAATTTTTGTACCTGTAGATGAAACTAACCCCCCACTTTTTTGTCAAAAGGTGGCGCTACTGAGCCCCTCACCACACCCATTTCTGAAACTTTGCACATGTCTACTGGCTAATAAATGTGACGTCTCTGTCGAGTTTCATGCAATTTCAAGTATGTTAAGAGTCTCAAAAGCATCAATAAAGAAAAGTAAAGTTTGAAGCGTTGCCACGGCAACAGTATCTAAGATATCAATAATCCTTTCACAGGTCTAAATCTGCCGTGTGTTTACATTATACACGTAAAGTTTGAAGCAAATCGGGTAAAAACAAGAGGGTGATTTCAAAGCATTTTGAAAGTGACACACTTCCTGCTGCCAGTTGGTGGCGCTATAACTTTGACTCACAATAGTCACATCCATGTGATCGGCCTCTTACAACGAACACACTGCTGAAGTTTCATCAAGATCTGTTAATTTATGCAGAAGTTATAACACACTTCCTGTCTCACTTTTCTCGCCATAAATTTGTTTCCTCGCCACGGCCAAACCGTTCGAGATATCAAAAATCCGCTGGCAATTTTTCATCCTCAATGTCTTGACTTCATGCTGACTGAGATTCGTGGCGATTAAATGATTTCTCTAGGAGGAGTATTTCAAATTCCATTGTATACGTTTTCCAAACAACCCTAAATAGCCGACTTCCTGTTGGGCTGAGGTAAAAAGTAAGAGCATGAAGTATATATGAAACGATGAGATCTATATGTGTACCGACTTTCATATTATTACATGCAAGTGTGTTTGATTTATGGACCAAGGTTTCGGACCCCGTTCCAGGGGGCGCTGCTGAGCCCCCCTGCCACGCCCGGGTACCATCTTCAGCCCAGCCCTGATGGCCGCAGGTTCTGACCCGTGTGCAAAGTTTCAAGAGTTTTAGAGCATGTTAAGGCCCCCAAAAGTGCCCGAATAGTCGATAAAATAATAATAATAATAATAATTAAAGCTGCAAGCAGCGATGACGGGCCCAAGCCGGTGGCACCGCAACCCTGGTGCCTTTAGTTACCGGGCTCATTTCCACTTGGTGGCTTTCGGAAAACAAAGGATGATGGACACAGCAACAACTCAAAAATATAGCTGCAAGCAGCAATGCGATTCCTCCTCAAAATGGCAAATCATTTAAAATTGATCAATAGAGGGTTGGGGTTAAACCCTCCCAATGAAAAAATCCAAAAAACATGTCTTTCTGTCTGAATCCTAAACTAAACATTTTCAGTGTACAGGAAAATCCATCATGCCGGACCTTATGGATCCTGTAGGGTTTTTTGTTTACAATGAGAAATGAGGTATGTTCACCAGGTTTCAGAAAAACTAAATAAATGGGGTGGAAATACAATCACTTTGAAAAATTGACATTTGGGCATGGCCTGTACCGCCCCCTAAGGGCGAATGTGAGCCATTCTTGGTTTGTAGGTTCCTGTTGGCCTGTAGTATTAATGTACCAAATTAGAAAGTATTTGACAAAAAAATGTGCAATTTGGGAATGTCCTTTAGCACCCCCTAAGGGCAAATGTGAGACATTCTTGGTTTGTGGATTTCTGTTGGCCTGTAGTGTCAATATACCAAATTAGAAAATTTTTGACCATAAAATGGGAATTTTGGGCATAGCCTGTAGCGCCCCCTAATGGCGAATATGGGCAATTCTTTGTTTGTGGGTTCCTGTTGGCCTGTAGTATCAATGTACCAAATTAGAACATTTTTGACCAGCAAATGGGAATTTAGGGCGTGGCCTGTAGCGCCCCATAAGGGCGAATGTGGGCCACTCTTGGTTTGTGAATTCCTGTTGGCCTGTAGTATCAATATACAACATTAGAACATTTTTGACCAGAAAATGGGAATTTTGGGCATGGCCTGTAGCGCCCCCTAAGGGCGAATGTGGGATATTCTTTACGCAGTACTTCAGAGTGATGTCATCTTGAAGTATATATATATAGGTCTATTTCTAACCCACACCTATAATATCACTTCTGAAGGCATGGATTTAACCACTGGAGTGGTATGGATTACTTTTATGCTGCATTTATTTGATTTTTGCAGCTTCTGAGTTCTGATCACCATTCAAGTCATTGAAAGGTCCAACAGGGTTGAGATAATCTTCTAAAAAGCTTAATTTGTGTTCACTAGAAGAAAGAAAACAATACACATCTGGGATGCAATGAGGGTGAGTATACGATGAGAGAAATTTATTTTTGGGGTGAAAACCATTTGTAGGCCTACTTTTTATTTACTTGGAAAATTGTTACTGTCTCTTTAAGAGGATTTTAAACGCATTTCATTCAAGGCACAGTCTGTGCGGCTTGTTTTAGTGAGTTTAATCTTTTGAGAACTGTGAAGTCTCATTATTTTCGTGCTGTTACATCTGTATTCATTTCAGAGATTACTTGATTGAGATTGTGAAACTACATACAACCGACAAACCTCCATGAAGATGCGAGTAAAAATGAGATGCCTCGCGCTGTCAGACACAACGCTGATAATCATTCTCGGAAGTGTTGATACTAGATTTCGATTCGCGATTTCTTCATCAACTGTTTATGTTCACTTGGGACAAAACAGACAATATATCATGTAATTTGACATTTTGTAGTATGAAATTGTCCGTTCAAACGCAAGAAGAAGCGAATGCGATCTCTCATCGGGGCTCGTGCGTTAGACGCGACGCATCTCGCGGTTTCACACAAAACTGCTCACAAACATTTATTTGAGTTGTTTTGTCATTTTTTTCCAAAAATAACTAGCAATACTCCTACAAATAAATGCTTCGTAACTAAAACGTTTTGACTTTCTATAGAAAATATAGACAACACACGTTCTTACCTTGCAAAAATCGCCTCAGTATTTAATTTGAAGCAGTAAATCCAACACTGGAGTAAATCTCTCGTGATATCACCTTTCCATTGAAATGAAGGAAGACGGTGATGACGATACAGTTATTATTCTTGCCCAGTAACCCCTTAACCAATCACATGTGCCTTTAGCTTGTATTGTCATGAGTATCTGGGCAGACTTCAGAAATAAAATCGGTGATCGGACGACGATGACACTGAGACAGGAACCATGGGAATAATTGTTCCCAAATTTGAACGCTCTGGCTGTAAATGGTTAAAGGTTGTTAAAAATTGTATCCTCCACTCAGTTGATGTATATATTGAGTGGGGACACATTGTTTGCCTTTTTTCTGGGATTCGACTGCAAAAGAGCTCAAGCAACTGTTGAACTCAGTCCCTGCCCATTCTGGACTCAGACCTGTTGTAAATCATTGAACAATGAGGCTTGGATGCCATCTATTGGACATTTCTTGTAATTGCCACTCAGAGAATGAACAGACAGTGGATTAAACTTTAGTTTTTTAGGCTTTAGTTCTTTGTTGTATTCACCTGCTACGGCGTGTGTAACATTTTTCTGTCAACTCTGCATACAGGTGAAACTCGAAAAATTAGAATATCGTGCAAAAGTTAATGTAACCCATACTATGTTGAACACAAGAGGGCAGTATAGCCCTATGTATTACTTCACAAGACCCCCTCCCTTCCTACTCCTCACACACAAAGTCTTAGAGAGTGACTTGCAAAATTCTGACATTTTCTCCACATTCAAACCAAAATATCTGACTTTCTGTTGGTCGGAGCTAATGACTGTAAATTAGAAAGTTGTCCGGCTTGAGGAGAACTATATCAATACCAATTTTTGTACCTGTAGATGAAACTAACCCCCCACTTTTTTGTCAAAAGGTGGCGCTACTGAGCCCCTCACCACACCCATTTCTGAAACTTTGCACATGTCTACTGGCTAATAAATGTGACGTCTCTGTCGAGTTTCATGCAATTTCAAGTATGTTAAGAGTCTCAAAAGCATCAATAAAGAAAAGTAAAGTTTGAAGCGTTGCCACGGCAACAGTATCTAAGATATCAATAATCCTTTCACAGGTCTAAATCTGCCGTGTGTTTACATTATACACGTAAAGTTTGAAGCAAATCGGGTAAAAACAAGAGGGTGATTTCAAAGCATTTTGAAAGTGACACACTTCCTGCTGCCAGTTGGTGGCGCTATAACTTTGACTCACAATAGTCACATCCATGTGATCGGCCTCTTACAACGAACACACTGCTGAAGTTTCATCAAGATCTGTTAATTTATGCAGAAGTTATAACACACTTCCTGTCTCACTTTTCTCGCCATAAATTTGTTTCCTCGCCACGGCCAAACCGTTCGAGATATCAAAAATCCGCTGGCAATTTTTCATCCTCAATGTCTTGACTTCATGCTGACTGAGATTCGTGGCGATTAAATGATTTCTCTAGGAGGAGTATTTCAAATTCCATTGTATACGTTTTCCAAACAACCCTAAATAGCCGACTTCCTGTTGGGCTGAGGTAAAAAGTAAGAGCATGAAGTATATATGAAACGATGAGATCTATATGTGTACCGACTTTCATATTATTACATGCAAGTGTGTTTGATTTATGGACCATGGTTTCGGACCCCGTTCAAGGGGGCGCTGCTGAAACCCCCTGCCACGCCCGGGTACCATCTTCAGCCCAGCCCTGATGGCCGCAGGTTCTGACCCGTGTGCAAAGTTTCAAGAGTTTTAGAGCATGTTAAGGCCCCCAAAAGTGCCCGAATAGTCGATAAAATAATAATAATAATAATAATAATAATAATAATAATAATAATAATAATCCTAAGGAAAACAATAGGGCCTTCGCCTTTTCAGGCTTGGGCCCTAATAATAATAATAATAATAATAATAATAATAATAATAATAATAATTAAAGCTGCAAGCAGCGATGACGGGCCCAAGCCGGTGGCACCGCAACCCTGGTGCCTTTAGTTACCGGGCTCATTTCCACTTGGTGGCTTTCGGAAAACAAAGGATGATGGACACAGCAACAACTCAAAAATATAGCTGCAAGCAGCAATGCGATTCCTCCTCAAAATGGCAAATCATTTAAAATTGATCAATAGAGGGTTGGGGTTAAACCCTCCCAATGAAAAAATCCAAAAAACATGTCTTTCTGTCTGAATCCTAAACTAAACATTTTCAGTGTACAGGAAAATCCATCATGCCGGACCTTATGGATCCTGTAGGGTTTTTTGTTTACAATGAGAAATGAGGTATGTTCACCAGGTTTCAGAAAAACTAAATAAATGGGGTGGAAATACAATCACTTTGAAAAATTGACATTTGGGCATGGCCTGTACCGCCCCCTAAGGGCGAATGTGAGCCATTCTTGGTTTGTAGGTTCCTGTTGGCCTGTAGTATTAATGTACCAAATTAGAAAGTATTTGACAAAAAAATGTGCAATTTGGGAATGTCCTTTAGCACCCCCTAAGGGCAAATGTGAGACATTCTTGGTTTGTGGATTTCTGTTGGCCTGTAGTGTCAATATACCAAATTAGAAAATTTTTGACCATAAAATGGGAATTTTGGGCATAGCCTGTAGCGCCCCCTAATGGCGAATATGGGCAATTCTTTGTTTGTGGGTTCCTGTTGGCCTGTAGTATCAATGTACCAAATTAGAACATTTTTGACCAGCAAATGGGAATTTAGGGCGTGGCCTGTAGCGCCCCATAAGGGCGAATGTGGGCCACTCTTGGTTTGTGAATTCCTGTTGGCCTGTAGTATCAATATACAACATTAGAACATTTTTGACCAGAAAATGGGAATTTTGGGCATGGCCTGTAGCGCCCCCTAAGGGCGAATGTGGGATATTCTTTACGCAGTACTTCAGAGTGATGTCATCTTGAAGTATATATATATAGGTCTATTTCTAACCCACACCTATAATATCACTTCTGAAGGCATGGATTTAACCACTGGAGTGGTATGGATTACTTTTATGCTGCATTTATTTGATTTTTGCAGCTTCTGAGTTCTGATCACCATTCAAGTCATTGAAAGGTCCAACAGGGTTGAGATAATCTTCTAAAAAGCTTAATTTGTGTTCACTAGAAGAAAGAAAACAATACACATCTGGGATGCAATGAGGGTGAGTATACGATGAGAGAAATTTATTTTTGGGGTGAAAACCATTTGTAGGCCTACTTTTTATTTACTTGGAAAATTGTTACTGTCTCTTTAAGAGGATTTTAAACGCATTTCATTCAAGGCACAGTCTGTGTGGCTTGTTTTAGTGAGTTTAATCTTTTGAGAACTGTGAAGTCTCATTATTTTCGTGCTGTTACATCTGTATTCATTTCAGAGATTACTTGATTGAGATTGTGAAACTACATACAACCGACAAACCTCCATGAAGATGCGAGTAAAAATGAGATGCCTCGCGCTGTCAGACACAACGCTGATAATCATTCTCGGAAGTGTTGATACTAGATTTCGATTCGCGATTTCTTCATCAACTGTTTATGTTCACTTGGGACAAAACAGACAATATATCATGTAATTTGACATTTTGTAGTATGAAATTGTCCGTTCAAACGCAAGAAGAAGCGAATGCGATCTCTCATCGGGGCTCGTGCGTTAGACGCGACGCATCTCGCGGTTTCACACAAAACTGCTCACAAACATTTATTTGAGTTGTTTTGTCATTTTTTTCCAAAAATAACTAGCAATACTCCTACAAATAAATGCTTCGTCACTAAAACGTTTTGACTTTCTATAGAAAATATAGACAACACACGTTCTTACCTTGCAAAAATCGCCTCAGTATTTAATTTGAAGCAGTAAATCCAACACTGGAGTAAATCTCTCGTGATATCACCTTTCCATTGAAATGAAGGAAGACGGTGATGACGATACAGTTATTATTCTTGCCCAGTAACCCCTTAACCAATCACATGTGCCTTTAGCTTGTATTGTCATGAGTATCTGGGCAGACTTCAGAAATAAAATCGGTGATCGGACGACGATGACACTGAGACAGGAACCATGGGAATAATTGTTCCCAAATTTGAACGCTCTGGCTGTAAATGGTTAAAGGTTGTTAAAAATTGTATCCTCCACTCAGTTGATGTATATATTGAGTGGGGACACATTGTTTGCCTTTTTTCTGGGATTCGACTGCAAAAGAGCTCAAGCAACTGTTGAACTCAGTCCCTGCCCATTCTGGACTCAGACCTGTTGTAAATCATTGAACAATGAGGCTTGGATGCCATCTATTGGACATTTCTTGTAATTGCCACTCAGAGAATGAACAGACAGTGGATTAAACTTTAGTTTTTTAGGCTTTAGTTCTTTGTTGTATTCACCTGCTACGGCGTGTGTAACATTTTTCTGTCAACTCTGCATACAGGTGAAACTCGAAAAATTAGAATATCGTGCAAAAGTTAATGTAACCCATACTATGTTGAACACAAGAGGGCAGTATAGCCCTATGTATTACTTCACAAGACCCCCTCCCTTCCTACTCCTCACACACAAAGTCTTAGAGAGTGACTTGCAAAATTCTGACATTTTCTCCACATTCAAACCAAAATATCTGACTTTCTGTTGGTCGGAGCTAATGACTGTAAATTAGAAAGTTGTCCGGCTTGAGGAGAACTATATCAATACCAATTTTTGTACCTGTAGATGAAACTAACCTCCCACTTTTTTGTCAAAAGGTGGCGCTACTGAGCCCCTCACCACACCCATTTCTGAAACTTTGCACATGTCTACTGGCTAATAAATGTGACGTCTCTGTCGAGTTTCATGCAATTTCAAGTATGTTAAGAGTCTCAAAAGCATCAATAAAGAAAAGTAAAGTTTGAAGTGTTGCCACGGCAACAGTATCTAAGATATCAATAATCCTTTCACAGGTCTAAATCTGCCGTGTGTTTACATTATACACGTAAAGTTTGAAGCAAATCGGGTAAAAACAAGAGGGTGATTTCAAAGCATTTTGAAAGTGACACACTTCCTGCTGCCAGTTGGTGGCGCTATAACTTTGACTCACAATAGTCACATCCATGTGATCGGCCTCTTACAACGAACACACTGCTGAAGTTTCATCAAGATCTGTTAATTTATGCAGAAGTTATAACACACTTCCTGTCTCACTTTTCTCGCCATAAATTTGTTTCCTCGCCACGGCCAAACCGTTCGAGATATCAAAAATCCGCTGGCAATTTTTCATCCTCAATGTCTTGACTTCATGCTGACTGAGATTCGTGGCGATTAAATGATTTCTCTAGGAGGAGTATTTCAAATTCCATTGTATACGTTTTCCAAACAACCCTAAATAGCCGACTTCCTGTTGGGCTGAGGTAAAAAGTAAGAGCATGAAGTATATATGAAACGATGAGATCTATATGTGTACCGACTTTCATATTATTACATGCAAGTGTGTTTGATTTATGGACCATGGTTTCGGACCCCGTTCCAGGGGGCGCTGCTGAAACCCCCTGCCACGCCCGGGTACCATCTTCAGCCCAGCCCTGATGGCCGCAGGTTCTGACCCGTGTGCAAAGTTTCAAGAGTTTTAGAGCATGTTAAGGCCCCCAAAAGTGCCCGAATAGTCGATAAAATAATAATAATAATAATAATTAAAACTGCAAGCAGCGATGACGGGCCCAAGCCGGTGGCACCGCAACCCTGGTGCCTTTAGTTACCGGGCTCATTTCCACTTGGTGGCTTTCGGAAAACAAAGGATGATGGACACAGCAACAACTCAAAAATATAGCTGCAAGCAGCAATGCGATTCCTCCTCAAAATGGCAAATCATTTAAAATTGATCAATAGAGGGTTGGGGTTAAACCCTCCCAATGAAAAAATCCAAAAAACATGTCTTTCTGTCTGAATCCTAAACTAAACATTTTCAGTGTACAGGAAAATCCATCATGCCGGACCTTATGGATCCTGTAGGGTTTTTTGTTTACAATGAGAAATGAGGTATGTTCACCAGGTTTCAGAAAACTAAATAAATGGGGTGGAAATACAATCACTTTAAAAAAATGACATTTGGGCATGGCATGTAGCGCCCCCTAAGGGCGAATGTGAGCCATTCTTGGTTTGTAGGTTCCTGTTGGCCTGTAGTATTAATGTACCAAATTAGAAAGTATTTGACAAAAAAATGTGCAATTTGGGAATGGCCTTTAGCGCCCCCTAAGGGCGAATGTGAGACATTCTTGGTTTGTGGATTTCTGTTGGCCTGTAGTGTCAATATACCAAATTAGAAAATTTTTGACCATAAAATGGGAATTTTGGGCATAGCCTGTAGCGCCCCCTAATGGCGAATATGGGCAATTCTTTGTTTGTGGGTTCCTGTTGGCCTGTAGTATCAATGTACCAAATTAGAACATTTTTGACCAGCAAATGGGAATTTAGGGCGTGGCCTGTAGCGCCCCATAAGGGCGAATGTGGGCCACTCTTGGTTTGTGAATTCCTGTTGGCCTGTAGTATCAATATACAACATTAGAACATTTTTGACCAGAAAATGGGAATTTTGGGCATGGCCTGTAGCGCCCCCTAAGGGCGAATGTGGGATATTCTTTACGCAGTACTTCAGAGTGATGTCATCTTGAAGTATATATATATAGGTCTATTTCTAACCCACACCTATAATATCACTTCTGAAGGCATGGATTTAACCACTGGAGTGGTATGGATTACTTTTATGCTGCATTTATTTGATTTTTGTAGCTTCTGAGTTCTGATCACCATTCAAGTCATTGAAAGGTCCAACAGGGTTGAGATAATCTTCTAAAAAGCTTAATTTGTGTTCACTAGAAGAATGAAAACAATACACATCTGGGATGCAATGAGGGTGAGTATACGATGAGAGAAATTTATTTTTGGGGTGAAAACCATTTGTAGGCCTACTTTTTATTTACTTGGAAAATTGTTACTGTCTCTTTAAGAGGATTTTAAACGCATTTCATTCAAGGCACAGTCTGTGCGGCTTGTTTTAGTGAGTTTAATCTTTTGAGAACTGTGAAGTCTCATTATTTTCGTGCTGTTACATCTGTATTCATTTCAGAGATTACTTGATTGAGATTGTGAAACTACATACAACCGACAAACCTCCATGAAGATGCGAGTAAAAATGAGATGCGCTGTCAGGCACAACGCTGATAATCATTCTCGGAAGTGTTGATACTAGATTTCGATTCGCGATTTCTTCATCAACTGTTTATGTTCACTTGGGACAAAACAGACAATATATCATGTAATTTGACATTTTGTAGTATGAAATTGTCCGTTCAAACGCAAGAAGAAGCGAATGCGATCTCTCATCGGGGCTCGTGCGTTAGACGCGACGCATCTCGCGGTTTCACACAAAACTGCTCACAAACATTTATTTGAGTTATTTTGTCATTTTTTTCCAGAAATAACTAGCAATACTCCTACAAATAAATGCTTCGTAACTAAAACGTTTTGACTTTCTATAGAAAATATAGACAACACACGTTCTTACCTTGCAAAAATCGCCTCAGTATTTAATTTGAAGCAGTAAATCCAACACTGGAGTAAATCTCTCGTGATATCACCTTTCCATTGAAATGAAGGAAGACGGTGATGACGATACAGTTATTATTCTTGCCCAGTAACCCCTTAACCAATCACATGTGCCTTTAGCTTGTATTGTCATGAGTATCTGGGCAGACTTCAGAAATAAAATCGGTGATCGGACGACGATGACACTGAGACAGGAACCATGGGAATAATTGTTCCCAAATTTGAACGCTCTGGCTGTAAATGGTTAAAGGTTGTTAAAAATTGTATCCTCCACTCAGTTGATGTATATATTGAGTGGGGACACATTGTTTGCCTTTTTTCTGGGATTCGACTGCAAAAGAGCTCAAGCAACTGTTGAACTCAGTCCCTGCCCATTCTGGACTCAGACCTGTTGTAAATCATTGAACAATGAGGCTTGGATGCCATCTATTGGACATTTCTTGTAATTGCCACTCAGAGAATGAACAGACAGTGGATTAAACTTTAGTTTTTTAGGCTTTAGTTCTTTGTTGTATTCACCTGCTACGGCGTGTGTAACATTTTTCTGTCAACTCTGCATACAGGTGAAACTCGAAAAATTAGAATATCGTGCAAAAGTTAATGTAACCCATACTATGTTGAACACAAGAGGGCAGTATAGCCCTATGTATTACTTCACAAGCCCCCCTCCCTTCCTACTCCTCACACACAAAGTCTTAGAGAGTGACTTGCAAAATTCTGACATTTTCTCCACATTCAAACCAAAATATCTGACTTTCTGTTGGTCGGAGCTAATGACTGTAAATTAGAAAGTTGTCCGGCTTGAGGAGAACTATATCAATACCAATTTTTGTACCTGTAGATGAAACTAACCCCCCACTTTTTTGTCAAAAGGTGGCGCTACTGAGCCCCTCACCACACCCATTTCTGAAACTTTGCACATGTCTACTGGCTAATAAATGTGACGTCTCTGTCGAGTTTCATGCAATTTCAAGTATGTTAAGAGTCTCAAAAGCATCAATAAAGAAAAGTAAAGTTTGAAGTGTTGCCACGGCAACAGTATCTAAGATATCAATAATCCTTTCACAGGTCTAAATCTGCCGTGTGTTTACATTATACACGTAAAGTTTGAAGCAAATCGGGTAAAAACAAGAGGGTGATTTCAAAGCATTTTGAAAGTGACACACTTCCTGCTGCCAGTTGGTGGCGCTATAACTTTGACTCACAATAGTCACATCCATGTGATCAGCCTCTTACAACGAACACACTGCTGAAGTTTCATCAAGATCTGTTAATTTATGCAGAAGTTATAACACACTTCCTGTCTCACTTTTCTCGCCATAAATTTGTTTCCTCGCCACGGCCAAACCGTTCGAGATATCAAAAATCCGCTGGCAATTTTTCATCCTCAATGTCTTGACTTCATGCTGACTGAGATTCGTGGCGATTAAATGATTTCTCTAGGAGGAGTATTTCAAATTCCATTGTATACGTTTTCCAAACAACCCTAAATAGCCGACTTCCTGTTGGGCTGAGGTAAAAAGTAAGAGCATGAAGTATATATGAAATGATGAGATCTATATGTGTACCGACTTTCATATTATTACATGCAAGTGTGTTTGATTTATGGACCAAGGTTTCGGACCCCGTTCCAGGGGGCGCTGCTGAGCCCCCCTGCCACGCCCGGGTACCATCTTCAGCCCAGCCCTGATGGCCGCAGGTTCTGACCCGTGTGCAAAGTTTCAAGAGTTTTAGAGCATGTTAAGGCCCCCAAAAGTGCCCGAATAGTCGATAAAATAATAATAATAATAATAATAATAATAATAATAATAATAATAATCCTAAGGAAAACAATAGGGCCTTCGCCTTTTCAGGCTTGGGCCCTAATAATAATAATAATAATAATAATTAAAGCTGCAAGCAGCGATGACGGGCCCAAGCCGGTGGCACCGCAACCCTGGTGCCTTTAGTTACCGGGCTCATTTCCACTTGGTGGCTTTCGGAAAACAAAGGATGATGGACACAGCAACAACTCAAAAATATAGCTGCAAGCAGCAATGCGATTCCTCCTCAAAATGGCAAATCATTTAAAATTGATCAATAGAGGGTTGGGGTTAAACCCTCCCAATGAAAAAATCCAAAAAACATGTCTTTCTGTCTGAATCCTAAACTAAACATTTTCAGTGTACAGGAAAATCCATCATGCCGGACCTTATGGATCCTGTAGGGTTTTTTGTTTACAATGAGAAATGAGGTATGTTCACCAGGTTTCAGAAAAACTAAATAAATGGGGTGGAAATACAATCACTTTGAAAAATTGACATTTGGGCATGGCCTGTACCGCCCCCTAAGGGCGAATGTGAGCCATTCTTGGTTTGTAGGTTCCTGTTGGCCTGTAGTATTAATGTACCAAATTAGAAAGTATTTGACAAAAAAATGTGCAATTTGGGAATGTCCTTTAGCGCCCCCTAAGGGCAAATGTGAGACATTCTTGGTTTGTGGATTTCTGTTGGCCTGTAGTGTCAATATACCAAATTAGAAAATTTTTGACCATAAAATGGGAATTTTGGGCATAGCCTGTAGCGCCCCCTAATGGCGAATATGGGCAATTCTTTGTTTGTGGGTTCCTGTTGGCCTGTAGTATCAATGTACCAAATTAGAACATTTTTGACCAGCAAATGGGAATTTAGGGCGTGGCCTGTAGCGCCCCATAAGGGCGAATGTGGGCCACTCTTGGTTTGTGAATTCCTGTTGGCCTGTAGTATCGATATACAACATTAGAACATTTTTGACCAGAAAATGGGAATTTTGGGCATGGCCTGTAGCGCCCCCTAAGGGCGAATGTGGGATATTCTTTACGCAGTACTTCAGAGTGATGTCATCTTGAAGTATATATATATAGGTCTATTTCTAACCCACACCTATAATATCACTTCTGAAGGCATGGATTTAACCACTGGAGTGGTATGGATTACTTTTATGCTGCATTTATTTGATTTTTGCAGCTTCTGAGTTCTGATCACCATTCAAGTCATTGAAAGGTCCAACAGGGTTGAGATAATCTTCTAAAAAGCTTAATTTGTGTTCACTAGAAGAAAGAAAACAATACACATCTGGGATGCAATGAGGGTGAGTATACGATGAGAGAAATTTATTTTTGGGGTGAAAACCATTTGTAGGCCTACTTTTTATTTACTTGGAAAATTGTTACTGTCTCTTTAAGAGGATTTTAAACGCATTTCATTCAAGGCACAGTCTGTGCGGCTTGTTTTAGTGAGTTTAATCTTTTGAGAACTGTGAAGTCTCATTATTTTCGTGCTGTTACATCTGTATTCATTTCAGAGATTACTTGATTGAGATTGTGAAACTACATACAACCGACAAACCTCCATGAAGATGCGAGTAAAAATGAGATGCCTCGCGCTGTCAGACACAACGCTGATAATCATTCTCGGAAGTGTTGATACTAGATTTCGATTCGCGATTTCTTCATCAACTGTTTATGTTCACTTGGGACAAAACAGACAATATATCATGTAATTTGACATTTTGTAGTATGAAATTGTCCGTTCAAACGCAAGAAGAAGCGAATGCGATCTCTCATCGGGGCTCGTGCGTTAGACGCGACGCATCTCGCGGTTTCACACAAAACTGCTCACAAACATTTATTTGAGTTGTTTTGTCATTTTTTTCCAGAAATAACTAGCAATACTCCTACAAATAAATGCTTCGTCACTAAAACGTTTTGACTTTCTATAGAAAATATAGACAACACACGTTCTTACCTTGCAAAAATCGCCTCAGTATTTAATTTGAAGCAGTAAATCCAACACTGGAGTAAATCTCTCGTGATATCACCTTTCCATTGAAATGAAGGAAGACGGTGATGACGATACAGTTATTATTCTTGCCCAGTAACCCCTTAACCAATCACATGTGCCTTTAGCTTGTATTGTCATGAGTATCTGGGCAGACTTCAGAAATAAAATCGGTGATCGGACGACGATGACACTGAGACAGGAACCATGGGAATAATTGTTCCCAAATTTGAACGCTCTGGCTGTAAATGGTTAAAGGTTGTTAAAAATTGTATCCTCCACTCAGTTGATGTATATATTGAGTGGGGACACATTGTTTGCCTTTTTTCTGGGATTCGACTGCAAAAGAGCTCAAGCAACTGTTGAACTCAGTCCCTGCCCATTCTGGACTCAGACCTGTTGTAAATCATTGAACAATGAGGCTTGGATGCCATCTATTGGACATTTCTTGTAATTGCCACTCAGAGAATGAACAGACAGTGGATTAAACTTTAGTTTTTTAGGCTTTAGTTCTTTGTTGTATTCACCTGCTACGGCGTGTGTAACATTTTTCTGTCAACTCTGCATACAGGTGAAACTCGAAAAATTAGAATATCGTGCAAAAGTTAATGTAACCCATACTATGTTGAACACAAGAGGGCAGTATAGCCCTATGTATTACTTCACAAGCCCCCCTCCCTTCCTACTCCTCACACACAAAGTCTTAGAGAGTGACTTGCAAAATTCTGACATTTTCTCCACATTCAAACCAAAATATCTGACTTTCTGTTGGTCGGAGCTAATGACTGTAAATTAGAAAGTTGTCCGGCTTGAGGAGAACTATATCAATACCAATTTTTGTACCTGTAGATGAAACTAACCCCCCACTTTTTTGTCAAAAGGTGGCGCTACTGAGCCCCTCACCACACCCATTTCTGAAACTTTGCACATGTCTACTGGCTAATAAATGTGACGTCTCTGTCGAGTTTCATGCAATTTCAAGTATGTTAAGAGTCTCAAAAGCATCAATAAAGAAAAGTAAAGTTTGAAGTGTTGCCACGGCAACAGTATCTAAGATATCAATAATCCTTTCACAGGTCTAAATCTGCCGTGTGTTTACATTATACACGTAAAGTTTGAAGCAAATCGGGTAAAAACAAGAGGGTGATTTCAAAGCATTTTGAAAGTGACACACTTCCTGCTGCCAGTTGGTGGCGCTATAACTTTGACTCACAATAGTCACATCCATGTGATCGGCCTCTTACAACGAACACACTGCTGAAGTTTCATCAAGATCTGTTAATTTATGCAGAAGTTATAACACACTTCCTGTCTCACTTTTCTCGCCATAAATTTGTTTCCTCGCCACGGCCAAACCGTTCGAGATATCAAAAATCCGCTGGCAATTTTTCATCCTCAATGTCTTGACTTCATGCTGACTGAGATTCGTGGCGATTAAATGATTTCTCTAGGAGGAGTATTTCAAATTCCATTGTATACGTTTTCCAAACAACCCTAAATAGCCGACTTCCTGTTGGGCTGAGGTAAAAAGTAAGAGCATGAAGTATATATGAAACGATGAGATCTATATGTGTACCGACTTTCATATTATTACATGCAAGTGTGTTTGATTTATGGACCAAGGTTTCGGACCCCGTTCCAGGGGGCGCTGCTGAGCCCCCCTGCCACGCCCGGGTACCATCTTCAGCCCAGCCCTGATGGCCGCAGGTTCTGACCCGTGTGCAAAGTTTCAAGAGTTTTAGAGCATGTTAAGGCCCCCAAAAGTGCCCGAATAGTCGATAAAATAATAATAATAATAATAATTAAAGCTGCAAGCAGCGATGACGGGCCCAAGCCGGTGGCACCGCAACCCTGGTGCCTTTAGTTACCGGGCTCATTTCCACTTGGTGGCTTTCGGAAAACAAAGGATGATGGACACAGCAACAACTCAAAAATATAGCTGCAAGCAGCAATGCGATTCCTCCTCAAAATGGCAAATCATTTAAAATTGATCAATAGAGGGTTGGGGTTAAACCCTCCCAATGAAAAAATCCAAAAAACATGTCTTTCTGTCTGAATCCTAAACTAAACATTTTCAGTGTACAGGAAAATCCATCATGCCGGACCTTATGGATCCTGTAGGGTTTTTTGTTTACAATGAGAAATGAGGTATGTTCACCAGGTTTCAGAAAAACTAAATAAATGGGGTGGAAATACAATCACTTTGAAAAATTGACATTTGGGCATGGCCTGTACCGCCCCCTAAGGGCGAATGTGAGCCATTCTTGGTTTGTAGGTTCCTGTTGGCCTGTAGTATTAATGTACCAAATTAGAAAGTATTTGACAAAAAAATGTGCAATTTGGGAATGTCCTTTAGCACCCCTTAAGGGCAAATGTGAGACATTCTTGGTTTGTGGATTTCTGTTGGCCTGTAGTGTCAATATACCAAATTAGAAAATTTTTGACCATAAAATGGGAATTTTGGGCATAGCCTGTAGCGCCCCCTAATGGCGAATATGGGCAATTCTTTGTTTGTGGGTTCCTGTTGGCCTGTAGTATCAATGTACCAAATTAGAACATTTTTGACCAGCAAATGGGAATTTAGGGCGTGGCCTGTAGCGCCCCATAAGGGCGAATGTGGGCCACTCTTGGTTTGTGAATTCCTGTTGGCCTGTAGTATCAATATACAACATTAGATCATTTTTGACCAGAAAATGGGAATTTTGGGCATTGCCTGTAGCGCCCCCTAAGGGCGAATGTGGGATATTCTTTACGCAGTACTTCAGAGTTATGTCATCTTGAAGTATATATATATAGGTCTATTTCTAACCCACACCTATAATATCACTTCTGAAGGCATGGATTTAACCACTGGAGTGGTATGGATTACTTTTATGCTGCATTTATTTGATTTTTGTAGCTTCTGAGTTCTGATCACCATTCAAGTCATTGAAAGGTCCAACAGGGTTGAGATAATCTTCTAAAAAGCTTAATTTGTGTTCACTAGAAGAATGAAAACAATACACATCTGGGATGCAATGAGGGTGAGTATACGATGAGAGAAATTTATTTTTGGGGTGAAAACCATTTGTAGGCCTACTTTTTATTTACTTGGAAAATTGTTACTGTCTCTTTAAGAGGATTTTAAACGCATTTCATTCAAGGCACAGTCTGTGCGGCTTGTTTTAGTGAGTTTAATCTTTTGAGAACTGTGAAGTCTCATTATTTTCGTGCTGTTACATCTGTATTCATTTCAGAGATTACTTGATTGAGATTGTGAAACTACATACAACCGACAAACCTCCATGAAGATGCGAGTAAAAATGAGATGCGCTGTCAGGCACAACGCTGATAATCATTCTCGGAAGTGTTGATACTAGATTTCGATTCGCGATTTCTTCATCAACTGTTTATGTTCACTTGGGACAAAACAGACAATATATCATGTAATTTGACATTTTGTAGTATGAAATTGTCCGTTCAAACGCAAGAAGAAGCGAATGCGATCTCTCATCGGGGCTCGTGCGTTAGACGCGACGCATCTCGCGGTTTCACACAAAACTGCTCACAAACATTTATTTGAGTTATTTTGTCATTTTTTTCCAGAAATAACTAGCAATACTCCTACAAATAAATGCTTCGTAACTAAAACGTTTTGACTTTCTATAGAAAATATAGACAACACACGTTCTTACCTTGCAAAAATCGCCTCAGTATTTAATTTGAAGCAGTAAATCCAACACTGGAGTAAATCTCTCGTGATATCACCTTTCCATTGAAATGAAGGAAGACGGTGATGACGATACAGTTATTATTCTTGCCCAGTAACCCCTTAACCAATCACATGTGCCTTTAGCTTGTATTGTCATGAGTATCTGGGCAGACTTCAGAAATAAAATCGGTGATCGGACGACGATGACACTGAGACAGGAACCATGGGAATAATTGTTCCCAAATTTGAACGCTCTGGCTGTAAATGGTTAAAGGTTGTTAAAAATTGTATCCTCCACTCAGTTGATGTATATATTGAGTGGGGACACATTGTTTGCCTTTTTTCTGGGATTCGACTGCAAAAGAGCTCAAGCAACTGTTGAACTCAGTCCCTGCCCATTCTGGACTCAGACCTGTTGTAAATCATTGAACAATGAGGCTTGGATGCCATCTATTGGACATTTCTTGTAATTGCCACTCAGAGAATGAACAGACAGTGGATTAAACTTTAGTTTTTTAGGCTTTAGTTCTTTGTTGTATTCACCTGCTACGGCGTGTGTAACATTTTTCTGTCAACTCTGCATACAGGTGAAACTCGAAAAATTAGAATATCGTGCAAAAGTTAATGTAACCCATACTATGTTGAACACAAGAGGGCAGTATAGCCCTATGTATTACTTCACAAGCCCCCCTCCCTTCCTACTCCTCACACACAAAGTCTTAGAGAGTGACTTGCAAAATTCTGACATTTTCTCCACATTCAAACCAAAATATCTGACTTTCTGTTGGTCGGAGCTAATGACTGTAAATTAGAAAGTTGTCCGGCTTGAGGAGAACTATATCAATACCAATTTTTGTACCTGTAGATGAAACTAACCCCCCACTTTTTTGTCAAAAGGTGGCGCTACTGAGCCCCTCACCACACCCATTTCTGAAACTTTGCACATGTCTACTGGCTAATAAATGTGACGTCTCTGTCGAGTTTCATGCAATTTCAAGTATGTTAAGAGTCTCAAAAGCATCAATAAAGAAAAGTAAAGTTTGAAGTGTTGCCACGGCAACAGTATCTAAGATATCAATAATCCTTTCACAGGTCTAAATCTGCCGTGTGTTTACATTATACACGTAAAGTTTGAAGCAAATCGGGTAAAAACAAGAGGGTGAATTCAAAGCATTTTGAAAGTGACACACTTCCTGCTGCCAGTTGGTGGCGCTATAACTTTGACTCACAATAGTCACATCCATGTGATCAGCCTCTTACAACGAACACACTGCTGAAGTTTCATCAAGATCTGTTAATTTATGCAGAAGTTATAACACACTTCCTGTCTCACTTTTCTCGCCATAAATTTGTTTCCTCGCCACGGCCAAACCGTTCGAGATATCAAAAATCCGCTGGCAATTTTTCATCCTCAATGTCTTGACTTCATGCTGACTGAGATTCGTGGCGATTAAATGATTTCTCTAGGAGGAGTATTTCAAATTCCATTGTATACGTTTTCCAAACAACCCTAAATAGCCGACTTCCTGTTGGGCTGAGGTAAAAAGTAAGAGCATGAAGTATATATGAAACGATGAGATCTATATGTGTACCGACTTTCATATTATTACATGCAAGTGTGTTTGATTTATGGACCAAGGTTTCGGACCCCGTTCCAGGGGGCGCTGCTGAGCCCCCCTGCCACGCCCGGGTACCATCTTCAGCCCAGCCCTGATGGCCGCAGGTTCTGACCCGTGTGCAAAGTTTCAAGAGTTTTAGAGCATGTTAAGGCCCCCAAAAGTGCCCGAATAGTCGATAAAATAATAATAATAATAATAATAATAATAATAATAATAATAATCCTAAGGAAAACAATAGGGCCTTCGCCTTTTCAGGCTTGGGCCCTAATAATAATAATAATAATAATAATTAAAGCTGCAAGCAGCGATGACGGGCCCAAGCCGGTGGCACCGCAACCCTGGTGCCTTTAGTTACCGGGCTCATTTCCACTTGGTGGCTTTCGGAAAACAAAGGATGATGGACACAGCAACAACTCAAAAATATAGCTGCAAGCAGCAATGCGATTCCTCCTCAAAATGGCAAATCATTTAAAATTGATCAATAGAGGGTTGGGGTTAAACCCTCCCAATGAAAAAATCCAAAAAACATGTCTTTCTGTCTGAATCCTAAACTAAACATTTTCAGTGTACAGGAAAATCCATCATGCCGGACCTTATGGATCCTGTAGGGTTTTTTGTTTACAATGAGAAATGAGGTATGTTCACCAGGTTTCAGAAAAACTAAATAAATGGGGTGGAAATACAATCACTTTGAAAAATTGACATTTGGGCATGGCCTGTACCGCCCCCTAAGGGCGAATGTGAGCCATTCTTGGTTTGTAGGTTCCTGTTGGCCTGTAGTATTAATGTACCAAATTAGAAAGTATTTGACAAAAAAATGTGCAATTTGGGAATGTCCTTTAGCGCCCCCTAAGGGCAAATGTGAGACATTCTTGGTTTGTGGATTTCTGTTGGCCTGTAGTGTCAATATACCAAATTAGAAAATTTTTGACCATAAAATGGGAATTTTGGGCATAGCCTGTAGCGCCCCCTAATGGCGAATATGGGCAATTCTTTGTTTGTGGGTTCCTGTTGGCCTGTAGTATCAATGTACCAAATTAGAACATTTTTGACCAGCAAATGGGAATTTAGGGCGTGGCCTGTAGCGCCCCATAAGGGCGAATGTGGGCCACTCTTGGTTTGTGAATTCCTGTTGGCCTGTAGTATCAATATACAACATTAGAACATTTTTGACCAGAAAATGGGAATTTTGGGCATGGCCTGTAGCGCCCCCTAAGGGCGAATGTGGGATATTCTTTACGCAGTACTTCAGAGTGATGTCATCTTGAAGTATATATATATAGGTCTATTTCTAACCCACACCTATAATATCACTTCTGAAGGCATGGATTTAACCACTGGAGTGGTATGGATTACTTTTATGCTGCATTTATTTGATTTTTGCAGCTTCTGAGTTCTGATCACCATTCAAGTCATTGAAAGGTCCAACAGGGTTGAGATAATCTTCTAAAAAGCTTAATTTGTGTTCACTAGAAGAAAGAAAACAATACACATCTGGGATGCAATGAGGGTGAGTATACGATGAGAGAAATTTATTTTTGGGGTGAAAACCATTTGTAGGCCTACTTTTTATTTACTTGGAAAATTGTTACTGTCTCTTTAAGAGGATTTTAAACGCATTTCATTCAAGGCACAGTCTGTGCGGCTTGTTTTAGTGAGTTTAATCTTTTGAGAACTGTGAAGTCTCATTATTTTCGTGCTGTTACATCTGTATTCATTTCAGAGATTACTTGATTGAGATTGTGAAACTACATACAACCGACAAACCTCCATGAAGATGCGAGTAAAAATGAGATGCCTCGCGCTGTCAGACACAAAAGCTGATAATCATTCTCGGAAGTGTTGATACTAGATTTCGATTCGCGATTTCTTCATCAACTGTTTATGTTCACTTGGGACAAAACAGACAATATATCATGTAATTTGACATTTTGTAGTATGAAATTGTCCGTTCAAACGCAAGAAGAAGCGAATGCGATCTCTCATCGGGGCTCGTGCGTTAGACGCGACGCATCTCGCGGTTTCACACAAAACTGCTCACAAACATTTATTTGAGTTGTTTTGTCATTTTTTTCCAGAAATAACTAGCAATACTCCTACAAATAAATGCTTCGTCACTAAAACGTTTTGACTTTCTATAGAAAATATAGACAACACACGTTCTTACCTTGCAAAAATCGCCTCAGTATTTAATTTGAAGCAGTAAATCCAACACTGGAGTAAATCTCTCGTGATATCACCTTTCCATTGAAATGAAGGAAGACGGTGATGACGATACAGTTATTATTCTTGCCCAGTAACCCCTTAACCAATCACATGTGCCTTTAGCTTGTATTGTCATGAGTATCTGGGCAGACTTCAGAAATAAAATCGGTGATCGGACGACGATGACACTGAGACAGGAACCATGGGAATAATTGTTCCCAAATTTGAACGCTCTGGCTGTAAATGGTTAAAGGTTGTTAAAAATTGTATCCTCCACTCAGTTGATGTATATATTGAGTGGGGACACATTGTTTGCCTTTTTTCTGGGATTCGACTGCAAAAGAGCTCAAGCAACTGTTGAACTCAGTCCCTGCCCATTCTGGACTCAGACCTGTTGTAAATCATTGAACAATGAGGCTTGGATGCCATCTATTGGACATTTCTTGTAATTGCCACTCAGAGAATGAACAGACAGTGGATTAAACTTTAGTTTTTTAGGCTTTAGTTCTTTGTTGTATTCACCTGCTACGGCGTGTGTAACATTTTTCTGTCAACTCTGCATACAGGTGAAACTCGAAAAATTAGAATATCGTGCAAAAGTTAATGTAACCCATACTATGTTGAACACAAGAGGGCAGTATAGCCCTATGTATTACTTCACAAGCCCCCCTCCCTTCCTACTCCTCACACACAAAGTCTTAGAGAGTGACTTGCAAAATTCTGACATTTTCTCCACATTCAAACCAAAATATCTGACTTTCTGTTGGTCGGAGCTAATGACTGTAAATTAGAAAGTTGTCCGGCTTGAGGAGAACTATATCAATACCAATTTTTGTACCTGTAGATGAAACTAACCCCCCACTTTTTTGTCAAAAGGTGGCGCTACTGAGCCCCTCACCACACCCATTTCTGAAACTTTGCACATGTCTACTGGCTAATAAATGTGACGTCTCTGTCGAGTTTCATGCAATTTCAAGTATGTTAAGAGTCTCAAAAGCATCAATAAAGAAAAGTAAAGTTTGAAGTGTTGCCACGGCAACAGTATCTAAGATATCAATAATCCTTTCACAGGTCTAAATCTGCCGTGTGTTTACATTATACACGTAAAGTTTGAAGCAAATCGGGTAAAAACAAGAGGGTGATTTCAAAGCATTTTGAAAGTGACACACTTCCTGCTGCCAGTTGGTGGCGCTATAACTTTGACTCACAATAGTCACATCCATGTGATCGGCCTCTTACAACGAACACACTGCTGAAGTTTCGTCAAGATCTGTTAATTTATGCAGAAGTTATAACACACTTCCTGTCTCACTTTTCTCGCCATAAATTTGTTTCCTCGCCACGGCCAAACCGTTCGAGATATCAAAAATCCGCTGGCAATTTTTCATCCTCAATGTCTTGACTTCATGCTGACTGAGATTCGTGGCGATTAAATGATTTCTCTAGGAGGAGTATTTCAAATTCCATTGTATACGTTTTCCAAACAACCCTAAATAGCCGACTTCCTGTTGGGCTGAGGTAAAAAGTAAGAGCATGAAGTATATATGAAACGATGAGATCTATATGTGTACCGACTTTCATATTATTACATGCAAGTGTGTTTGATTTATGGACCAAGGTTTCGGACCCCGTTCCAGGGGGCGCTGCTGAGCCCCCCTGCCACGCCTGGGTACCATCTTCAGCCCAGCCCTGATGGCCGCAGGTTCTGACCCGTGTGCAAAGTTTCAAGAGTTTTAGAGCATGTTAAGGCCCCCAAAAGTGCCCGAATAGTCGATAAAATAATAATAATAATAATAATTAAAGCTGCAAGCAGCGATGACGGGCCCAAGCCGGTGGCACCGCAACCCTGGTGCCTTTAGTTACCGGGCTCATTTCCACTTGGTGGCTTTCGGAAAACAAAGGATGATGGACACAGCAACAACTCAAAAATATAGCTGCAAGCAGCAATGCGATTCCTCCTCAAAATGGCAAATCATTTAAAATTGATCAATAGAGGGTTGGGGTTAAACCCTCCCAATGAAAAAATCCAAAAAACATGTCTTTCTGTCTGAATCCTAAACTAAACATTTTCAGTGTACAGGAAAATCCATCATGCCGGACCTTATGGATCCTGTAGGGTTTTTTGTTTACAATGAGAAATGAGGTATGTTCACCAGGTTTCAGAAAAACTAAATAAATGGGGTGGAAATACAATCACTTTGAAAAATTGACATTTGGGCATGGCCTGTACCGCCCCCTAAGGGCGAATGTGAGCCATTCTTGGTTTGTAGGTTCCTGTTGGCCTGTAGTATTAATGTACCAAATTAGAAAGTATTTGACAAAAAAATGTGCAATTTGGGAATGTCCTTTAGCACCCCTTAAGGGCAAATGTGAGACATTCTTGGTTTGTGGATTTCTGTTGGCCTGTAGTGTCAATATACCAAATTAGAAAATTTTTGACCATAAAATGGGAATTTTGGGCATAGCCTGTAGCGCCCCCTAATGGCGAATATGGGCAATTCTTTGTTTGTGGGTTCCTGTTGGCCTGTAGTATCAATGTACCAAATTAGAACATTTTTGACCAGCAAATGGGAATTTAGGGCGTGGCCTGTAGCGCCCCATAAGGGCGAATGTGGGCCACTCTTGGTTTGTGAATTCCTGTTGGCCTGTAGTATCAATATACAACATTAGATCATTTTTGACCAGAAAATGGGAATTTTGGGCATTGCCTGTAGCGCCCCCTAAGGGCGAATGTGGGATATTCTTTACGCAGTACTTCAGAGTGATGTCATCTTGAAGTATATATATATAGGTCTATTTCTAACCCACACCTATAATATCACTTCTGAAGGCATGGATTTAACCACTGGAGTGGTATGGATTACTTTTATGCTGCATTTATTTGATTTTTGTAGCTTCTGAGTTCTGATCACCATTCAAGTCATTGAAAGGTCCAACAGGGTTGAGATAATCTTCTAAAAAGCTTAATTTGTGTTCACTAGAAGAATGAAAACAATACACATCTGGGATGCAATGAGGGTGAGTATACGATGAGAGAAATTTATTTTTGGGGTGAAAACCATTTGTAGGCCTACTTTTTATTTACTTGGAAAATTGTTACTGTCTCTTTAAGAGGATTTTAAACGCATTTCATTCAAGGCACAGTCTGTGCGGCTTGTTTTAGTGAGTTTAATCTTTTGAGAACTGTGAAGTCTCATTATTTTCGTGCTGTTACATCTGTATTCATTTCAGAGATTACTTGATTGAGATTGTGAAACTACATACAACCGACAAACCTCCATGAAGATGCGAGTAAAAATGAGATGCGCTGTCAGGCACAACGCTGATAATCATTCTCGGAAGTGTTGATACTAGATTTCGATTCGCGATTTCTTCATCAACTGTTTATGTTCACTTGGGACAAAACAGACAATATATCATGTAATTTGACATTTTGTAGTATGAAATTGTCCGTTCAAACGCAAGAAGAAGCGAATGCGATCTCTCATCGGGGCTCGTGCGTTAGACGCGACGCATCTCGCGGTTTCACACAAAACTGCTCACAAACATTTATTTGAGTTATTTTGTCATTTTTTTCCAGAAATAACTAGCAATACTCCTACAAATAAATGCTTCGTAACTAAAACGTTTTGACTTTCTATAGAAAATATAGACAACACACGTTCTTACCTTGCAAAAATCGCCTCAGTATTTAATTTGAAGCAGTAAATCCAACACTGGAGTAAATCTCTCGTGATATCACCTTTCCATTGAAATGAAGGAAGACGGTGATGACGATACAGTTATTATTCTTGCCCAGTAACCCCTTAACCAATCACATGTGCCTTTAGCTTGTATTGTCATGAGTATCTGGGCAGACTTCAGAAATAAAATCGGTGATCGGACGACGATGACACTGAGACAGGAACCATGGGAATAATTGTTCCCAAATTTGAACGCTCTGGCTGTAAATGGTTAAAGGTTGTTAAAAATTGTATCCTCCACTCAGTTGATGTATATATTGAGTGGGGACACATTGTTTGCCTTTTTTCTGGGATTCGACTGCAAAAGAGCTCAAGCAACTGTTGAACTCAGTCCCTGCCCATTCTGGACTCAGACCTGTTGTAAATCATTGAACAATGAGGCTTGGATGCCATCTATTGGACATTTCTTGTAATTGCCACTCAGAGAATGAACAGACAGTGGATTAAACTTTAGTTTTTTAGGCTTTAGTTCTTTGTTGTATTCACCTGCTACGGCGTGTGTAACATTTTTCTGTCAACTCTGCATACAGGTGAAACTCGAAAAATTAGAATATCGTGCAAAAGTTAATGTAACCCATACTATGTTGAACACAAGAGGGCAGTATAGCCCTATGTATTACTTCACAAGCCCCCCTCCCTTCCTACTCCTCACACACAAAGTCTTAGAGAGTGACTTGCAAAATTCTGACATTTTCTCCACATTCAAACCAAAATATCTGACTTTCTGTTGGTCGGAGCTAATGACTGTAAATTAGAAAGTTGTCCGGCTTGAGGAGAACTATATCAATACCAATTTTTGTACCTGTAGATGAAACTAACCCCCCACTTTTTTGTCAAAAGGTGGCGCTACTGAGCCCCTCACCACACCCATTTCTGAAACTTTGCACATGTCTACTGGCTAATAAATGTGACGTCTCTGTCGAGTTTCATGCAATTTCAAGTATGTTAAGAGTCTCAAAAGCATCAATAAAGAAAAGTAAAGTTTGAAGTGTTGCCACGGCAACAGTATCTAAGATATCAATAATCCTTTCACAGGTCTAAATCTGCCGTGTGTTTACATTATACACGTAAAGTTTGAAGCAAATCGGGTAAAAACAAGAGGGTGAATTCAAAGCATTTTGAAAGTGACACACTTCCTGCTGCCAGTTGGTGGCGCTATAACTTTGACTCACAATAGTCACATCCATGTGATCAGCCTCTTACAACGAACACACTGCTGAAGTTTCATCAAGATCTGTTAATTTATGCAGAAGTTATAACACACTTCCTGTCTCACTTTTCTCGCCATAAATTTGTTTCCTCGCCACGGCCAAACCGTTCGAGATATCAAAAATCCGCTGGCAATTTTTCATCCTCAATGTCTTGACTTCATGCTGACTGAGATTCGTGGCGATTAAATGATTTCTCTAGGAGGAGTATTTCAAATTCCATTGTATACGTTTTCCAAACAACCCTAAATAGCCGACTTCCTGTTGGGCTGAGGTAAAAAGTAAGAGCATGAAGTATATATGAAACGATGAGATCTATATGTGTACCGACTTTCATATTATTACATGCAAGTGTGTTTGATTTATGGACCAAGGTTTCGGACCCCGTTCCAGGGGGCGCTGCTGAGCCCCCCTGCCACGCCCGGGTACCATCTTCAGCCCAGCCCTGATGGCCGCAGGTTCTGACCCGTGTGCAAAGTTTCAAGAGTTTTAGAGCATGTTAAGGCCCCCAAAAGTGCCCGAATAGTCGATAAAATAATAATAATAATAATAATAATAATAATAATAATAATAATCCTAAGGAAAACAATAGGGCCTTCGCCTTTTCAGGCTTGGGCCCTAATAATAATAATAATAATAATAATTAAAGCTGCAAGCAGCGATGACGGGCCCAAGCCGGTGGCACCGCAACCCTGGTGCCTTTAGTTACCGGGCTCATTTCCACTTGGTGGCTTTCGGAAAACAAAGGATGATGGACACAGCAACAACTCAAAAATATAGCTGCAAGCAGCAATGCGATTCCTCCTCAAAATGGCAAATCATTTAAAATTGATCAATAGAGGGTTGGGGTTAAACCCTCCCAATGAAAAAATCCAAAAAACATGTCTTTCTGTCTGAATCCTAAACTAAACATTTTCAGTGTACAGGAAAATCCATCATGCCGGACCTTATGGATCCTGTAGGGTTTTTTGTTTACAATGAGAAATGAGGTATGTTCACCAGGTTTCAGAAAAACTAAATAAATGGGGTGGAAATACAATCACTTTGAAAAATTGACATTTGGGCATGGCCTGTACCGCCCCCTAAGGGCGAATGTGAGCCATTCTTGGTTTGTAGGTTCCTGTTGGCCTGTAGTATTAATGTACCAAATTAGAAAGTATTTGACAAAAAAATGTGCAATTTGGGAATGTCCTTTAGCGCCCCCTAAGGGCAAATGTGAGACATTCTTGGTTTGTGGATTTCTGTTGGCCTGTAGTGTCAATATACCAAATTAGAAAATTTTTGACCATAAAATGGGAATTTTGGGCATAGCCTGTAGCGCCCCCTAATGGCGAATATGGGCAATTCTTTGTTTGTGGGTTCCTGTTGGCCTGTAGTATCAATGTACCAAATTAGAACATTTTTGACCAGCAAATGGGAATTTAGGGCGTGGCCTGTAGCGCCCCATAAGGGCGAATGTGGGCCACTCTTGGTTTGTGAATTCCTGTTGGCCTGTAGTATCAATATACAACATTAGAACATTTTTGACCAGAAAATGGGAATTTTGGGCATGGCCTGTAGCGCCCCCTAAGGGCGAATGTGGGATATTCTTTACGCAGTACTTCAGAGTGATGTCATCTTGAAGTATATATATATAGGTCTATTTCTAACCCACACCTATAATATCACTTCTGAAGGCATGGATTTAACCACTGGAGTGGTATGGATTACTTTTATGCTGCATTTATTTGATTTTTGCAGCTTCTGAGTTCTGATCACCATTCAAGTCATTGAAAGGTCCAACAGGGTTGAGATAATCTTCTAAAAAGCTTAATTTGTGTTCACTAGAAGAAAGAAAACAATACACATCTGGGATGCAATGAGGGTGAGTATACGATGAGAGAAATTTATTTTTGGGGTGAAAACCATTTGTAGGCCTACTTTTTATTTACTTGGAAAATTGTTACTGTCTCTTTAAGAGGATTTTAAACGCATTTCATTCAAGGCACAGTCTGTGCGGCTTGTTTTAGTGAGTTTAATCTTTTGAGAACTGTGAAGTCTCATTATTTTCGTGCTGTTACATCTGTATTCATTTCAGAGATTACTTGATTGAGATTGTGAAACTACATACAACCGACAAACCTCCATGAAGATGCGAGTAAAAATGAGATGCCTCGCGCTGTCAGACACAAAAGCTGATAATCATTCTCGGAAGTGTTGATACTAGATTTCGATTCGCGATTTCTTCATCAACTGTTTATGTTCACTTGGGACAAAACAGACAATATATCATGTAATTTGACATTTTGTAGTATGAAATTGTCCGTTCAAACGCAAGAAGAAGCGAATGCGATCTCTCATCGGGGCTCGTGCGTTAGACGCGACGCATCTCGCGGTTTCACACAAAACTGCTCACAAACATTTATTTGAGTTGTTTTGTCATTTTTTTCCAGAAATAACTAGCAATACTCCTACAAATAAATGCTTCGTCACTAAAACGTTTTGACTTTCTATAGAAAATATAGACAACACACGTTCTTACCTTGCAAAAATCGCCTCAGTATTTAATTTGAAGCAGTAAATCCAACACTGGAGTAAATCTCTCGTGATATCACCTTTCCATTGAAATGAAGGAAGACGGTGATGACGATACAGTTATTATTCTTGCCCAGTAACCCCTTAACCAATCACATGTGCCTTTAGCTTGTATTGTCATGAGTATCTGGGCAGACTTCAGAAATAAAATCGGTGATCGGACGACGATGACACTGAGACAGGAACCATGGGAATAATTGTTCCCAAATTTGAACGCTCTGGCTGTAAATGGTTAAAGGTTGTTAAAAATTGTATCCTCCACTCAGTTGATGTATATATTGAGTGGGGACACATTGTTTGCCTTTTTTCTGGGATTCGACTGCAAAAGAGCTCAAGCAACTGTTGAACTCAGTCCCTGCCCATTCTGGACTCAGACCTGTTGTAAATCATTGAACAATGAGGCTTGGATGCCATCTATTGGACATTTCTTGTAATTGCCACTCAGAGAATGAACAGACAGTGGATTAAACTTTAGTTTTTTAGGCTTTAGTTCTTTGTTGTATTCACCTGCTACGGCGTGTGTAACATTTTTCTGTCAACTCTGCATACAGGTGAAACTCGAAAAATTAGAATATCGTGCAAAAGTTAATGTAACCCATACTATGTTGAACACAAGAGGGCAGTATAGCCCTATGTATTACTTCACAAGCCCCCCTCCCTTCCTACTCCTCACACACAAAGTCTTAGAGAGTGACTTGCAAAATTCTGACATTTTCTCCACATTCAAACCAAAATATCTGACTTTCTGTTGGTCGGAGCTAATGACTGTAAATTAGAAAGTTGTCCGGCTTGAGGAGAACTATATCAATACCAATTTTTGTACCTGTAGATGAAACTAACCCCCCACTTTTTTGTCAAAAGGTGGCGCTACTGAGCCCCTCACCACACCCATTTCTGAAACTTTGCACATGTCTACTGGCTAATAAATGTGACGTCTCTGTCGAGTTTCATGCAATTTCAAGTATGTTAAGAGTCTCAAAAGCATCAATAAAGAAAAGTAAAGTTTGAAGTGTTGCCACGGCAACAGTATCTAAGATATCAATAATCCTTTCACAGGTCTAAATCTGCCGTGTGTTTACATTATACACGTAAAGTTTGAAGCAAATCGGGTAAAAACAAGAGGGTGATTTCAAAGCATTTTGAAAGTGACACACTTCCTGCTGCCAGTTGGTGGCGCTATAACTTTGACTCACAATAGTCACATCCATGTGATCGGCCTCTTACAACGAACACACTGCTGAAGTTTCGTCAAGATCTGTTAATTTATGCAGAAGTTATAACACACTTCCTGTCTCACTTTTCTCGCCATAAATTTGTTTCCTCGCCACGGCCAAACCGTTCGAGATATCAAAAATCCGCTGGCAATTTTTCATCCTCAATGTCTTGACTTCATGCTGACTGAGATTCGTGGCGATTAAATGATTTCTCTAGGA
The DNA here is from genome assembly GCA_032164185.1 of Moxostoma hubbsi. Lineage (NCBI taxonomy): Eukaryota > Metazoa > Chordata > Actinopteri > Cypriniformes > Catostomidae > Moxostoma > Moxostoma hubbsi. Next base: position 9,431,217 of record JAVLUX010000001.1, read on the forward strand.
GGAGTATTTCAAATTCCATTGTATACGTTTTCCAAACAACCCTAAATAGCCGACTTCCTGTTGGGCTGAGGTAAAAAGTAAGAGCATGAAGTATATATGAAACGATGAGATCTATATGTGTACCGACTTTCATATTATTACATGCAAGTGTGTTTGATTTATGGACCATGGTTTCGGACCCCGTTCCAGGGGGCGCTGCTGAAACCCCCTGCCACGCCCGGGTACCATCTTCAGCCCAGCCCTGATGGCCGCAGGTTCTGACCCGTGTGCAAAGTTTCAAGAGTTTTAGAGCATGTTAAGGCCCCCAAAAGTGCCCGAATAGTCGATAAAAAAATAATAATAATAATAATAATAATAATAATAATAATAATAATAATAATCCTAAGGAAAACAATAGGGCCTTCGCCTTTTCAGGCTTGGGCCCTAATAATAATAATAATAATAATTAAAGCTGCAAGCAGCGATGACGGGCCCAAGCCGGTGGCACCGCAACCCTGGTGCCTTTAGTTACCGGGCTCATTTCCACTTGGTGGCTTTCGGAAAACAAAGGATGATGGACACAGCAACAACTCAAAAATATAGCTGCAAGCAGCAATGCGATTCCTCCTCAAAATGGCAAATCATTTAAAATTGATCAATAGAGGGTTGGGGTTAAACCCTCCCAATGAAAAAATCCAAAAAACATGTCTTTCTGTCTGAATCCTAAACTAAACATTTTCAGTGTACAGGAAAATCCATCATGCCGGACCTTATGGATACTGTAGGGTTTTTTGTTTACAATGAGAAATGAGGTATGTTCACCAGGTTTCAGAAAAACTAAATAAATGGGGTGGAAATACAATCACTTTGAAAAATTGACATTTGGGCATGGCCTGTACCGCCCCCTAAGGGCGAATGTGAGCCATTCTTGGTTTGTAGGTTCCTGTTGGCCTGTAGTATTAATGTACCAAATTAGAAAGTATTTGACAAAAAAATGTGCAATTTGGGAATGTCCTTTAGCACCCCCTAAGGGCAAATGTGAGACATTCTTGGTTTGTGGATTTCTGTTGGCCTGTAGTGTCAATATACCAAATTAGAAAATTTTTGACCATAAAATGGGAATTTTGGGCATAGCCTGTAGCGCCCCCTAATGGCGAATATGGGCAATTCTTTGTTTGTGGGTTCCTGTTGGCCTGTAGTATCAATGTACCAAATTAGAACATTTTTGACCAGCAAATGGGAATTTAGGGCGTGGCCTGTAGCGCCCCATAAGGGCGAATGTGGGCCACTCTTGGTTTGTGAATTCCTGTTGGCCTGTAGTATCAATATACAACATTAGAACATTTTTGACCAGAAAATGGGAATTTTGGGCATGGCCTGTAGCGCCCCCTAAGGGCGAATGTGGGATATTCTTTACGCAGTACTTCAGAGTGATGTCATCTTGAAGTATATATATATAGGTCTATTTCTAACCCACACCTATAATATCACTTCTGAAGGCATGGATTTAACCACTGGAGTGGTATGGATTACTTTTATGCTGCATTTATTTGATTTTTGCAGCTTCTGAGTTCTGATCACCATTCAAGTCATTGAAAGGTCCAACAGGGTTGAGATAATCTTCTAAAAAGCTTAATTTGTGTTCACTAGAAGAAAGAAAACAATACACATCTGGGATGCAATGAGGGTGAGTATACGATGAGAGAAATTTATTTTTGGGGTGAAAACCATTTGTAGGCCTACTTTTTATTTACTTGGAAAATTGTTACTGTCTCTTTAAGAGGATTTTAAACGCATTTCATTCAAGGCACAGTCTGTGCGGCTTGTTTTAGTGAGTTTAATCTTTTGAGAACTGTGAAGTCTCATTATTTTCGTGCTGTTACATCTGTATTCATTTCAGAGATTACTTGATTGAGATTGTGAAACTACATACAACCGACAAACCTCCATGAAGATGCGAGTAAAAATGAGATGCCTCGCGCTGTCAGACACAACGCTGATAATCATTCTCGGAAGTGTTGATACTAGATTTCGATTCGCGATTTCTTCATCAACTGTTTATGTTCACTTGGGACAAAACAGACAATATATCATGTAATTTGACATTTTGTAGTATGAAATTGTCCGTTCAAACGCAAGAAGAAGCGAATGCGATCTCTCATCGGGGCTCGTGCGTTAGACGCGACGCATCTCGCGGTTTCACACAAAACTGCTCACAAACATTTATTTGAGTTGTTTTGTCATTTTTTTCCAGAAATAACTAGCAATACTCCTACAAATAAATGCTTCGTAACTAAAACGTTTTGACTTTCTATAGAAAATATAGACAACACACGTTCTTACCTTGCAAAAATCGCCTCAGTATTTAATTTGAAGCAGTAAATCCAACACTGGAGTAAATCTCTCGTGATATCACCTTTCCATTGAAATGAAGGAAGACGGTGATGACGATACAGTTATTATTCTTGCCCAGTAACCCCTTAACCAATCACATGTGCCTTTAGCTTGTATTGTCATGAGTATCTGGGCAGACTTCAGAAATAAAATCGGTGATCGGACGACGATGACACTGAGACAGGAACCATGGGATTAATTGTTCCCAAATTTGAACGCTCTGGCTGTAAATGGTTAAAGGTTGTTAAAAATTGTATCCTCCACTCAGTTGATGTATATATTGAGTGGGGACACATTGTTTGCCTTTTTTCTGGGATTCGACTGCAAAAGAGCTCAAGCAACTGTTGAACTCAGTCCCTGCCCATTCTGGACTCAGACCTGTTGTAAATCATTGAACAATGAGGCTTGGATGCCATCTATTGGACATTTCTTGTAATTGCCACTCAGAGAATGAACAGACAGTGGATTAAACTTTAGTTTTTTAGGCTTTAGTTCTTTGTTGTATTCACCTGCTACGGCGTGTGTAACATTTTTCTGTCAACTCTGCATACAGGTGAAACTCGAAAAATTAGAATATCGTGCAAAAGTTAATGTAACCCATACTATGTTGAACACAAGAGGGCAGTATAGCCCTATGTATTACTTCACAAGCCCCCCTCCCTTCCTACTCCTCACACACAAAGTCTTAGAGAGTGACTTGCAAAATTCTGACATTTTCTCCACATTCAAACCAAAATATCTGACTTTCTGTTGGTCGGAGCTAATGACTGTAAATTAGAAAGTTGTCCGGCTTGAGGAGAACTATATCAATACCAATTTTTGTACCTGTAGATGAAACTAACCCCCCACTTTTTTGTCAAAAGGTGGCGCTACTGAGCCCCTCACCACACCCATTTCTGAAACTTTGCACATGTCTACTGGCTAATAAATGTGACGTCTCTGTCGAGTTTCATGCAATTTCAAGTATGTTAAGAGTCTCAAAAGCATCAATAAAGAAAAGTAAAGTTTGAAGTGTTGCCACGGCAACAGTATCTAAGATATCAATAATCCTTTCACAGGTCTAAATCTGCCGTGTGTTTACATTATACACGTAAAGTTTGAAGCAAATCGGGTAAAAACAAGAGGGTGATTTCAAAGCATTTTGAAAGTGACACACTTCCTGCTGCCAGTTGGTGGCGCTATAACTTTGACTCACAATAGTCACATCCATGTGATCGGCCTCTTACAACGAACACACTGCTGAAGTTTCATCAAGATCTGTTAATTTATGCAGAAGTTATAACACACTTCCTGTCTCACTTTTCTCGCCATAAATTTGTTTCCTCGCCACGGCCAAACCGTTCGAGATATCAAAAATCCGCTGGCAATTTTTCATCCTCAATGTCTTGACTTCATGCTGACTGAGATTCGTGGCGATTAAATGATTTCTCTAGGAGGAGTATTTCAAATTCCATTGTATACGTTTTCCAAACAACCCTAAATAGCCGACTTCCTGTTGGGCTGAGGTAAAAAGTAAGAGCATGAAGTATATATGAAACGATGAGATCTATATGTGTACCGACTTTCATATTATTACATGCAAGTGTGTTTGATTTATGGACCAAGGTTTCGGACCCCGTTCCAGGGGGCGCTGCTGAGCCCCCCTGCCACGCCCGGGTACCATCTTCAGCCCAGCCCTGATGGCCGCAGGTTCTGACCCGTGTGCAAAGTTTCAAGAGTTTTAGAGCATGTTAAGGCCCCCAAAAGTGCCCGAATAGTCGATAAAATAATAATAATAATAATAATAATAATAATAATAATAATAATAATAATAATCCTAAGGAAAACAATAGGGCCTTCGCCTTTTCAGGCTTGGGCCCTAATAATAATAATTAAAGCTGCAAGCAGCGATGACGGGCCCAAGCCGGTGGCACCGCAACCCTGGTGCCTTTAGTTACCGGGCTCATTTCCACTTGGTGGCTTTCGGAAAACAAAGGATGATGGACACAGCAACAACTCAAAAATATAGCTGCAAGCAGCAATGCGATTCCTCCTCAAAATGGCAAATCATTTAAAATTGATCAATAGAGGGTTGGGGTTAAACCCTCCCAATGAAAAAATCCAAAAAACATGTCTTTCTGTCTGAATCCTAAACTAAACATTTTCAGTGTACAGGAAAATCCATCATGCCGGACCTTATGGATCCTGTAGGGTTTTTTGTTTACAATGAGAAATGAGGTATGTTCACCAGGTTTCAGAAAAACTAAATAAATGGGGTGGAAATACAATCACTTTGAAAAATTGACATTTGGGCATGGCCTGTACCGCCCCCTAAGGGCGAATGTGAGCCATTCTTGGTTTGTAGGTTCCTGTTGGCCTGTAGTATTAATGTACCAAATTAGAAAGTATTTGACAAAAAAATGTGCAATTTGGGAATGTCCTTTAGCACCCCCTAAGGGCAAATGTGAGACATTCTTGGTTTGTGGATTTCTGTTGGCCTGTAGTGTCAATATACCAAATTAGAAAATTTTTGACCATAAAATGGGAATTTTGGGCATAGCCTGTAGCGCCCCCTAATGGCGAATATGGGCAATTCTTTGTTTGTGGGTTCCTGTTGGCCTGTAGTATCAATGTACCAAATTAGAACATTTTTGACCAGCAAATGGGAATTTAGGGCGTGGCCTGTAGCGCCCCATAAGGGCGAATGTGGGCCACTCTTGGTTTGTGAATTCCTGTTGGCCTGTAGTATCAATATACAACATTAGAACATTTTTGACCAGAAAATGGGAATTTTGGGCATGGCCTGTAGCGCCCCCTAAGGGCGAATGTGGGATATTCTTTACGCAGTACTTCAGAGTGATGTCATCTTGAAGTATATATATATAGGTCTATTTCTAACCCACACCTATAATATCACTTCTGAAGGCATGGATTTAACCACTGGAGTGGTATGGATTACTTTTATGCTGCATTTATTTGATTTTTGTAGCTTCTGAGTTCTGATCACCATTCAAGTCATTGAAAGGTCCAACAGGGTTGAGATAATCTTCTAAAAAGCTTAATTTGTGTTCACTAGAAGAAAGAAAACAATACACATCTGGGATGCAATGAGGGTGAGTATACGATGAGAGAAATTTATTTTTGGGGTGAAAACCATTTGTAGGCCTACTTTTTATTTACTTGGAAAATTGTTACTGTCTCTTTAAGAGGATTTTAAACGCATTTCATTCAAGGCACAGTCTGTGCGGCTTGTTTTAGTGAGTTTAATCTTTTGAGAACTGTGAAGTCTCATTATTTTCGTGCTGTTACATCTGTATTCATTTCAGAGATTACTTGATTGAGATTGTGAAACTACATACAACCGACAAACCTCCATGAAGATGCGAGTAAAAATGAGATGCCTCGCGCTGTCAGACACAACGCTGATAATCATTCTCGGAAGTGTTGATACTAGATTTCGATTCGCGATTTCTTCATCAACTGTTTATGTTCACTTGGGACAAAACAGACAATATATCATGTAATTTGACATTTTGTAGTATGAAATTGTCCGTTCAAACGCAAGAAGAAGCGAATGCGATCTCTCATCGGGGCTCGTGCGTTAGACGCGACGCATCTCGCGGTTTCACACAAAACTGCTCACAAACATTTATTTGAGTTGTTTTGTCATTTTTTTCCAAAAATAACTAGCAATACTCCTACAAATAAATGCTTCGTAACTAAAACGTTTTGACTTTCTATAGAAAATATAGACAACACACGTTCTTACCTTGCAAAAATCGCCTCAGTATTTAATTTGAAGCAGTAAATCCAACACTGGAGTAAATCTCTCGTGATATCACCTTTCCATTGAAATGAAGGAAGACGGTGATGACGATACAGTTATTATTCTTGCCCAGTAACCCCTTAACCAATCACATGTGCCTTTAGCTTGTATTGTCATGAGTATCTGGGCAGACTTCAGAAATAAAATCGGTGATCGGACGACGATGACACTGAGACAGGAACCATGGGAATAATTGTTCCCAAATTTGAACGCTCTGGCTGTAAATGGTTAAAGGTTGTTAAAAATTGTATCCTCCACTCAGTTGATGTATATATTGAGTGGGGACACATTGTTTGCCTTTTTTTCTGGGATTCGACTGCAAAAGAGCTCAAGCAACTGTTGAACTCAGTCCCTGCCCATTCTGGACTCAGACCTGTTGTAAATCATTGAACAATGAGGCTTGGATGCCATCTATTGGACATTTCTTGTAATTGCCACTCAGAGAATGAACAGACAGTGGATTAAACTTTAGTTTTTTAGGCTTTAGTTCTTTGTTGTCTTCACCTGCTATGGCGTGTGTAACATTTTTCTGTCAACTCTGCATACAGGTGAAACTCGAAAAATTAGAATATCGTGCAAAAGTTAATGTAACCCATACTATGTTGAACACAAGAGGGCAGTATAGCCCTATGTATTACTTCACAAGCCCCCCTCCCTTCCTACTCCTCACACACAAAGTCTTAGAGAGTGACTTGCAAAATTCTGACATTTTCTCCACATTCAAACCAAAATATCTGACTTTCTGTTGGTCGGAGCTAATGACTGTAAATTAGAAAGTTGTCCGGCTTGAGGAGAACTATATCAATACCAATTTTTGTACCTGTAGATGAAACTAACCCCTCACTTTTTTGTCAAAAGGTGGCGCTACTGAGCCCCTCACCACACCCATTTCTGAAACTTTGCACATGTCTACTGGCTAATAAATGTGACGTCTCTGTCGAGTTTCATGCAATTTCAAGTATGTTAAGAGTCTCAAAAGCATCAATAAAGAAAAGTAAAGTTTGAAGCGTTGCCACGGCAACAGTATCTAAGATATCAATAATCCTTTCACAGGTCTAAATCTGCCGTGTGTTTACATTATACACGTAAAGTTTGAAGCAAATCGGGTAAAAACAAGAGGGTGATTTCAAAGCATTTTGAAAGTGACACACTTCCTGCTGCCAGTTGGTGGCGCTATAACTTTGACTCACAATAGTCACATCCATGTGATCGGCCTCTTACAACGAACACACTGCTGAAGTTTCATCAAGATCTGTTAATTTATGCAGAAGTTATAACACACTTCCTGTCTCACTTTTCTCGCCATAAATTTGTTTCCTCGCCACGGCCAAACCGTTCGAGATATCAAAAATCCGCTGGCAATTTTTCATCCTCAATGTCTTGACTTCATGCTGACTGAGATTCGTGGCGATTAAATGATTTCTCTAGGAGGAGTATTTCAAATTCCATTGTATACGTTTTCCAAACAACCCTAAATAGCCGACTTCCTGTTGGGCTGAGGTAAAAAGTAAGAGCATGAAGTATATATGAAACGATGAGATCTATATGTGTACCGACTTTCATATTATTACATGCAAGTGTGTTTGATTTATGGACCAAGGTTTCGGACCCCGTTCCAGGGGGCGCTGCTGAGCCCCCCTGCCACGCCCGGGTACCATCTTCAGCCCAGCCCTGATGGCCGCAGGTTCTGACCCGTGTGCAAAGTTTCAAGAGTTTTAGAGCATGTTAAGGCCCCCAAAAGTGCCCGAATAGTCGATAAAATAATAATAATAATAATAATTAAAGCTGCAAGCAGCGATGACGGGCCCAAGCCGGTGGCACCGCAACCCTGGTGCCTTTAGTTACCGGGCTCATTTCCACTTGGTGGCTTTCGGAAAACAAAGGATGATGGACACAGCAACAACTCAAAAATATAGCTGCAAGCAGCAATGCGATTCCTCCTCAAAATGGCAAATCATTTAAAATTGATCAATAGAGGGTTGGGGTTAAACCCTCCCAATGAAAAAATCCAAAAAACATGTCTTTCTGTCTGAATCCTAAACTAAACATTTTCAGTGTACAGGAAAATCCATCATGCCGGACCTTATGGATCCTGTAGGGTTTTTTGTTTACAATGAGAAATGAGGTATGTTCACCAGGTTTCAGAAAAACTAAATAAATGGGGTGGAAATACAATCACTTTGAAAAATTGACATTTGGGCATGGCCTGTACCGCCCCCTAAGGGCGAATGTGAGCCATTCTTGGTTTGTAGGTTCCTGTTGGCCTGTAGTATTAATGTACCAAATTAGAAAGTATTTGACAAAAAAATGTGCAATTTGGGAATGTCCTTTAGCACCCCCTAAGGGCAAATGTGAGACATTCTTGGTTTGTGGATTTCTGTTGGCCTGTAGTGTCAATATACCAAATTAGAAAATTTTTGACCATAAAATGGGAATTTTGGACATAGCCTGTAGCGCCCCCTAATGGCGAATATGGGCAATTCTTTGTTTGTGGGTTCCTGTTGGCCTGTAGTATCAATGTACCAAATTAGAACATTTTTGACCAGCAAATGGGAATTTAGGGCGTGGCCTGTAGCGCCCCATAAGGGCGAATGTGGGCCACTCTTGGTTTGTGAATTCCTGTTGGCCTGTAGTATCAATATACAACATTAGAACATTTTTGACCAGAAAATGGGAATTTTGGGCATGGCCTGTAGCGCCCCCTAAGGGCGAATGTGGGATATTCTTTACGCAGTACTTCAGAGTGATGTCATCTTGAAGTATATATATATAGGTCTATTTCTAACCCACACCTATAATATCACTTCTGAAGGCATGGATTTAACCACTGGAGTGGTATGGATTACTTTTATGCTGCATTTATTTGATTTTTGCAGCTTCTGAGTTCTGATCACCATTCAAGTCATTGAAAGGTCCAACAGGGTTGAGATAATCTTCTAAAAAGCTTAATTTGTGTTCACTAGAAGAAAGAAAACAATACACATCTGGGATGCAATGAGGGTGAGTATACGATGAGAGAAATTTATTTTTGGGGTGAAAACCATTTGTAGGCCTACTTTTTATTTACTTGGAAAATTGTTACTGTCTCTTTAAGAGGATTTTAAACGCATTTCATTCAAGGCACAGTCTGTGCGGCTTGTTTTAGTGAGTTTAATCTTTTGAGAACTGTGAAGTCTCATTATTTTCGTGCTGTTACATCTGTATTCATTTCAGAGATTACTTGATTGAGATTGTGAAACTACATACAACCGACAAACCTCCATGAAGATGCGAGTAAAAATGAGATGCCTCGCGCTGTCAGACACAACGCTGATAATCATTCTCGGAAGTGTTGATACTAGATTTCGATTCGCGATTTCTTCATCAACTGTTTATGTTCACTTGGGACAAAACAGACAATATATCATGTAATTTGACATTTTGTAGTATGAAATTGTCCGTTCAAACGCAAGAAGAAGCGAATGCGATCTCTCATCGGGGCTCGTGCGTTAGACGCGACGCATCTCGCGGTTTCACACAAAACTGCTCACAAACATTTATTTGAGTTGTTTTGTCATTTTTTTCCAAAAATAACTAGCAATACTCCTACAAATAAATGCTTCGTAACTAAAACGTTTTGACTTTCTATAGAAAATATAGACAACACACGTTCTTACCTTGCAAAAATCGCCTCAGTATTTAATTTGAAGCAGTAAATCCAACACTGGAGTAAATCTCTCGTGATATCACCTTTCCATTGAAATGAAGGAAGACGGTGATGACGATACAGTTATTATTCTTGCCCAGTAACCCCTTAACCAATCACATGTGCCTTTAGCTTGTATTGTCATGAGTATCTGGGCAGACTTCAGAAATAAAATCGGTGATCGGACGACGATGACACTGAGACAGGAACCATGGGAATAATTGTTCCCAAATTTGAACGCTCTGGCTGTAAATGGTTAAAGGTTGTTAAAAATTGTATCCTCCACTCAGTTGATGTATATATTGAGTGGGGACACATTGTTTGCCTTTTTTCTGGGATTCGACTGCAAAAGAGCTCAAGCAACTGTTGAACTCAGTCCCTGCCCATTCTGGACTCAGACCTGTTGTAAATCATTGAACAATGAGGCTTGGATGCCATCTATTGGACATTTCTTGTAATTGCCACTCAGAGAATGAACAGACAGTGGATTAAACTTTAGTTTTTTAGGCTTTAGTTCTTTGTTGTATTCACCTGCTACGGCGTGTGTAACATTTTTCTGTCAACTCTGCATACAGGTGAAACTCGAAAAATTAGAATATCGTGCAAAAGTTAATGTAACCCATACTATGTTGAACACAAGAGGGCAGTATAGCCCTATGTATTACTTCACAAGCCCCCCTCCCTTCCTACTCCTCACACACAAAGTCTTAGAGAGTGACTTGCAAAATTCTGACATTTTCTCCACATTCAAACCAAAATATCTGACTTTCTGTTGGTCGGAGCTAATGACTGTAAATTAGAAAGTTGTCCGGCTTGAGGAGAACTATATCAATACCAATTTTTGTACCTGTAGATGAAACTAACCCCCCACTTTTTTGTCAAAAGGTGGCGCTACTGAGCCCCTCACCACACCCATTTCTGAAACTTTGCACATGTCTACTGGCTAATAAATGTGACGTCTCTGTCGAGTTTCATGCAATTTCAAGTATGTTAAGAGTCTCAAAAGCATCAATAAAGAAAAGTAAAGTTTGAAGCGTTGCCACGGCAACAGTATCTAAGATATCAATAATCCTTTCACAGGTCTAAATCTGCCGTGTGTTTACATTATACACGTAAAGTTTGAAGCAAATCGGGTAAAAACAAGAGGGTGATTTCAAAGCATTTTGAAAGTGACACACTTCCTGCTGCCAGTTGGTGGCGCTATAACTTTGACTCACAATAGTCACATCCATGTGATCGGCCTCTTACAACGAACACACTGCTGAAGTTTCATCAAGATCTGTTAATTTATGCAGAAGTTATAACACACTTCCTGTCTCACTTTTCTCGCCATAAATTTGTTTCCTCGCCACGGCCAAACCGTTCGAGATATCAAAAATCCGCTGGCAATTTTTCATCCTCAATGTCTTGACTTCATGCTGACTGAGATTCGTGGCGATTAAATGATTTCTCTAGGAGGAGTATTTCAAATTCCATTGTATACGTTTTCCAAACAACCCTAAATAGCCGACTTCCTGTTGGGCTGAGGTAAAAAGTAAGAGCATGAAGTATATATGAAACGATGAGATCTATATGTGTACCGACTTTCATATTATTACATGCAAGTGTGTTTGATTTATGGACCAAGGTTTCGGACCCCGTTCCAGGGGGCGCTGCTGAGCCCCCCTGCCACGCCCGGGTACCATCTTCAGCCCAGCCCTGATGGCCGCAGGTTCTGACCCGTGTGCAAAGTTTCAAGAGTTTTAGAGCATGTTAAGGCCCCCAAAAGTGCCCGAATAGTCGATAAAATAATAATAATAATAATAATTAAAGCTGCAAGCAGCGATGACGGGCCCAAGCCGGTGGCACCGCAACCCTGGTGCCTTTAGTTACCGGGCTCATTTCCACTTGGTGGCTTTCGGAAAACAAAGGATGATGGACACAGCAACAACTCAAAAATATAGCTGCAAGCAGCAATGCGATTCCTCCTCAAAATGGCAAATCATTTAAAATTGATCAATAGAGGGTTGGGGTTAAACCCTCCCAATGAAAAAATCCAAAAAACATGTCTTTCTGTCTGAATCCTAAACTAAACATTTTCAGTGTACAGGAAAATCCATCATGCCGGACCTTATGGATCCTGTAGGGTTTTTTGTTTACAATGAGAAATGAGGTATGTTCACCAGGTTTCAGAAAAACTAAATAAATGGGGTGGAAATACAATCACTTTGAAAAATTGACATTTGGGCATGGCCTGTACCGCCCCCTAAGGGCGAATGTGAGCCATTCTTGGTTTGTAGGTTCCTGTTGGCCTGTAGTATTAATGTACCAAATTAGAAAGTATTTGACAAAAAAATGTGCAATTTGGGAATGTCCTTTAGCACCCCCTAAGGGCAAATGTGAGACATTCTTGGTTTGTGGATTTCTGTTGGCCTGTAGTGTCAATATACCAAATTAGAAAATTTTTGACCATAAAATGGGAATTTTGGGCATAGCCTGTAGCGCCCCCTAATGGCGAATATGGGCAATTCTTTGTTTGTGGGTTCCTGTTGGCCTGTAGTATCAATGTACCAAATTAGAACATTTTTGACCAGCAAATGGGAATTTAGGGCGTGGCCTGTAGAGCCCCATAAGGGCGAATGTGGGCTACTCTTGGTTTGTGAATTCCTGTTGGCCTGTAGTATCAATATACAACATTAGAACATTTTTGACCAGAAAATGGGAATTTTGGGCATGGCCTGTAGCGCCCCCTAAGGGCGAATGTGGGATATTCTTTACGCAGTACTTCAGAGTGATGTCATCTTGAAGTATATATATATAGGTCTATTTCTAACCCACACCTATAATATCACTTCTGAAGGCATGGATTTAACCACTGGAGTGGTATGGATTACTTTTATGCTGCATTTATTTGATTTTTGTAGCTTCTGAGTTCTGATCACCATTCAAGTCATTGAAAGGTCCAACAGGGTTGAGATAATCTTCTAAAAAGCTTAATTTGTGTTCACTAGAAGAAAGAAAACAATACACATCTGGGATGCAATGAGGGTGAGTATACGATGAGAGAAATTTATTTTTGGGGTGAAAACCATTTGTAGGCCTACTTTTTATTTACTTGGAAAATTGTTACTGTCTCTTTAAGAGGATTTTAAACGCATTTCATTCAAGGCACAGTCTGTGCGGCTTGTTTTAGTGAGTTTAATCTTTTGAGAACTGTGAAGTCTCATTATTTTCGTGCTGTTACATCTGTATTCATTTCAGAGATTACTTGATTGAGATTGTGAAACTACATACAACCGACAAACCTCCATGAAGATGCGAGTAAAAATGAGATGCCTCGCGCTGTCAGACACAACGCTGATAATCATTCTCGGAAGTGTTGATACTAGATTTCGATTCGCGATTTCTTCATCAACTGTTTATGTTCACTTGGGACAAAACAGACAATATATCATGTAATTTGACATTTTGTAGTATGAAATTGTCCGTTCAAACGCAAGAAGAAGCGAATGCGATCTCTCATCGGGGCTCGTGCGTTAGACGCGACGCATCTCGCGGTTTCACACAAAACTGCTCACAAACATTTATTTGAGTTGTTTTGTCATTTTTTTCCAAAAATAACTAGCAATACTCCTACAAATAAATGCTTCGTAACTAAAACGTTTTGACTTTCTATAGAAAATATAGACAACACACGTTCTTACCTTGCAAAAATCGCCTCAGTATTTAATTTGAAGCAGTAAATCCAACACTGGAGTAAATCTCTCGTGATATCACCTTTCCATTGAAATGAAGGAAGACGGTGATGACGATACAGTTATTATTCTTGCCCAGTAACCCCTTAACCAATCACATGTGCCTTTAGCTTGTATTGTCATGAGTATCTGGGCAGACTTCAGAAATAAAATCGGTGATCGGACGACGATGACACTGAGACAGGAACCATGGGAATAATTGTTCCCAAATTTGAACGCTCTGGCTGTAAATGGTTAAAGGTTGTTAAAAATTGTATCCTCCACTCAGTTGATGTATATATTGAGTGGGGACACATTGTTTGCCTTTTTTTCTGGGATTCGACTGCAAAAGAGCTCAAGCAACTGTTGAACTCAGTCCCTGCCCATTCTGGACTCAGACCTGTTGTAAATCATTGAACAATGAGGCTTGGATGCCATCTATTGGACATTTCTTGTAATTGCCACTCAGAGAATGAACAGACAGTGGATTAAACTTTAGTTTTTTAGGCTTTAGTTCTTTGTTGTCTTCACCTGCTACGGCGTGTGTAACATTTTTCTGTCAACTCTGCATACAGGTGAAACTCGAAAAATTAGAATATCGTGCAAAAGTTAATGTAACCCATACTATGTTGAACACAAGAGGGCAGTATAGCCCTATGTATTACTTCACAAGCCCCCCTCCCTTCCTACTCCTCACTCACAAAGTCTTAGAGAGTGACTTGCAAAATTCTGACATTTTCTCCACATTCAAACCAAAATATCTGACTTTCTGTTGGTCGGAGCTAATGACTGTAAATTAGAAAGTTGTCCGGCTTGAGGAGAACTATATCAATACCAATTTTTGTACCTGTAGATGAAACTAACCCCCCACTTTTTTGTCAAAAGGTGGCGCTACTGAGCCCCTCACCACACCCATTTCTGAAACTTTGCACATGTCTACTGGCTAATAAATGTGACGTCTCTGTCGAGTTTCATGCAATTTCAAGTATGTTAAGAGTCTCAAAAGCATCAATAAAGAAAAGTAAAGTTTGAAGCGTTGCCACGGCAACAGTATCTAAGATATCAATAATCCTTTCACAGGTCTAAATCTGCCGTGTGTTTACATTATACACGTAAAGTTTGAAGCAAATCGGGTAAAAACAAGAGGGTGATTTCAAAGCATTTTGAAAGTGACACACTTCCTGCTGCCAGTTGGTGGCGCTATAACTTTGACTCACAATAGTCACATCCATGTGATCGGCCTCTTACAACGAACACACTGCTGAAGTTTCATCAAGATCTGTTAATTTATGCAGAAGTTATAACACACTTCCTGTCTCACTTTTCTCGCCATAAATTTGTTTCCTCGCCACGGCCAAACCGTTCGAGATATCAAAAATCCGCTGGCAATTTTTCATCCTCAATGTCTTGACTTCATACTGACTGAGATTCGTGGCGATTAAATGATTTCTCTAGGAGGAGTATTTCAAATTCCATTGTATACGTTTTCCAAACAACCCTAAATAGCCGACTTCCTGTTGGGCTGAGGTAAAAAGTAAGAGCATGAAGTATATATGAAACGATGAGATCTATATGTGTACCGACTTTCATATTATTACATGCAAGTGTGTTTGATTTATGGACCAAGGTTTCGGACCCCGTTCCAGGGGGCGCTGCTGAGCCCCCCTGCCACGCCCGGGTACCATCTTCAGCCCAGCCCTGATGGCCGCAGGTTCTGACCCGTGTGCAAAGTTTCAAGAGTTTTAGAGCATGTTAAGGCCCCCAAAAGTGCCCGAATAGTCGATAAAATAATAATAATAATAATAATTAAAGCTGCAAGCAGCGATGACAGGCCCAAGCCGGTGGCACCGCAACCCTGGTGCCTTTAGTTACCGGGCTCATTTCCACTTGGTGGCTTTCGGAAAACAAAGGATGATGGACACAGCAACAACTCAAAAATATAGCTGCAAGCAGCAATGCGATTCCTCCTCAAAATGGCAAATCATTTAAAATTGATCAATAGAGGGTTGGGGTTAAACCCTCCCAATGAAAAAATCCAAAAAACATGTCTTTCTGTCTGAATCCTAAACTAAACATTTTCAGTGTACAGGAAAATCCATCATGCCGGACCTTATGGATCCTGTAGGGTTTTTTGTTTACAATGAGAAATGAGGTATGTTCACCAGGTTTCAGAAAAACTAAATAAATGGGGTGGAAATACAATCACTTTGAAAAATTGACATTTGGGCATGGCCTGTACCGCCCCCTAAGGGCGAATGTGAGCCATTCTTGGTTTGTAGGTTCCTGTTGGCCTGTAGTATTAATGTACCAAATTAGAAAGTATTTGACAAAAAAATGTGCAATTTGGGAATGTCCTTTAGCACCCCCTAAGGGCAAATGTGAGACATTCTTGGTTTGTGGATTTCTGTTGGCCTGTAGTGTCAATATACCAAATTAGAAAATTTTTGACCATAAAATGGGAATTTTGGGCATAGCCTGTAGCGCCCCCTAATGGCGAATATGGGCAATTCTTTGTTTGTGGGTTCCTGTTGGCCTGTAGTATCAATGTACCAAATTAGAACATTTTTGACCAGCAAATTGGAATTTAGGGCGTGGCCTGTAGCGCCCCATAAGGGCGAATGTGGGCCACTCTTGGTTTGTGAATTCCTGTTGGCCTGTAGTATCAATATACAACATTAGAACATTTTTGACCAGAAAATGGGAATTTTGGGCATGGCCTGTAGCGCCCCCTAAGGGCGAATGTGGGATATTCTTTACGCAGTACTTCAGAGTGATGTCATCTTGAAGTATATATATATATAGGTCTATTTCTAACCCACACCTATAATATCACTTCTGAAGGCATGGATTTAACCACTGGAGTGGTATGGATTACTTTTATGCTGCATTTATTTGATTTTTGCAGCTTCTGAGTTCTGATCACCATTCAAGTCATTGAAAGGTCCAACAGGGTTGAGATAATCTTCTAAAAAGCTTAATTTGTGTTCACTAGAAGAAAGAAAACAATACACATCTGGGATGCAATGAGGGTGAGTATACGATGAGAGAAATTTATTTTTGGGGTGAAAACCATTTGTAGGCCTACTTTTTATTTACTTGGAAAATTGTTACTGTCTCTTTAAGAGGATTTTAAACGCATTTCATTCAAGGCACAGTCTGTGCGGCTTGTTTTAGTGAGTTTAATCTTTTGAGAACTGTGAAGTCTCATTATTTTCGTGCTGTTACATCTGTATTCATTTCAGAGATTACTTGATTGAGATTGTGAAACTACATACAACCGACAAACCTCCATGAAGATGCGAGTAAAAATGAGATGCCTCGCGCTGTCAGACACAACGCTGATAATCATTCTCGGAAGTGTTGATACTAGATTTCGATTTGCGATTTCTTCATCAACTGTTTATGTTCACTTGGGACAAAACAGACAATATATCATGTAATTTGACATTTTGTAGTATGAAATTGTCCGTTCAAACGCAAGAAGAAGCGAATGCGATCTCTCATCGGGGCTCGTGCGTTAGACGCGACGCATCTCGCGGTTTCACACAAAACTGCTCACAAACATTTATTTGAGTTGTTTTGTCATTTTTTTCCAAAAATAACTAGCAATACTCCTACAAATAAATGCTTCGTAACTAAAACGTTTTGACTTTCTATAGAAAATATAGACAACACACGTTCTTACCTTGCAAAAATCGCCTCAGTATTTAATTTGAAGCAGTAAATCCAACACTGGAGTAAATCTCTCGTGATATCACCTTTCCATTGAAATGAAGGAAGACGGTGATGACGATACAGTTATTATTCTTGCCCAGTAACCCCTTAACCAATCACATGTGCCTTTAGCTTGTATTGTCATGAGTATCTGGGCAGACTTCAGAAATAAAATCGGTGATCGGACGACGATGACACTGAGACAGGAACCATGGGAATAATTGTTCCCAAATTTGAACGCTCTGGCTGTAAATGGTTAAAGGTTGTTAAAAATTGTATCCTCCACTCAGTTGATGTATATATTGAGTGGGGACACATTGTTTGCCTTTTTTCTGGGATTCGACTGCAAAAGAGCTCAAGCAACTGTTGAACTCAGTCCCTGCCCATTCTGGACTCAGACCTGTTGTAAATCATTGAACAATGAGGCTTGGATGCCATCTATTGGACATTTCTTGTAATTGCCACTCAGAGAATGAACAGACAGTGGATTAAACTTTAGTTTTTTAGGCTTTAGTTCTTTGTTGTATTCACCTGCTACGGCGTGTGTAACATTTTTCTGTCAACTCTGCATACAGGTGAAACTCGAAAAATTAGAATATCGTGCAAAAGTTAATGTAACCCATACTATGTTGAACACAAGAGGGCAGTATAGCCCTATGTATTACTTCACAAGCCCCCCTCCCTTCCTACTCCTCACACACAAAGTCTTAGAGAGTGACTTGCAAAATTCTGACATTTTCTCCACATTCAAACCAAAATATCTGACTTTCTGTTGGTCGGAGCTAATGACTGTAAATTAGAAAGTTGTCCGGCTTGAGGAGAACTATATCAATACCAATTTTTGTACCTGTAGATGAAACTAACCCCCCACTTTTTTGTCAAAAGGTGGCGCTACTGAGCCCCTCACCACACCCATTTCTGAAACTTTGCACATGTCTACTGGCTAATAAATGTGACGTCTCTGTCGAGTTTCATGCAATTTCAAGTATGTTAAGAGTCTCAAAAGCATCAATAAAGAAAAGTAAAGTTTGAAGCGTTGCCACGGCAACAGTATCTAAGATATCAATAATCCTTTCACAGGTCTAAATCTGCCGTGTGTTTACATTATACACGTAAAGTTTGAAGCAAATCGGGTAAAAACAAGAGGGTGATTTCAAAGCATTTTGAAAGTGACACACTTCCTGCTGCCAGTTGGTGGCGCTATAACTTTGACTCACAATAGTCACATCCATGTGATCGGCCTCTTACAACGAACACACTGCTGAAGTTTCATCAAGATCTGTTAATTTATGCAGAAGTTATAACACACTTCCTGTCTCACTTTTCTCGCCATAAATTTGTTTCCTCGCCACGGCCAAACCGTTCGAGATATCAAAAATCCGCTGGCAATTTTTCATCCTCAATGTCTTGACTTCATGCTGACTGAGATTCGTGGCGATTAAATGATTTCTCTAGGAGGAGTATTTCAAATTCCATTGTATACGTTTTCCAAACAACCCTAAATAGCCGACTTCCTGTTGGGCTGAGGTAAAAAGTAAGAGCATGAAGTATATATGAAACGATGAGATCTATATGTGTACCGACTTTCATATTATTACATGCAAGTGTGTTTGATTTATGGACCAAGGTTTCGGACCCCGTTCCAGGGGGCGCTGCTGAGCCCCCCTGCCACGCCCGGGTACCATCTTCAGCCCAGCCCTGATGGCCGCAGGTTCTGACCCGTGTGCAAAGTTTCAAGAGTTTTAGAGCATGTTAAGGCCCCCAAAAGTGCCCGAATAGTCGATAAAATAATAATAATAATAATAATTAAAGCTGCAAGCAGCGATGACAGGCCCAAGCCGGTGGCACCGCAACCCTGGTGCCTTTAGTTACCGGGCTCATTTCCACTTGGTGGCTTTCGGAAAACAAAGGATGATGGACACAGCAACAACTCAAAAATATAGCTGCAAGCAGCAATGCGATTCCTCCTCAAAATGGCAAATCATTTAAAATTGATCAATAGAGGGTTGGGGTTAAACCCTCCCAATGAAAAAATCCAAAAAACATGTCTTTCTGTCTGAATCCTAAACTAAACATTTTCAGTGTACAGGAAAATCCATCATGCCGGACCTTATGGATCCTGTAGGGTTTTTTGTTTACAATGAGAAATGAGGTATGTTCACCAGGTTTCAGAAAAACTAAATAAATGGGGTGGAAATACAATCACTTTGAAAAATTGACATTTGGGCATGGCCTGTACCGCCCCCTAAGGGCGAATGTGAGCCATTCTTGGTTTGTAGGTTCCTGTTGGCCTGTAGTATTAATGTACCAAATTAGAAAGTATTTGACAAAAAAATGTGCAATTTGGGAATGTCCTTTAGCACCCCCTAAGGGCAAATGTGAGACATTCTTGGTTTGTGGATTTCTGTTGGCCTGTAGTGTCAATATACCAAATTAGAAAATTTTTGACCATAAAATGGGAATTTTGGGCATAGCCTGTAGCGCCCCCTAATGGCGAATATGGGCAATTCTTTGTTTGTGGGTTCCTGTTGGCCTGTAGTATCAATGTACCAAATTAGAACATTTTTGACCAGCAAATTGGAATTTAGGGCGTGGCCTGTAGCGCCCCATAAGGGCGAATGTGGGCCACTCTTGGTTTGTGAATTCCTGTTGGCCTGTAGTATCAATATACAACATTAGAACATTTTTGACCAGAAAATGGGAATTTTGGGCATGGCCTGTAGCGCCCCCTAAGGGCGAATGTGGGATATTCTTTACGCAGTACTTCAGAGTGATGTCATCTTGAAGTATATATATATATAGGTCTATTTCTAACCCACACCTATAATATCACTTCTGAAGGCATGGATTTAACCACTGGAGTGGTATGGATTACTTTTATGCTGCATTTATTTGATTTTTGCAGCTTCTGAGTTCTGATCACCATTCAAGTCATTGAAAGGTCCAACAGGGTTGAGATAATCTTCTAAAAAGCTTAATTTGTGTTCACTAGAAGAAAGAAAACAATACACATCTGGGATGCAATGAGGGTGAGTATACGATGAGAGAAATTTATTTTTGGGGTGAAAACCATTTGTAGGCCTACTTTTTATTTACTTGGAAAATTGTTACTGTCTCTTTAAGAGGATTTTAAACGCATTTCATTCAAGGCACAGTCTGTGCGGCTTGTTTTAGTGAGTTTAATCTTTTGAGAACTGTGAAGTCTCATTATTTTCGTGCTGTTACATCTGTATTCATTTCAGAGATTACTTGATTGAGATTGTGAAACTACATACAACCGACAAACCTCCATGAAGATGCGAGTAAAAATGAGATGCCTCGCGCTGTCAGACACAACGCTGATAATCATTCTCGGAAGTGTTGATACTAGATTTCGATTTGCGATTTCTTCATCAACTGTTTATGTTCACTTGGGACAAAACAGACAATATATCATGTAATTTGACATTTTGTAGTATGAAATTGTCCGTTCAAACGCAAGAAGAAGCGAATGCGATCTCTCATCGGGGCTCGTGCGTTAGACGCGACGCATCTCGCGGTTTCACACAAAACTGCTCACAAACATTTATTTGAGTTGTTTTGTCATTTTTTTCCAAAAATAACTAGCAATACTCCTACAAATAAATGCTTCGTAACTAAAACGTTTTGACTTTCTATAGAAAATATAGACAACACACGTTCTTACCTTGCAAAAATCGCCTCAGTATTTAATTTGAAGCAGTAAATCCAACACTGGAGTAAATCTCTCGTGATATCACCTTTCCATTGAAATGAAGGAAGACGGTGATGACGATACAGTTATTATTCTTGCCCAGTAACCCCTTAACCAATCACATGTGCCTTTAGCTTGTATTGTCATGAGTATCTGGGCAGACTTCAGAAATAAAATCGGTGATCGGACGACGATGACACTGAGACAGGAACCATGGGAATAATTGTTCCCAAATTTGAACGCTCTGGCTGTAAATGGTTAAAGGTTGTTAAAAATTGTATCCTCCACTCAGTTGATGTATATATTGAGTGGGGACACATTGTTTGCCTTTTTTCTGGGATTCGACTGCAAAAGAGCTCAAGCAACTGTTGAACTCAGTCCCTGCCCATTCTGGACTCAGACCTGTTGTAAATCATTGAACAATGAGGCTTGGATGCCATCTATTGGACATTTCTTGTAATTGCCACTCAGAGAATGAACAGACAGTGGATTAAACTTTAGTTTTTTAGGCTTTAGTTCTTTGTTGTATTCACCTGCTACGGCGTGTGTAACATTTTTCTGTCAACTCTGCATACAGTTGAAACTCGAAAAATTAGAATATCGTGCAAAAGTTAATGTAACCCATACTATGTTGAACACAAGAGGGCAGTATAGCCCTATGTATTACTTCACAAGCCCCCCTCCCTTCCTACTCCTCACACACAAAGTCTTAGAGAGTGACTTGCAAAATTCTGACATTTTCTCCACATTCAAACCAAAATATCTGACTTTCTGTTGGTCGGAGCTAATGACTGTAAATTAGAAAGTTGTCCGGCTTGAGGAGAACTATATCAATACCAATTTTTGTACCTGTAGATGAAACTAACCCCCCACTTTTTTGTCAAAAGGTGGCGCTACTGAGCCCCTCACCACACCCATTTCTGAAACTTTGCACATGTCTACTGGCTAATAAATGTGACGTCTCTGTCGAGTTTCATGCAATTTCAAGTATGTTAAGAGTCTCAAAAGCATCAATAAAGAAAAGTAAAGTTTGAAGCGTTGCCACGGCAACAGTATCTAAGATATCAATAATCCTTTCACAGGTCTAAATCTGCCGTGTGTTTACATTATACACGTAAAGTTTGAAGCAAATCGGGTAAAAACAAGAGGGTGATTTCAAAGCATTTTGAAAGTGACACACTTCCTGCTGCCAGTTGGTGGCGCTATAACTTTGACTCACAATAGTCACATCCATGTGATCGGCCTCTTACAACGAACACACTGCTGAAGTTTCATCAAGATCTGTTAATTTATGCAGAAGTTATAACACACTTCCTGTCTCACTTTTCTCGCCATAAATTTGTTTCCTCGCCACGGCCAAACCGTTCGAGATATCAAAAATCCGCTGGCAATTTTTCATCCTCAATGTCTTGACTTCATGCTGACTGAGATTCGTGGCGATTAAATGATTTCTCTAGGAGGAGTATTTCAAATTCCATTGTATACGTTTTCCAAACAACCCTAAATAGCCGACTTCCTGTTGGGCTGAGGTAAAAAGTAAGAGCATGAAGTATATATGAAACGATGAGATCTATATGTGTACCGACTTTCATATTATTACATGCAAGTGTGTTTGATTTATGGACCAAGGTTTTGGACCCCGTTCCAGGGGGCGCTGCTGAGCCCCCCTGCCACGCCCGGGTACCATCTTCAGCCCAGCCCTGATGGCCGCAGGTTCTGACCCGTGTGCAAAGTTTCAAGAGTTTTAGAGCATGTTAAGGCCCCCAAAAGTGCCCGAATAGTCGATAAAATAATAATAATAATAATAATTAAAGCTGCAAGCAGCGATGACGGGCCCAAGCCGGTGGCACCGCAACCCTGGTGCCTTTAGTTACCGGGCTCATTTCCACTTGGTGGCTTTCGGAAAACAAAGGATGATGGACACAGCAACAACTCAAAAATATAGCTGCAAGCAGCAATGCGATTCCTCCTCAAAATGGCAAATCATTTAAAATTGATCAATAGAGGGTTGGGGTTAAACCCTCCCAATGAAAAAATCCAAAAAACATGTCTTTCTGTCTGAATCCTAAACTAAACATTTTCAGTGTACAGGAAAATCCATCATGCCGGACCTTATGGATCCTGTAGGGTTTTTTGTTTACAATGAGAAATGAGGTATGTTCACCAGGTTTCAGAAAAACTAAATAAATGGGGTGGAAATACAATCACTTTGAAAAATTGACATTTGGGCATGGCCTGTACCGCCCCCTAAGGGCGAATGTGAGCCATTCTTGGTTTGTAGGTTCCTGTTGGCCTGTAGTATTAATGTACCAAATTAGAAAGTATTTGACAAAAAAATGTGCAATTTGGGAATGTCCTTTAGCACCCCCTAAGGGCAAATGTGAGACATTCTTGGTTTGTGGATTTCTGTTGGCCTGTAGTGTCAATATACCAAATTAGAAAATTTTTGACCATAAAATGGGAATTTTGGGCATAGCCTGTAGCGCCCCCTAATGGCGAATATGGGCAATTCTTTGTTTGTGGGTTCCTGTTGGCCTGTAGTATCAATGTACCAAATTAGAACATTTTTGACCAGCAAATGGGAATTTAGGGCGTGGCCTGTAGCGCCCCATAAGGGCGAATGTGGGCCACTCTTGGTTTGTGAATTCCTGTTGGCCTGTAGTATCAATATACAACATTAGAACATTTTTGACCAGAAAATGGGAATTTTGGGCATGGCCTGTAGCGCCCCCTAAGGGCGAATGTGGGATATTCTTTACGCAGTACTTCAGAGTGATGTCATCTTGAAGTATATATATATAGGTCTATTTCTAACCCACACCTATAATATCACTTCTGAAGGCATGGATTTAACCACTGGAGTGGTATGGATTACTTTTATGCTGCATTTATTTGATTTTTGCAGCTTCTGAGTTCTGATCACCATTCAAGTCATTGAAAGGTCCAACAGGGTTGAGATAATCTTCTAAAAAGCTTAATTTGTGTTCACTAGAAGAAAGAAAACAATACACATCTGGGATGCAATGAGGGTGAGTATACGATGAGAGAAATTTATTTTTGGGGTGAAAACCATTTGTAGGCCTACTTTTTATTTACTTGGAAAATTGTTACTGTCTCTTTAAGAGGATTTTAAACGCATTTCATTCAAGGCACAGTCTGTGCGGCTTGTTTTAGTGAGTTTAATCTTTTGAGAACTGTGAAGTCTCATTATTTTCGTGCTGTTACATCTGTATTCATTTCAGAGATTACTTGATTGAGATTGTGAAACTACATACAACCGACAAACCTCCATGAAGATGCGAGTAAAAATGAGATGCCTCGCGCTGTCAGACACAACGCTGATAATCATTCTCGGAAGTGTTGATACTAGATTTCGATTCGCGATTTCTTCATCAACTGTTTATGTTCACTTGGGACAAAACAGACAATATATCATGTAATTTGACATTTTGTAGTATGAAATTGTCCGTTCAAACGCAAGAAGAAGCGAATGCGATCTCTCATCGGGGCTCGTGCGTTAGACGCGACGCATCTCGCGGTTTCACACAAAACTGCTCACAAACATTTATTTGAGTTGTTTTGTCATTTTTTTCCAAAAATAACTAGCAATACTCCTACAAATAAATGCTTCGTAACTAAAACGTTTTGACTTTCTATAGAAAATATAGACAACACACGTTCTTACCTTGCAAAAATCGCCTCAGTATTTAATTTGAAGCAGTAAATCCAACACTGGAGTAAATCTCTCGTGATATCACCTTTCCATTGAAATGAAGGAAGACGGTGATGACGATACAGTTATTATTCTTGCCCAGTAACCCCTTAACCAATCACATGTGCCTTTAGCTTGTATTGTCATGAGTATCTGGGCAGACTTCAGAAATAAAATCGGTGATCGGACGACGATGACACTGAGACAGGAACCATGGGAATAATTGTTCCCAAATTTGAACGCTCTGGCTGTAAATGGTTAAAGGTTGTTAAAAATTGTATCCTCCACTCAGTTGATGTATATATTGAGTGGGGACACATTGTTTGCCTTTTTTCTGGGATTCGACTGCAAAAGAGCTCAAGCAACTGTTGAACTCAGTCCCTGCCCATTCTGGACTCAGACCTGTTGTAAATCATTGAACAATGAGGCTTGGATGCCATCTATTGGACATTTCTTGTAATTGCCACTCAGAGAATGAACAGACAGTGGATTAAACTTTAGTTTTTTAGGCTTTAGTTCTTTGTTGTATTCACCTGCTACGGCGTGTGTAACATTTTTCTGTCAACTCTGCATACAGGTGAAACTCGAAAAATTAGAATATCGTGCAAAAGTTAATGTAACCCATACTATGTTGAACACAAGAGGGCAGTATAGCCCTATGTATTACTTCACAAGCCCCCCTCCCTTCCTACTCCTCACACACAAAGTCTTAGAGAGTGACTTGCAAAATTCTGACATTTTCTCCACATTCAAACCAAAATATCTGACTTTCTGTTGGTCGGAGCTAATGACTGTAAATTAGAAAGTTGTCCGGCTTGAGGAGAACTATATCAATACCAATTTTTGTACCTGTAGATGAAACTAACCCCCCACTTTTTTGTCAAAAGGTGGCGCTACTGAGCCCCTCACCACACCCATTTCTGAAACTTTGCACATGTCTACTGGCTAATAAATGTGACGTCTCTGTCGAGTTTCATGCAATTTCAAGTATGTTAAGAGTCTCAAAAGCATCAATAAAGAAAAGTAAAGTTTGAAGTGTTGCCACGGCAACAGTATCTAAGATATCAATAATCCTTTCACAGGTCTAAATCTGCCGTGTGTTTACATTATACACGTAAAGTTTGAAGCAAATCGGGTAAAAACAAGAGGGTGATTTCAAAGCATTTTGAAAGTGACACACTTCCTGCTGCCAGTTGGTGGCGCTATAACTTTGACTCACAATAGTCACATCCATGTGATCGGCCTCTTACAACGAACACACTGCTGAAGTTTCATCAAGATCTGTTAATTTATGCAGAAGTTATAACACACTTCCTGTCTCACTTTTCTCGCCATAAATTTGTTTCCTCGCCACGGCCAAACCGTTCGAGATATCAAAAATCCGCTGGCAATTTTTCATCCTCAATGTCTTGACTTCATGCTGACTGAGATTCGTGGCGATTAAATGATTTCTCTAGGAGGAGTATTTCAAATTCCATTGTATACGTTTTCCAAACAACCCTAAATAGCCGACTTCCTGTTGGGCTGAGGTAAAAAGTAAGAGCATGAAGTATATATGAAACGATGAGATCTATATGTGTACCGACTTTCATATTATTACATGCAAGTGTGTTTGATTTATGGACCATGGTTTCGGACCCCGTTCCAGGGGGCGCTGCTGAAACCCCCTGCCACGCCCGGGTACCATCTTCAGCCCAGCCCTGATGGCCGCAGGTTCTGACCCGTGTGCAAAGTTTCAAGAGTTTTAGAGCATGTTAAGGCCCCCAAAAGTGCCCGAATAGTCGATAAAATAATAATAATAATAATAATAATAATAATAATAATAATAATAATAATCCTAAGGAAAACAATAGGGCCTTCGCCTTTTCAGGCTTGGGCCCTAATAATAATAATAATAATAATAATTAAAGCTGCAAGCAGCGATGACGGGCCCAAGCCGGTGGCACCGCAACCCTGGTGCCTTTAGTTACCGGGCTCATTTCCACTTGGTGGCTTTCGGAAAACAAAGGATGATGGACACAGCAACAACTCAAAAATATAGCTGCAAGCAGCAATGCGATTCCTCCTCAAAATGGCAAATCATTTAAAATTGATCAATAGAGGGTTGGGGTTAAACCCTCCCAATGAAAAAATCCAAAAAACATGTCTTTCTGTCTGAATCCTAAACTAAACATTTTCAGTGTACAGGAAAATCCATCATGCCGGACCTTATGGATCCTATAGGGTTTTTTGTTTACAATGAGAAATGAGGTATGTTCACCAGGTTTCAGAAAACTAAATAAATGGGGTGGAAATACAATCACTTTAAAAAAAATGACATTTGGGCATGGCATGTAGCGCCCCCTAAGGGCGAATGTGAGCCATTCTTGGTTTGTAGGTTCCTGTTGGCCTGTAGTATTAATGTACCAAATTAGAAAGTATTTGACAAAAAAATGTGCAATTTGGGAATGGCCTTTAGCGCCCCCTAAGGGCGAATGTGAGACATTCTTTGTTTGTGGGTTCCTGTTGGCCTGTAGTATCAATGTACCAAATTAGAACATTTTTGACCAGCAAATGGGAATTTAGGGCGTGGCCTGTAGCGCCCCATAATGGCGAATGTGGGCCACTCTTGGTTTGTGAATTCCTGTTGGCCTGTAGTATCAATATACAACATTAGAACATTTTTGACCAGAAAATGGGAATTTTGGGCATGGCCTGTAGCGCCCCCTAAGGGCGAATGTGGGATATTCTTTACGCAGTACTTCAGAGTGATGTCATCTTTAAGTATATATATATAGGTCTATTTCTAACCCACACCTATAATATCACTTCTGAAGGCATGGATTTAACCACTGGAGTGGTATGGATTACTTTTATGCTGCATTTATTTGATTTTTGTAGCTTCTGAGTTCTGATCACCATTCAAGTCATTGAAAGGTCCAACAGGGTTGAGATAATCTTCTAAAAAGCTTAATTTGTGTTCACTAGAAGAAAGAAAACAATACACATCTGGGATGCAATGAGGGTGAGTATACGATGAGAGAAATTTATTTTTGGGGTGAAAACCATTTGTAGGCCTACTTTTTATTTACTTGGAAAATTGTTACTGTCTCTTTAAGAGGATTTTAAACGCATTTCATTCAAGGCACACTCTGTGCGGCTTGTTTTAGTGAGTTTAATCTTTTGAGAACTGTGAAGTCTCATTATTTTCGTGCTGTTACATCTGTATTCATTTCAGAGATTACTTGATTGAGATTGTGAAACTACATACAACCGACAAACCTCCATGAAGATGCGAGTAAAAATGAGATGCGCTGTCAGGCACAACGCTGATAATCATTCTCGGAAGTGTTGATACTAGATTTCGATTCGCGATTTCTTCATCAACTGTTTATGTTCACTTGGGACAAAACAGACAATATATCATGTAATTTGACATTTTGTAGTATGAAATTGTCCGTTCAAACGCAAGAAGAAGCGAATGCGATCTCTCATCGGGGCTCGTGCGTTAGACGCGACGCATCTCGCGGTTTCACACAAAACTGCTCACAAACATTTATTTGAGTTATTTTGTCATTTTTTTCCAGAAATAACTAGCAATACTCCTACAAATAAATGCTTCGTAACTAAAACGTTTTGACTTTCTATAGAAAATATAGACAACACACGTTCTTACCTTGCAAAAATCGCCTCAGTATTTAATTTGAAGCAGTAAATCCAACACTGGAGTAAATCTCTCGTGATATCACCTTTCCATTGAAATGAAGGAAGACGGTGATGACGATACAGTTATTATTCTTGCCCAGTAACCCCTTAACCAATCACATGTGCCTTTAGCTTGTATTGTCATGAGTATCTGGGCAGACTTCAGAAATAAAATCGGTGATCGGACGACGATGACACTGAGACAGGAACCATGGGAATAATTGTTCCCAAATTTGAACGCTCTGGCTGTAAATGGTTAAAGGTTGTTAAAAATTGTATCCTCCACTCAGTTGATGTATATATTGAGTGGGGACACATTGTTTGCCTTTTTTCTGGGATTCGACTGCAAAAGAGCTCAAGCAACTGTTGAACTCAGTCCCTGCCCATTCTGGACTCAGACCTGTTGTAAATCATTGAACAATGAGGCTTGGATGCCATCTATTGGACATTTCTTGTAATTGCCACTCAGAGAATGAACAGACAGTGGATTAAACTTTAGTTTTTTAGGCTTTAGTTCTTTGTTGTATTCACCTGCTACGGCGTGTGTAACATTTTTCTGTCAACTCTGCATACAGGTGAAACTCGAAAAATTAGAATATCGTGCAAAAGTTAATGTAACCCATACTATGTTGAACACAAGAGGGCAGTATAGCCCTATGTATTACTTCACAAGCCCCCCTCCCTTCCTACTCCTCACACACAAAGTCTTAGAGAGTGACTTGCAAAATTCTGACATTTTCTCCACATTCAAACCAAAATATCTGACTTTCTGTTGGTCGGAGCTAATGACTGTAAATTAGAAAGTTGTCCGGCTTGAGGAGAACTATATCAATACCAATTTTTGTACCTGTAGATGAAACTAACCCCCCACTTTTTTGTCAAAAGGTGGCGCTACTGAGCCCCTCACCACACCCATTTCTGAAACTTTGCACATGTCTACTGGCTAAT
Organism: Moxostoma hubbsi; assembly: GCA_032164185.1. Classification (NCBI taxonomy): domain Eukaryota; kingdom Metazoa; phylum Chordata; class Actinopteri; order Cypriniformes; family Catostomidae; genus Moxostoma; species Moxostoma hubbsi. The sequence continues at coordinate 9,460,563 of JAVLUX010000001.1, forward strand.
AAATGTGACGTCTCTGTCGAGTTTCATGCAATTTCAAGTATGTTAAGAGTCTCAAAAGCATCAATAAAGAAAAGTAAAGTTTGAAGTGTTGCCACGGCAACAGTATCTAAGATATCAATAATCCTTTCACAGGTCTAAATCTGCCGTGTGTTTACATTATACACGTAAAGTTTGAAGCAAATCGGGTAAAAACAAGAGGGTGATTTCAAAGCATTTTGAAAGTGACACACTTCCTGCTGCCAGTTGGTGGCGCTATAACTTTGACTCACAATAGTCACATCCATGTGATCGGCCTCTTACAACGAACACACTGCTGAAGTTTCATCAAGATCTGTTAATTTATGCAGAAGTTATAACACACTTCCTGTCTCACTTTTCTCGCCATAAATTTGTTTCCTCGCCACGGCCAAACCGTTCGAGATATCAAAAATCCGCTGGCAATTTTTCATCCTCAATGTCTTGACTTCATGCTGACTGAGATTCGTGGCGATTAAATGATTTCTCTAGGAGGAGTATTTCAAATTCCATTGTATACGTTTTCCAAACAACCCTAAATAGCCGACTTCCTGTTGGGCTGAGGTAAAAAGTAAGAGCATGAAGTATATATGAAACGATGAGATCTATATGTGTACCGACTTTCATATTATTACATGCAAGTGTGTTTGATTTATGGACCAAGGTTTCGGACCCCGTTCCAGGGGGCGCTGCTGAGCCCCCCTGCCACGCCCGGGTACCATCTTCAGCCCAGCCCTGATGGCCGCAGGTTCTGACCCGTGTGCAAAGTTTCAAGAGTTTTAGAGCATGTTAAGGCCCCCAAAAGTGCCCGAATAGTCGATAAAATAATAATAATAATAATAATAATAATTAAAGCTGCAAGCAGCGATGACGGGCCCAAGCCGGTGGCACCGCAACCCTGGTGCCTTTAGTTACCGGGCTCATTTCCACTTGGTGGCTTTCGGAAAACAAAGGATGATGGACACAGCAACAACTCAAAAATATAGCTGCAAGCAGCAATGCGATTCCTCCTCAAAATGGCAAATCATTTAAAATTGATCAATAGAGGGTTGGGGTTAAACCCTCCCAATGAAAAAATCCAAAAAACATGTCTTTCTGTCTGAATCCTAAACTAAACATTTTCAGTGTACAGGAAAATCCATCATGCCGGACCTTATGGATCCTGTAGGGTTTTTTGTTTACAATGAGAAATGAGGTATGTTCACCAGGTTTCAGAAAAACTAAATAAATGGGGTGGAAATACAATCACTTTGAAAAATTGACATTTGGGCATGGCCTGTACCGCCCCCTAAGGGCGAATGTGAGCCATTCTTGGTTTGTAGGTTCCTGTTGGCCTGTAGTATTAATGTACCAAATTAGAAAGTATTTGACAAAAAAATGTGCAATTTGGGAATGTCCTTTAGCACCCCCTAAGGGCAAATGTGAGACATTCTTGGTTTGTGGATTTCTGTTGGCCTGTAGTGTCAATATACCAAATTAGAAAATTTTTGACCATAAAATGGGAATTTTGGGCATAGCCTGTAGCGCCCCCTAATGGCGAATATGGGCAATTCTTTGTTTGTGGGTTCCTGTTGGCCTGTAGTATCAATGTACCAAATTAGAACATTTTTGACCAGCAAATGGGAATTTAGGGCGTGGCCTGTAGCGCCCCATAAGGGCGAATGTGGGCCACTCTTGGTTTGTGAATTCCTGTTGGCCTGTAGTATCAATATACAACATTAGAACATTTTTGACCAGAAAATGGGAATTTTGGGCATGGCCTGTAGCACCCCCTAAGGGCGAATGTGGGATATTCTTTACGCAGTACTTCAGAGTGATGTCATCTTGAAGTATATATATATAGGTCTATTTCTAACCCACACCTATAATATCACTTCTGAAGGCATGGATTTAACCACTGGAGTGGTATGGATTACTTTTATGCTGCATTTATTTGATTTTTGCAGCTTCTGAGTTCTGATCACCATTCAAGTCATTGAAAGGTCCAACAGGGTTGAGATAATCTTCTAAAAAGCTTAATTTGTGTTCACTAGAAGAAAGAAAACAATACACATCTGGGATGCAATGAGGGTGAGTATACGATGAGAGAAATTTATTTTTGGGGTGAAAACCATTTGTAGGCCTACTTTTTATTTACTTGGAAAATTGTTACTGTCTCTTTAAGAGGATTTTAAACGCATTTCATTCAAGGCACAGTCTGTGCGGCTTGTTTTAGTGAGTTTAATCTTTTGAGAACTGTGAAGTCTCATTATTTTCGTGCTGTTACATCTGTATTCATTTCAGAGATTACTTGATTGAGATTGTGAAACTACATACAACCGACAAACCTCCATGAAGATGCGAGTAAAAATGAGATGCCTCGCGCTGTCAGACACAACGCTGATAATCATTCTCGGAAGTGTTGATACTAGATTTCGATTCGCGATTTCTTCATCAACTGTTTATGTTCACTTGGGACAAAACAGACAATATATCATGTAATTTGACATTTTGTAGTATGAAATTGTCCGTTCAAACGCAAGAAGAAGCGAATGCGATCTCTCATCGGGGCTCGTGCGTTAGACGCGACGCATCTCGCGGTTTCACACAAAACTGCTCACAAACATTTATTTGAGTTGTTTTGTCATTTTTTTCCAGAAATAACTAGCAATACTCCTACAAATAAATGCTTCGTCACTAAAACGTTTTGACTTTCTATAGAAAATATAGACAACACACGTTCTTACCTTGCAAAAATCGCCTCAGTATTTAATTTGAAGCAGTAAATCCAACACTGGAGTAAATCTCTCGTGATATCACCTTTCCATTGAAATGAAGGAAGACGGTGATGACGATACAGTTATTATTCTTGCCCAGTAACCCCTTAACCAATCACATGTGCCTTTAGCTTGTATTGTCATGAGTATCTGGGCAGACTTCAGAAATAAAATCGGTGATCGGACGACGATGACACTGAGACAGGAACCATGGGAATAATTGTTCCCAAATTTGAACGCTCTGGCTGTAAATGGTTAAAGGTTGTTAAAAATTGTATCCTCCACTCAGTTGATGTATATATTGAGTGGGGACACATTGTTTGCCTTTTTTCTGGGATTCGACTGCAAAAGAGCTCAAGCAACTGTTGAACTCAGTCCCTGCCCATTCTGGACTCAGACCTGTTGTAAATCATTGAACAATGAGGCTTGGATGCCATCTATTGGACATTTCTTGTAATTGCCACTCAGAGAATGAACAGACAGTGGATTAAACTTTAGTTTTTTAGGCTTTAGTTCTTTGTTGTATTCACCTGCTACGGCGTGTGTAACATTTTTCTGTCAACTCTGCATACAGGTGAAACTCGAAAAATTAGAATATCGTGCAAAAGTTAATGTAACCCATACTATGTTGAACACAAGAGGGCAGTGTAGCCCTATGTATTACTTCACAAGACCCCCTCCCTTCCTACTCCTCACACACAAAGTCTTAGAGAGTGACTTGCAAAATTCTGACATTTTCTCCACATTCAAACCAAAATATCTGACTTTCTGTTGGTCGGAGCTAATGACTGTAAATTAGAAAGTTGTCCGGCTTGAGGAGAACTATATCAATACCAATTTTTGTACCTGTAGATGAAACTAACCCCCCACTTTTTTGTCAAAAGGTGGCGCTACTGAGCCCCTCACCACACCCATTTCTGAAACTTTGCACATGTCTACTGGCTAATAAATGTGACGTCTCTGTCGAGTTTCATGCAATTTCAAGTATGTTAAGAGTCTCAAAAGCATCAATAAAAAAAAGTAAAGTTTGAAGTGTTGCCACGGCAACAGTATCTAAGATATCAATAATCCTTTCACAGGTCTAAATCTGCTGTGTGTTTACATTATACACGTAAAGTTTGAAGCAAATCGGGTAAAAACAAGAGGGTGATTTCAAAGCATTTTGAAAGTGACACACTTCCTGCTGCCAGTTGGTGGCGCTATAACTTTGACTCACAATAGTCACATCCATGTGATCGGCCTCTTACAACGAACACACTGCTGAAGTTTCATCAAGATCTGTTAATTTATGCAGAAGTTATAACACACTTCCTGTCTCACTTTTCTCGCCATAAATTTGTTTCCTCGCCACGGCCAAACCGTTCGAGATATCAAAAATCCGCTGGCAATTTTTCATCCTCAATGTCTTGACTTCATGCTGACTGAGATTCATGGCGATTAAATGATTTCTCTAGGAGGAGTATTTCAAATTCCATTGTATACGTTTTCCAAACAACCCTAAATAGCCGACTTCCTGTTGGGCTGAGGTAAAAAGTAAGAGCATGAAGTATATATGAAACGATGAGATCTATATGTGTACCGACTTTCATATTATTACATGCAAGTGTGTTTGATTTATGGACCATGGTTTCGGACCCCGTTCCAGGGGGCGCTGCTGAAACCCCCTGCCACGCCCGGGTACCATCTTCAGCCCAGCCCTGATGGCCGCAGGTTCTGACCCGTGTGCAAAGTTTCAAGAGTTTTAGAGCATGTTAAGGCCCCCAAAAGTGCCCGAATAGTCGATAAAATAATAATAATAATAATAATAATAATAATAATAATCCTTAGGAAAACAATAGGGCCTTCGCCTTTTCAGGCTTGGGCCCTAATAATAATAATAATAATAATAATCCTAAGGAAAACAATAGGGCCTTCGCCTTTTCAGGCTTGGGCCCTAATAATAATAATCCTAAGGAAAACAATAGGGCCTTCGCCTTTTCAGGCTTGGGCCCTAATAATAATAATAATAATAATAATAATAATAATAATAATAATTAAAGCTGCAAGCAGCGATGACGGGCCCAAGCCGGTGGCACCGCAACCCTGGTGCCTTTAGTTACCGGGCTCATTTCCACTTGGTGGCTTTCGGAAAACAAAGGATGATGGACACAGCAACAACTCAAAAATATAGCTGCAAGCAGCAATGCGATTCCTCCTCAAAATGGCAAATCATTTAAAATTGATCAATAGAGGGTTGGGGTTAAACCCTCCCAATGAAAAAATCCAAAAAACATGTCTTTCTGTCTGAATCCTAAACTAAACATTTTCAGTGTACAGGAAAATCCATCATGCCGGACCTTATGGATCCTGTAGGGTTTTTTGTTTACAATGAGAAATGAGGTATGTTCACCAGGTTTCAGAAAAACTAAATAAATGGGGTGGAAATACAATCACTTTGAAAAATTGACATTTGGGCATGGCCTGTACCGCCCCCTAAGGGCGAATGTGAGCCATTCTTGGTTTGTAGGTTCCTGTTGGCCTGTAGTATTAATGTACCAAATTAGAAAGTATTTGACAAAAAAATGTGCAATTTGGGAATGTCCTTTAGCACCCCCTAAGGGCAAATGTGAGACATTCTTGGTTTGTGGATTTCTGTTGGCCTGTAGTGTCAATATACCAAATTAGAAAATTTTTGACCATAAAATGGGAATTTTGGGCATAGCCTGTAGCGCCCCCTAATGGCGAATATGGGCAATTCTTTGTTTGTGGGTTCCTGTTGGCCTGTAGTATCAATGTACCAAATTAGAACATTTTTGACCAGCAAATGGGAATTTAGGGCGTGGCCTGTAGCGCCCCATAAGGGCGAATGTGGGCCACTCTTGGTTTGTGAATTCCTGTTGGCCTGTAGTATCAATATACAACATTAGAACATTTTTGACCAGAAAATGGGAATTTTGGGCATGGCCTGTAGCGCCCCCTAAGGGCGAATGTGGGATATTCTTTACGCAGTACTTCAGAGTGATGTCATCTTGAAGTATATATATATATAGGTCTATTTCTAACCCACACCTATAATATCACTTCTGAAGGCATGGATTTAACCACTGGAGTGGTATGGATTACTTTTATGCTGCATTTATTTGATTTTTGCAGCTTCTGAGTTCTGATCACCATTCAAGTCATTGAAAGGTCCAACAGGGTTGAGATAATCTTCTAAAAAGCTTAATTTGTGTTCACTAGAAGAAAGAAAACAATACACATCTGGGATGCAATGAGGGTGAGTATACGATGAGAGAAATTTATTTTTGGGGTGAAAACCATTTGTAGGCCTACTTTTTATTTACTTGGAAAATTGTTACTGTCTCTTTAAGAGGATTTTAAACGCATTTCATTCAAGGCACAGTCTGTGCGGCTTGTTTTAGTGAGTTTAATCTTTTGAGAACTGTGAAGTCTCATTATTTTCGTGCTGTTACATCTGTATTCATTTCAGAGATTACTTGATTGAGATTGTGAAACTACATACAACCGACAAACCTCCATGAAGATGCGAGTAAAAATGAGATGCCTCGCGCTGTCAGACACAACGCTGATAATCATTCTCGGAAGTGTTGATACTAGATTTCGATTCGCGATTTCTTCATCAACTGTTTATGTTCACTTGGGACAAAACAGACAATATATCATGTAATTTGACATTTTGTAGTATGAAATTGTCCGTTCAAACGCAAGAAGAAGCGAATGCGATCTCTCATCGGGGCTCGTGCGTTAGACGCGACGCATCTCGCGGTTTCACACAAAACTGCTCACAAACATTTATTTGAGTTGTTTTGTCATTTTTTTCCAGAAATAACTAGCAATACTCCTACAAATAAATGCTTCGTCACTAAAACGTTTTGACTTTCTATAGAAAATATAGACAACACACGTTCTTACCTTGCAAAAATCGCCTCAGTATTTAATTTGAAGCAGTAAATCCAACACTGGAGTAAATCTCTCGTGATATCACCTTTCCATTGAAATGAAGGAAGACGGTGATGACGATACAGTTATTATTCTTGCCCAGTAACCCCTTAACCAATCACATGTGCCTTTAGCTTGTATTGTCATGAGTATCTGGGCAGACTTCAGAAATAAAATCGGTGATCGGACGACGATGACACTGAGACAGGAACCATGGGAATAATTGTTCCCAAATTTGAACGCTCTGGCTGTAAATGGTTAAAGGTTGTTAAAAATTGTATCCGCCACTCAGTTGATGTATATATTGAGTGGGGACACATTGTTTGCCTTTTTTCTGGGATTCGACTGCAAAAGAGCTCAAGCAACTGTTGAACTCAGTCCCTGCCCATTCTGGACTCAGACCTGTTGTAAATCATTGAACAATGAGGCTTGGATGCCATCTATTGGACATTTCTTGTAATTGCCACTCAGAGAATGAACAGACAGTGGATTAAGCTTTAGTTTTTTAGGCTTTAGTTCTTTGTTGTATTCACCTGAAACGGCGTGTGTAACATTTTTCTGTCAACTCTGCATACAGGTGAAACTCGAAAAATTAGAATATCGTGCAAAAGTTAATGTAACCCATACTATGTTGAACACAAGAGGGCAGTATAGCCCTATGTATTACATCACAAGACCCCCTCCCTTCCTACTCCTCACACACAGAGTCTGAGAGAGTGACTTGCAAAATTCTGACATTTTCTCCACATTCAAACCAAAATATCTGACTTTCTGTTGGTCGGAGCTCATGACTGTAAATTAGAAAGTTGTCCGGCTTGAGGAGAACTATATCAATACCAATTTTTGTACCTGTAGATGAAACTAACCCCCCACTTTTTTGTCAAAAGGTGGCGCTACTGAGCCCCTCACCACACCCATTTCTGAAACTTTGCACATGTCTACTGGCTAATAAATGTGACGTGTCTGTCGAGTTTCATGCAATTTCAAGTATGTTAAGAGTCTCAAAAGCATCAATAAAGAAAAGTAAAGTTTGAAGCGTTGCCACGGCAACAGTATCTAAGATATCAATAAACCTTTCACAGGTCTAAATCTGCCGTGTGTTTACATTATACACGTAAAGTTTGAAGCAAATCGGGTATAAACAAGAGGGTGATTTCAAAGCATTTTGAAAGTGACACACTTCCTGCTGCCAGTTGGTGGCGCTATAACTTTGACTCACAATAGTCACATCCATGTGATCGGCCTCTTACAACGAACACACTGCTGAAGTTTCATCAAGATCTGTTAATTTATGCAGACGTTATAACACACTTCCTGTCTCACTTTTCTCGCCATAAATTTGTTTCCTCGCCACGGCCAAACCGTTCGAGATATCAAAAATCCGCTGGCAATTTTTCATCCTCAATGTCTTGACTTCATGCTGACTGAGATTCGTGGCGATTAAATGATTTCTCTAGGAGGAGTATTTCAAATTCCATTGTATACGTTTTCCAAACAACCCTAAATAGCCGACTTCCTGTTGGGCTGAGGTAAAAAGTAAGAGCATGAAGTATATATGAAACGATGAGATCTATATGTGTACCGACTTTCATATTATTACATGCAAGTGTGTTTGATTTATGGACCAAGGTTTCGGACCCCGTTCCAGGGGGCGCTGTTAAGCCCCCCTGCCACGCCCGGGTACCATCTTCAGCCCAGCCCTGATGGCCGCGGGTTCTGACCCGTGTGCAAAGTTTCAAGAGTTTTAGAGCACGTTAAGGCCCCCAAAAGTGCCCGAATAGTCGATAAAATAATAATAATAATAATAATTAAAGCTGCAAGCAGCGATGACGGGCCCAAGCCGGTGGCACCGCAACCCTGGTGCCTTTAGTTACCGGGCTCATTTCCACTTGGTGGCTTTCGGAAAACAAAGGATGATGGACACAGCAACAACTCAAAAATATAGCTGCAAGCAGCAATGCGATTCCTCCTCAAAATGGCAAATCATTTAAAATTGATCAATAGAGGGTTGGGGTTAAACCCTCCCAATGAAAAAATCCAAAAAACATGTCTTTCTGTCTGAATCCTAAACTAAACATTTTCAGTGTACAGGAAAATCCATCATGCCGGACCTTATGGATCCTGTAGGGTTTTTTGTTTACAATGAGAAATGAGGTATGTTCACCAGGTTTCAGAAAAACTAAATAAATGGGGTGGAAATACAATCACTTTGAAAAATTGACATTTGGGCATGGCCTGTACCGCCCCCTAAGGGCGAATGTGAGCCATTCTTGGTTTGTAGGTTCCTGTTGGCCTGTAGTATTAATGTACCAAATTAGAAAGTATTTGACAAAAAAATGTGCAATTTGGGAATGTCCTTTAGCACCCCCTAAGGGCAAATGTGAGACATTCTTGGTTTGTGGATTTCTGTTGGCCTGTAGTGTCAATATACCAAATTAGAAAATTTTTGACCATAAAATGGGAATTTTGGGAATGGCCTGTAGCGCCCCCTAATGGCGAATATGGGCAATTCTTTGTTTGTGGGTTCCTGTTGGCCTGTAGTATCAATGTACCAAATTAGAACATTTTTGACCAGCAAATGGGAATTTAGGGCGTGGCCTGTAGCGCCCCATATGGGCGAATGTGGGCCACTCTTGGTTTGTGAATTCCTGTTGGCCTGTAGTATCAATATACAACATTAGAACATTTTTGACCAGAAAATGGGAATTTTGGGCATGGCCTGTAGCGCCCCCTAAGGGCGAATGTGGGATATTCTTTACGCAGTACTTCAGAGTGATGTCATCTTGAAGTATATATATATAGGTCTATTTCTAACCCACACCTATAATATCACTTCTGAAGGCATGGATTTAACCACTGGAGTGGTATGGATTACTTTTATGCTGCATTTATTTGATTTTTGCAGCTTCTGAGTTCTGATCACCATTCAAGTCATTGAAAGGTCCAACAGGGTTGAGATAATCTTCTAAAAAGCTTAATTTGTGTTCACTAGAAGAAAGAAAACAATACACATCTGGGATGCAATGAGGGTGAGTATACGATGAGAGAAATTTATTTTTGGGGTGAAAACCATTTGTAGGCCTACTTTTTATTTACTTGGAAAATTGTTACTGTCTCTTTAAGAGGATTTTAAACGCATTTCATTCAAGGCACAGTCTGTGCGGCTTGTTTTAGTGAGTTTAATCTTTTGAGAACTGTGAAGTCTCATTATTTTCGTGCTGTTACATCTGTATTCATTTCAGAGATTACTTGATTGAGATTGTGAAACTACATACAACCGACAAACCTCCATGAAGATGCGAGTAAAAATGAGATGCCTCGCGCTGTCAGACACAACGCTGATAATCATTCTCGGAAGTGTTGATACTAGATTTCGATTCGCGATTTCTTCATCAACTGTTTATGTTCACTTGGGACAAAACAGACAATATATCATGTAATTTGACATTTTGTAGTATGAAATTGTCCGTTCAAACGCAAGAAGAAGCGAATGCGATCTCTCATCGGGGCTCGTGCGTTAGACGCGACGCATCTCGCGGTTTCACACAAAACTGCTCACAAACATTTATTTGAGTTGTTTCGTCATTTTTTTTTCCAGAAATAACTAGCAATACTCCTACAAATAAATGCTTCATAACTAAAACGTTTTGACTTTCTATAGAAAATATAGACAACACGTTCTTACCTTGCAAAAATCGCCTCAGTATTTAATTTGAAGCAGTAAATCCAACACTGGAGTAAATCTCTCGTGATATCACCTTCCCATTCAAATGAAGGAAGACGGTGATGACGATACAGTTCTTATTCTTGCCCAGTAACCCCTTAACCAATCACATGTGCCTTTAGCTTGTATTGTCATGAGTATCTGGGCAGATTTCAGAAATAAAATCGGTGATCGGACGACGATGACACTGAGACAGGAACCATGGGAATAATTGTTCCCAAATTTGAACGCTCTGGCTGTAAATGGTTAAAGGTTGTTAAAAATTGTATCCGCCACTCAGTTGATGTATATATTGAGTGGGGACACATTGTTTGCCTTTTTTCTGGGATTCGACTGCAAAAGAGCTCAAGCAACTGTTGAACTCAGTCCCTGCCCATTCTGGACTCAGACCTGTTGTAAATCATTGAACAATGAGGCTTGGATGCTATCTATTGGACATTTCTTGTAATTGCCACTCAGATAATGAACAGACAGTGGATTAAACTTTAGTTTTTTAGGCTTTAGTTCTTGTATTCACCTGCTACGGCGTGTTTAACATTTTTCTGTCAACTCTGCATACAGGTGAAACTCGAAAAATTAGAATATCGTGCAAAAGTTAATGTAACCCATACTATGTTGAACACAAGAGGGCAGTATAGCCCTATGTATTACTTCACAAGACCCCCTCCCTTCCTACTCCTCACACACAAAGTCTTAGAGAGTGACTTGCAAAATTCTGACATTTTCTCCACATTCAAACCAAAATATCTGACTTTCTGTTGGTCGGAGCTAATGACTGTAAATTAGAAAGTTGTCCGGCTTGAGGAGAACTATATCAATACCAATTTTTGTACCTGTAGATGAAACTAACCCCCCACTTTTTTGTCAAAAGATGGCGCTACTGAGCCCCTCACCACACCCACTTCTGAAACTTTGCACATGTCTACTGGCTAATAAATGTGACGTCTCTGTCGAGTTTCATGCAATTTCAAGTATGTTAAGAGTCTCAAAAGCATCAATAAAGAAAAGTAAAGTTTGAAGCGTTGCCACGGCAACAGTATCTAAGATATCAATAATCCTTTCACAGGTCTAAATCTGCCGTGTGTTTACATTATACATGTAAAGTTTGAAGCAAATCGGGTAAAAACAAGAGGGTGATTTCAAAGCATTTTGAAAGTGACACACTTCCTGCTGCCAGTTGGTGGCGCTATAACTTTGACTCACAATAGTCACATCCATGTGATCGGCCTCTTACAACGAACACACTGCTGAAGTTTCATCAAGATCTGTTAATTTATGCAGAAGTTATAACACACTTCCTGTCTCACTTTTCTCGCCATAAATTTGTTTCCTCGCCACGGCCAAACCGTTCGAGATATCAAAAATCCGCTGGCAATTTTTCATCCTCAATGTCTTGACTTCATGCTGACTGAGATTCGTGGCGATTAAATGATTTCTCTAGGAGGAGTATTTCAAATTCCATTGTATACGTTTTCCAAACAACCCTAAATAGCCGACTTCCTGTTGGGCTGAGGTAAAAAGTAAGAGCATGAAGTATATATGAAACGATGAGATCTATATGTGTACCGACTTTCATATTATTACATGCAAGTGTGTTTGATTTATGGACCAAGGTTTCGGACCCTGTTCCAGGGGGCGCTGCTGAGCCCCCCTGCCACGCCCGGGTACCATCTTCAGCCCAGCTCTGATGGCCGCGGGTTCTGACCCGTGTGCAAAGTTTCAAGAGTTTTAGAGCACGTTAAGGCCCCCAAAAGTGCCCGAATAGTCGATAAAATAATAATAATAATAATAATAATAATAATAATAATAATAATAAGAATAATAATAATAATAATAATAATAATAATCCTAAGGAAAACAATAGGGCCTTCGCCTTTTCAAGGCTTGGGCCCTAATAATAATAATAATAATAATAATAATAATCCTAAGGAAAACAATAGGGCCTTCGCCTTTTCAGGCTTGGGCCCTAATAATAATAATAATAATAATAATTAAAGCTGCAAGCAGCGATGACGGGCCCAAGCCGGTGGCACCGCAACCCTGGTGCCTTTAGTTACCGGGCTCATTTCCACTTGGTGGCTTTCGGAAATCAAAGGATGATGGACACAGCAACAACTCAAAAATATAGCTGCAAGCAGCAATGCGATTCCTCCTCAAAATGGCAAATCATTTAAAATTGATCAATAGAGGGTTGGGGTTAAACCCTCCCAATGAAAAAATCCAAAAAACATGTCTTTCTGTCTGAATCCTAAACTAAACATTTTCAGTGTACAGGAAAATCCATCATGCCGGACCTTATGGATCCTGTAGGGTTTTTTGTTTACAATGAGAAATGAGGTATGTTCACCAGGTTTCAGAAAAACTAAATAAATGGGGTGGAAATACAATCACTTTGAAAAATTGACATTTGGGCATGGCCTGTACCGCCCCCTAAGGGCGAATGTGAGCCATTCTTGGTTTGTAGGTTCCTGTTGGCCTGTAGTATTAATGTACCAAATTAGAAAGTATTTGACAAAAAAATGTGCAATTTGGGAATGTCCTTTAGCACCCCCTAAGGGCAAATGTGAGACATTCTTGGTTTGTGGATTTCTGTTGGCCTGTAGTGTCAATATACCAAATTAGAAAATTTTTGACCATAAAATGGGAATTTTGGGAATAGCCTGTAGCGCCCCCTAATGGCGAATATGGGCAATTCTTTGTTTGTGGGTTCCTGTTGGCCTGTAGTATCAATGTACCAAATTAGAACATTTTTGACCAGCAAATGGGAATTTAGGGCGTGGCCTGTAGCGCCCCATATGGGCGAATGTGGGCCACTCTTGGTTTGTGAATTCCTGTTGGCATGTAGTATCAATATACAACATTAGAACATTTTTGACCAGAAAATGGGAATTTTGGGCATGGCCTGTAGCGCCCCCTAAGGGCGAATGTGGGATATTCTTTACGCAGTACTTCAGAGTGATGTCATCTTGAAGTATATATATATAGGTCTATTTCTAACCCACACCTATAATATCACTTCTGAAGGCATGGATTTAACCACTGGAGTGGTATGGATTACTTTTATGCTGCATTTATTTGATTTTTGCAGCTTCTGAGTTCTGATCACCATTCAAGTCATTGAAAGGTCCAACAGGGTTGAGATAATCTTCTAAAAAGCTTAATTTGTGTTCACTAGAAGAAAGAAAACAATACACATCTGGGATGCAATGAGGGTGAGTATACGATGAGAGAAATTTATTTTTGGGGTGAAAACCATTTGTAGGCCTACTTTTTATTTACTTGGAAAATTGTTACTGTCTCTTTAAGAGGATTTTAAACGCATTTCATTCAAGGCACAGTCTGTGCGGCTTGTTTTAGTGAGTTTAATCTTTTGAGAACTGTGAAGTCTCATTATTTTCGTGCTGTTACATCTGTATTCATTTCAGAGATTACTTGATTGAGATTGTGAAACTACATACAACCGACAAACCTCCATGAAGATGCGAGTAAAAATGAGATGCCTCGCGCTGTCAGACACAACGCTGATAATCATTCTCGGAAGTGTTGATACTAGATTTCGATTCGCGATTTCTTCATCAACTGTTTATGTTCACTTGGGACAAAACAGACAATATATCATGTAATTTGACATTTTGTAGTATGAAATTGTCCGTTCAAACGCAAGAAGAAGCGAATGCGATCTCTCATCGGGGCTCGTGCGTTAGACGCGACGCATCTCGCGGTTTCACACAAAACTGCTCACAAACATTTATTTGAGTTGTTTTGTCATTTTTTTCCAGAAATAACTAGCAATACTCCTACAAATAAATGCTTCGTCACTAAAACGTTTTGACTTTCTATAGAAAATATAGACAACACACGTTCTTACCTTGCAAAAATCGCCTCAGTATTTAATTTGAAGCAGTAAATCCAACACTGGAGTAAATCTCTCGTGATATCACCGTCCCATTGAAATGAAGGAAGACGGTGATGACGATACAGTTATTATTCTTGCCCAGTAACCCCTTAACCAATCACATGTGCCTTTAGCTTGTATTGTCATGAGTATCTGGGCAGACTTCAGAAATAAAATCGGTGATCGGACGACGATGACACTGAGACAGGAACCATGGGAATAATTGTTCCCAAATTTGAACGCTCTGGCTGTAAATGGTTAAAGGTTGTTAAAAATTGTATCCTCCACTCAGTTGATGTATATATTGAGTGGGGACACATTGTTTGCCTTTTTTCTGGGATTCGACTGCAAAAGAGCTCAAGCAACTGTTGAACTCAGTCCCTGCCCATTCTGGACTCAGACCTGTTGTAAATCATTGAACAATGAGGCTTGGATGCCATCTATTGGACATTTCTTGTAATTGCCACTCAGAGAATGAACAGACAGTGGATTAAACTTTAGTTTTTTAGGCTTTAGTTCTTTGTTGTATTCACCTGCTACGGCGTGTGTAACATTTTTCTGTCAACTCTGCATACAGGTGAAACTCGAAAAATTAGAATATCGTGCAAAAGTTAATGTAACCCATACTATGTTGAACACAAGAGGGCAGTATAGCCCTATGTATTACTTCACAAGACCCCCTCCCTTCCTACTCCTCACACACAGAGGCTCACAGAGTGACTTGCAAAATTCTGACATTTTCTCCACATTCAAACCAAAATATCTGACTTTCTGTTGGTCGGAGCTAATGACTGTAAATTAGAAAGTTGTCCGGCTTGAGGAGAACTATATCAATACCAATTTTTGTACCTGTAGATGAAACTAACCCCCCACTTTTTTGTCAAAAGGTGGCGCTACTGAGCCCCTCACCACACCCATTTCAGAAACTTTGCACATGTCTACTGGCTAATAAATGTGACGTCTCTGTCGAGTTTCATGCAATTTCAAGTATGTTAAGAGTCTCAAAAGCATCAATAAAGAAAAGTAAAGTTTGAAGTGTTGCCACGGCAACAGTATCTAAGATATCAATAATCCTTTCACAGGTCTAAATCTGCCGTGTGTTTACATTATACACGTAAAGTTTGAAGCAAATCGGGTAAAAACAAGAGGGTGATTTCAAAGCATTTTGAAAGTGTCACACTTCCTGCTGCCAGTTGGTGGCGCTATAACTTTGACTCACAATAGTCACATCCATGTGATCGGCCTCTTACAACGAACACACTGCTGAAGTTTCATCAAGATCTGTTAATTTATGCAGAAGTTATAACACACTTCCTGTCTCACTTTTCTCGCCATAAATTTGTTTCCTCGCCACGGCCAAACCGTTCGAGATATCAAAAATCCGCTGGCAATTTTTCATCCTCAATGTCTTGACTTCATGCTGACTGAGATTCGTGGCGATTAAATGATTTCTCTAGGAGGAGTATTTCAAATTCCATTGTATACGTTTTCCAAACAACCCTAAATAGCCGACTTCCTGTTGGGCTGAGGTAAAAAGTAAGAGCATGAAGTATATATGAAACGATGAGATCTATATGTGTACCGACTTTCATATTATTACATGCAAGTGTGTTTGATTTATGGACCATGGTTTCGGACCCCGTTCCAGGGGGCGCTGCTGAAACCCCCTGCCACGCCCGGGTACCATCTTCAGCCCAGCCCTGATGGCCGCAGGTTCTGACCCGTGTGCAAAGTTTCAAGAGTTTTAGAGCATGTTAAGGCCCCCAAAAGTGCCCGAATAGTCGATAAAATAATAATAATAATAATAATTAAAGCTGCAAGCAGCGATGAAGGGCCCAAGCCGGTGGCACCGCAACCCTGGTGCCTTTAGTTACCGGGCTCATTTCCACTTGGTGGCTTTCGGAAAACAAAGGATGATGGACACAGCAACAACTCAAAAATATAGCTGCAAGCAGCAATGCGATTCCTCCTCAAAATGGCAAATCATTTAAAATTGATCAATAGAGGGTTGGGGTTAAACCCTCCCAATGAAAAAATCCAAAAAACATGTCTTTCTGTCAGAATCCTAAACTAAACATTTTCAGTGTACAGGAAAATCCATCATGTCGGACCTTATGGATCCTGTAGGGATTTTTGTTTACAATGAGAAATGAGGTTTGTTCACCAGGTTTCAGAAAAACTAAATAAATGTGTTGGAAATACAAACACTTTGAAAAAATGACATTTGGGCATGGCCTGTAGCTCCCCCTAAGGGTGAATGTGAGCCATTCTTGGTTTGTAGGTTCCTGTTGGCCTGTAGTATTAATGTACCAATTTAGAAAGTATTTGACAAAAAAATGTGCAATTTGGGAATGGCCTTTAGCGCCCCCTAAGGGCGAATGTGAGACATTCTTGGTTTGTGGATTTCTGTTGGCCTGTAGTGTCAATATACCAAATTAGAACATTTTTGACCAGCAAATGGGAATTTAGGGCATGGCCTGTAGCGCCCCCTAAGGGCGAATGTGGGCCATTCTTGGTTTGTGGATTCCTGTTGGCCTGTAGTATCAATCTACAAAATTAGAACATTTTTGACCAGAAAATGGGAATTTTGGGTATGGCCTGTAGCGCCCCCTAAGGGCGAATGTGGGCCATTCTTGGTTTGTGGATTCCTGTTGGCCTGTAGTATCAATATACAAAATTAGAACATTTTTGACCAGAAAATGGGAATTTTGGGCATGGCCTGTAGCGCCCCCTTAGGGCGAATGTGGGATATTCTTTACGCAGTACTTCAGAGTGATGTCATCTTTAAGTATATATATATATAGGTCTGTATCTAACCCACACCTATAATATCACTTCTGAAGGCATGGATTAAACCACAGGAGTGGTATGGATTACTTTTATGCTGCATTTATGTGATTTTTGTAGCTTCTGAGTTCTGATCACCATTCAAGTCATTGAAAGGTCCAACAGGGTTGAGATAATCTTCTAAAAAGCTTAATTTGTGTTCACTAGAAGAAAGAAAATAATACACATCTGGGATGGAATGAGGGTGAGTATACGATGAGAGAAATTTATTTTGGGGGTGAAAACCATTTGTAGGCTACTTTTTATTTACTTGGAAAATTGTTACTGTCTCTTTAAGAGGATTTTAAACGCATTTCATTCAAGCCGTCAAGCCGTCTTTGCGGCTTGTTTTATTGAGATATAATCTTTTGAGAACTGTGAATCTCATTATTTTCGTGCTGTTACATCTGTATTCATTTCAGAGATTAATTGATTGAGATTGTGAAACTACATACAACCGACAAACCTCCATGAAGATGCGAGTAAAAATGAGATTCCTCGCGCTGTCAGACACAAAGCTGATAATCATTCTCGGAAGTGTTGATACTAGATTTAGATTCGCGATTTCTTCATCAACTGTTTATGGTCACTTGAGACAAAACAGACAATATATCATGTATTTTGACATTTTGTTGTTATGAAATTGTCCGTTCAAACGCAAGAAGAAGCGAATGCGATCTCTCATCGGGGCTCGTGAGTTAGACGTGACGCTGCTCGCGGTTTCAAACAAAACTGCTCACAAACATTTATTTGAGTTGTTTCGTCATTTTTTTTCCAGAAATAACTAGCAATACTCCTACAAATAAATGCTTCGTAACTAAAACGTTTTGACTTTCTATAGAAAATATAGACAACACGTTCTTACCTTGCAAAAATCGCCTCAGTATTTAATTTGAAGCAGTAAATCCAACACTGGAGTAAATCTCTCGTGATATCACCTTTCCATTGAAATGAAGGAAGACGGTGATGACGATACAGTTATTATTCTTGCCCAGTAACCCCTTAACCAATCACATGTGCCTTTAGCTTGTATTGTCATGAGTATCTGGGCAGATTTCAGAAATAAAATCGGTGATTGGACGACGATGACACTGAGACAGAAACTATGGGAATAATTGTTCCCAAATTTGAACGCTCTGGCTGTAAATGGTTAAAGGTTGTTAAAAATTGTATCCGCCACTCAGTTGATGTATATAGTGAGTGGGGACACAGTGTTTGCCTTTTTTCTGGGATTCGACGGCAAAAGAGCTCAAGCAACTGTTGAACTCAGTCCCTGCCCATTCTGGACTCAGCCTGTTGTAAATCATTGAACAATGAGGCTTGGATGCCATCTATTGGACATTTCTTGTAATTGCCACTCAGAGAATGAACAGACAGTGGATTAAATTTTAGTTTTTTAGGCTTTAGTTCTTTGTTGTATTCACCTGCTACGGCGTGTGTAACATTTTTCTGTCAACTCTGCATACAGGTGAAACTCGAAAAATTAGAATATCGTGCAAAAGTTAATGTAACCAATACTATGTTGAACACAAGAGGGCAGTATAGCCCTATGTATTACTTCACAAGACCCAACGTCCCCCCTCCCCTACAAACTCACAGAGTCTCAGAGAGTGACTTGCAAAATTCTGACATTTTCTCCACATTCAAACCAAAATATCTGACTTTCTGTTGGTCGGAGCTAATGACTGTAAATTAGAAAGTTGTCCGGCTTGAGGAGAACTATATCAATACCAATTTTTGTACCTGTAGATGAAACTAACCCCCCACTTTTTTGTCAAAAGGTGGCGCTACTGAGCCCCTCACCACACCCATTTCTGAAACTTTGCACATGTCTACTGGCTAATAAATGTGACGTCTCTGTCGAGTTTCATGCAATTTCAAGTATGTTAAGAGTCTCAAAAGCATCAATAAAGAAAAGTAAAGTTTGAAGCGTTGCCACGGCAACAGTATCTAAGATATCAATAATCCTTTCACAGGTCTAAATCTGCCGTGTGTTTACATTATACACGTAAAGTTTGAAGCAAATCGGGTAAAAACAAGAGGGTGATTTCAAAGCATTTTGAAAGTGACACACTTCCTGCTGCCAGTTGGTGGCGCTATAACTTTGACTCACAATAGTCACATCCATGTGATCGGCCTCTTACAACGAACACACTGCTGAAGTTTCATCAAGATCTGTTAATTTATGCAGAAGTTATAACACACTTCCTGTCTCACTTTTCTCGCCATAAATTTGTTTCCTCGCCACGGCCAAACCGTTCGAGATATCAAAAATCCGCTGGCAATTTTTCATCCTCAATGTCTTGACTTCATGCTGACTGAGATTCGTGGCGATTAAATGATTTCTCTAGGAGGAGTATTTCAAATTCCATTGTATACGTTTTCCAAACAACCCTAAATAGCCGACTTCCTGTTGGGCTGAGGTAAAAAGTAAGAGCATGAAGTATATATGAAACGATGAGATCTATATGTGTACCGACTTTCATATTATTACATGCAAGTGTGTTTGATTTATGGACCAAGGTTTCGGACCCCGTTCCAGGGGGCGCTGCTGAGCCCCCCTGCCACGCCCGGGTACCATCTTCAGCCCAGCCCTGATGGCCGCAGGTTCTGACCCGTGTGCAAAGTTTCAAGAGTTTTAGAGCATGTTAAGGCCCCCAAAAGTGCCCGAATAGTCGATAAAATAATAATAATAATAATAATAATAATAATAATAATTAAAGCTGCAAGCAGCGATGACGGGCCCAAGCCGGTGGCACTGCAACCCTGGTGCCTTTAGTTACCGGGCTCATTTCCACTTGGTGGCTTTCGGAAAACAAAGGATGATGGACACAGCAACAACTCAAAAATATAGCTGCAAGCAGCAATGCGATTCCTCCTCAAAATGGCAAATCATTTAAAATTGATCAATAGAGGGTTGGGGTTAAACCCTCCCAATGAAAAAATCCAAAAAACATGTCTTTCTGTCTGAATCCTAAACTAAACATTTTCAGTGTACAGGAAAATCCATCATGCCGGACCTTATGGATCCTGTAGGGTTTTTTGTTTACAATGAGAAATGAGGTATGTTCACCAGGTTTCAGAAAAACTAAATAAATGGGGTGGAAATACAATCACTTTGAAAAATTGACATTTGGGCATGGCCTGTACCGCCCCCTAAGGGCGAATGTGAGCCATTCTTGGTTTGTAGGTTCCTGTTGGCCTGTAGTATTAATGTACCAAATTAGAAAGTATTTGACAAAAAAATGTGCAATTTGGGAATGTCCTTTAGCACCCCCTAAGGGCAAATGTGAGACATTCTTGGTTTGTGGATTTCTGTTGGCCTGTAGTGTCAATATACCAAATTAGAAAATTTTTGACCATAAAATGGGAATTTTGGGCATAGCCTGTAGCGCCCCCTAATGGCGAATATGGGCAATTCTTTGTTTGTGGGTTCATGTTGGCCTGTAGTATCAATGTACCAAATTAGAACATTTTTGACCAGCAAATGGGAATTTAGGGCGTGGCCTGTAGCGCCCCATAAGGGCGAATGTGGGCCACTCTTGGTTTGTGAATTCCTGTTGGCCTGTAGTATCAATATACAACATTAGAACATTTTTGACCAGAAAATGGGAATTTTGGGCATGGCCTGTAGCGCCCCCTAAGGGCGAATGTGGGATATTCTTTACGCAGTACTTCAGAGTGATGTCATCTTGAAGTATATATATATAGGTCTATTTCTAACCCACACCTATAATATCACTTCTGAAGGCATGGATTTAACCACTGGAGTGGTATGGATTACTTTTATGCTGCATTTATTTGATTTTTGTAGCTTCTGAGTTCTGATCACCATTCAAGTCATTGAAAGGTCCAACAGGGTTGAGATAATCTTCTAAAAAGCTTAATTTGTGTTCACTAGAAGAAAGAAAACAATACACATCTGGGATGCAATGAGGGTGAGTATACGATGAGAGAAATTTATTTTTGGGGTGAAAACCATTTGTAGGCCTACTTTTTATTTACTTGGAAAATTGTTACTGTCTCTTTAAGAGGATTTTAAACGCATTTCATTCAAGGCACAGTCTGTGCGGCTTGTTTTAGTGAGTTTAATCTTTTGAGAACTGTGAAGTCTCATTATTTTCGTGCTGTTACATCTGTATTCATTTCAGAGATTACTTGATTGAGATTGTGAAACTACATACAACCGACAAACCTCCATGAAGATGCGAGTAAAAATGAGATGCCTCGCGCTGTCAGACACAACGCTGATAATCATTCTCGGAAGTGTTGATACTAGATTTCGATTCGCGATTTCTTCATCAACTGTTTATGTTCACTTGGGACAAAACAGACAATATATCATGTAATTTGACATTTTGTAGTATGAAATTGTCCGTTCAAACGCAAGAAGAAGCGAATGCGATCTCTCATCGGGGCTCGTGCGTTAGACGCGACGCATCTCGCGGTTTCACACAAAACTGCTCACAAACATTTATTTGAGTTGTTTTGTCATTTTTTTCCAGAAATAACTAGCAATACTCCTACAAATAAATGCTTCGTAACTAAAACGTTTTGACTTTTTATAGAAAATATAGACAACACACGTTCTTACCTTGCAAAAATCGCCTCAGTATTTAATTTGAAGCAGTAAATCCAACACTGGAGTAAATCTCTCGTGATATCACCTTTCCATTGAAATGAAGGAAGACGGTGATGACGATACAGTTATTATTCTTGCCCAGTAACCCCTTAACCAATCACATGTGCCTTTAGCTTGTATTGTCATGAGTATCTGGGCAGACTTCAGAAATAAAATCGGTGATCGGACGACGATGACACTGAGACAGGAACCATGGGAATAATTGTTCCCAAATTTGAACGCTCTGGCTGTAAATAGTTAAAGGTTGTTAAAAATTGTATCCTCCACTCAGTTGATGTATATATTGAGTGGGGACACATTGTTTGCCTTTTTTCTGGGATTCGACTGCAAAAGAGCTCAAGCAACTGTTGAACTCAGTCCCTGCCCATTCTGGACTCAGACCTGTTGTAAATCATTGAACAATGAGGCTTGGATGCCATCTATTGGACATTTCTTGTAATTGCCACTCAGAGAATGAACAGACAGTGGATTAAACTTTAGTTTTTTAGGCTTTAGTTCTTTGTTGTATTCACCTGCTACGGCGTGTGTAACATTTTTCTGTCAACTCTGCATACAGGTGAAACTCGAAAAATTAGAATATCGTGCAAAAGTTAATGTAACCCATACTATGTTGAACACAAGAGGGCAGTATAGCCCTATGTATTACTTCACAAGCCCCCCTCCCTTCCTACTCCTCACACACAAAGTCTTAGAGAGTGACTTGCAAAATTCTGACATTTTCTCCACATTCAAACCAAAATATCTGACTTTCTGTTGGTCGGAGCTAATGACTGAAAATTAGAAAGTTGTCCGGCTTGAGGAGAACTATATCAATACCAATTTTTGTTCCTGTAGATGAAACTAACCCCCCACTTTTTTGTCAAAAGGTGGCGCTACTGAGCCCCTCACCACACCCATTTCTGAAACTTTGCACATGTCTACTGGCTAATAAATGTGACGTCTCTGTCGAGTTTCATGCAATTTCAAGTATGTTAAGAGTCTCAAAAGCATCAATAAAGAAAAGTAAAGTTTGAAGTGTTGCCACGGCAACAGTATCTAAGATATCAATAATCCTTTCACAGGTCTAAATCTGCCGTGTGTTTACATTATACACGTAAAGTTTGAAGCAAATCGGGTAAAAACAAGAGGGTGATTTCAAAGCATTTTGAAAGTGACACACTTCCTGCTGCCAGTTGGTGGCGCTATAACTTTGACTCACAATAGTCACATCCATGTGATCAGCCTCTTACAACGAACACACTGCTGAAGTTTCATCAAGATCTGTTAATTTATGCAGAAGTTATAACACACTTCCTGTCTCACTTTTCTCGCCATAAATTTGTTTCCTCGCCACGGCCAAACCGTTCGAGATATCAAAAATCCGCTGGCAATTTTTCATCCTCAATGTCTTGACTTCATGCTGACTGAGATTCGTGGCGATTAAATGATTTCTCTAGGAGGAGTATTTCAAATTCCATTGTATACGTTTTCCAAACAACCCTAAATGGCCGACTTCCTGTTGGGCTGAGGTAAAAAGTAAGAGCATGAAGTATATATGAAACGATGAGATCTATATGTGTACCGACTTTCATATTATTACATGCAAGTGTGTTTGATTTATGGACCAAGGTTTCGGACCCCGTTCCAGGGGGCGCTGCTGAGCCCCCCTGCCACGCCCGGGTACCATCTTCAGCCCAGCCCTGATGGCCGCAGGTTCTGACCCGTGTGCAAAGTTTCAAGAGTTTTAGAGCATGTTAAGGCCCCCAAAAGTGCCCGAATAGTCGATAAAATAATAATAATAATAATAATAATAATAATAATAATAATAATAATTAAAGCTGCAAGCAGCGATGATGGGCCCAAGCCGGTGGCACCGCAACCCTGGTGCCTTTAGTTACCGGGATCATTTCCACTTGGTGGCTTTCGGAAAACAAAGGATGATGGACACAGCAACAACTCAAAAATATAGCTGCAAGCAGCAATGCGATTCCTCCTCAAAATGGCAAATCATTTAAAATTGATCAATAGAGGGTTGGGGTTAAACCCTCCCAATGAAAAAATCCAAAAAACATGTCTTTCTGTCTGAATCCTAAACTAAACATTTTCAGTGTACAGGAAAATCCATCATGCCGGACCTTATGGATCCTGTAGGGTTTTTTGTTTACAATGAGAAATGAGGTATGTTCACCAGGTTTCAGAAAAACTAAATAAATGGGGTGGAAATACAATCACTTTAAAAAAAAATGACATTTGGGCATGGCCTGTAGCGCCCCCTAAGGGCGAATGTGAGCCATTCTTGGTTTGTAGGTTTCTGTTGGCCTGTAGTATTAATGTACCAAATTAGAAAGTATTTGACAAAAAAATTTGCAATTTGGGAATGGCCTTTAGCGCCCCCTAAGGGCGAATGTGAGACATTCTTGGTTTGTGGATTTCTGTTGGCCTGTAGTGTCAATATACCAAATTAGAACATTTTTGACCATAAAATGGGAATTTTGGGCATAGCCTGTAGCGCCCCCTAATGGCGAATATGGGCAATTCTTTGTTTGTGGGTTCCTGTTGGCCTGTAGTATCAATGTACCAAATTAGAACATTTTTGACCAGCAAATGGGAATTTAGGGCGTGGCCTGTAGCGCCCCCTAAGGGCTAATGTGGGCCATTCTTGGTTTGTGGATTACTGTTGGCCTGTAGGATCAATATACAAAATTAGAACATTTTTGCCCAGAAAATGGGAATTTTGGGCATGGCCTGTAGCGCCCCCTAAGGGCGAATGTGGGATATTCTTTACGCAGTACTTCAGAGTGATGTCATCTTGAAGTATATATATATAGGTCTGTTTCTAACCCACACCTATAATATCACTTCTGAAGGCATGGATTAAACCAATGGATTGGTATGGATTACTTTTATGCTGCATTTATGTGATTTTTGTAGCTTCTGAGTTCTGATCACCATTCAAGTCATTGAAAGGTCCAACAGGGTTGAGATAATCTTCTAAAAAGCTTAATTTGTGTTCACTAGAAGAAAGAAAATAATACACATCTGGGATGGAATGAGGGTGAGTATACGATGAGAGAAATTTATTTTGGGGGTGAAAACCATTTGTAGGCCTACTTTTTATTTACTTGGAAAATTGTTACTGTCTCTTTAAGAGGATTTTAAACGCATTTCATTCAAGGCACAGTCTGTGCGGCTTGTTTTATTGAGTTTAATCTTTTGAGAACTGTGAAGTTTCATTATTTTCGTGCTGTTACATCTTTATTCATTTCAGAGATTAACTGATTGAGATTGTGAAACTACATACAACCGACAAACCTCCGTGAAGATGCGAGTAAAAATGAGATGCCTCGCGCTGTCAGACACAACGCTGATAATCATTCTCGGAAGTGTTGATACTAGATTTAGATTCGCGATATCTTCATCAACAGTTTATGTTCACTTTGAGACAAAACAGACAATATATCATGTAATTTGACATTTTGTTTATGAAATTGTCCGTTCAAACGCAAGAAGAAGCGAATGCGATCTCTCATCGGGGCTCGTGCGTTAGACGCGACGCATCTCGCGGTTTCACACAAAACTGCTCACAAACATTTATTTGAGTTGTTTCGTCATTTTTTTTTCCAGAAATAACTAGCAATACTCCTACAAATAAATGCTTCATAACTAAAACGTTTTGACTTTCTATAGAAAATATAGACAACACGTTCTTACCTTGCAAAAATCGCCTCAGTATTTAATTTGAAGCAGTAAATCCAACACTGGAGTAAATCTCTCGTGATATCACCTTCCCATTCAAATGAAGGAAGACGGTGATGACGATACAGTTCTTATTCTTGCCCAGTAACCCCTTAACCAATCACATGTGCCTTTAGCTTGTATTGTCATGAGTATCTGGGCAGATTTCAGAAATAAAATCGGTGATCGGACGACGATGACACTGAGACAGGAACCATGGGAATAATTGTTCCCAAATTTGAACGCTCTGGCTGTAAATGGTTAAAGGTTGTTAAAAATTGTATCCGCCACTCAGTTGATGTATATATTGAGTGGGGACACATTGTTTGCCTTTTTTCTGGGATTCGACTGCAAAAGAGCTCAAGCAACTGTTGAACTCAGTCCCTGCCCATTCTGGACTCAGACCTGTTGTAAATCATTGAACAATGAGGCTTGGATGCCATCTATTGGACATTTCTTGTAATTGCCACTCAGATAATGAACAGACAGTGGATTAAACTTTAGTTTTTTAGGCTTTAGTTCTTGTATTCACCTGCTACAGCGTGTTTAACATTTTTCTGTCAACTCTGCATACAGGTGAAACTCGAAAAATTAGAATATCGTGCAAAAGTTAATGTAACCCATACTATGTTGAACACAAGAGGGCAGTATAGCCCTATGTATTACTTCACAAGACCCCCTCCCTTCCTACTCCTCACACACAAAGTCTTAGAGAGTGACTTGCAAAATTCTGACATTTTCTCCACATTCAAACCAAAATATCTGACTTTCTGTTGGTCGGAGCTAATGACTGTAAATTAGAAAGTTGTCCGGCTTGAGGAGAACTATATCAATACCAATTTTTGTACCTGTAGATGAAACTAACCCCCCACTTTTTTGTCAAAAGATGGCGCTACTGAGCCCCTCACCACACCCACTTCTGAAACTTTGCACATGTCTACTGGCTAATAAATGTGACGTCTCTGTCGCGTTTCATGCAATTTCAAGTATGTTAAGAGTCTCAAAAGCATCAATAAAGAAAAGTAAAGTTTGAAGCGTTGCCACGGCAACAGTATCTAAGATATCAATAATCCTTTCACAGGTCTAAATCTGCCGTGTGTTTACATTATACATGTAAAGTTTGAAGCAAATCGGGTAAAAACAAGAGGGTGATTTCAAAGCATTTTGAAAGTGACACACTTCCTGCTGCCAGTTGGTGGCGCTATAACTTTGACTCACAATAGTCACATCCATGTGATCGGCCTCTTACAACGAACACACTGCTGAAGTTTCATCAAGATCTGTTAATTTATGCAGAAGTTATAACACACTTCCTGTCTCACTTTTCTCGCCATAAATTTGTTTCCTCGCCACGGCCAAACCGTTCAAGATATCAAAAATCCGCTGGCAATTTTTCATCCTCAATGTCTTGACTTCATGCTGACTGAGATTCGTGGCGATTAAATGATTTCTCTAGGAGGAGTATTTCAAATTCCATTGTATACGTTTTCCAAACAACCCTAAATAGCCGACTTCCTGTTGGGCTGAGGTAAAAAGTAAGAGCATGAAGTATATATGAAACGATGAGATCTATATGTGTACCGACTTTCATATTATTACATGCAAGTGTGTTTGATTTATGGACCAAGGTTTCGGACCCTGTTCCAGGGGGCGCTGCTGAGCCCCCCTGCCACGCCCGGGTACCATCTTCAGCCCAGCTCTGATGGCCGCGGGTTCTGACCCGTGTGCAAAGTTTCAAGAGTTTTAGAGCACGTTAAGGCCCCCAAAAGTGCCCGAATAGTCGATAAAATAATAATAATAATAATAATAATAATAATAATAATAAGAATAATAATAATAATAATAATAATAATCCTAAGGAAAACAATAGGGCCTTCGCCTTTTCAAGGCTTGGGCCCTAATAATAATAATAATTAAAGCTGGAAGCAGCGATGACGGGCCCAAGCCGGTGGCACCGCAACCCTGGTGCCTTTAGTTACCGGGCTCATTTCCACTTGGTGGCTTTCGGAAAACAAAGGATGATGGACACAGCAACAACTCAAAAATATAGCTGCAAGCAGCAATGCGATTCCTCCTCAAAATGGCAAATCATTTAAAATTGATCAATAGAGGGTTGGGGTTAAACCCTCCCAATGAAAAAATCCAAAAAACATGTCTTTCTGTCTGAATCCTAAACTAAACATTTTCAGTGTACAGGAAAATCCATCATGCCGGACCTTATGGATCCTGTAGGGTTTTTTGTTTACAATGAGAAATGAGGTATGTTCACCAGGTTTCAGAAAAACTAAATAAATGGGGTGGAAATACAATCACTTTGAAAAATTGACATTTGGGCATGGCCTGTACCGCCCCCTAAGGGCGAATGTGAGCCATTCTTGGTTTGTAGGTTCCTGTTGGCCTGTAGTATTAATGTACCAAATTAGAAAGTATTTGACAAAAAAATGTGCAATTTGGGAATGGCCTTTAGCACCCCCTAAGGGCAAATGTGAGACATTCTTGGTTTGTGGATTTCTGTTGGCCTGTAGTGTCAATATACCAAATTAGAAAATTTTTGACCATAAAATGGGAATTTTGGGCATAGCCTGTAGCGCCCCCTAATGGCGAATATGGGCAATTCTTTGTTTGTGGGTTCCTGTTGGCCTGTAGTATCAATGTACCAAATTAGAACATTTTTGACCAGCAAATGGGAATTTAGGGCGTGGCCTGTAGCGCCCCATATGGGCGAATGTGGGCCACTCTTGGTTTGTGAATTCCTGTTGGCCTGTAGTATCAATATACAACATTAGAACATTTTTGACCAGAAAATGGGAATTTTGGGCATGGCCTGTAGCGCCCCCTAAGGGCGAATGTGGGATATTCTTTACGCAGTACTTCAGAGTGATGTCATCTTGAAGTATATATATATAGGTCTATTTCTAACCCACACCTATAATATCACTTCTGAAGGCATGGATTTAACCACTGGAGTGGTATGGATTACTTTTATGCTGCATTTATTTGATTTTTGCAGCTTCTGAGTTCTGATCACCATTCAAGTCATTGAAAGGTCCAACAGGGTTGAGATAATCTTCTAAAAAGCTTAATTTGTGTTCACTAGAAGAAAGAAAACAATACACATCTGGGATGCAATGAGGGTGAGTATACGATGAGAGAAATTTATTTTTGGGGTGAAAACCATTTGTAGGCCTACTTTTTATTTACTTGGAAAATTGTTACTGTCTCTTTAAGAGGATTTTAAACGCATTTCATTCAAGGCACAGTCTGTGCGGCTTGTTTTAGTGAGTTTAATCTTTTGAGAACTGTGAAGTCTCATTATTTTCGTGCTGTTACATCTGTATTCATTTCAGAGATTACTTGATTGAGATTGTGAAACTACATACAACCGACAAACCTCCATGAAGATGCGAGTAAAAATGAGATGCCTCGCGCTGTCAGACACAACGCTGATAATCATTCTCGGAAGTGTTGATACTAGATTTCGATTCGCGATTTCTTCATCAACTGTTTATGTTCACTTGGGACAAAACAGACAATATATCATGTAATTTGACATTTTGTAGTATGAAATTGTCCGTTCAAACGCAAGAAGAAGCGAATGCGATCTCTCATCGGGGCTCGTGCGTTAGACGCGACGCATCTCGCGGTTTCACACAAAACTGCTCACAAACATTTATTTGAGTTGTTTTGTCATTTTTTTCCAGAAATAACTAGCAATACTCCTACAAATAAATGCTTCGTCACTAAAACGTTTTGACTTTCTATAGAAAATATAGACAACACACGTTCTTACCTTGCAAAAATCGCCTCAGTATTTAATTTGAAGCAGTAAATCCAACACTGGAGTAAATCTCTCGTGATATCACCTTTCCATTGAAATGAAGGAAGACGGTGATGACGATACAGTTATTATTCTTGCCCAGTAACCCCTTAACCAATCACATGTGCCTTTAGCTTGTATTGTCATGAGTATCTGGGCAGACTTCAGAAATAAAATCGGTGATCGGACGACGATGACACTGAGACAGGAACCATGGGAATAATTGTTCCCAAATTTGAACGCTCTGGCTGTAAATGGTTAAAGGTTGTTAAAAATTGTATCCTCCACTCAGTTGATGTATATATTGAGTGGGGACACATTGTTTGCCTTTTTTCTGGGATTCGACTGCAAAAGAGCTCAAGCAACTGTTGAACTCAGTCCCTGCCCATTCTGGACTCAGACCTGTTGTAAATCATTGAACAATGAGGCTTGGATGCCATCTATTGGACATTTCTTGTAATTGCCACTCAGAGAATGAACAGACAGTGGATTAAACTTTAGTTTTTTAGGCTTTAGTTCTTTGTTGTATTCACCTGCTACGGCGTGTGTAACATTTTTCTGTCAACTCTGCATACAGGTGAAACTCGAAAAATTAGAATATCGTGCAAAAGTTAATGTAACCCATACTATGTTGAACACAAGAGGGCAGTATAGCCCTATGTATTACTTCACAAGCCCCCCTCCCTTCCTACTCCTCACACACAAAGTCTTAGAGAGTGACTTGCAAAATTCTGACATTTTCTCCACATTCAAACCAAAATATCTGACTTTCTGTTGGTCGGAGCTAATGACTGTAAATTAGAAAGTTGTCCGGCTTGAGGAGAACTATATCAATACCAATTTTTGTACCTGTAGATGAAACTAACCCCCCACTTTTTTGTCAAAAGGTGGCGCTACTGAGCCCCTCACCACACCCATTTCTGAAACTTTGCACATGTCTACTGGCTAATAAATGTGACGTCTCTGTCGAGTTTCATGCAATTTCAAGTATGTTAAGAGTCTCAAAAGCATCAATAAAGAAAAGTAAAGTTTGAAGTGTTGCCACGGCAACAGTATCTAAGATATCAATAATCCTTTCACAGGTCTAAATCTGCCGTGTGTTTACATTATACACGTAAAGTTTGAAGCAAATCGGGTAAAAACAAGAGGGTGATTTCAAAGCATTTTGAAAGTGACACACTTCCTGCTGCCAGTTGGTGGCGCTATAACTTTGACTCACAATAGTCACATCCATGTGATCGGCCTCTTACAACGAACACACTGCTGAAGTTTCATCAAGATCTGTTAATTTATGCAGAAGTTATAACACACTTCCTGTCTCACTTTTCTCGCCATAAATTTGTTTCCTCGCCACGGCCAAACCGTTCGAGATATCAAAAATCCGCTGGCAATTTTTCATCCTCAATGTCTTGACTTCATGCTGACTGAGATTCGTGGCGATTAAATGATTTCTCTAGGAGGAGTATTTCAAATTCCATTGTATACGTTTTCCAAACAACCCTAAATAGCCGACTTCCTGTTGGGCTGAGGTAAAAAGTAAGAGCATGAAGTATATATGAAACGATGAGATCTATATGTGTACCGACTTTCATATTATTACATGCAAGTGTGTTTGATTTATGGACCATGGTTTCGGACCCCGTTCCAGGGGGCGCTGCTGAAACCCCCTGCCACGCCCGGGTACCATCTTCAGCCCAGCCCTGATGGCCGCAGGTTCTGACCCGTGTGCAAAGTTTCAAGAGTTTTAGAGCATGTTAAGGCCCCCAAAAGTGCCCGAATAGTCGATAAAATAATAATAATAATAATAATAATAATAATAATAATAATAATAATAATAATTAAAGCTGCAAGCAGCGATGACGGGCCCAAGCCGGTGGCACCGCAACCCTGGTGCCTTTAGTTACCGGGATCATTTCCACTTGGTGGCTTTCGGAAAACAAAGGATGATGGACACAGCAACAACTCAAAAATATAGCTGCAAGCAGCAATGCGATTCCTCCTCAAAATGGCAAATCATTTAAAATTGATCAATAGAGGGTTGGGGTTAAACCCTCCCAATGAAAAAATCCAAAAAACATGTCTTTCTGTCTGAATCCTAAACTAAACATTTTCAGTGTACAGGAAAATCCATCATGCCGGACCTTATGGATCCTGTAGGGTTTTTTGTTTACAATGAGAAATGAGGTATGTTCACCAGGTTTCAGAAAAACTAAATAAATGGGGTGGAAATACAATCACTTTAAAAAAAAATGACATTTGGGCATGGCCTGTAGCGCCCCCTAAGGGCGAATGTGAGCCATTCTTGGTTTGTAGGTTTCTGTTGGCCTGTAGTGTCAATATACGAAATTAGAACATTTTTGACCATAAAATGGGAATTTTGGGCATAGCCTGTAGCGCCCCCTAATGGCGAATATGGGCAATTCTTTGTTTGTGGGTTCCTGTTGGCCTGTAGTATCAATGTACCAAATTAGAACATTTTTGACCAGCAAATGGGAATTTAGGGCGTGGCCTGTAGCGCCCCCTAAGGGCTAATGTGGGCCATTCTTGGTTTGTGGATTACTGTTGGCCTGTAGGATCAATATACAAAATTAGAACATTTTTGCCCAGAAAATGGGAATTTTGGGCATGGCCTGTAGCGCCCCCTAAGGGCGAATGTGGGATATTCTTTACGCAGTACTTCAGAGTGATGTCATCTTGAAGTATATATATATAGGTCTGTTTCTAACCCACACCTATAATATCACTTCTGAAGGCATGGATTAAACCAATGGAGTGGTATGGATTACTTTTATGCTGCATTTATGTGATTTTTGTAGCTTCTGAGTTCTGATCACCATTCAAGTCATTGAAAGGTCCAACAGGGTTGAGATAATCTTCTAAAAAGCTTAATTTGTGTTCACTAGAAGAAAGAAAATAATACACATCTGGGATGGAATGAGGGTGAGTATACGATGAGAGAAATTTATTTTGGGGGTGAAAACCATTTGTAGGCCTACTTTTTATTTACTTGGAAAATTGTTAATGTCTCTTTAAGAGGATTTTAAACGCATTTCATTCAAGGCACAGTCTGTGCGGCTTGTTTTATTGAGTTTAATCTTTTGAGAACTGTGAAGTCTCATTATTTTCGTGCTGTTACATCTTTATTCATTTCAGAGATTAACTGATTGAGATTGTGAAACTACATACAACCGACAAACCTCCGTGAAGATGCGAGTAAAAATGAGATGCCTCGCGCTGTCAGACACAACGCTGATAATCATTCTCGGAAGTGTTGATACTAGATTTAGATTCGCGATATCTTCATCAACAGTTTATGTTCACTTTGAGACAAAACAGACAATATATCATGTAATTTGACATTTTGTTTATGAAATTGTCCGTTCAAACGCAAGAAGAAGCGAATGCGATCTCTCATCGGGGCTCGTGCGTTAGACGCGACGCATCTCGCGGTTTCACACAAAACTGCTCACAAACATTTATTTGAGTTGTTTCGTCATTTTTTTTTCCAGAAATAACTAGCAATACTCCTACAAATAAATGCTTCATAACTAAAACGTTTTGACTTTCTATAGAAAATATAGACAACACGTTCTTACCTTGCAAAAATCGCCTCAGTATTTAATTTGAAGCAGTAAATCCAACACTGGAGTAAATCTCTCGTGATATCACCTTCCCATTCAAATGAAGGAAGACGGTGATGACGATACAGTTCTTATTCTTGCCCAGTAACCCCTTAACCAATCACATGTGCCTTTAGCTTGTATTGTCATGAGTATCTGGGCAGATTTCAGAAATAAAATCGGTGATCGGACGACGATGACACTGAGACAGGAACCATGGGAATAATTGTTCCCAAATTTGAACGCTCTGGCTGTAAATGGTTAAAGGTTGTTAAAAATTGTATCCGCCACTCAGTTGATGTATATATTGAGTGGGGACACATTGTTTGCCTTTTTTCTGGGATTCGACTGCAAAAGAGCTCAAGCAACTGTTGAACTCAGTCCCTGCCCATTCTGGACTCAGACCTGTTGTAAATCATTGAACAATGAGGCTTGGATGCCATCTATTGGACATTTCTTGTAATTGCCACTCAGATAATGAACAGACAGTGGATTAAACTTTAGTTTTTTAGTCTTTAGTTCTTGTATTCACCTGCTACAGCGTGTTTAACATTTTTCTGTCAACTCTGCATACAGGTGAAACTCGAAAAATTAGAATATCGTGCAAAAGTTAATGTAACCCATACTATGTTGAACACAAGAGGGCAGTATAGCCCTATGTATTACTTCACAAGACCCCCTCCCTTCCTACTCCTCACACACAAAGTCTTAGAGAGTGACTTGCAAAATTCTGACATTTTCTCCACATTCAAACCAAAATATCTGACTTTCTGTTGGTCGGAGCTAATGACTGTAAATTAGAAAGTTGTCCGGCTTGAGGAGAACTATATCAATACCAATTTTTGTACCTGTAGATGAAACTAACCCCCCACTTTTTTGTCAAAAGATGGCGCTACTGAGCCCCTCACCACACCCACTTCTGAAACTTTGCACATGTCTACTGGCTAATAAATGTGACGTCTCTGTCGAGTTTCATGCAATTTCAAGTATGTTAAGAGTCTCAAAAGCATCAATAAAGAAAAGTAAAGTTTGAAGCGTTGCCACGGCAACAGTATCTAAGATATCAATAATCCTTTCACAGGTCTAAATCTGCCGTGTGTTTACATTATACATGTAAAGTTTGAAGCAAATCGGGTAAAAACAAGAGGGTGATTTCAAAGCATTTTGAAAGTGACACACTTCCTGCTGCCAGTTGGTGGCGCTATAACTTTGACTCACAATAGTCACATCCATGTGATCGGCCTCTTACAACGAACACACTGCTGAAGTTTCATCAAGATCTGTTAATTTATGCAGAAGTTATAACACACTTCCTGTCTCACTTTTCTCGCCATAAATTTGTTTCCTCGCCACGGCCAAACCGTTCGAGATATCAAAAATCCGCTGGCAATTTTTCATCCTCAATGTCTTGACTTCATGCTGACTGAGATTCGTGGCGATTAAATGATTTCTCTAGGAGGAGTATTTCAAATTCCATTGTATACGTTTTCCAAACAACCCTAAATAGCCGACTTCCTGTTGGGCTGAGGTAAAAAGTAAGAGCATGAAGTATATATGAAACGATGAGATCTATATGTGTACCGACTTTCATATTATTACATGCAAGTGTGTTTGATTTATGGACCAAGGTTTCGGACCCTGTTCCAGGGGGCGCTGCTGAGCCCCCCTGCCACGCCCGGGTACCATCTTCAGCCCAGCTCTGATGGCCGCGGGTTCTGACCCGTGTGCAAAGTTTCAAGAGTTTTAGAGCACGTTAAGGCCCCCAAAAGTGCCCGAATAGTCGATAAAATAATAATAATAATAATAATTAAAGCTGCAAGCAGCGATGACGGGCCCAAGCCGGTGGCACCGCAACCCTGGTGCCTTTAGTTACCGGGCTCATTTCCACTTGGTGGCTTTCGGAAAACAAAGGATGATGGACACAGCAACAACTCAAAAATATAGCTGCAAGCAGCAATGCGATTCCTCCTCAAAATGGCAAATCATTTAAAATTGATCAATAGAGGGTTGGGGTTAAACCCTCCCAATGAAAAAATCCAAAAAACATGTCTTTCTGTCTGAATCCTAAACTAAACATTTTCAGTGTACAGGAAAATCCATCATGCCGGACCTTATGGATCCTGTAGGGTTTTTTGTTTACAATGAGAAATGAGGTATGTTCACCAGGTTTCAGAAAAACTAAATAAATGGGGTGGAAATACAATCACTTTGAAAAATTGACATTTGGGCATGGCCTGTACCGCCCCCTAAGGGCGAATGTGAGCCATTCTTGGTTTGTAGGTTCCTGTTGGCCTGTAGTATTAATGTACCAAATTAGAAAGTATTTGACAAAAAAATGTGCAATTTGGGAATGTCCTTTAGCACCCCCTAAGGGCAAATGTGAGACATTCTTGGTTTGTGGATTTCTGTTGGCCTGTAGTGTCAATATACCAAATTAGAAAATTTTTGACCATAAAATGGGAATTTTGGGCATAGCCTGTAGCGCCCCCTAATGGCGAATATGGGCAATTCTTTATTTGTGGGTTCCTGTTGGCCTGTAGTATCAATGTACCAAATTAGAACATTTTTGACAAGGAAATGGGAATTTAGGGCGTGGCCTGTAGCGCCCCATAAGGGCGAATGTGGGCCACTCTTGGTTTGTGAATTCCTGTTGGCCTGTAGTATCAATATACAACATTAGAACATTTTTGACCAGAAAATGGGAATTTTGGGCATGGCCTGTAGCGCCCCCTAAGGGCGAATGTGGGATATTCTTTACGCAGTACTTCAGAGTGATGTCATCTTGAAGTATATATATATAGGTCTATTTCTAACCCACACCTATAATATCACTTCTGAAGGCATGGATTTAACCACTGGAGTGGTATGGATTACTTTTATGCTGCATTTATTTGATTTTTGCAGCTTCTGAGTTCTGATCACCATTCAAGTCATTGAAAGGTCCAACAGGGTTGAGATAATCTTCTAAAAAGCTTAATTTGTGTTCACTAGAAGAAAGAAAACAATACACATCTGGGATGCAATGAGGGTGAGTATACGATGAGAGAAATTTATTTTTGGGGTGAAAACCATTTGTAGGCCTACTTTTTATTTACTTGGAAAATTGTTACTGTCTCTTTAAGAGGATTTTAAACGCATTTCATTCAAGGCACAGTCTGTGCGGTTTGTTTTAGTGAGTTTAATCTTTTGAGAACTGTGAAGTCTCATTATTTTCGTGCTGTTACATCTGTATTCATTTCAGAGATTACTTGATTGAGATTGTGAAACTACATACAACCGACAAACCTCCATGAAGATGCGAGTAAAAATGAGATGCCTCGCGCTGTCAGACACAACGCTGATAATCATTCTCGGAAGTGTTGATACTAGATTTCGATTCGCGATTTCTTCATCAACTGTTTATGTTCACTTGGGACAAAACAGACAATATATCATGTAATTTGACATTTTGTAGTATGAAATTGTCCGTTCAAACGCAAGAAGAAGCGAATGCGATCTCTCATCGGGGCTCGTGCGTTAGACGCGACGCATCTCGCTGTTTCACACAAAACTGCTCACAAACATTTATTTGAGTTGTTTTGTCATTTTTTTTCCAGAAATAACTAGCAATACTCCTACAAATAAATGCTTCGTAACTAAAACGTTTTGACTTTCTATAGAAAATATAGACAACACACGTTCTTACCTTGCAAAAATCGCCTCAGTATTTAATTTGAAGCAGTAAATCCAACACTGGAGTAAATCTCTCGTGATATCACCTTTCCATTGAAATGAAGGAAGACGGTGATGACGATACAGTTATTATTCTTGCCCAGTAACCCCTTAACCAATCACATGTGCCTTTAGCTTGTATTGTCATGAGTATCTGGGCAGACTTCAGAAATAAAATCGGTGATCGGACGACGATGACACTGAGACAGGAACCATGGGAATAATTGTTCCCAAATTTGAACGCTCTGGCTGTAAATGGTTAAAGGTTGTTAAAAATTGTATCCTCCACTCAGTTGATGTATATAGTGAGTGGGGACACATTGTTTGCCTTTTTTCTGGGATTCGACTGCAAAAGAGCTCAAGCAACTGTTGAACTCAGTCCCTGCCCATTCTGGACTCAGACCTGTTGTAAATCATTGAACAATGAGGCTTGGATGCCATCTATTGGACATTTCTTGTAATTGCCACTCAGAGAATGAACAGACAGTGGATTAAACTTTAGTTTTTTAGGCTTTAGTTCTTTGTTGTATTCACCTGCTACGGCGTGTGTAACATTTTTCTGTCAACTCTGCATACAGGTGAAACTCGAAAAATTAGAATATCGTGCAAAAGTTAATGTAACCCATACTATGTTGAACACAAGAGGGCAGTATAGCCCTATGTATTACTTCACAAGACCCCCTCCCTTCCTACTCCTCACACACAAAGTCTTAGAGAGTGACTTGCAAAATTCTGACATTTTCTCCACATTCAAACCAAAATATCTGACTTTCTGTTGGTCGGAGCTAATGACTGTAAATTAGAAAGTTGTCCGGCTTGAGGAGAACTATATCAATACCAATTTTTGTACCTGTAGATGAAACTAACCCCCCACTTTTTTGTCAAAAGGTGGCGCTACTGAGCCCCTCACCACACCCATTTCTGAAACTTTGCACATGTCTACTGGCTAATAAATGTGACGTCTCTGTCGAGTTTCATGCAATTTCAAGTATGTTAAGAGTCTCAAAAGCATCAATAAAGAAAAGTAAAGTTTGAAGTGTTGCCACGGCAACAGTATCTAAGATATCAATAATCCTTTCACAGGTCTAAATCTGCCGTGTGTTTACATTATACACGTAAAGTTTGAAGCAAATCGGGTAAAAACAAGAGGGTGATTTCAAAGCATTTTGAAAGTGACACACTTCCTGCTGCCAGTTGGTGGCGCTATAACTTTGACTCACAATAGTCACATCCATGTGATCGGCCTCTTACAACGAACACACTGCTGAAGTTTCATCAAGATCTGTTAATTTATGCAGAAGTTATAACACACTTCCTGTCTCACTTTTCTCGCCATAAATTTGTTTCCTCGCCACGGCCAAACCGTTCGAGATATCAAAAATCCGCTGGCAATTTTTCATCCTCAATGTCTTGACTTCATGCTGACTGAGATTCGTGGCGATTAAATGATTTCTCTAGGAGGAGTATTTCAAATTCCATTGTATACGTTTTCCAAACAACCCTAAATAGCCGACTTCCTGTTGGGCTGAGGTAAAAAGTAAGAGCATGAAGTATATATGAAACGATGAGATCTATATGTGTACCGACTTTCATATTATTACATGCAAGTGTGTTTGATTTATGGACCAAGGTTTCGGACCCCGTTCCAGGGGGCGCTGCTGAGCCCCCCTGCCACGCCCGGGTACCATCTTCAGCCCAGCCCTGATGGCCGCAGGTTCTGACCCGTGTGCAAAGTTTCAAGAGTTTTAGAGCATGTTAAGGCCCCCAAAAGTGCCCGAATAGTCGATAAAATAATAATAATAATTAAAGCTGCAAGCAGCGATGAAGGGCCCAAGCCGGTGGCACCGCAACCCTGGTGCCTTTAGTTACCGGGCTCATTTCCACTTGGTGGCTTTCGGAAAACAAAGGATGATGGACACAGCAACAACTCAAAAATATAGCTGCAAGCAGCAATGCGATTCCTCCTCAAAATGGCAAATCATTTAAAATTGATCAATAGAGGGTTGGGGTTAAACCCTCCCAATGAAAAAATCCAAAAAACATGTCTTTCTGTCAGAATCCTAAACTAAACATTTTCAGTGTACAGGAAAATCCATCATGTCGGACCTTATGGATCCTGTAGGGTTTTTTGTTTACAATGAGAAATGAGGTTTGTTCACCAGGTTTCAGAAAAACTAAATAAATGTGTTGGAAATACAAACACTTTGAAAAAATGACATTTGGGCATGGCCTGTAGCTCCCCCTAAGGGCGAATGTGAGACATTCTTGGTTTGTGGATTTCTGTTGGCCTGTAGTGTCAATATACCAAATTAGAACATTTTTGACCAGCAAATGGGAATTTAGGGCATGGCCTGTAGCGCCCCCTAAGGGCGAATGTGGGCCATTCTTGGTTTGTGGATTCCTGTTGGCCTGTAGTATCAATCTACAAAATTAGAACATTTTTGACCAGAAAATGGGAATTTTGGGTATGGCCTGTAGCGCCCCCTAAGGGCGAATGTGGGCCATTCTTGGTTTGTGGATTCCTGTTGGCCTGTAGTATCAATATACAAAATTAGAACATTTTTGACCAGAAAATGGGAATTTTGGGCATGGCCTGTAGCGCCCCCTTAGGGCGAATGTGGGATATTCTTTACGCAGTACTTCAGAGTGATGTCATCTTTAAGTATATATATATATATAGGTCTGTATCTAACCCACACCTATAATATCACTTCTGAAGGCATGGATTAAACCACAGGAGTGGTATGGATTACTTTTATGCTGCATTTATGTGATTTTTGTAGCTTCTGAGTTCTGATCACCATTCAAGTCATTGAAAGGTCCAACAGGGTTGAGATAATCTTCTAAAAAGCTTAATTTGTGTTCACTAGAAGAAAGAAAATAATACACATCTGGGATGGAATGAGGGTGAGTATACGATGAGAGAAATTTATTTTGGGGGTGAAAACCATTTGTAGGCTACTTTTTATTTACTTGGAAAATTGTTACTGTCTCTTTAAGAGGATTTTAAACGCATTTCATTCAAGCCGTCAAGCCGTCTTTGCGGCTTGTTTTATTGAGATATAATCTTTTGAGAACTGTGAATCTCATTATTTTCGTGCTGTTACATCTGTATTCATTTCAGAGATTAATTGATTGAGATTGTGAAACTACATACAACCGACAAACCTCCATGAAGATGCGAGTAAAAATGAGATTCCTCGCGCTGTCAGACACAAAGCTGATAATCATTCTCGGAAGTGTTGATACTAGATTTAGATTCGCGATTTCTTCATCAACTGTTTATGGTCACTTGAGACAAAACAGACAATATATCATGTATTTTGACATTTTGTTGTTATGAAATTGTCCGTTCAAACGCAAGAAGAAGCGAATGCGATCTCTCATCGGGGCTCGTGAGTTAGACGTGACGCTGCTCGCGGTTTCACACAAAACTGCTCACAAACATTTATTTGAGTTGTTTCGTCATTTTTTTTCCAGAAATAACTAGCAATACTCCTACAAATAAATGCTTCGTAACTAAAACGTTTTGACTTTCTATAGAAAATATAGACAACACGTTCTTACCTTGCAAAAATCGCCTCAGTATTTAATTTGAAGCAGTAAATCCAACACTGGAGTAAATCTCTCGTGATATCACCGTCCCATTGAAATGAAGGAAGACGGTGATGACGATACAGTTATTATTCTTGCCCAGTAACCCCTTAACCAATCACATGTGCCTTTAGCTTGTATTGTCATGAGTATCTGGGCAGATTTCAGAAATAAAATCGGTGATTGGACGACGATGACACTGAGACAGAAACTATGGGAATAATTGTTCCCAAATTTCAACGCTCTGGCTGTAAATGGTTAAAGGTTGTTAAAAATTGTATCCGCCACTCAGTTGATGTATATAGTGAGTGGGGACGCAGTGTTTGCCTTTTTTCTGGGATTCGACGGCAAAAGAGCTCAAGCAACTGTTGAACTCAGTCCCTGCCCATTCTGGACTCAGCCTGTTGTAAATAATAGAACAATGAGGCTTGGATGCCATCTATTGGACATTTCTTGTAATTGCCACTCAGAGAATGAACAGACAGTGGATTAAATTTTAGTTTTTTAGGCTTTAGTTCTTTGTTGTATTCACCTGCTACGGCGTGTGTAACATTTTTCTGTCAACTCTGCATACAGGTGAAACTCGAAAAATTAGAATATCGTGCAAAAGTTAATGTAACCCATACTATGTTGAACACAAGAGGGCAGTATAGCCCTATGTATTACTTCACAAGACCCAACGTCCCCCCTCCCCTACAAACTCACAGAGTCTCAGAGAGTGACTTGCAAAATTCTGACATTTTCTCCACATTCAAACCAAAATATCTGACTTTCTGTTGGTCGGAGCTAATGACTGTAAATTAGAAAGTTGTCCGGCTTGAGGAGAACTATATCAATACCAATTTTTGTACCTGTAGATGAAACTAACCCCCCACTTTTTTGTCAAAAGGTGGTGCTACTGAGCCCCTCACCACACCCATTTCTGAAACTTTGCACATGTCTACTGGCTAATAAATGTGACGTCTCTGTCGAGTTTCATGCAATTTCAAGTATGTTAAGAGTCTCAAAAGCATCAATAAAGAAAAGTAAAGTTTGAAGCGTTGCCACGTCAACAGTATCTAAGATATCAATAATCCTTTCACAGGTCTAAATCTGCCGTGTGTTTACATTATACACGTAAAGTTTGAAGCAAATCGGGTAAAAACAAGAGGGTGATTTCAAAGCATTTTGAAAGTGACACACTTCCTGCTGCCAGTTGGTGGCGCTATAACTTTGACTCACAATAGTCACATCCATGTGATCGGCCTCTTACAACGAACACACTGCTGAAGTTTCATCAAGATCTGTTAATTTATGCAGAAGTTATAACACACTTCCTGTCTCACTTTTCTCGCCATAAATTTGTTTCCTCGCCACGGCCAAACCGTTCGAGATATCAAAAATCCGCTGGCAATTTTTCATCCTCAATGTCTTGACTTCATGCTGACTGAGATTCGTGGCGATTAAATGATTTCTCTAGGAGGAGTATTTCAAATTCCATTGTATACGTTTTCCAAACAACCCTAAATAGCCGACTTCCTGTTGGGCTGAGGTAAAAAGTAAGAGCATGAAGTATATATGAAACGATGAGATCTATATGTGTACCGACTTTCATATTATTACATGCAAGTGTGTTTGATTTATGGACCAAGGTTTCGGACCCCGTTCCAGGGGGCGCTGCTGAGCCCCCCTGCCACGCCCGGGTACCATCTTCAGCCCAGCCCTGATGGCCGCAGGTTCTGACCCGTGTGCAAAGTTTCAAGAGTTTTAGAGCATGTTAAGGCCCCCAAAAGTGCCCGAATAGTCGATAAAATAATAATAATAATAATAATAATTAAAGCTGCAAGCAGCGATGAAGGGCCCAAGCCGGTGGCACCGCAACCCTGGTGCCTTTAGTTACCGGGCTCATTTCCACTTGGTGGCTTTCGGAAAACAAAGGATGATGGACACAGCAACAACTCAAAAATATAGCTGCAAGCAGCAATGCGATTCCTCCTCAAAATGGCAAATCATTTAAAATTGATCAATAGAGGGTTGGGGTTAAACCCTCCCAATGAAAAAATCCAAAAAACATGTCTTTCTGTCAGAATCCTAAACTAAACATTTTCAGTGTACAGGAAAATCCATCATGTCGGACCTTATGGATCCTGTAGGGTTTTTGTTTACAATGAGAAATGAGGTTTGTTCACCAGGTTTCAGAAAAACTAAATAAATGTGTTGGAAATACAAACACTTTGAAAAAATGACATTTGGGCATGGCCTGTAGCTCCCCCTAAGGGTGAATGTGAGCCATTCTTGGTTTGTAGGTTCCTGTTGGCCTGTAGTATTAATGTACCAATTTAGAAAGTATTTGACAAAAAAATGTGCAATTTGGGAATGGCCTTTAGCGCCCCCTAAGGGCGAATGTGAGACATTCTTGGTTTGTGGATTTCTGTTGGCCTGTAGTGTCAATATACCAAATTAGAACATTTTTGACCAGCAAATGGGAATTTAGGGCATGGCCTGTAGCGCCCCCTAAGGGCGAATGTGGGCCATTCTTGGTTTGTGGATTCCTGTTGGCCTGTAGTATCAATCTACAAAATTAGAACATTTTTGACCAGAAAATGGGAATTTTGGGTATGGCCTGTAGCGCCCCCTAAGGGCGAATGTGGGCCATTCTTGGTTTGTGGATTCCTGTTGGCCTGTAGTATCAATATACAAAATTAGAACATTTTTGACCAGAAAATGGGAATTTTGGGCATGGCCTGTAGCGCCCCCTTAGGGCGAATGTGGGATATTCTTTACGCAGTACTTCAGAGTGATGTCATCTTTAAGTATATATATATATATAGGTCTGTATCTAACCCACACCTATAATATCACTTCTGAAGGCATGGATTAAACCACAGGAGTGGTATGGATTACTTTTATGCTGCATTTTTGTGATTTTTGTAGCTTCTGAGTTCTGATCACCATTCAAGTCATTGAAAGGTCCAACAGGGTTGAGATAATCTTCTAAAAAGCTTAATTTGTGTTCACTAGAAGAAAGAAAATAATACACATCTGGGATGGAATGAGGGTGAGTATACGATGAGATAAATTTATTTTGGGGGTGAAAACCATTTGTAGGCTACTTTTTATTTACTTGGAAAATTGTTACTGTCTCTTTAAGAGGATTTTAAACGCATTTCATTCAAGCCGTCAAGCCGTCTTTGCGGCTTGTTTTATTGAGATATAATCTTTTGAGAACTGTGAATCTCATTATTTTCGTGCTGTTACATCTGTATTCATTTCAGAGATTAATTGATTGAGATTGTGAAACTACATACAACCGACAAACCTCCATGAAGATGCGAGTAAAAATGAGATTCCTCGCGCTGTCAGACACAAAGCTGATAATCATTCTCGGAAGTGTTGATACTAGATTTAGATTCGCGATTTCTTCATCAACTGTTTATGGTCACTTGAGACAAAACAGACAATATATCATGTATTTTGACATTTTGTTGTTATGAAATTGTCCGTTCAAACGCAAGAAGAAGCGAATGCGATCTCTCATCGGGGCTCGTGAGTTAGACGTGACGCTGCTCGCGGTTTCACACAAAACTGCTCACAAACATTTATTTGAGTTGTTTCGTCATTTTTTTTCCAGAAATAACTAGCAATACTCCTACAAATAAATGCTTCGTAACTAAAACGTTTTGACTTTCTATAGAAAATATAGACAACACGTTCTTACCTTGCAAAAATCGCCTCAGTATTTAATTTGAAGCAGTAAATCCAACACTGGAGTAAATCTCTCGTGATATCACCGTCCCATTGAAATGAAGGAAGACGGTGATGACGATACAGTTATTATTCTTGCCCAGTAACCCCTTAACCAATCACATGTGCCTTTAGCTTGTATTGTCATGAGTATCTGGGCAGATTTCAGAAATAAAATCGGTGATTGGACGACGATGACACTGAGACAGAAACTATGGGAATAATTGTTCCCAAATTTGAACGCTCTGGCTGTAAATGGTTAAAGGTTGTTAAAAATTGTATCCGCCACTCAGTTGATGTATATAGTGAGTGGGGACACAGTGTTTGCCTTTTTTCTGGGATTCGACGGCAAAAGAGCTCAAGCAACTGTTGAACTCAGTCCCTGCCCATTCTGGACTCAGCCTGTTGTAAATAATAGAACAATGAGGCTTGGATGCCCTCTATTGGACATTTCTTGTAATTGCCACTCAGAGAATGAACAGACAGTGGATTAAATTTTAGTTTTTTAGGCTTTAGTTCTTTGTTGTATTCACCTGCTACGGCGTGTGTAACATTTTTCTGTCAACTCTGCATACAGGTGAAACTCGAAAAATTAGAATATCGTGCAAAAGTTAATGTAACCCATACTATGTTGAACACAAGAGGGCAGTATAGCCCTATGTATTACTTCACAAGACCCAACGTCCCCCCTCCCCTACAAACTCACAGAGTCTCAGAGAGTGAC
Source organism: Moxostoma hubbsi (assembly GCA_032164185.1). Taxonomy (NCBI): domain Eukaryota; kingdom Metazoa; phylum Chordata; class Actinopteri; order Cypriniformes; family Catostomidae; genus Moxostoma; species Moxostoma hubbsi. Next base: position 9,505,263 of record JAVLUX010000001.1, read on the forward strand.
TTGCAAAATTCTGACATTTTCTCCACATTCAAACCAAAATATCTGACTTTCTGTTGGTCGGAGCTAATGACTGTAAATTAGAAAGTTGTCCGGCTTGAGGAGAACTATATCAATACCAATTTTTGTACCTGTAGATGAAACTAACCCCCCACTTTTTTGTCAAAAGGTGGCGCTACTGAGCCCCTCACCACACCCATTTCTGAAACTTTGCACATGTCTACTGGCTAATAAATGTGACGTCTCTGTCGAGTTTCATGCAATTTCAAGTATGTTAAGAGTCTCAAAAGCATCAATAAAGAAAAGTAAAGTTTGAAGCGTTGCCACGGCAACAGTATCTAAGATATCAATAATCCTTTCACAGGTCTAAATCTGCCGTGTGTTTACATTATACACGTAAAGTTTGAAGCAAATCGGGTAAAAACAAGAGGGTGATTTCAAAGCATTTTGAAAGTGACACACTTCCTGCTGCCAGTTGGTGGCGCTATAACTTTGACTCACAATAGTCACATCCATGTGATCGGCCTCTTACAACGAACACACTGCTGAAGTTTCATCAAGATCTGTTAATTTATGCAGAAGTTATAACACACTTCCTGTCTCACTTTTCTCGCCATAAATTTCTTTCCTCGCCACGGCCAAACCGTTCGAGATATCAAAAATCCGCTGGCAATTTTTCATCCTCAATGTCTTGACTTCATGCTGACTGAGATTCGTGGCGATTAAATGATTTCTCTAGGAGGAGTATTTCAAATTCCATTGTATACGTTTTCCAAACAACCCTAAATAGCCGACTTCCTGTTGGGCTGAGGTAAAAAGTAAGAGCATGAAGTATATATGAAACGATGAGATCTATATGTGTACCGACTTTCATATTATTACATGCAAGTGTGTTTGATTTATGGACCAAGGTTTCGGACCCCGTTCCAGGGGGCGCTGCTGAGCCCCCCTGCCACGCCCGGGTACCATCTTCAGCCCAGCCCTGATGGCCGCAGGTTCTGACCCGTGTGCAAAGTTTCAAGAGTTTTAGAGCATGTTAAGGCCCCCAAAAGTGCCCGAATAGTCGATAAAATAATAATAATAATAATAATAATAATAATAATAATAATCCTAAGGAAAACAATAGGGCCTTCGCCTTTTCAGGCTTGGGCCCTAATAATAATAATAATAATAATAATAATAATCCTAAGGAAAACAATAGGGCCTTCGCCTTTTCAGGCTTGGGCCCTAATAATAATAATCCTAAGGAAAACAATAGGGCCTTCGCCTTTTCAGGCTTGGGCCCTAATAATAATAATCCTAAGGAAAACAATAGGGCCTTCGCCTTTTCAGGCTTGGGCCCTAATAATAATAATCCTAAGGAAAACAATAGGGCCTTCGCCTTTTCAGGCTTGGGCCCTAATAATAATAATAATAATAATAATCCTAAGGAAAACAATAGGGCCTTCGCCTTTTCAAGGCTTGGGCCCTAATAATAATAATAATCCTAAGGAAAACAATAGGGCCTTCGCCTTTTCAGGCTTGGGCCCTAATAATCCTAAGGAAAACAATAGGGCCTTCGCCTTTTCAGGCTTGGGCCCTAATAATAATAATAATAATAATAATAATAATCCTAAGGAAAACAATAGGGCCTTCGCCTTTTCAGGCTTGGGCCCTAATAATAATAATAATAATAATAATAATAATAATAATCCTAAGGAAAACAATAGGGCCTTCGCCTTTTCAGGCTTGGGCCCTAATAATAATAATAATAATAATAATAATAATCCTAAGGAAAACAATAGGGCCTTCGCCTTTTCAGGCTTGGGCCCTAATAATAATAATCCTAAGGAAAACAATAGGGCCTTCGCCTTTTCAGGCTTGGGTCCTAATAATAATCCTAAGGAAAACAATAGGGCCTTCGCCTTTTCAGGCTTGGGCCCTAATAATAATAATAATAATAATCCTAAGGAAAACAATAGGGCCTTCGCCTTTTCAAGGCTTGGGCCCTAATAATAATCCTAAGGAAAACAATAGGGCCTTCGCCTTTTCAAGGCTTGGGCCCTAATAATAATAATCCTAAGGAAAACAATAGGGCCTTCGCCTTTTCAAGGCTTGGGCCCTAATAATCCTAAGGAAAACAATAGGGCCTTCGCCTTTTCAAGGCTTGGGCCCTAATAATCCTAAGGAAAACAATAGGGCCTTCGCCTTTTCAAGGCTTGGGCCCTAATAATAATAATAATAATAATAATCCTAAGGAAAACAATAGGGCCTTCGCCTTTTCAAGGCTTGGGCCCTAATAATCCTAAGGAAAACAATAGGGCCTTCGCCTTTTCAAGGCTTGGGCCCTAATAATAATAATAATAATAATAATAATAATCCTAAGGAAAACAATAGGGCCTTCGCCTTTTCAAGGCTTGGGCCCTAATAATAATAATAATAATAATCCTAAGGAAAACAATAGGGCCTTCGCCTTTTCAAGGCTTGGGCCCTAATAATAATAATAATAATCCTAAGGAAAACAATAGGGCCTTCGCCTTTTCCAGGCTTGGGCCCTAATAATAATAATAATAATAATAATAATAATAATAATAATAATAATCCTAAGGAAAACAATAGGGCCTTCGCCTTTTCAAGGCTTGGGCCCTAATAATAATAATAATAATAATAATCCTAAGGAAAACAATAGGGCCTTCGCCTTTTCAAGGCTTGGGCCCTAATAATAATAATCCTAAGGAAAACAATAGGGCCTTCGCCTTTTCAAGGCTTGGGCCCTAATAATCCTAAGGAAAACAATAGGGCCTTCGCCTTTTCAAGGCTTGGGCCCTAATAATAATAATAATCCTAAGGAAAACAATAGGGCCTTCGCCTTTTCAAGGCTTGGGCCCTAATAATCCTAAGGAAAACAATAGGGCCTTCGCCTTTTCAAGGCTTGGGCCCTAATAATAATAATAATCCTAAGGAAAACAATAGGGCCTTCGCCTTTTCAAGGCTTGGGCCCTAATAATAAAACTGTCAATAACAATAGATTCCCCCTACCGGAAGAATCTAATAATAATAAAACTGTTAATAACAATAGATTCCCTCCTACCGGAGGAATCTAACTAGTGCAATCGCTAAATGGATTGCCACAGACTGCTGGCCCATCAACATAGTTCAGGACCGGGGGCTTCAAGACATTCAGATCGCCACAGGCGACCCATCATACAAGCTACCTTCGAGGGGAACTATTGTTACGAGAATACATGAACTGTACAACACTGAAAAAGCTACAAAAGTGAAGCAGTTGGCAGAAGGTACTTTTATTGCACTTACTGGAGACAATTGGACATCAGTAAGTAACCATAACTACTTCGGTGTAAGAGCACACCTAATCGATGACAACTGGCAGCTGCACTCATTCACTTTAGGCATGTTAAAAACAGAAGAAAGGCATTTTGCTGAATGCGCTAGCCAGTTTCTCAAAGTTGCAAATGAGTGGGAGATAACGGGCAAGGTCACAACTTTAGGAACAGACAGCGCTTGCAATATGATTACTGCTGCAAGGAGTATACCATTCAAGCAACAAATGGTAAACACTCACTCAATGTTGTGTCGATTGTAGTGACACAAGGTGTCCCATTTAAAAATGGCAAGCACTAAACCGTGTTATGTGAACTGCTGACACAGGTGCAAGCAAGCTACTACTTGATAGAAGCAACTGTATCGGCCGCACGTAACCCTCCCCAATGCCCCAAAAAAGTGTCATATATGGGTCTTAGGTTCCCAGTCCCTGAGGGGGGAACAAGAGACATGAATATCATGGGAGCAAGCTGGCCAGCCACTGCCTTTTCTATCTCTGTGTTTCTCATCATAGAGGATAAAGCGTCTGGGGCTATCTTAATGCTATAAAACACGTTGGGATAGGCATTCTTTTCCGTTCCTATTCTTTCAAGGGGAAAAGACTCTGCAGAGACCACATCCTGACCAGGCTGGTGGGAGGTAACATGTGGCCAATACGTCACATGGGTTGTCAAGCCACACGTGGAAGTGGTGTGGTGGTAGGTCCTACCTAGTAAGGGAGAAGCTCTACAAACACAGACACTGGGCCAGAGAGACTCCCCAAGAGAGACGCGGGTTTGCCAACAGGGGAACCATACCATGGAAAAACAGCACAGTGAGTTGCCTGAAAAGGGCATTAGGCCTATGGAACCCTGCCCCAGTACAGAGCACTTGAAGCTCGTAGTGGATCTGGTCGCACATCCCTCCACTGAAGTCGCAGGCCAGAGAGCTATTGAGGAGTCATCCAGGGAGGCGAGTTAGTGGGATCTCCTGGGATAAGAGCGCACGTGTTCGCCTCAGAGAGGGGGAAAGGGGCTGAGTGCAAGTGGTACACCCGGTCAGTTGTTCCGCGTTACCGAGTTCTACTGGCTCGGACCTGATAAAACATGGGATGAGACCAACTCAACCTTAAGATTATAGAATCTTGCAAAGGTATTGGGTGTTGCCCAGCCCGCTGCCCTGCAGATATCTGCTAGGGAGGTGCCGTTGACCAGTGCCCACGAGGATGCCACACTTCTCGTCAAGTTCTCGAACACGCAGCGTTCCCTTTCCGCTGCCCGTCAAAGCAGACAAAGAGCTGCTCAGAACATCTAAAGCTCTGCGTGTGGTCCAAATATATACACAAAGCACAAACCGGACACAGCAATGAAAAGGCTGGGTCTGCCTCCTCCCGGGACAGCACTTGCAAGTTCATGACCTGGTCCCTGAAGGGGGTCCTAGGAACCTTGGGCACGTAGCCCGGTCGCGGTCTTATTATAGTTGAGTACATAAATGTGAATACATGGATATGCTTGTTTAATATCAATAAGCAAAATTATAAAATATAGGAATGTCTCTAGCCACTTGCATCAGAGATTGTTATTGTTAAATAAATGTTAATGGTTGAGATAATAAAACTGAAGAATCTGTTTCCTTAAACGAGTTTGTCATGGATTTATTTATTTCAACACTGCACGTTTAAGTAAATCCTAGTATTTTAAAGTTGCGATTAATCGTTATTAATCACAGCCCATAATTGTGATTAAATCGATTACATTTTTAAATATTGACATATTTGAAATGATATTCCCTTCCCTGCAATCAATACCAAACATAATACCAAGAAGGACATTGAGGATATTTAATTTCAAAGAAAAAAAATCAGTAAGCCTAACAGCTGAAATCAGGACATAATAAAAAATGTTGACTTCTGGTAACCCTAGTTTTCTACCTGCCTTGTTTCTCTCCACGATGTACTGTAGTGATTCCCTCCTGCTTTGCTAATGTAATGAGGGCAATAGGCCATCTGTTAGTGCTATCGCCGCCTAGTGGCATCTTCATGTTAAGGTGATAGTGTGTTTAAAGGGTTTAAAACCAATCGAACAAAAACGAAAACTAAATATTTCTTAAGATTTTTATCAGAACCATGAAAATGTGTTTTAGTTTCTGTTTTTCCAATTATATTTCAGTTTACGAAAATGTTTTTTTTTTTTTTACATTTAGTATTAATTTGAGTTTTAGCTAATAAACTTGACACACACACACACAATAATAATAATAAATAATAATAATAAACAATAAATTAACATGTACCTCTAAAAAATAGAACCCAACTGCCAAAACGTTAGCTAATCGTTGTAATGTAATATATGACAACGGACAAACACCATCTAGCTGGCTTACATTAGTTTCTTACCAGTGGTTATTTTTTCATTTTTTTTTTTATTTTTGGTTCATTTTAATTTTTTTTCTGGTCAGTTTTTGTGCAGTATAGCAAAAAGTGTTACAACTGTGCTCGGCGGTCTGCTCTACTAAATGTGGACAAAACCGGAGATAACTGCTGCTGCCATTCATAAAAACATACTAGGTGTGTTCGACTTCATGCAGCTCTGCGCAGACCGATCGGTGGCTAACTTGAAGCAGTGCATGCCGATTAGAAATTTTGTCCGAATTGATGCAGCGCCGACACCACATGACTATGACGTATGCCATTAAAGTAGCACGAGAGCGATTCGAGAGCAGCCGCAGGACTCAGCCAGAGCAGATTAGGCTTGTTTGAGATGAGCAAAATCTGCGCAGAACCGATCACCGGTGATCAGCGCGTAATGCATGTCGGTTAGAAATGTGTCCGAGAGCGGTCCGCCTTGCTCTGATGTCATGCTGACGTATGTCAAAAAACTCTCGCGAGCGCAAGGCGCACGTGTCGGATTCTGCAGTCGCGCGCAGTTGCTCTCCACCGACTGCGCTGATCAAAAGCATGATGGGAAACGACTTGCTGACGACACAACTTAATGCTCATTGGCTGCGATTGTCAGCTGATATTTTTTTCCCTTAATTCAAGAAGTCCATTACCTATAGCCTAATACTATTTACTTTTTCTATAGTACTTTATTAGTAATTAGTACATGTGCTTTATTTACCCTTTTATTTTTATTTTCTTTGTTTGAAGTCCTGTTTGTTGTAATTTTCTCTTTATTGTATTGTATGCTTGTGTTAATTTTGTACATTGACATTTTTGTACCACATTATTCCATTAAATAAATTAGTCAATCCATCAATACATGCATACATACATCTAATGTGACGGTTTTACAATTAGGCCTCATGTTTGTGTGTTTTTATCTGATATCCTTATGTCTTATTCCTGGAGTGCAGTAAACAAAACCTACACATGCATGCTAATTTCTTAATTTAGAATGTGTTTTTGTTTCATATTATTTTTGAATAATAATTTGCTGTACACACTTTTCCTAATCATTAAACATGAAATTCAAACTTACATTAAGGTGACAAACAATTGTGTAATATATTTATATAGAATATTTTTCATGTAAAAAAGGGATAGTTCACCCAAATATTTTTTTTTCTTTGAGTAAACTATCCCTTAAGTAGGATACACATCATTAGGTTAATCAGCTGTGCCATATCTGAAATGTTTAACCCATAATTAGGGATAACAATGTAAATTTAGTGCAGCATCTGTACGCTCATCATTTCTCATTATGGCTTTGATTATAAAAGGCACCCACAAAGTTAACAATTGTAGCAAGATGGAGAATGTGTTATTAACACTATCAGACTCCCAGGGAGCAATAACATTAACAGTAAGCAAAGAAATTGCTGAGACAATAAAGAATGGTGAGTAAAGAAAAAAAAAAAATTGGTTGCTTGATGATGGAATTAATTTTATTTTATTGATTGAAATTCCTTTTTACAGATAAAAAAATATGCAGCATATATAATGCAACAAGTGAGAAATGCAGAACAGAAACAAGGTAAGGCATTTCTTTAACCATAATAACATTTAATATGATCATGGGGATTTTTTATTATTTTTTATTGTGTTCTCTTTGGCAGATACTACCCATTGTCCATCATCTCTGTCTCAGTGTCCCCCTCCTGTTACTACTCCGTCTCAGTGTCCCCCTCCACGTCCAGCATCTCTGTCTCAGTGTCCCCCTCCTGTTACTACTCGGTCTCAGTGTCCCAATCCAGTGATTACTCATCCAGCATCCCTTGTCGAGTGCCCTGTTGAAATAAGGAAAATAAATCTCACAACAATCCTCAAAAACACAAAATCTTCAATCCCCTTCCATGCAGTCAGAATGTCAAGAAACCCAACAAGGTATGCACAGTTTCAAAATATCCTAAAATATATATATATATATATATATATATATATGTGTATATGTATGTTTATCTCTCACAATTATAAACTGCTGTTTTCATAGAATTCACAAACAGGACCACACTGCTGCTGCTTGACCTCACACAAATGTATCTGCATTTGTACTATAGAAATAAAATTGCATTCTACAAAAAGCTTGAGCAAGTTTTCAAAGAAAAAGGTTACAACATCAGCAATGAAAAAATTGCGAAAAAAAAAAAATTTGGCAACATGATAACTACCTACAAAAGGTCTAAAGACCGGTGTCGGTCAACAGGAGAGGGAAAAGTTACATGGGAGTATTACAAGGTTGGTGTGCTTTTTGTATCGAAATTACTGCAGAATCACTGGGTTTATATTTAAAATAATTTCTAAAGCATCTCTATTTACATTGTTTTACATGTTTTCTCAAAGCAAATGGAAGACTTATTTGGGAAATGTGGAGTTGGGAGTGCACCATCAGGCACAATGTGCTCAACTCCTCTGTTCAACACTACCTCATCCCAGACTACAGTGCCGAAGTCCTCAACTGCACAGGCCACAAGCTCCCAAGAACAGCCTCTCCCAGAAGAGCAACCAGGTCCCTCCACTGCTATGCCCTCCACAGAAATACACAGAAGGAGATAAACAAGATCCACATTCTGTGAAGTTTTTGAAGCGCATTCAGAGAGGAGAACAGCTGCTCTAGAGTCACTAGTGCGGCCTGACTTAGAGCGCCGAAGAAGGCTTAAAGAGAGGCGGAGAAGGGTGTTTGAAAACAAATCTCTTACCTGCCTTGGAGAAATAATTGAACAACTCAAAAAAATCAGTAAATCCCAAGAAATGATAATCGATCTATTAAAAAATAAAGTTTAACTATATAGTCAATTCCCATGTGTATTGCATCATTTTTATTGCTCATCACATCATTATTACAGAACAACACAAAACATTCCTCCCTAGACAGGGGACAGTGGTTGACTGGCAGAATACTATGTCAATCATTTGATATTAAGTGCTTAATATCATCCTGTACAATCCCATCCACCAGCTCACAAAACAGTAAAATAAAAAAGCTTTGTTCTTAAGATACGTTTAAGGCAAGTGTTGAAGGTAGAACAAGTTAATGTGCTGTTCACAGGCTGCCACAGATTGCATCTCTATGATGTGATGCATTATTGTGTATGGGTCATCCTCCATATCATCTGCCTGCAGATCCTCCTCAATGTGGTCATTGGATTTCAGGCAGATATTATGAAGAATGCAACAGGCTGTGACTGTGGAAGAAATGTTCTTCACTTTTTTTCATGTGCAGACATCTGAGTCTCCTGAATTTTGATTTTAAAATTCCAAATGCATGCTCAATGACTACACGAGCAGAATTCAGTTTCCTATTGAACCATCTCTGCCTGACAGTCAAGTGGCCATTGTCTCTGTATGGCTTCATTAGCTGAAGCAAAAGAGGGTATGCAGAATCTCCAATTATATGCATACCCTCAGGAACCAGGGAATGTGGATCTTCCTCAAGAAGTCGGCCTACCTCTGACAAACGAAATGCCCTTGAATCATGCCAGCTACCAGGGTGACCCACACTGACATGACAGAACCGCCGCTGACTGTCACAGAATCCTGTAAGTATAACAGAATAGAACTGTTTCCTACTGATATAGGCCACAGGATTCTCACAGTGTGGTTTTACCATTGGAATGTGGCATCCATCAACTGCACAGACAGTTTTAGGAAACCCAGCTGTTTCGAATTCTAACTGGGATATATGCAGGGCTTGTCCTCTGGGCCAGGAGATGTAATGTGACAAATGCGTTATTACAAGAGAACAGAAATCATGCAGGTGTGTTGAAACTGTAGATTTGGTTATGTTAAATCTGTCTGCCACTCCTCTATAGGACTCTTGGTTGGAAAGAGTCCATAGAGAGGCAAGTATACTGTTTGTCAGCGGCACCTTAGTCTGCTGTGTATTCACGTAGAAAGGACCAAGTGTATTTATAAGATCCTGCATTAGGAAGAGAAAAAATAGTTATCATATAATATAAACATGGACACATGAATACATCTCACATATGACAGCACAAGAGCTGAAACTACCCAGGGCTTAAGCCAAAAATGTAATGACTGTACATTTTCACAAACTATGTCCCCTTAGTACATTTCTGTGTTTTTCTTTGTTATTGACAATTTTATGTATTTTCATAGCATGATATTCTATCCCCCTATTTTATTTAGTTCTATGTACATGCTGTTTTTTGTTTGCTTGGGGGAAAAAAACTAAATGGTCAAGCTAAAATTTATTTCAAATTTGATAATGAAAAAAAAAATGTTTTACACTGTACAGCATATTCCTAACAGGATGTATTGCTTGCTTCTCACACCATGTAAGCATACCTCCACATGCCCTCTAGAAAGTCTGAAATGACTTTGAAACTCAGAAGGACTGTACAAATGGACCACATTCTCAACAAAGTGAGGAACTTTAGGGACATTCCTAGGAGAGAGAAAACATTTTTATGACCTCTCTCTCTCTTTCTCAAAAGCAACTTGCTATTGGCTTCATTTACGTTTTAATAAAATACTTTAAACCTTTCTTTTATTTGGTGCTGAATTATCTGCAGTCTGGGCTGTTTATTTTTTACACGACATAAGTTTCAATAGATGCAAGTTGCAACATACCATTCTAGACCAGATATATTTATATCCCTACCATTTACTGAATAAGCCATTTTAAGTAATAAGCACTGTTCACCTTCGGTGATTCTCCTCATCATAACCATCTTCGTGTAAAAACATTGGTATTTCAATTGCATCCACTTCGTCTGCGATAAAGAACGCGAACTCTTCCATTGCTGACGTTTGCAGTCCACAACACAGCGAGATTCAGGAAGTGTCCGGCTTGCCTGCACTTTTTTCACTCCTCCCCTCACTGCAGCCGCCTACTCTCACCTACATTTCAGGCGAGGCAAGGCGCATCTCAAACAAGCCTATTCTCTTTTTTTTTCTTTTCTTTTTTTTATTGCATGAACAACAATTACAGAACATGAACTAGATTAAAAAATAAATAAATAAATAAATAAATATATGCCAGGGTTAAAAGGTACACAAATACACAATAAACAATGAAAACAAAACTAAATGGACCAAACACACAATAAAAGGCTTTGACATTTCACAAAATCTGAAAAGTATTCAACAAATACATGGTTTTAACAGCTTTTTTGATTGAACTGTCCTTAATGGAAACCATATAATTCTCTAATTCTTTCAATAGCACAGAAAAAAAAGGTTTCTGATTAGTAAATTTACACCGATGAATATGAAACTTAACTAAAATAATCAAAAGATTAATAATATAGGCTTCCTTTTCCCATACTCTTTTCATATTGTAAAAAACCAAATATTACATGTTCGTATAGCAAAAGAAAATTACATCCCAATTTGTTATTTATAAATTTAGAAACTTCCCACCACAACCTTTTGGTGTATTGACAGTGCCAAAAAATATGAGGTACAGTTTCTGGTTGCAAAAAACAAAATGAACAATTAACATCTATGTCTTTGTTAAATTTGGATAGAAAATGTTTAGCAGGGTAAAATTTATGCAGTATCTTAAATGAAATTTCCTTGACCTTATTTGTAATAATATATTTATTAGGTAACAACCAGACCTTATTCCAATGAATATTTCTAATAAACCTTGACCAATAGGAAATGACATATGGTTTGCTGGCTAGCTCTTTTTGAAAAAGGGAACGTATAGCCTTATTATTTTTGCTTGTCGAAAAACAAACTTTACCACAAATGGTATCAGCTAGATGCAATAAAGACATACGTTTAGAGTATGAAATACCTCTACATAAAGAGACAACACCTGAAGAGATAGCACCAATTACAGAGGCAAATTCTTTAGGGGAAACAGGGAAGTTGAAGTATGAAAGAAACTCATCATAAGTCATTAAATACCCCTGATAATTCAACAACTGTCCAACCACAAGAATGCCCTCATCAAACCATGCTTTCAAAAATATAATCTTATGTTTGTACAAAATATTACCATTATTCCAGATGTAATAATGATGAGGAGAAAAATTATGCTTGTAAATTAACTTCCAAGCCAAAAGTGCTTGCCTATGAAAAGCTGACAGTTTAACTGGAAGTTTCTCAATTCTGTAGTCACACATAAGCAAAAATGAAAGGCCACCAAGTTTGTCAAAAACCGATTTAGAAATCATATTCCAGACAGTATTAATGTTTTTTAGAAAATATTTCAACCAGTTAATTTTGAAAGTATTATTTAAAATAGAAAAATCTAAATAATCAAGCCCACCATTTTTATATGAATTAACAATTACTGATTTTCTAATATAGTGTATACGGTTTTTCCACAAAAAACTCAACATAATTTGATCGATTATCTTATTTATTTTATTATCCGAGTGTACTGAGGAAGCTACATAAGTAAGCCTAGAGATACCTTCCGCTTTAGCCAGCAGAACACGCCCTTTAAGAGACAAGTCCCTCTGCAACCAAATATTAAACCTATTCTTTACTTTTCTAATCACCGGGTCGAAATTTTGTGAGATTCTCTCCTGTTCATCTTTAGTAATAACCAAACCCAAATAAGTTGGTGTATCCTTTACAGGGATATTACAAATAGTTCTGGAATGGCAACTTTTTAAAGCAAATAGTTCACATTTTTGTAAATTAAGGCAAAGACCTGAGGCACTGGAAAAAACTTCAATGATCTTGACAGCTGACTGAATTTGATCAACATTTTTCAGGAAAAGAGCCGTGTCATCAGCCAACTGACTTATCAGGACACTTCTCCCTTCAACTTGAATTCCTTTTAAATTGGATAATTTAATAAAGTGACAAAACACCTGAGCAACAATAAGAAAAAGGTAAACAGAAACTGGGCAGCCTTGCCTAACTCCTCTTTCCAAATCAAATCTTTGAGTAGTGCCATTATTTAATTTCACAGAACTATTTCCACCTGCATAAAGAGTTTTCATAGCATTACAGAAATAAGCCCCAAAACCAAAGCGTTCTAAACAGTAGAAAATAAAAGGATGCTCAACAGAATCAAAGGCTTTGAAAAAGTCTAAAAAAAGTATAAAGCTATCATCCTTTATAAGGTCAGAATAATCAATAAGATCAAAAATAAGTCTAATATTGTTACATATATGACGGTTTCTCATAAACCCAGATTGATTTTCATCAATAATGGAATCTAATACTAATTTGAATCTTTGGGCAAATATCTGAGCAAATATTTTATAGTCATTATTTTACAGACTAATGGGCCTCCAATTATCAATAAGCAACACATTTTTCTTGGGCTTAGGAATCAAACAAATTAAACCTAAACAAGCCTATTCTCAAGAGCAGCTGCATGAGCTCTGATGACGACACAACTGATCCACGATTGGCCAAATTCACTGACGACACCGATGACGTGCGTTTCAAGTTTATTGCGACGACTTCAGTTCCAGAAATTCTCATATATGGACTTTTAAAACAGTTCAATACGTTTTTATGTCGTTTTCATCTTATAAATCATATTTATTAAATATTGTTTTACTGTATTTACTTTATTGTTAATATAGGGTTTTGTGTATGTTTATTTTGCATGACTTTATTTTTCACACAGACATTTTACAGTATTCAGCTGCATAAACTATTCAAATGAGCATTTTTAATAACTCAAATGTTCATCTTAAAAACATACAATCTAATGTGGTCATAAATGTAAGCTCCTATACAAATGATGCATAATACATTATTTTTCTGTATATGAAAATGAATGGTGTTTTGTCTCAAATGTTAAAAAGAGCTCAGTTGGAGGGTACTGCAAATCCTGTTGCTGAAACCTTCTTAAAGAAAAACACATACCCACCATTGAATTGTTTTTTTTTATTTTTTTTTATAGGTTGCTTTAATCATTTTGTATTAGCAGAAACACCCATGTCAAACTGCTAAAGTATATATCCAATATGTTATCTTGTTTTGGAAGACACCCTTCCAAAACACCACTTATACACACATCTCAAAAGTGTGTTAATACCATGGTTAATACATAAAGTTACTTAATCACTAAATCATGAAAACAATGGAAATCATTGCTAATTAATGTTGAGCCAAAACTGAAAGTTGACTTAAAAGGGTAATTGCATTTGTTGCTAACTATTAGTAATAATGAATGGAACAGGTGTTGGCTATGGTCCCATGGTTCCTTAAGATATATAAATAACCTGCATTACCCTGTATAACACACAACAAAATGGACAATGTATCCGTTAATGTGTTAGACAGCAAAGGTAATGTTGTCATGCTAATGGTTTCCAAGGACATTGCTGAAAGGATGCAAAATGGTAAGTAAACCGCATAACTGTGAAATAATTACAAGTCAGCAATGGTTTGTGCAAGTATTTTATTTATCATTTATTCCCCCAGATCAAATGTTCCTTTCTTCTGTCATGGAGAAAGTATCAGCTGTTGAAACAAAGGTACACATTTACTTAATGAACAAGAATATACTGGAAATATTCCTTGAGTGACACGGACCACATCTACAATCTTCTCTCCAGACAGCTCTCCTCAGTGGCCCAGCTTGTGCTGCAAAGCTCCTCCAACCTCCTATTCCATGTCTCACTACCTCCACTAGGTCGCCGGTACCCCTAAACCTCAGTTTTGCGAAATCATCAACCAGCCAGTGCCCCAATACTACCACTAGGCCCCCTGTACTACTTACCTCCACTGTCAAGGACCCACCGCCTGCCACTCTGCAACCTGGTGCAGTGTGTGGAAACCCTTCAGCATCCATTCAACCTTCATCCCCCTCTTTCCAGTCAGACAGGCATGAATCTCAAGGTATTTCATCAAATACTTTAAGGAAGATAAATGTCAATATTGTAGTTAAATTACATAATTTTCTTTGTTTTGTAGTGTTAATCTATTTCTCTCCTTATCCCCTCCATTTTACTGAAATAACACATAAAACAACACTATTTCTACTGTACCTTACAAAAACTCATCAGCAACTTTATTTTAGGAACAAAATGGCGTTCTATAAAAAAACTCTCTCACAAAAGGGCTACAACTTGTCAAATGAAAAAGTTTGATTAAAAACTAGCAAACATGTTAACCACTTATAAGAGTAAAAGACAGGTGCCATGCAACTGGGGAGGGGAAGATCACCTGGGAGTACTATACAGTAAGTTGAAGACTGCTTTACTTTATGTTTCTGAAATAACATTGTCATGTCTTACAAGACTGAAACATTGGTCTTTTACATTTGACATCCACCCCCATCAAATGGATGAGTTATTTGGGTCATCGGGGATGACTGCACCACCTGGCACCATTCACTCCACACCTGTGGGTTTGGAAGAGACCTCCTCCAAAAGCAGGCCCACAACGTCTTCTCTTCAAGACCAGCCAGCAGGTGCTAGTATGGATGAACAGCCAGGAACATCTACCATACAAAATACAAACGTCACAAGCAGGCAAAGACAACCACAACCCTTACAATTTCTGGAAGCTTACGAAGAGCATGTAGAGAGAAGGACTGCTGTGCTTGAGTCCCTAGTAAGGCCAGATCTGGAGAGATGGCGGCGACTGAAGGAGAGGCGGAGAAGGTCCTTCGAAAAAAAAGATGGTGACCAGCTTGGGAACAATTGTGGAGGAGCTGAAGAAAATGGGGGGGGGGGTGGGGGGGGGGGGAAGACAAGAGCAAATTATGCATCTATTACAGAACCCACATGAACCTCAAAATTATAATGTAAAGATGTTTTCTCTTTTGATTTACACCTTTCCCCAAAATGTCCACTTCTGTACCTTCAACTCTTTACTTTTCAGTTGTTGTTTTTTTTTGTATGTTCAGTATATTTTTTTTAAAAGGCAAGCAACAGCAGCTATTGATTACAAAAGCCACCTATTACAATAGTAATACACTGCATAGACTTTAGACTTTCGATACAGTATTTTTATTCAACATATAATTTTCAGATTCTAGGTATAGTAACTTTAAAACTAAATTGATAATGTGTCTATAATTTGTTTAAAAAGATACTACTTACATTTAACCTTTACTCACCTTCGTTGCTCATCGTGCTCAATGTCATGCAAAAATAATGGAATTTCTATCGCTTGCAGCTCGTCTGCGATAAAGCAAGCAAACGCCACGTGATCTGCCATGACTGACGTAATTGCAGCAAACTACGGAGCCACAACGTGTCCGGCTTCACAATTTCTCATCTAAAATGTAACAAGTCACCTGGTAACGACGGGATAACGGCTGAATTTTACAAGTCTTACTCTGACGTTATTTCCCCTTTCCTCCTTGAAGTGTATATAGAGAGCTTAAATTGTTCTGAGCTTACAACAAGTATGAAACAGGGTGTCATTTGCTTAATACCTAAACCTAAAAAGGACACACTTTTATTAGACAATTGGAGACCCATCAGCTTACTTAATAATGATTACAAATTGTTTGCCCTTATTTTCTCAAGCCGTTTCAAGTCGATTTTGAACTCCATTATTGATGAAAATCAATCAGGTTTTATGGAAGGCCGTCATATTTTCAATAATATTAGGCTTGTCTTCGACCTCATTGATTACTCTGATCTGATTGAGGATGACAGTTTAATTCTTTTTTTGGACTTTTTCAAGGCCTTTGACACTATTGAGCATCCTTTCATTTTTTTCTGTTTAGAGCGTTTTGGTTTCGGGCCCTATTTATGTAATGCCATGAAAACTTTGTATGCGGGAGGAAATAGCTCAGTGAAATTAGGGCATGGCACAACCCAGAGATTTCTTCTAGAAAGAGGAATTCGGCAGGGATGTCCAGTGTCTGTATATCTTTTTCTTATTGTAGCACAGGCCTTCTGTCATTTTATTAAGGATAGTAAGCTAGAAGGAATTCATATTGCCGGTAGAAGTATTTTAATTAGTCAATTAGCCGACGACACTGCCTTATTTTTAAAAAACTTTAGTCAGGTTCATCAGGCGATTAAAAGTATTCAGCTGTTTTCTAATGCCTCAGGTCTGTACCTTAATATAAAAAAATGTGAAATATTAGCCTTGAAAAGCTCCCCTCTTGTACCTCTGGGTGGTATCCCTGTTAAAGAATCTGTCAGTTATTTGGGTGTTGTTGTCTCGAAAAGTGAGCAAGATAGAGTTTCTCTGAATTTCAATCCTGCTTTTGAAAAGATTAAAAGCAAATTTAATCTCTGGTTATTAAGGGACTTGTCCCTTAGAGGTAGAGTCCTTCTGTCAAAAGCGGAAGGGGTCTCCAGATTAACCTATATTGCTTCATCTATACATTTAGACAATAAAACTATCAAAACTATTGATCAGATTTTATTTAATTTTCTATGGAAGAATCGTGTGCACTACATCCGTAAATCTGTTGTTTTAAATTCGCTTAAAAGTGGTGGCCTTGATTTTTTAGATTTCAGTACTTTAAATAATACCTTCAAAATTAATTGGTTAAAATTTTGTTTAAAAAAACCTTCTCTGTGGAATTTTATTCCTAATTTTATTTTTGACCGACTTGGGGGCCTTTCTTTTTTACTGATGTGTGATTATAAAATTGACAAATTGCCAGTGAAACTCTCTGCCTTTCATGCTCAAGCTTTATTGGCTTGGAAACTGATCTACAAGCACAACTTCTCTCCGCAACGTTGTTTTATCTGGAATAACCGTTGTATTTTGTATAAACACAAAAGTATTTTTATAAAATGCTGGTTTGAAAAGGTATTTTTTTAGTTTGTCATTTGTTTAACTCTCAAGGTTACCTTATGACATATGATGAGTTTCTTTTGCACTTTAATTTTCCTGTGACTCCCAAGGAGTTTGCTCTTGTGTTTTCTGCAATCAATTCTGGAATAATTTCCTTATGTAGAGGTGTGTTGTCATTAGTTGATGTGCCCATAATTAACCCAACTGACACAGTATGTGATAAAATTTGTTTTTTACAGTCCAAAAGCAACAACAGATCTATTCATTCTTTATTTTTGAAGGAGGTTGTCACCAAATCTTGCTCTATTACTTATTGGTCTAAATTTGTTAATGACCTTGATTGGGAAAGTGTTTGGTTGTTACCTCATAAGTTTTTTGTTACAAACAAGGTCAAAGAAATCTCTTTCAGGATATTGCACAAATTTTACCCCGTCAAACATTTCCTTAGTAAATTTAGGAAAGACATTGATGTGAGTTGCTCTTTCTGCTCTTTGCACTTGGAAACAGTACCCCATATTTTCTGGCATTGTAGTCATGTGAAAAGATTATGGTATGAGGTGTCTATGTTTATTAAGGATAGGGTACTCTTTCATTTTGTTTTGCATTTTGAAAATGTAATTTTTGGATATTTAAAGTATGATAACAGTGTGATTAAGGAGGCTTTTGTAATTAATTTGTTAATTTTATTGGTCAAATTTCACATCCATAAGTGTAAGTTTTCTAACAAAAAGCCCCTTTTCTCTGTATTCCTTAAAGAATTTGAAAATTACTTTTCTACTATTCAATCTAGTACTAATACAAAAGCTAATAAGACTGTTCATTTGTGTACTGTCTTTAAAATCTTTGATTGATACAAAGGTCTTGTATTTTTGTGAATTTTTTATTATTTTTTTAAATGTAAATGCGTGGTCTTTGCTCCCCTGGCTCTAAAGTGTATCTTGTACTTTTTGTTTAAGCAATAAAAAAAAAAAAAAAACGTGTCCGGCTTCATGTTTATATGTAGTTGTGACTATGTATTTGCGTTTATATCTGTTCAATTAAAAACAAAACAAAACAAAAAAAAATTCCCCCCCCAAATAAATATATTATTTGAAAAAAAAAAAAAAAAAAAAAAAACGTGTCCGGCTTCATATCTCCGTTTGCAGCTCCTCCCCGCCTGCACGCGGCAACTCTCGCCGATCGGATGCATCCAGCCGCAGCCGATGTCGAACACACCTACTATGTTCAACCTTTGTGCAATCAGAACTTTATGAACAATTCCATTCTGACCCAAAATAGGGTCAGAACGCCAGTTTGATAAATTATAGAGCATCATGTTTTAAATTGTATTAAATTTGTATTCAAATGTTATTAAGATTATCAACAAATACCCATTATATATTTAATTTAATTCATACTTACTTTAAGCAGAAATCGGTCTTTTAGTCCCACCCCCGGCGTTGAAAGTGAAGTGGTTTATTCCATGATAGCGGAAGTTCTGATATGCCAACGCAGAGTTAGTCAAGTTGCAGCCAATTGCAGTAGTTTTTGTTGGTATATTAAATAAGACAGTAGGCACATTACATAGAGAGAAAAAGCCGAAGATGCGACGGAAACAGAAAAGATTACTGCAGATCGCGGTGCTGCTCATTGTGGCCTTTCTGTTCTTGCCAAATGTTGGTTTATGGTCCGTGTATCTGGACCGAATTTTTGACAGCTCGGCGGAGGCGGCGGACGGAGAACTCCCACAAATTCAGGTATCATTTTATTACTTAAAAACCTCTGATCCATTCTGACTGCTATCAGAACATTGACAGGTTTAAGGATCACACTGACTGATTCTGCTTTGAGTTTCATTAGTAATCCAGAAGACATTCTTCTGTAGCCATTTATACCACTGATATGGACTGCGTTACGTGGCTGAATTAGTCTTAGGTTGCGTCTCAATCTGTTCCTTAGTTCAGTTGTCAGGGCACTGATCAGCGAGTCAGCCATTTTTAGGGCTGTCTCAATCGCAAACACGTTCAGTGCACTGACACGTTTGCTCCCGGCTGGAAACGTCGTCATGTCTTCTGAAGTTTCTAATTATAATAACAATGTTATGGAAGGTAAATTAGTTATACAGCAATTTTGTTGATTTAACAACAGCTGAGCTTGAATGTGCGAGTTCGTTATCATGTGTCCCAATGTTCCAAAAAAAATAAAAAATAATAATAATAATTCTGATGGGAGCAAAAATGATTGAGGTAAGAAGGTTGAAATTTGTAAAAAACTGAGGAAAAAAAAAGATTTTTTCGGTGATGGTATATTTTGAAGTGGAAACAATGCCTGAAAGAGTGTTTTGGGATTAACAGCTATATGGTTAGAACTTGTATTCATTCCTCCACCTATTAGATGCTTTAAATGTCAAAAGTTTGGATATGTGGCTGTTGTGTGCAAGGGAAAGGAAAGATGTGCCTGATGTGGAGGAGAACACGAGTATGGGAAATGTGGACAAGGTGTAGAAGCAAAATGCTGTAATTGTGGTCGGAACCATAGTGTTGGTTATGGTGGATGTCAGGTAAGGAAAGAAGCAGCAAAAGTGCAAAGTGTCAAGATAATGAATGAGCTTACATATGCGGAAGCAGTAAAACGGGTGGATCATAAAAATATGGAGAAAAGAGGAAAAACTAGAGAACATAAGTAGGAATGGAGATGATACTAATAAAAGTATATTGACTGTTGAGAGTGTTTTATCATTTATGCCAGATTACAAAGATGCAAAATTCTCAGCCAACATGTGGTGGCTCATAATGGTGGTACTTCTAATACAATGGAATGCAAGAAGCTTAATATCAAATGGATTAGAATTCAAGAAATCTATTGATAATTTAGATAATAAACCACACATCATATGTATTGAAGAAACATGGCTTAAACCTTATTTAAATTTAATTATACAAAGTTATACAAGGTTATATTACTACAAGTAGAGATAGATATATAGAAAATGGTGGAGGGGTCACAACCTTTGTTAAGAATGAAACAGGATATAGAACAAATCAAATCACTTTATTGTCTCACTACTATGTACACAAGTGCAACAGTAGGTGAAAGTCTTGTGTGCAGTTCCGAGCAACATAGCAGTCATGACAGTGGCAAGACATAATTTACAATAAACAACATATACAACACAATTTACATATCAAATGTACATATACTTACACAACACAATACTAATATACAATGTACAGTAAACAATACACACAATTTAGAATACACATACAATAAAAGAAGATTAATAAAGAGCAGTGCTGATTGTTGATCGTGAGAGATCAAGTGTTCAAAAGTCTGATTGCTTGTGGGAAGAAGCTGTCATGTAGTTGGCTGGTGCGGGTCCTGATGCTGCGATACCGCCTGCCTGGTGGAAGCAGTGAGAGCAGACCATTACTTGGGTGTCTAGAGTCTCTGATGATCCTCCTAGCTTTTTTCACACGCCGCCTGTTATATGAGGGAAGCTCACCTCCGATGATGTTTCTGGCAGTTCGCACTACCTTTGGAGGTCTTTGCGGTTGTGGGCGGTGCTATTGCCATACCAGGCGGTGATGCAGCCAGTCAGGATGCTTTCTACAGTACTGGTGTAGAAACGTGTGAGGATGTGGTGGTTCATTCCAAACTTCCTCAGCCGTCTCAGGAAGAAGAGGCGCTGGTGAGCCTTCTTCACAACGTCCTCAGTGTGGACGGCCCATGTGAGTTCCTCAGTGATGTGGACACAGAGGAACTTGAAACTGCTCCATTAATGGTGATGGGGCTGTGTTCTCTGTCTTTCCTCCTGAAGTCCACTACAAGCTCCCTGGTCTTACTGACGTTGAGGGAGAGGTTGTGACACCAGCGTGTCAGAGTGTGCACCTCCTCTCTGTAGGCTGTTTCATCATTGTCAGTGATCAGACCTACCACCGTCGTATCGTCAGCAAACTTGATGGTATTGGGGTCATGTGTGTGTGTGTGTATAGGGAATACAGGAGTGGGCTGAGAACACAGCCCTGCGAGGCTCCAGTGTTGAGGGTCAGTGATGAGATGTTGCTGCCCATTCTAACTACCTGACGTCTGCCTGACAGTAAATCCAGGATCCAGCTGCACAGCGAGCTGTTTAAGCCCAGAGTTTCTCATCAAGCTTTGAGGGCACTATGGTGTTGAATGCTGAGCTGTAGTCTACAAACAGCATTCTCACATATGTGTTCCTTTTTTCCAGGTGGGAGAGAGCAGTGTGTATTGTAGATGCAATAGCATCATCAGTGGAGTGGTTGTTGCGATAGGCAAACTGCAATGGGTCCAAAGAGGTGGGCAGCACAGAGCAGATGTGATCTCTGATTAACCTCTCAAAGCATTTGCTAATGATGGGGGTCAGAACAACAGGACGCCAGTCATTTAGGCAAGTGATTTTGGCTTGCTTCGGTACAGGCACAATGGTTGATGTTTTGAAGCATGTGGGGACTACAAACAGGGAGAGGTACAGGTTGAAAATGTCCATAAAATCACCAGCCAGTTGGTTCGTGCACACTCTGATGACATGGCCCGGAATGCTGTCTGGACCTGCGGCTTTACGGATGATCACCCGTCGGAAGGATCGTAATCAATGTAGTAGGTTAAGTTGTGAGGTGTTGGAAAAGGTAGCTCGAGTAGGAGATCATAAAGTAGTGTGGTGTGGAGATTTCAATGATCATAATTCATTATGGGGTTGTAAGAATACAAATCATAATGGGAATGTGGTGGAAGAATTGTTGGACCGTCTGGATTTAATATTTTTAAATGATCGTAGTATTAAAAGATTGGATGTATTGAATGGAAAAATACAGCAATTGATTTGACTCTCCTCCAGGAGTCTGGGAAGTAAAAGTGTTTGGAAGGAGATGAAAATACTCATGGAAGTGATCACTACCCAATAAGTTTTAAAAAAAATTAAATAGAAGTTGTGATAGAAGAGAATTTTAAGTTGAAGTTTAAATCAGTAGACTGGAATCATTTTAAAGAAATAAGTGATGTAGGACTACTAAGAATGGCTACTAGTACAGAAAATATAGAATAATTAAATAATGAGATATGTAAAGTTATTAGATATATGGCAATTTAATTAATTGGAAAAAGCAAGGGTGTAAGGAGGAAAAAAGCAGTCCCTTGGTGGAAAGAAGACTGTAGCAAGATAATAAAACAAAGAAATCGAGCACTAAGAAAAGTTAAAATGTCAATGGAATATGAAGATTATATTGTGTATAAAAGAAATCAAGCAGTTGTTGGGAAAACAATCTGGATGGCAAAAAATATGTATTGGACATTTAGGACAGGAAACACGAGAAAGAATAGAGAAAAGATAATAAGAGAAAATCCAGATATTTTCAAAGACAGAGTTCCCAATGGTAGTATGGATGAGGAATTTTTGTTATATGAAATGAAGCAGACACTAGATGGGGTAAGAAATACTTCTCCAGGCAAAGACGAGATATTTTGTGAAATGATAAAACATTTAACAGATCAAGCAATGAATATAATCGTTCAGCTCTTTAATAAATGGAGGCATGGAGTTATTATACCTATAGGAAAACCAGGAAAGGACCGGTCACAACCAACGAGTTATAGAACTATTGCTATATATCGAATCTATGCAAACTTATGGAAATAATGGTTATGGCTAGATTGAGTTATGTTATTGAATTAAAGGATCTAGTAAGTAATTATCAGAGTGGTTTTAGAAAAGTTAGAAGCACTATGAATGCAATATTAAATCTGGAAACGGATATAAGAAAAGCTCAGGTAAACAAGGAGGAAAGCATACGATATGATGTGGAAGGAGTGTCTTTTAATCAAGATTGATCAAATGAATATTAAAGGGAGAGTGTATAATTGGATCAGAACTTTCTTATTTAGTTGAACCATACAAGTAAGAGTGGGAACATCTTTACCAAAAATATATAATATTGATAATGGGACCCCTCAAGGAAGTGTATGTAGTCCTATTCTGTTTAATATAATGCTAAATTATATATTTATTAATATAGATATAGGAATAGGAATCTCATTATATCATTAATCTGGAAAAGAGGTTGGAATATAAAATATGTGGTAGAAAGTATGCAGAAGGCAATGAATGAAATTGAAAAATTGGCAAATTATTGGGGTTTTAAGATGTCAGTGGGAAAAAACCCCAGGTAATATGTTTCGCTAAAAAAAGAAGACTCCTTCAATCAAGATAGAATTGTGAATAAAATGATCAAGTTTTAGTTCAAACTCCAGTTGTAAGATTCTTGGGAGTGTAAGGGGTTCCACCTATTGGTCCAATGGCGTTTATCTCCAGTAACATGGCTGAAGGTCTTATCATGCGCATTAAATAATACTTTGATTATTTTATTTGAGTTCCATGTTTTATTAATCTTATTATTTATTCTTTATTTCATCTGACTCCAGTTATGAAAAAACCTTGTTGATGTAGCTAAGCTATGAATTTAAGTTTTGATATTATTTATGTAATTCTCTGTTCTAGACTGCATTTGTTATTTCAATGTTATGTGGGTCCTGTGCCGGCTGGATGCAGGCCCTTTAACTATATACTCATCAGTTTCAGATATTAGTAAGTTTTAGACCAAGTCCCTATAGGTTTTCAGTTTGACCCATTTAGTCTGATTTGGCTAAGTTCATATAGATTCTCGACTCACCGTTTAGCCCCAGTCAGTTATGTTCTGTTTTACAGATTCTCGGTCCTACTCTTAGTATTCCCGATTTATTCTACTTGGCTAAGTTCATATAGATTCTCGGCTCGCCATTTAGCCTTTTAGTACATACTTAACTAATGGAGTTCTTCTGAAATAGCTTATTTAAGCCAACTCTGACCATAGATTTGTAGTTAATAAGAAATATACTAGAAAGCAGTCTTTCAGAATGAATCATAAAGTAACAATTCAGGTAATAGTAACACATTCAAACAATCCAATTAAAGTAATAAATCAAACTTAAAACTATCAATGAATAATATACAATTTGCATTCCATTCAAACATTTACCAAACATAAGAAAATTACCTGATAAATTACACCATAAACTGTGTGGGAGATCTGGCTAACAGATTCCCATTATTAAAAATACAAACATTAATGTGTAGGATCGTCTGACTACAGAGAACCATGAACAATGTGTCATATTTCCTTAAATACCCAAACCATAAACAAAGGGAATTTTGGGAGTGGTTAGGTTTGGAAGTCCTGGGGTCATACCTCATTAACATACAGGCAGGGATGGGACCTCTTGAATCAAACAATATTTGGAAAAGACCTTATTACTTTGTTACCATTAGTTTTATCAACATGGGAAAGAGACCATTATACCAGTTGCACTGAGACATTTTAAATGATACCAAACATGCTCATTCACATTATTTGTTACATTTTCATAGGGCTGCATAATTAATTGAAAAACTAATCTCGATTATGATTACAGCTGCCACGATTACGGCTGCCACGATTATGTAATCATGAAAACTGACGATTACAGCATTCAATTTAAGTCTGCTCCTGTTGTGTCAATGGTTTCTATTTACAACATGTTTTTGCAGCGGTTGAGTATTCTAACCAATCACTAACATGTCTGTTGAACAATGAATCGGCAATGGCCAATCAGAGCCGCTTAGATTAGTCCTTCGTCTTATCTGTAATGATAACTGCTACTAATGCACAAGTTTAAAGCATCTGAATGCCCAGATGCTTGCTTTATGTTCTTGCTCTGTTCGCACAGCACACTCAAATTAATACTGATGAAACATCGCCTGACACTCGAAAATAAGCTGTAGAACAAGAGCGAAAAGCACTTTGTAATTATTTTGGATTCATTGCATATTGCACCGCTCATTTGAACGTAGATGTTAAATACACTGCAAATGAGCAACACGACAAAACTAAAAGGATCCTGTTCTAATCAAGGCACAGATGCGGTGTTAATAATCGAGTTATGTTGATTAGACAGCTTTGTTTTTAATGAGAGCATTCGTAAGAGTGCAGAACATTGTGTGGAGCATCATGAGCTTGCATCGAAATGCAGGTCTCAAATGGTGTAAACCTGCAGTGAGTGACCGCAGTCATTGTAATGGTAGAGTTTGTCGCGTTGCTCGATTTCTGTGTACAATTTATAAAAAATTTAATAATATACTAGTAAAAAATAATACAAATTATAATAAAAATTTTGTCATGTTAATAAGTAGGCCAATGTGACTTTGATTACATTTTTCTATTTTTTTTGTACAAAATAGCAATAAAATAATTCAACTTAACTGTTCTAAGTGTGTTTTGGAGGTGTAGCCAACATAAAGAATATGGTATGAATAGCCTATTTCAGGAATTGCTGTCATTGTTATCGTGTCTGCTCTTATAAGACCCATTTGCCACACAGCTGGTATTGGTAGATTTAAAATTTTCCTGAATTGCACAAACTCCGATTGCAACTGACAGATTTGAATTTCCAAAGTGCAACCACTGAAGGAAAAAATGATCTAACAATAATCTTACATGAACAGTATCACCATTGAAGATCTAACGGGATGAATGGTCCCCTGTCTAGACACCTACTGAATGGAGTGGAGCTTACTGAACGCATTAACTTGGTCGATTTATATCAGCTGTTAATAAATTTGAATATTGAATATGCCATATTATTTACTGTATGTGGACTAATAATTTAAGCAGTAATTTAGCAATAATTCAATTTATTCTATACCATAGATATCAATTTACAATAATTTTAATTTGCTTTAACAAACATTATTACAATATAAAATACAATACAATATAATGCTAAAAGATGCTTAAAAGAAACTGGAGCGCAGCTCATATCCACCATTGAAATATGCTACTCTGAAGAACCACAAGGTTGCTTACTTTGTGACATCACAGTAATACAATTTTTTAATCAACATTAATAATCGCGATTACAATATCAAGAGCAATAATCGACAATTATGATTTTTGCTATAATTGTTCAGCCCTACATTTTCACATATACATTTTATGTGTCTGTGTGTGTGCATTGTGGGGGAGACAAGGGGGGGAGAGAGAGAACAGATGAGTGAGTTTTAGGAGAATGGGCCTAAATTGGCCTGCGGTGAGATAGAGGTCAGTTGTGAGATTTGTGTTTTATGGTCCTTGCTCAGTAGGATGCGTTGACTCAGGTGGAGATGCTCATCTGTGTAGGAGATTTGTTCTCACAGAGTTCTTTGTCTTTCCTGGAAGTGATGCAGACAGTTTGGAGCCAATCTTCAAATCAAATCACTTTATTGTCACACTATTATGTACACAAGTGCAACAGTAGGTGAAAGTCTTGTGTGCAGTTCTGAGCAACATAGCAGTCATGACAGTGACGAGACATATACCAGTTTACAATAAACAACATATTTACACAACGCAATTTACATATCAAATGCACATATACTTACACAACACAATCCTAGTATACAATGTACAGTAAACAATACACACAATATAGAATACACACAAAATAAAAAATAAAAATAAAAGTGTATATAAAAGTATATATATGTAGGGCCTTGCCCCACTCGGTTTCCCAGAATGCTTCACAGCCGGATGGAAGTCCCGCCCATGGACTCAATCTCAAACGTAATTGGTCAAAAGCGGCCTATGACCGATGATGTCATCATCTTAACAAAACTAGCGCTCAGATTTGATTTTTCTCTCTCTCTCTGCTAAAGCTTCGCTGCCTACGACTGCACGAGCTGCGCTCTAAAGAGACGCATCTACACAAAGGAATCCTCCTTCTGGACAAAGAGAGACCACATTTTTCTAACCTCACCATTTGGCCACGGTAGAAGTAAGATTAACTTAGCTTTGTTCCAGTCGTGTAGTATTACAACCGGTTCATTTCATTTTCACCGTGAAACATCAGTGAATTTTTTTAGAATACGGAAAAGGCAACCAGATTCCCTTTTCAATCGTTTTCTATCAACGTTCACCATCGCCTGCATTTCTCTCCTTCACCGGACCCGAGAAATTACGCAGAGACGCGTCTTTTCGCTGACGAGCGTAAGACAAAGGATGTTTTTGTTTACATTTGTATGTTAAACTACTATCGCTGATTGCTGTGTTGATTCATGAGATCGTCATTTTTGGGTGAAATGTTATTTTATTGAGTGATCTGAACTAATGATTCAATCGCGCTGTTACCAGCGTGTATCCTCTGTTAAATTGCATGAGCCCCTGTTTGTTCGCTCTCTCTCTCTCTCTCTCTCTCTCTCTCTCACACTCACTGAAATTCACAGAGCGAGCAGCACCACGGTTTGTTCGAATCAGGCTGGTGTTTTCCAAATTCTCCCGTCTGTTTCGTTCAGTTCTTTGCATGTCTGCTCACATACCACCCACACGTGGTAAAAGCTGTATTGTTCTGGAACTGATCCAGCCATCTTTCTTTCCCCACACCTTCAAATGATCGTTGGCTCCGCCCTTTTGATCTAATCCTCCATTTGGGAAAATAGTTTCCATTTTGAATTCAGTTCGCCATTTTGGAACTTAGGTCTCAATTTTGGAACTGATCCTCCATTTTGAAACTTGCCCACACTTGGAGTTTAGTCTTAGTTTTTGTGTCTTTGTTACCGAACCTAGACACACACACACACTAGGCTTGGGCGGTAATACGGTAATATGGTATACAGCGGGATCTAAAAATAGCAACGGTATCAGTTTCAATACCGTCATAAAAAATGCAATGCACTTATATAGGAGACAAGGATTAAATATTAAATATAATTTATTTAATGCCTAAAAATGCGTATGCGTGGTTGTCATCACGTGACAGCGTGGAGGAGAAAGAGAGAGAGGGAAAGATGAAGAGTCGCGCACCGAGTGACTTGGTCTCGAAAAAGAACAGAACTTCTGCAGTTTGACAGTATTTCGGGTTTCGACTGAACGAGAAGGGAGAGGCGGTAAATACGGAGGAGGCAATTTGCAAATTGCGCAACAAAATGGTGAACGCGAGAGATGGAAATACCTCAACCTTAGGTCGCATATACGAAGCCACCATCCACTCACTGCTGCGAGGATGGACCCGAGTTCACTCAGTGCAACAGTTTCAACGCCTCCCGAATCAAGGAGACGAGGACCCACATCTCTGGTGGAAAAATGCTGCCAGACGTTTTCCCCAGATGTCGCGAGTGGCACGAAAGTACCTGTGCGTCTGTGCCACAAGCACAACATCGGAGCGAGTTTTCAGCACCGCAGGTAAAGTTGTCGGTCCACAACGTGCCCTGTTAAAGCCGGACAAAGTAAACATGCTGGTTTTTCTAGCGAAAAATCTTGACTAGATTTGATGCCACTTGCCATTCGTTCCTATTCGTACTGTGTTTATTTTTATTTATTTAATTGATTCAGGTATTTTTATACCTGGAAAGAAAGAAGTTTTTATTTAGGCCTATTGCTTTGCAATAATTTTTATAATATGGATGTTTATGTTAATTCAACTCTGGTTGACTGTTGTGGGTCTATTTGCACTTTTTTTATAAGCTGCTCTTTGTTATTAAAAGTTGTTCGGGTGGTGTGATTTAATTTAATTGATTTGTGTGCACGAAAACTGTTCTGGATGTTTATGTTAATTTAATTCTGTTTGACTGTTGTATTTGCACTTTTTTATAAGCTGCTATTTGTTGCTAATAAAAGTTTTTAATATTGTTGTGCATGTTATTTTGTTATTGTTTCAGTGTTTGGTATTCAGTTTCAGAACTGTTTAGGCACAAGCCAACAGTTTGGTGACGCTGTCTGAGCCTTACGTCATAATTTTTAATTATTCACTGTAATACCGTATACCGAGGTAAAATAGGGAGGAGGTTTGACGGTATCAAAATTTGGATACCGCCCAAGCCCAACACACACACACTAGCACATAGCTCCACAATTTAGTTAGGATTTCCATTTTATGATTATATTCATCTAGTATTGGCAGTGTTCATTGCTGTTTGTTTATAATAAATCTTGTTATATTATAATAAGTACTCCTAGTTGTTTTGTTTGAATATTGTGTTGAAGCCAGCCTCTGCCACGTCAAGAACTCCCGTATTACTTCAGGATCGTTAAATTGTTGTTGTTAGAAGCCAACTGTAACCAGATTACTGTTGGATTTGTATGGCAATAATTCGATTAGCTTCTTCCCCTTTTTGATTATTTTGATTATCAATCAAAGTACTGGGCCAGTGGCTTTACGAATGTTAACCCATCGGAAGGATCGGGTTACAGCCGCAACAGAGACGGAGAGTGAACCAACCTCTGTAGCGCCAGCCGCGAGTGCTCTCTCCGTGAGGGCGGTGTTATTGTCCTCGAAACGAGCATAAAATGTGTTGAGCTCATCCGGGAGAGAGGCAGCGGTGTTCACGGCAGAGTTTTTATTCCCTTTGTAATCCATAATGATGTTAATTCCCTGCCACATACTTCTAGAGACGGTGATGTTGAACTGTCCTTCAATTTTGTGCCTGTGCTGGCGTTTGGCTGCACTGATAGTCACGGAGGGCATAACTGGCTTGTTTATGCTCCTCCGGCTTCCCGGAATTAAAAGCAGAGGTCCGCGCATTAAGTACCGCGCAAACATCGCCGTTAACACATGGTTTCTGGTTGGGGTAGATCCATATTTTTTGGTTGGCACAACGTCCTCTATGCACTTCCTGATGAAACAAGTTACGCTATCAGCATAAACCTCTATGTCGTCATCAGAGGCGGACCGGAACATCTCCCAGTCCACGTGATCAAATCAGTCTTGTAGCATAGAGTCTGATTGGTCCAACCAGCACTGGATTGTTCTGAGGGTGGGGGCTTCCCGTTTTAGTTTCTGCCTGTAAGTGGGCAGAAGCAGAATGGAAGAGTAGTCTGATTTGCCAAATGGTGGGCGGGGGAGGGATTTGTAGCCATCCTGGAAAGGAGAATAGCAATGATCCAAAACCCGGGCCCCTCGTGTGTTGAAGTTGATGTGTTGGTGGTATTTTGGAGCGATTGTTTTAAAATTGGCTTTGTTAAAATCGCCGGTAACGATGAACGCGGCCTCAGGGTGCGCGGTTTCCTGTTCACTTATGTTCCCATACAGTTCCTTGAGTGCTCCGTCTGTGTCGGCTTGTGGTGGGATGTACACAGCTGTGATAATGACCGCTGTGAATTCCTTCGGTAGCCAGAATGGTCGACACAGAAGCATGAGATGTTCCAGATCAGGAGAGCAGAAAGACTTGATAAAATGTACGTTCCTCTGATCACACCATGATTTGTTGATCATAAAACATACACCAACACTTACACCTCTGCTTTTACCTGAGAGGTCTTTCGCTCGGTCCACGGAGAAAACCTGTGGGTTTTATTGCAGAGTCTGGAATCTCCGCAGACATCCAGGTTTCTGTAAGGCATATAATGTAGTAATCTCTCATTGGAAAGAGATCTGCGCTCTCAGCTCACAGAGCTTGTTGTACAGAGACTGAACATTTACCAGTAGTATACCGGGTAGCGGGGGTCGATTTGCGCGACGTCTTACTCTGATGAGAACGCCAGCTCTTTTTTTCCCCCTTTTCCTTCTGTGTTTCTGCGGCCAGGCAGCCCAGACAGAGGGCTCCACTTGCGTGTATGTAAACAGCGGGTCGGCATTGAGGAATTTGAAGTCTTCAGTGTGTAATTCCCGAACCAATGTCCAAAAGCATTTGTCTGTCGTAAACAATAAGGCAGACAACATCCAAGACAAAAAAACAAAAAACTGTAAACAAAACAAACAATAAACTGCAGTGTTGTATTGGAGCTCGCAACGCAGCAGCCATACTCAGCGCCATCTTGAGTCCTTACAGGAGTAGGGATTTATTTTAAATTAACATTGAATCATATTCAAAATATTTTTGGTGGGTCTTGACTGGGGTGTTAATTGGCAGTCTTTGAAAAGACTATATATTTCAATAATAAGGCCTGTGATTGAATATGGAAGCATGGTATATGGGTCAGCATGTAAAACCTTACAAAACAAACTAAATGTCTGTAAAGGGATTAATGGAAAGGAGGAGGTGAGAACCATCTTTACAATATAAATAATATTTTAATAAAATACTGAACCAAAAAGACAAACACACACACATACACAGGTGCCTCTCTGAGGCTTGATTAGCCTGATTAGGGGCCGGGTGTGCGGAATCACGACCCAGCCCCTCCCTCCACCCTGTCACATTTCTCCCTTGTTCTCTCAGGCCGGGGATCCCCCAATATGACTTAGATCCCCACCCCCCTCTTTCCCTGGGGAGGGGTGTGCCTAACGTGTGCCTACCTGGATGAGGGAGAGGACAAGGGGAGGAAAACAAAAAATGATGTGCCAACTACACGCCGCAACGGTGATCATGCCAAATTAACAAAAACATTTTAAAAAGAGGGGGAAAGGTCAACACTGAGCGGCAGTGGGAGAGGGAGAGGAGAGAGACCAAAAAAAACGTCCTCGTCCCCAGTTCTCCGATACACCTTAGCTCGGTCCTCGTCCACTCCTCCCCGTACGGTCGCAGTCGGCTGCCGTTCCTCCGCTTCTAGGCAGCTGGGCTCCTCCAACCTCCGGCGGATGGCCGCGGCTGCTCCATTGGGGTGGATGGTTGTGGCGAGGACTCTACTATGGCGCATCCCTCCTCCTTTCCAAGTATCTGCACTAGTGTTAAGGGAAAGGAGGTGGTGAGAACCAGCTTGACGATATATATAATAGTTTAATGAAGAACTTAAACCAAAAGACAAACACACACAAGTTTCAGACAGCTACCCATAAATTTCTCTCTCTCTCTCTCTCTGTCCCACTGCAGTCTCCAGTCGGCCTTTATCCCTCTCTGAGGCTTAATTAGCCTGATTAGGGGCTGGGTGTGTAGCATCACGACCCGGCCCCACCCTACGCCCTGTCACAATGTACTACAATCACAGGCTCTAAGAATATGCTGGTGGAGCATTTAAAACCTCTCCAGTGTCTGCTATTCAAGTAGAAATAGATGAGATGCCTCTGGAACTCCATAGATTAAAACAAAAAATGGCATATTGGACATCAATTAGAGGACATACTGAAATGCATCCGGTTAAAAGAATATTAGAAAACTGTTGGGAGTATGAATATTCTAATCTGAAGAGATTTGGATGGGAAGCAAATAAGGAGGCAGAAATAGATGGAATAAACAATACTGAAATATTCCCAACTGTGTTCATGTCTGAAATACCACCATGGTTATTTCCAATGCCAAAAGTAGATTTTCTGTTGCATGAGATGATAAATGATAAATCCAGACAGATGCCAAAAAATATAATACTTCAACTGCATTTAACCCTCTGGGGTCTGAGGGTGTTTTGGGCCCTGGAGAAGTTTTGACATGCCTTGACATTTGTGCTTTTCGGTTGCTTAAAAACATAGTATTGGCTAATGTCTGATGACACCGTATTCAGCACAAACTGGGCTACAATAATATGTGAGCAACATTTGTGTACATGTTTGTATTTTTGAGGAAATAACGTTTGTGTGGTTTTTGAAAAAACTAAAATTTTAAGTCACTGAAATAAGGCCATATAACACATACTAAATATTTGTCCACAAGCCTTTTGAGAACTGGATCTTGTAGCCTAGAGTTTTTGCTACAAAATTATGTGAAAACCATCCTGATCACTCATTCATACAAAACAATATAGCCATTTAACTTTTGTAAGACACTTTTAGTGTTAGAAAGGTCATATGCGAGGAGGCGTGAACTATCATAAATATTGATTGTAATTCACACCTGAGGAGACAAAGACCCCTCCCCTGGGCCTATCAAATCAATGAGGAATGTGACAGAAAAAGAATGAATGTGAGGAGATTTAATGATCAAAATCAAGTTAAGTTAAAAGAAGTAATCTGACTATACATTTTCTTTACATAAAGACTTTACTTAATTTTAGACCTACATTACCATTTAAAGAAGTCTCTTCCGCTCACCAAAACTGCATTAATTTGATCCAATATACAATAAAAACAATGATATTGTGAACTCTCTTTACAATTTAAAAGAATAGTTTTCTATTTGAATATATTGTAAAATGCCATTTGTGATCAAAGCTGAATTTTCAGCATCATTACTGCAGTCTTCAGCGTCACATGATCCTTCAGAAATCATTATAATATGCATTTTTTCTAATATAGGCATATTAAAGTGCATTTTACTAATTTAACCTGAACACATATTTGCAAGCACATACTTCGTTGATGATAATGAGGCAGCATAAACACTAGTTAAAATATAATCTAAACATTCATATTATTTTTTATTACATATCATATTTATATCATACAGCATACAATTTAAATGCCTTCTTTAGCCGAAACAGCATTTAAATGTAACTAATACTTGCCTATTAGGACATATTTAAAATTTGAATACTCTGAATCCTGGCTGGCAAGTCTGGAAACAGTTCCACTAGTAAAATATGTACATGTTTATATAAAATAGCATGTCATCTAATGAAAACGAAATTACTTACTCGTCCGAAATTGTATCCTCGGCTGGATCAAGACTCTCTTCAAAATACAAACTTTCATCGGAGTCCCGCTCTTCTTCTGAGGAAATTGTATCTCTTCATTACTATCCTGGAGTTTTCTCACTTGTGTATCGTGCTGTCTTTCAAACGCAAAAATTATGAACTTGTTTTTAAGACAAAGTCGGGGGCGTTCACTATTTGCATTGATCGTCTCAGCATATTAGCGTATGAATGGCGCGCTCTGCTGGTAGGTGTGATCACATTAGAGATAAATTAGCTGAGCCAGGAAAACTGTACATCGCTTTGTTTCATACAGATTACATTGCAGGAGAAATATTTTTATTTTATTTTAATTGTTTTATTTAAAAGTAGACATTTTAAGTGTCCTTTAGACATATGTTTCATGTTTGTGTGATAAGTATTCACAGAGTTTCAGTTCATTTTTATGACGTGTTTCAGATATATGCTCGTGAACACAGAGGCAGCTGAAAGTGCAACCTTTTTATTTTCTTTATTTTACAAAATCACAAAGTTTTGTTGTTATTGTGAGTGTACACAAATAAAAGTAGACCCTTTATAGTCTCTAATGATGTCTTACACTTATCTCTATGCCCCAAAATGACAGAGAATTTTATGTTGTTCCCAATGTAATGATGAAAAAAATCCAGCAGGACCAATAAATCTGCAAACAAATATATAGGCCAAATATAGTAACATGTTTTATGTCTTTATCTGTACAGAGTAGCATTTGCAAATATTAATTTTGCATGCATCTATAAAGGGTTTACCCAA
This sequence comes from Moxostoma hubbsi, assembly GCA_032164185.1. Classification (NCBI taxonomy): domain Eukaryota; kingdom Metazoa; phylum Chordata; class Actinopteri; order Cypriniformes; family Catostomidae; genus Moxostoma; species Moxostoma hubbsi. The sequence goes on from JAVLUX010000001.1 coordinate 9,539,925, forward strand.
AAATAAAAATTCAGTCATTGTTTATTCACCTCAGTGTTGTTAAAACCATATGACTTTCTTTTTTTTTATTGAACTCTTGTGCATCAATAAAAAAAAAGTTACCCAGAGGTCTTAGAGGACAAAAATGTCCACGTTAAAAACTGCCATAATAATATTATATATAATTTTTTTCCACTTTAATGAGTTACAAAAAACCAAATTATTTCACATATACTAAATGCTAAGGGGATTTTTTTTTATTGATTTATTTTTTTTTATTTTGGATTATCACACTCTGGAATATATCAATGATTAGCAACAACATTTATTTTGGTGCATAATTATTTTTGGTGCAGTGCCAGATAAAAAAAAAAAACTCACACTCAGGACCTTAGAGGACAAAAATGTGCAAAATTTATTGAAAAAGGCAAAAATGTCTTTAAGTTCGCAGAAGGGTTAACACAAAGTGAGAAATTGTGCTCAGTGATGTTATTCAATGGCAGTTTATGATGACTACCTCTTCAAGCCTCAAAAGGATGCAAAAGTATAAGTCAGAAGTCTAATAAATTATTCCATGAGACTCTATACGATGAGGTTTGGTATGAAGGAATTTTTGGTGCAAAACAAATGAGCACCTGTGACAGTGTTATTTGTAGTTGTAGAAGTTAGCTACACATGTGTATCATTAAATTTGAAGTCACAAGATTTTTTTTTTTTTTTAAGAGTTGCAAGCTTGTAGATTTTTTTTTTTTTACTCTCCCACAAAAACAACACAACAGTTACATCTTCTCAAATTCTTCATTGCAGACGCACATCCTTTTCTACGAATCACAAATTAAGAAACTCATACACTCACATTTTTGCTACAGTTGCTGCAGTGAATATGGTGCAAAACACATTCACACATCAGCATCATAAAATGTGAAGTCACGGACAGATTTTGCTCATCCGCAAATCAGTATGTGAATTCATCCAATGAGAGTTGCACACTTTGAATATTTTAGAATTATTAAAATTCTAAAATTCGATTAAAATCCATATAACAGAAAGATGTGTTGAGTGCAGAAGATAGCCAGTCTTACTATATTGACGAAAACACCTTTATTAAGTAATTGTGACGTGCTGGTGTTTATTAATATGCTTGATTTAGCCTATGTGAAATCTGACTGGTTAAGACTGTTGGATAGGGCAGGTAAATATTTTATAACCAAAGTTTACTGAATTAAATGACATTACATTTACATATTGCAAAAAATAAATGTTACTTTTCTGCCAAGAATCTCTCATTGTCATTCCTTGTACCTTGTAATAAACTTTGAATTGTAAATCCTGTAGGTCAATTAAAAGTGTACAGTGTTTGAGAAAATTAAAGGCAACATCACCCCAAAATTCAAAGTGCATCCTAGCACTTGGATAATTTCCTCCTATTCAAACACTCTTAAAAAGCTTTCCTTTTATAGGTTTGCTCATATTTTCAAAGGATTACAGATTGGAGTGACCCTGACTGTTACTGTATCCATTTTCAAGTAATTTAACAAAAAAATAAAAAAAATACAAATTTGCCTTTAAAAATTAAAGGCAAAATCAACTCAAATTCATCCTAGCACTTTCATCACTTCCTCATGTTCAGACACATCATAAAAAGCTTTCCTTTATAGGTTTGTTATTAATATAATTAAAGGCAAAATCACCCCAAAAATCTCATTTTGTCAAGGCACGTGGATCAGTTCCTCATATTCAAACACTCGTAAAAAGTTTTCATGTTTGAAGGGTTTCTTGTTCAAACATGCCATGCTTATTAACATATGAAATTTAATCTCATTTAATGTAGTATTGGACAAAATTACAGGGAAATACTCTCCTGATACACAGAATGTCTTCTTACTTTTTATGTTTTATATGGTATTGAGATTAACTTAAACTTTAAAATGATCTATCTAAATGAAACCCCAGATACAACAAGTGACAGATCAGAGAAAAGGAAAGAGATTTGGTAACACAAAGAAATATCAAAACGATGTCATGTCCTTGTTTTCAAATGATCACACTATCATAAATTCTTTTGCTTTTCTTATTTCAGATAACGACTATGTGCATCTTAAAGTACAACAGCATTTTCGGCATACTCATGCACAATCCATCAGAATGCACAACAGTGTCTACTGTGGCTTCAGCATCTGTGGAAATTTTTTACTCTCTGCTGCACACTGATACACACACCTAATAAAATTAGCTTCTCATATTAGCTTTGTGTCTTATTAGTTAAAAATCACATATTTGCTTTTGTATCTACTGTGACGTTATAACACAGGTTACATAACACTTATCACGCCATCTTACTGTAATTGACTGTTTATAAAACTCTTGTTTAAATTGCATTAGGTTGTGTTGCAGTATTCTCATTATCAATCAATACTGTGCTTAAGGTGTTCTTGAGTGTCTTGAGAAGCACCTATAAATAAAATGCATTATTATTAATAATAATTATTATAAATTATTATAGGAGTAAGCTGGATTAGAGGCTGCAACAGAATGACACTTGGGAGTGCTCCAGAGGTATGAGGACCATCACTGGTTACAAGCTTTCTGGACAATAAAAAACAAAATTAAAAACAAGGAAAGGATAAATCGATAATACATATATTACATCAAAACATGAACATGACCATTTTCAACTATTCATACTAAAATAATCACAAAAACAACAACATCAAAGTAACTGCAACTTTGGCACCCCTCCCAGGAGCGCAGTGTAAACTTAAATTCTTTAAAAATGTTTGTCTTTTTGAACTCAAAAAATAAGGTGCATTCCAAATTAGGGTATTTTACAGGGTTCAAGAGCCTGTTTGAAATTAGTTTAGCCAGGTCAATATTTTCTTTTAAACGTCATCAGACCTGCCGTGACCAATTTGGTGCCCCTTGCATCACAGCCAATTCCATGCACCACTGATCAGTGGTTCATACACTTAAACAGGAGCTGCATAGCTTTAAGCTATGGCTTTATGTATTTGAGATTTTCTTTATTTCAGAAAATAATAATAAAAATAATAATAAATTAAAGCTGCAAGCAGCGATGACGGGCCCAAGCCGGTGGCACCGCAACCCTGGTGCCTTTAGTTACCGGGCTCATTTCCACTTGGTGGCTTTCGGAAAACAAAGGATGATGGACACAGCAACAACTCAAAATTAATGTAAACATGGACCCTAAACATACAATGTGTAATAGATATATGCCACCATTCCAGTTTGACTACAATTTACTGTCATTTAATCCACTGCCATGACAACACTATTAAAGTGACACACTTCCACCAGTTGGTGGCACTACAGTTTAGGATGAGCTCCCACCCCAGACGGTTTGTAAAACTGCATATCTCAGCAACTACAGTCAATTTCTCACATCATATTGGAGGTTGACCGCACAGCCTGACGCAAGCTACCTATGTCAATACCGAATGGACGGCTAGGCTTAAATGGGAGAGGTTTTGGTGCCTGTGAGTCGATGTCAGATTACGAGGGATAAGAAACGGAGTCAGGGAAGCGTTTACACTTTCTAGCTGATTTGGGCGAGAATGGCCAGCCATACCAAAAAATATAGAGTAACAGTGTTCGTGTTACTGTGAGTATCAGTCATATGAGAAATAGAAACAAACAATACATACACATTCATATATACCCACTTAAAACAGTAGAATCTGCGCGTGTCAACATCATCTCTCTCTTTCGTGCACTTAGCAGCTGACGGTTGAGTTTAGTGTGAGTTTAGTGTGAGCGTGTGCAGGGAAGCACATTTCACTGAATTTACGATGTTACACGTATAAACCTTCATCAACCCGTTAATCCGAAACGCAAATGCCGTTATTTTGCGTCTCTCGCTCCTGCTTGTGATTGACAAAGCTGTCAAACGGGACAATTTGCAAGCGTGCAAGGTTGGATCGGTCTTTTCACGTTTTAATAATTTGCAGTGTTCGACATCTACGTTCAAAGCGAGCGGTGCAATATGCAATTCATCCAAAATAATTACAGTTCAAGTTCTTTTCGCTCTTGTTCTACATATTTTTTTCAAGCGTCAGGTGATGTTTCTTCAGTATTAATTTTCCTGCGCCACCACGAACGGAGTTGGAACATAAACAAGCATCCGGGCATTCAGACGGGTTAAAAAAACTGCTTAAAAAAACGTCTGAACAGCATCTGCTCTCGGTCTCACATTAATTCATGTGGATTTTTCACAAGCGACAACATTGGCAAACAAAAGTGCTAGCTAATGTTTATTTAGCAAGTTTCACCGAAATTGATTAAAAATAGAGGCTAGCTGCCTGTCCGATGAACAAATACAGTCATGTCATTTTTTTTCCAGAAATAACTAGCAATACTCTTGCAAATAAATGCTTCGTAACTAAAACGTTTTGACTTTCAATAGAAAATATAGACAACACATGTTAAATGACGTTCTTACCTTGCAAAAATCGCCTCAGTATTTAATTTGAAGCAGTAAATCCAACACTGGAGTAAATCTCTCGTGATATCACCTTCCCATTGAAATGAAGGAAGACGGTGATGACGATACAGTTATTATTCTTGCCCAGTAACCCCTTAACCAATCACATGTGCCTTTAGCTTGTATTGTCATGAGTATCTGGGCAGACTTCAGAAATAAAATCGGTGATCGGACGACGATGACACTGAGACAGGAACCATGGGAATAATTGTTCCCAAATTTGAACGCTCTGGCTGTAAATGGTTAAAGGTTGTTAAAAATTGTATCCTCCACTCAGTTGATGTATATATTGAGTGGGGACACATTGTTTGCCTTTTTTCTGGGATTCGACTGCAAAAGAGCTCAAGCAACTGTTGAACTCAGTCCCTGCCCATTCTGGACTCAGACCTGTTGTAAATCATTGAACAATGAGGCTTGGATGCCATCTATTGGACATTTCTTGTAATTGCCACTCAGAGAATGAACAGACAGTGGATTAAACTTTAGTTTTTTAGGCTTTAGTTCTTTGTTGTATTCACCTGCTACGGCGTGTGTAACATTTTTCTGTCAACTCTGCATACAGGTGAAACTCGAAAAATTAGAATATCGTGCAAAAGTTAATGTAACCCATACTATGTTGAACACAAGAGGGCAGTATAGCCCTATGTATTACTTCACAAGCCCCCCTCCCTTCCTACTCCTCACACACAAAGTCTTAGAGAGTGACTTGCAAAATTCTGACATTTTCTCCACATTCAAACCAAAATATCTGACTTTCTGTTGGTCGGAGCTAATGACTGTAAATTAGAAAGTTGTCCGGCTTGAGGAGAACTATATCAATACCAATTTTTGTACCTGTAGATGAAACTAACCCCCCACTTTTTTGTCAAAAGGTGGCGCTACTGAGCCCCTCACCACACCCATTTCTGAAACTTTGCACATGTCTACTGGCTAATAAATGTGACGTCTCTGTCGAGTTTCATGCAATTTCAAGTATGTTAAGAGTCTCAAAAGCATCAATAAAGAAAAGTAAAGTTTGAAGTGTTGCCACGGCAACAGTATCTAAGATATCAATAATCCTTTCACAGGTCTAAATCTGCTGTGTGTTTACATTATACACGTAAAGTTTGAAGCAAATCGGGTAAAAACAAGAGGGTGATTTCAAAGCATTTTGAAAGTGACACACTTCCTGCTGCCAGTTGGTGGCGCTATAACTTTGACTCACAATAGTCACATCCATGTGATCGGCCTCTTACAACGAACACACTGCTGAAGTTTCATCAAGATCTGTTAATTTATGCAGAAGTTATAACACACTTCCTGTCTCACTTTTCTCGCCATAAATTTGTTTCCTCGCCACGGCCAAACCGTTCGAGATATCAAAAATCCGCTGGCAATTTTTCATCCTCAATGTCTTGACTTCATGCTGACTGAGATTCGTGGCGATTAAATGATTTCTCTAGGAGGAGTATTTCAAATTCCATTGTATACGTTTTCCAAACAACCCTAAATAGCCGACTTCCTGTTGGGCTGAGGTAAAAAGAGCATGAAGTATATATGAAACGATGAGATCTATATGTGTACCGACTTTCATATTATTACATGCAAGTGTGTTTGATTTATGGACCAAGGTTTCGGACCCCGTTCCAGGGGGCGCTGCTGAGCCCCCCTGCCACGCCCGGGTACCATCTTCAGCCCAGCCCTGATGGCCGCAGGTTCTGACCCGTGTGCAAAGTTTCAAGAGTTTTAGAGCATGTTAAGGCCCCCAAAAGTGCCCGAATAGTCGATAAAATAATAATAATAATAATAATAATTAAAGCTGCAAGCAGCGATGACGGGCCCAAGCCGGTGGCACCGCAACCCTGGTGCCTTTAGTTACCGGGCTCATTTCCACTTGGTGGCTTTCGGAAAACAAAGGATGATGGACACAGCAACAACTCAAAAATATAGCTGCAAGCAGCAATGCGATTCCTCCTCAAAATGGCAAATCATTTAAAATTGATCAATAGAGGGTTGGGGTTAAACCCTCCCAATGAAAAAATCCAAAAAACATGTCTTTCTGTCTTAATCCTAAACTAAACATTTTCAGTGTACAGGAAAATCCATCACGTCGGACCTTATGGATCCTGTAGGGTTTTTTGTTTACAATGAGAAATGAGGTATGTTCACCAGGTTTCAGAAAAACTAAATAAATGTGTTGGAAATACAATCACTTTGAAAAAATGACATTTGGGCATGGCCTGTAGCGCCCCCTAAGGGTGAATGTGAGCCATTCTTGGTTTGTAGGTTCCTGTTGGCCTGTAGTATTAATGTACCAAATTGGAAAGTATTTGACAAAAAAATGTGCAATTTGGGAATGGCCTTTAGCGCCCCCTAAGGGCGAATGTGAGACATTCTTGGTTTGTGGATTTCTGTTGGCCTGTAGTGCCAATATACCAAATTAGAACATTTTTGACCATAAAATGGGAATTTTGGGCATAGCCTGTAGCGCCCCCTAATGCGAATATGGGCAATTCTTTGTTTGTGGGTTCCTGTTGGCCTGTAGTATCAATGTACCAAATTAGAACATTTTTGACCAGCAAATGGGAATTTAGGGCGTGGCCTGTAGCGCCCCCTAAGGGCGAATGTGGGCCATTCTTGGTTTGTGGATTCCTGTTGGCCTGTAGTATCAATCTACAAAATTAGAACATTTTTGACCAGAAAATGGGAATTTTGGGCATGGCCTTTAGCGCCCCCTAAGGGCGAATGTGGGCCATTCTTGGTTTGTGGATTCCTGTTGGCCTGTAGTATCAATATACAAAATTAGAACATTTTTGACCATAAAATGGGAATTTTGGTCATGGCCTGTAGCGCCCCCTAAGGGCGAATGCGGGATATTCTTTACGCAGTACTTCAGAGTGATGTCATCTTTAAGTATATATAGGTCTGTTTCTAACCCACACCTATAATATCACTTCTGAAGGCATGGATTAAACCACAGGAGTGGTATGGATTACTTTTATGCTGCATTTATGTGATTTTTGTAGCTTCTGAGTTCTGATCACCATTCAAGTCATTGAAAGGTCCAACAGGGTTGAGATAATCTTCTAAAAAGCTTAATTTGTGTTCACTAGAAGAAAGAAAATAATACACATCTGGGATGGAATGAGGGTGAGTATACGATGAGAGAAATTTATTTTTGGGGTGAAAACCATTTGTAGGCTACTTTTTATTTACTTGGAAAATTGTTACTGTCTCTTTAAGATGATTTTAAACGCATTTCATTCAAGCCGTCAAGCCGTCTGTGCGGCTTGTTTTATTGAGATATAATCTTTTGAGAACTGTGAAGTCTCATTATTTTCGTGCTGTTACATCTGTATTCATTTCAGAGATTAATTGATTGAGATTGTGAAACTACATACAACCGACAAACCTCCATGAAGATGCGAGTAAAAATGAGATGCCTCGCGCTGTCAGGCACAACGCTGATAATCGTTCTCGGAAGTGTTGATACTAGATTTAGATTCGCGATATCTTCATCAACTGTTTATGTTCGCTTGAGACAAAACAGACAATATATCATGTATTTTGACATTTTGTTGTTATGAAATTGTCCGTTCAAACGCAAGAAGAAGCGAATGCGATCTCTCATCGGGGCTCGTGAGTTAGAAGTGACGCTGCTAGACGTGAGCAGGGAAGCGCATTTCACTGATTTTACGATGTTACACGTATAAACCTTCATCAACCCGTTAATCCAAAACGCAAATGCCGTTATTTTGCGTCTCTCGCTCCTGCTTGTGATTGACAAAGCTGTCAAACGGGACAATTTGCAAGCGTGCAAGTTTGGATCGGTCTTTTCACGTTTTAATAATTTGCAGTGTTCGACATCTACGTTCAAATCGAGCGGTGCAATATGCAATTCATCCAAAATAATTACAAAGTTATTTTCGCTCTTGTTCTACATATTTTTTTCAAGCGTCAGCTGATGTTTCTACAGTATTAATTTTCCTGCGCCACCACGAACAGAGTTGGAAATAAAACACGCATCCGGGCATTCAGATGGGTTAAAAAAAACTGCTTAAAAAACATCTGAACAGCGTCTGCTCTCGGTCTCACATTAATTCAGGTGGATTTTTCACAAGCGACAACATTGGCAAACAAAAGTGCTAGCTAATGTTTAATTAGCAAGTTTCACCGAAATGTATTAAAAATAGAGGCTAGCTGCCTGTCCGATGAACAAATAGAGTCACGTCATTTTTTTTCCAGAAATAACTAGCAATACTCCTGCAAATAAATGCTTCGTAACTAAAACGTTTTGACTTTCAATAGAAAATATAGACAACACATGTTCTTACCTTGCAAAAATCGCCTCAGTATTTAATTTGAAGCAGTAAATCCAACACTGGAGTAAATCTCTCGTGATATCACCTTCCCATTGAAATGAAGGAAGACGGTGATGACGAAACAGTTATTATTCTTGCCCAGGAACCCTTAACCAATCACATGTGCCATTAGCTTGTATTGTCATGAGTATCTGGGCAGATTTCAGAAATAAAATCCCCTTAACCAATCACATGTGTCTTTAGCTTGTATTGTCATGAGTATCTGGGCAGATTTCAGAAATGAAATCGGTGATTGGACGACGATGAAACTGAGACAGGAACCATGGGAATAATTGTTCCCAAATTTGAACGCTCTGGCTGTAAATGGTTAAAGGTTGTTAAAAATTGCATCCGCCACTCAGTTGATGTATATATTGAGTGGGGACACATTGTTTGCCTTTTTTCTGGGATTCGACTGCAAAAGAGCTCAAGCAACTGTTGAACTCAGTCCCTGCACATTCTGGACTCAGACCTGTTGTAAATCATTGAACAATGAGGCTTGGATGCCATCTATTGGACATTTCTTGTAATTGCCACTCAGAGAATGAACAGACAGTGGATTAAACTTTAGTTTTTTAGGCTTTAATTCTTTGTTGTATTCACCTGCTACGGCGTGTGTAACATTTTTCTGTCAACTCTGCATACAGGTGAAACTCGAAAAATTAGAATATCGTGCAAAAGTTAATGTAACCCATACTATGTTGAACACAAGAGGGCAGTATAGCCCTATGTATTACTTCACAAGACCCCCTCCCTTCCTACTCCTCACACAGAGTCTCAAGAGAGTGACTTGCAAATTTTGACATTTTCTCCACATTCAAACCAAAATATCTGACATTCTGTGTGTTGGAGCTAATGACTGTAAATTAGAAAGTTGTCAGGCTTGAGGAGAACTATATCGATACCAATTTTTGTACCTGCAGATGAAACTAACCCCCCACTTTTTTGTCAAAAGGTGGCGCTACTGAGGCCTCACCACACCCATTTCTGAAACTTTGCACATGTCTACTGGCTAATAAATGTGACGTCTCTGTCGAGTTTCATGCAATTTCAAGTATGTTAAGAGTCTCAAAAGCATCAATAAAGAAAAGTAAAGTTTGAAGCGTTGCCACGGCAACAGTATCTAAGATATCAATAATCCTTTCACAAGTCTAAATCTGCCGTGTGTTTACATTATACACGTAAAGTTTGAAGCAAATCGGGTAAAAACAAGAGGGTGATTTCAAAGCATTTTGAAAGTGACACACTTCCTGCTGCCAGTTGGTGGCGCTATAACTTTGACTCACAATAGTCACATCCATGTGATCGGCCTCTTACAACGAACACACTGCTGAAGTTTCATCAAGATCTGTTAATTTATGCAGAAGTTATAACACACTTCCTGTCTCACTTTTCTCGCCATAAATTTGTTTCCTCGCCACGGCCAAACCGTTCGAGATATCAAAAATCCGCTGGCAATTTTTCATCCTCAATGTCTTGACTTCATGCTGACTGAGATTCGTGGCGATTAAATGATTTCTCTAGGAGGAGTATTTCAAATTCCATTGTATACGTTTTCCAAACAACCCTAAATAGCCGACTTCCTGTTGGGCTGAGGTAAAAAGTAAGAGCATGAAGTATATATGAAACGATGAGATCTATATGTGTACCGACTTTCATATTATTACATGCAAGTGTGTTTGATTTATGGACCAAGGTTTCGGACCCCGTTCCAGGGGGCGCTGCTGAGCCCCCCTGCCACGCCCGGGTACCATCTTCAGCCCAGCCCTGATGGCCGCAGGTTCTGACCCGTGTGCAAAGTTTCAAGAGTTTTAGAGCATGTTAAGGCCCCCAAAAGTGCCCGAATAGTCGATAAAATAATAATAATAATAATAATTAAAGCTGCAAGCAGCGATGAAGGGCCCAAGCCGGTGGCACCGCAACCCTGGTGCCTTTAGTTACCAGGCTCATTTCCACTTGGTGGCTTTCGGAAAACAAAGGATGATGGACACAGCAACAACTCAAAAATATAGCTGCAAGCAGCAATGCGATTCCTCCTCAAAATGGCAAATCATTTAAAATTGATCAATAGAGGGTTGGGGTTAAACCCTCCCAATGAAAAAATCCAAAAAACATGTCTTTCTGTCAGAATCCTAAACTAAACATTTTCAGTGTACAGGAAAATCCATCATGTCGGACCTTATGGATCCTGTAGGGTTTTTTGTTTACAATGAGAAATGAGGTTTGTTCACCAGGTTTCAGAAAAACTAAATAAATGTGTTGGAAATACAAACACTTTGAAAAAATGACATTTGGGCATGGCCTGTAGCTCCCCCTAAGGGTGAATGTGAGCCATTCTTGGTTTGTAGGTTCCTGTTGGCCTGTAGTATTAATGTACCAATTTAGGAAGTATTTGACAAAAAAATGTGCAATTTGGGAATGGCCTTTAGCGCCCCCTAAGGGCGAATGTGAGACATTCTTGGTTTGTGGATTTCTGTTGGCCTGTAGTGTCAATATACCAAATTAGAACATTTTTGACCAGCAAATGGGAATTTAGGGCATGGCCTGTAGCGCCCCCTAAGGGCGAATGTGGGCCATTCTTGGTTTGTGGATTCCTGTTGGCCTGTAGTATCAATCTACAAAATTAGAACATTTTTGACCAGAAAATGGGAATTTTGGGTATGGCCTGTAGCGCCCCCTAAGGGCGAATGTGGGCCATTCTTGGTTTGTGGATTCCTGTTGGCCTGTAGTATCAATTTTCAAAATTAGAACATTTTTGACCAGAAAATGGGAATTTTGGGCATGGCCTGTAGCGCCCCCTTAGGGCGAATGTGGGATATTCTTTACGCAGTACTTCAGAGTGATGTCATCTTTAAGTATATATATATAGGTCTGTATCTAACCCACACCTATAATATCACTTCTGAAGGCATGGATTAAACCACAGGAGTGGTATGGATTACTTTTATGCTGCATTTATGTGATTTTTGTAGCTTCTGAGTTCTGATCACCATTCAAGTCATTGAAAGGTCCAACAGGGTTGAGATAATCTTCTAAAAAGCTTAATTTGTGTTCACTAGAAGAAAGAAAATAATACACATCTGGGATGGAATGAGGGTGAGTATACGATGAGAGAAATTTATTTTGGGGGTGAAAACCATTTGTAGGCTACTTTTTATTTACTTGGAAAATTGTTACTGTCTCTTTAAGAGGATTTTAAACGCATTTCATTCAAGCCGTCAAGCCGTCTTTGCGGCTTGTTTTATTGAGATATAATCTTTTGAGAACTGTGAATCTCATTATTTTCGTGCTGTTACATCTGTATTCATTTCAGAGATTAATTGATTGAGATTGTGAAACTACATACAACCGACAAACCTCCATGAAGATGCGAGTAAAAATGAGATTCCTCGCGCTGTCAGACACAAAGCTGATAATCATTCTCGGAAGTGTTGATACTAGATTTAGATTCGCGATTTCTTCATCAACTGTTTATGGTCACTTGAGACAAAACAGACAATATATCATGTATTTTGACATTTTGTTGTTATGAAATTGTCCGTTCAAACGCAAGAAGAAGCGAATGCGATCTCTCATCGGGGCTCGTGAGTTAGACGTGACGCTGCTCGCGGTTTCACACAAAACTGCTCACAAACATTTATTTGAGTTGTTTCGTCATTTTTTTTCCAGAAATAACTAGCAATACTCCTACAAATAAATGCTTCGTAACTAAAACGTTTTGACTTTCTATAGAAAATATAGACAACACGTTCTTACCTTGCAAAAATCGCCTCAGTATTTAATTTGAAGCAGTAAATCCAACAATGGAGTAAATCTCTCGTGATATCACCTTTCCATTGAAATGAAGGAAGACGGTGATGACGATACAGTTATTATTCTTGCCCAGTAACCCCTTAACCAATCACATGTGCCTTTAGCTTGTATTGTCATGAGTATCTGGGCAGATTTCAGAAATAAAATCGGTGATTGGACGACGATGACACTGAGACAGAAACTATGGGAATAATTGTTCCCAAATTTGAACGCTCTGGCTGTAAATGGTTAAAGGTTGTTAAAAATTGTATCCGCCACTCAGTTGATGTATATATTGAGTGGGGACACAGTGTTTGCCTTTTTTCTGGGATTCGACGGCAAAAGAGCTCAAGCAACTGTTGAACTCAGTCCCTGCCCATTCTGGACTCAGCCTGTTGTAAATAATAGAACAATGAGGCTTGGATGCCATCTATTGGACATTTCTTGTAATTGCCACTCAGAGAATGAACAGACAGTGGATTAAATTTTAGTTTTTTAGGCTTTAGTTCTTTGTTGTATTCACCTGCTACGGCGTGTGTAACATTTTTCTGTCAACTCTGCATACAGGTGAAACTCGAAAAATTAGAATATCGTGCAAAAGTTAATGTAACCCATACTATGTTGAACACAAGAGGGCAGTATAGCCCTATGTATTACTTCACAAGACCCAACGTCCCCCCTCCCCTACAAACTCACAGAGTCTCAGAGAGTGACTTGCAAAATTCTGACATTTTCTCCACATTCAAACCAAAATATCTGACTTTCTGTTGGTCGGAGCTAATGACTGTAAATTAGAAAGTTGTCCGGCTTGAGGAGAACTATATCAATACCAATTTTTGTACCTGTAGATGAAACTAACCCCCCACTTTTTTGTCAAAAGGTGGCGCTACTGAGCCCCTCACCACACCCATTTCTGAAACTTTGCACATGTCTACTGGCTAATAAATGTGACGTCTCTGTCGAGTTTCATGCAATTTCAAGTATGTTAAGAGTCTCAAAAGCATCAATAAAGAAAAGTAAAGTTTGAAGCGTTGCCACGGCAACAGTATCTAAGATATCAATAATCCTTTCACAGGTCTAAATCTGCCGTGTGTTTACATTATACACGTAAAGTTTGAAGCAAATCGGGTAAAAACAAGAGGGTGATTTCAAAGCATTTTGAAAGTGACACACTTCCTGCTGCCAGTTGGTGGCGCTATAACTTTGACTCACAATAGTCACATCCATGTGATCGGCCTCTTACAACGAACACACTGCTGAAATTTCATCAAGATCTGTTAATTTATGCAGAAGTTATAACACACTTCCTGTCTCACTTTTCTCGCCATAAATTTGTTTCCTCGCCACGGCCAAACCGTTCGAGATATCAAAAATCCGCTGGCAATTTTTCATCCTCAATGTCTTGACTTCATGCTGACTGAGATTCGTGGCGATTAAATGATTTCTCTAGGAGGAGTATTTCAAATTCCATTGTATACGTTTTCCAAACAACCCTAAATAGCCGACTTCCTGTTGGGCTGAGGTAAAAAGTAAGAGCATGAAGTATATATGAAACGATGAGATCTATATGTGTACCGACTTTCATATTATTACATGCAAGTGTGTTTGATTTATGGACCAAGGTTTCGGACCCCGTTCCAGGGGGCGCTGCTGAGCCCCCCTGCCACGCCCGGGTACCATCTTCAGCCCAGCCCTGATGGCCGCAGGTTCTGACCCGTGTGCAAAGTTTCAAGAGTTTTAGAGCATGTTAAGGCCCCCAAAAGTGCCCGAATAGTCGATAAAATAATAATAATAATAATAATAATAATAATAATAATTAAAGCTGCAAGCAGCGATGAAGGGCCCAAGCCGGTGGCACCGCAACCCTGGTGCCTTTAGTTACCGGGCTCATTTCCACTTGGTGGCTTTCGGAAAACAAAGGATGATGGACACAGCAACAACTCAAAAATATAGCTGCAAGCAGCAATGCGATTCCTCCTCAAAATGGCAAATCATTTAAAATTGATCAATAGAGGGTTGGGGTTAAACCCTCCCAATGAAAAAATCCAAAAAACATGTCTTTCTGTCAGAATCCTAAACTAAACATTTTCAGTGTACAGGAAAATCCATCATGTCGGACCTTATGGATCCTGTAGGGTTTTTTGTTTACAATGAGAAATGAGGTTTGTTCACCAGGTTTCAGAAAAACTAAATAAATGTGTTGGAAATACAAACACTTTGAAAAAATGACATTTGGGCATGGCCTGTAGCTCCCCCTAAGGGTGAATGTGAGCCATTCTTGGTTTGTAGGTTCCTGTTGGCCTGTAGTATTAATGTACCAATTTAGAAAGTATTTGACAAAAAAATGTGCAATTTGGGAATGGCCTTTAGCGCCCCCTAAGGGAGAATGTGAGACATTCTTGGTTTGTGGATTTCTGTTGGCCTGTAGTGTCAATATACCAAATTAGAACATTTTTGACCAGCAAATGGGAATTTAGGGCATGGCCTGTAGCGCCCCCTAAGGGCGAATGTGGGCCATTCTTGGTTTGTGGATTCCTGTTGGCCTGTAGTATCAATCTACAAAATTAGAACATTTTTGACCAGAAAATGGGAATTTTGGGTATGGCCTGTAGCGCCCCCTAAGGGCGAATGTGGGCCATTCTTGGTTTGTGGATTCCTGTTGGCCTGTAGTATCAATATACAAAATTAGAACATTTTTGACCAGAAAATGGGAATTTTGGGCATGGCCTGTAGCGCCCCCTTAGGGCGAATGTGGGATATTCTTTACGCAGTACTTCAGAGTGATGTCATCTTTAAGTATATATATATATATAGGTCTGTATCTAACCCACACCTATAATATCACTTCTGAAGGCATGGATTAAACCACAGGAGTGGTATGGATTACTTTTATGCTGCATTTATGTGATTTTTGTAGCTTCTGAGTTCTGATCACCATTCAAGTCATTGAAAGGTCCAACAGGGTTGAGATAATCTTCTAAAAAGCTTAATTTGTGTTCACTAGAAGAAAGAAAATAATACACATCTGGGATGGAATGAGGGTGAGTATACGATGAGAGAAATTTATTTTGGGGGTGAAAACCATTTGTAGGCTACTTTTTATTTACTTGGAAAATTGTTACTGTCTCTTTAAGAGGATTTTAAACGCATTTCATTCAAGCCGTCAAGCCGTCTTTGCGGCTTGTTTTATTGAGATATAATCTTTTGAGAACTGTGAATCTCATTATTTTCGTGCTGTTACATCTGTATTCATTTCAGAGATTAATTGATTGAGATTGTGAAACTACATACAACCGACAAACCTCCATGAAGATGCGAGTAAAAATGAGATTCCTCGCGCTGTCAGACACAAAGCTGATAATCACTCTCGGAAGTGTTGATACTAGATTTAGATTCGCGATTTCTTCATCAACTGTTTATGGTCACTTGAGACAAAACAGACAATATATCATGTATTTTGACATTTTGTTGTTATGAAATTGTCCGTTCAAACGCAAGAAGAAGCGAATGCGATCTCTCATCGGGGCTCGTGAGTTAGACGTGACGCTGCTCGCGGTTTCACACAAAACTGCTCACAAACATTTATTTGAGTTGTTTCGTCATTTTTTTTCCAGAAATAACTAGCAATACTCCTACAAATAAATGCTTCGTAACTAAAACGTTTTGACTTTCTATAGAAAATATAGACAACACGTTCTTACCTTGCAAAAATCGCCTCAGTATTTAATTTGAAGCAGTAAATCCAACACTGGAGTAAATCTCTCGTGATATCACCGTCCCATTGAAATGAAGGAAGACGGTGATGACGATACAGTTATTATTCTTGCCCAGTAACCCCTTAACCAATCACATGTGCCTTTAGCTTGTATTGTCATGAGTATCTGGGCAGATTTCAGAAATAAAATCGGTGATTGGACGACGATGACACTGAGACAGAAACTATGGGAATAATTGTTCCCAAATTTGAACGCTCTGGCTGTAAATGGTTAAAGTTTGTTAAAAATTGTATCCGCCACTCAGTTGATGTATATAGTGAGTGGGGACACAGTGTTTGCCTTTTTTCTGGGATTCGACGGCAAAAGAGCTCAAGCAACTGTTGAACTCAGTCCCTGCCCATTCTGGACTCAGCCTGTTGTAAATAATAGAACAATGAGGCTTGGATGCCATCTATTGGACATTTCTTGTAATTGCCACTCAGAGAATGAACAGACAGTGGATTAAATTTTAGTTTTTTAGGCTTTAGTTCTTTGTTGTATTCACCTGCTACGGCGTGTGTAACATTTTTCTGTCAACTCTGCATACAGGTGAAACTCGAAAAATTAGAATATCGTGCAAAAGTTAATGTAACCCATACTATGTTGAACACAAGAGGGCAGTATAGCCCTATGTATTACTTCACAAGACCCAACGTCCCCCCTCCCCTACAAACTCACAGAGTCTCAGAGAGTGACTTGCAAAATTCTGACATTTTCTCCACATTCAAACCAAAATATCTGACTTTCTGTTGGTCGGAGCTAATGACTGTAAATTAGAAAGTTGTCCGGCTTGAGGAGAACTATATCAATACCAATTTTTGTACCTGTAGATGAAACTAATCCCCCACTTTTTTGTCAAAAGGTGGCGCTACTGAGCCCCTCACCACACCCATTTCTGAAACTTTGCACATGTCTACTGGCTAATAAATGTGACGTCTCTGTCGAGTTTCATGCAATTTCAAGTATGTTAAGAGTCTCAAAAGCATCAATAAAGAAAAGTAAAGTTTGAAGTGTTGCCACGGCAACAGTATCTAAGATATCAATAATCCTTTCACAGGTCTAAATCTGCCGTGTGTTTACATTATACACGTAAAGTTTGAAGCAAATCGGGTAAAAACAAGAGGGTGATTTCAAAGCATTTTGAAAGTGACACACTTCCTGCTGCCAGTTGGTGGCGCTATAACTTTGACTCACAATAGTCACATCCATGTGATCGGCCTCTTACAACGAACACACTGCTGAAGTTTCATCAAGATCTGTTAATTTATGCAGAAGTTATAACACACTTCCTGTCTCACTTTTCTCGCCATAAATTTGTTTCCTCGCCACGGCCAAACCGTTCGAGATATCAAAAATCCGCTGGCAATTTTTCATCCTCAATGTCTTGACTTCATGCTGACTGAGATTCGTGGCGATTAAATGATTTCTCTAGGAGGAGTATTTCAAATTCCATTGTATACGTTTTCCAAACAACCCTAAATAGCCGACTTCCTGTTGGGCTGAGGTAAAAAGTAAGAGCATGAAGTATATATGAAACGATGAGATCTATATGTGTACCGACTTTCATATTATTACATGCAAGTGTGTTTGATTTATGGACCAAGGTTTCGGACCCCGTTCCAGGGGGCGCTGCTGAGCCCCCCTGCCACGCCCGGGTACCATCTTCAGCCCAGCCCTGATGGCCGCAGGTTCTGACCCGTGTGCAAAGTTTCAAGAGTTTTAGAGCATGTTAAGGCCCCCAAAAGTGCCCGAATAGTCGATAAAATAATAATAATAATAATAATAATAATAATAATAATCCTAAGGAAAACAATAGGGCCTTCGCCTTTTCAGGCTTGGGCCCTAATAATAATAATAATAATAATAATCCTAAGGAAAACAATAGGGCCTTCGCCTTTTCAGGCTTGGGCCCTAAATATAGCTGCAAGCAGCAATGCGATTCCTCCTCAAAATGGCAAATCATTTAAAATTGATCAATAGAGGGTTGGGGTTAAACCCTCCCAATGAAAAAATCCAAAAAACATGTCTTTCTGTCTGAATCCTAAACTAAACATTTTCAGTGTACAGGAAAATCCATCATGCCGGACCTTATGGATCCTGGAGGGTTTTTTGTTTACAATGAGAAATGAGGTATGTTCACCAGGTTTCAGAAAAACTAAATAAATGGGGTGGAAATACAATCACTTTGAAAAATTGACATTTGGGCATGGCCTGTACCGCCCCCTAAGGGCGAATGTGAGCCATTCTTGGTTTGTAGGTTCCTGTTGGCCTGTAGTATTAATGTACCAAATTAGAAAGTATTTGACAAAAAAATGTGCAATTTGGGAATGTCCTTTAGCACCCCCTAAGGGCAAATGTGAGACATTCTTGGTTTGTGGATTTCTGTTGGCCTGTAGTGTCAATATACCAAATTAGAAAATTTTTGACCATAAAATGGGAATTTTGGGCATAGCCTGTAGCGCCCCCTAATGGCGAATATGGGCAATTCTTTGTTTGTGGGTTCCTGTTGGCCTGTAGTATCAATGTACCAAATTAGAACATTTTTGACCAGCAAATGGGAATTTAGGGCGTGGCCTGTAGCGCCCCATAAGGGCGAATGTGGGCCACTCTTGGTTTGTGAATTCCTGTTGGCCTGTAGTATCAATATACAACATTAGAACATTTTTGACCAGAAAATGGGAATTTTGGGCATGGCCTGTAGCGCCCCCTAAGGGCGAATGTGGGATATTCTTTACGCAGTACTTCAGAGTGATGTCATCTTGAAGTATATATATATAGGTCTATTTCTAACCCACACCTATAATATCACTTCTGAAGGCATGGATTTAACCACTGGAGTGGTATGGATTACTTTTATGCTGCATTTATTTGATTTTTGCAGCTTCTGAGTTCTGATCACCATTCAAGTCATTGAAAGGTCCAACAGGGTTGAGATAATCTTCTAAAAAGCTTAATTTGTGTTCACTAGAAGAAAGAAAACAATACACATCTGGGATGCAATGAGGGTGAGTATACGATGAGAGAAATTTATTTTTGGGGTGAAAACCATTTGTAGGCCTACTTTTTATTTACTTGGAAAATTGTTACTGTCTCTTTAAGAGGATTTTAAACGCATTTCATTCAAGGCACAGTCTGTGCGGCTTGTTTTAGTGAGTTTAATCTTTTGAGAACTGTGAAGTCTCATTATTTTCGTGCTGTTACATCTGTATTCATTTCAGAGATTACTTGATTGAGATTGTGAAACTACATACAACCGACAAACCTCCATGAAGATGCGAGTAAAAATGAGATGCCTCGCGCTGTCAGACACAACGCTGATAATCATTCTCGGAAGTGTTGATACTAGATTTCGATTCGCGATTTCTTCATCAACTGTTTATGTTCACTTGGGACAAAACAGACAATATATCATGTAATTTGACATTTTGTAGTATGAAATTGTCCGTTCAAACGCAAGAAGAAGCGAATGCGATCTCTCATCGGGGCTCGTGCGTTAGACGCGACGCATCTCGCGGTTTCACACAAAACTGCTCACAAACATTTATTTGAGTTATTTTGTCATTTTTTTCCAGAAATAACTAGCAATACTCCTACAAATAAATGCTTCGTAACTAAAACGTTTTGACTTTCTATAGAAAATATAGACAACACACGTTCTTACCTTGCAAAAATCGCCTCAGTATTTAATTTGAAGCAGTAAATCCAACACTGGAGTAAATCTCTCGTGATATCACCTTTCCATTGAAATGAAGGAAGACGGTGATGACGATACAGTTATTATTCTTGCCCAGTAACCCCTTAACCAATCACATGTGCCTTTAGCTTGTATTGTCATGAGTATCTGGGCAGACTTCAGAAATAAAATCGGTGATCGGACGACGATGACACTGAGACAGGAACCATGGGAATAATTGTTCCCAAATTTGAACGCTCTGGCTGTAAATGGTTAAAGGTTGTTAAAAATTGTATCCTCCACTCAGTTGATGTATATATTGAGTGGGGACACATTGTTTGCCTTTTTTCTGGGATTCGACTGCAAAAGAGCTCAAGCAACTGTTGAACTCAGTCCCTGCCCATTCTGGACTCAGACCTGTTGTAAATCATTGAACAATGAGGCTTGGATGCCATCTATTGGACATTTCTTGTAATTGCCACTCAGAGAATGAACAGACAGTGGATTAAACTTTAGTTTTTTAGGCTTTAGTTCTTTGTTGTATTCACCTGCTACAGCGTGTGTAACATTTTTCTGTCAACTCTGCATACAGATGAAACTCGAAAAATTAGAATATCGTGCAAAAGTTAATGTAACCCATACTATGTTGAACACAAGAGGGCAGTATAGCCCTATGTATTACTTCACAAGCCCCCCTCCCTTCCTACTCCTCACACACAAAGTCTTAGAGAGTGACTTGCAAAATTCTGACATTTTCTCCACATTCAAACCAAAATATCTGACTTTCTGTTGGTCGGAGCTAATGACTGTAAATTAGAAAGTTGTCCGGCTTGAGGAGAACTATATCAATACCAATTTTTGTACCTGTAGATGAAACTAACCCCCCACTTTTTTGTCAAAAGGTGGCGCTACTGAGCCCCTCACCACACCCATTTCTGAAACTTTGCACATGTCTACTGGCTAATAAATGTGACGTCTCTGTCGAGTTTCATGCAATTTCAAGTATGTTAAGAGTCTCAAAAGCATCAATAAAGAAAAGTAAAGTTTGAAGTGTTGCCACGGCAACAGTATCTAAGATATCAATAATCCTTTCACAGGTCTAAATCTGCCGTGTGTTTACATTATACACGTAAAGTTTGAAGCAAATCGGGTAAAAACAAGAGGGTGATTTCAAAGCATTTTGAAAGTGACACACTTCCTGCTGCCAGTTGGTGGCGCTATAACTTTGACTCACAATAGTCACATCCATGTGATCGGCCTCTTACAACGAACACACTGCTGAAGTTTCATCAAGATCTGTTAATTTATGCAGAAGTTATAACACACTTCCTGTCTCACTTTTCTCGCCATAAATTTGTTTCCTCGCCACGGCCAAACCGTTCGAGATATCAAAAATCCGCTGGCAATTTTTCATCCTCAATGTCTTGACTTCATGCTGACTGAGATTCGTGGCGATTAAATGATTTCTCTAGGAGGAGTATTTCAAATTCCATTGTATACGTTTTCCAAACAACCCTAAATAGCCGACTTCCTGTTGGGCTGAGGTAAAAAGTAAGAGCATGAAGTATATATGAAACGATGAGATCTATATGTGTACCGACTTTCATATTATTACATGCAAGTGTGTTTGATTTATGGACCAAGGTTTCGGACCCCGTTCCAGGGGGCGCTGCTGAGCCCCCCTGCCACGCCCGGGTACCATCTTCAGCCCAGCCCTGATGGCCGCAGGTTCTGACCCGTGTGCAAAGTTTCAAGAGTTTTAGAGCATGTTAAGGCCCCCAAAAGTGCCCGAATAGTCGATAAAATAATAATAATAATAATAATAATAATTAAAGCTGCAAGCAGCGATGAAGGGCCCAAGCCGGTGGCACCGCAACCCTGGTGCCTTTAGTTACCGGGCTCATTTCCACTTGGTGGCTTTCGGAAAACAAAGGATGATGGACACAGCAACAACTCAAAAATATAGCTGCAAGCAGCAATGCGATTCCTCCTCAAAATGGCAAATCATTTAAAATTGATCAATAGAGGGTTGGGGTTAAACCCTCCCAATGAAAAAATCCAAAAAACATGTCTTTCTGTCAGAATCCTAAACTAAACATTTTCAGTGTACAGGAAAATCCATCATGTCGGACCTTATGGATCCTGTAGGGTTTTTTGTTTACAATGAGAAATGAGGTATGTTCACCAGGTTTCAGAAAAACTAAATAAATGTGTTGGAAATACAAACACTTTGAAAAAATGACATTTGGGCATGGCCTGTAGCTCCCCCTAAGGGTGAATGTGAGCCATTCTTGGTTTGTAGGTTCCTGTTGGCCTGTAGTATTAATGTACCAATTTAGAAAGTATTTGACAAAAAAATGTGCAATTTGGGAATGGCCTTTAGCGCCCCCTAAGGGCGAATGTGAGACATTCTTGGTTTGTGGATTTCTGTTGGCCTGTAGTGTCAATATACCAAATTAGAACATTTTTGACCAGCAAATGGGAATTTAGGGCATGGCCTGTAGCGCCCCCTAAGGGCGAATGTGGGCCATTCTTGGTTTGTGGATTCCTGTTGGCCTGTAGTATCAATCTACAAAATTAGAACATTTTTGACCAGAAAATGGGAATTTTGGGTATGGCCTGTAGCGCCCCCTAAGGGCGAATGTGGGCCATTCTTGGTTTGTGGATTCCTGTTGGCCTGTAGTATCAATTTTCAAAATTAGAACATTTTTGACCAGAAAATGGGAATTTTGGGCATGGCCTGTAGCGCCCCCTTAGGGCGAATGTGGGATATTCTTTACGCAGTACTTCAGAGTGATGTCATCTTTAAGTATATATATATATAGGTCTGTATCTAACCCACACCTATAATATCACTTCTGAAGGCATGGATTTAACCACTGGAGTGGTATGGATTACTTTTATGCTGCATTTATGTGATTTTTGTAGCTTCTGAGTTCTGATCACCATTCAAGTCATTGAAAGGTCCAACAGGGTTGAGATAATCTTCTAAAAAGCTTAATTTGTGTTCACTAGAAGAAAGAAAATAATACACATCTGGGATGGAATGAGGGTGAGTATACGATGAGAGAAATTTATTTTGGGGGTGAAAACCATTTGTAGGCTACTTTTTATTTACTTGGAAAATTGTTACTGTCTCTTTAAGAGGATTTTAAACGCATTTCATTCAAGCCGTCAAGCCGTCTTTGCGGCTTGTTTTATTGAGATATAATCTTTTGAGAACTGTGAATCTCATTATTTTCGTGCTGTTACATCTGTATTCATTTCAGAGATTAATTGATTGAGATTGTGAAACTACATACAACCGACAAACCTCCATGAAGATGCGAGTAAAAATGAGATTCCTCGCGCTGTCAGACACAAAGCTGATAATCATTCTCGGAAGTGTTGATACTAGATTTAGATTCGCGATTTCTTCATCAACTGTTTATGGTCACTTGAGACAAAACAGACAATATATCATGTATTTTGACATTTTGTTGTTATGAAATTGTCCGTTCAAACGCAAGAAGAAGCGAATGCGATCTCTCATCGGGGCTCGTGAGTTAGACGTGACGCTGCTCGCGGTTTCACACAAAACTGCTCACAAACATTTATTTGAGTTGTTTCGTCATTTTTTTTCCAGAAATAACTAGCAATACTCCTACAAATAAATGCTTCGTAACTAAAACGTTTTGACTTTCTATAGAAAATATAGACAACACGTTCTTACCTTGCAAAAATCGCCTCAGTATTTAATTTGAAGCAGTAAATCCAACACTGGAGTAAATCTCTCGTGATATCACCTTTCCATTGAAATGAAGGAAGACGGTGATGACGATACAGTTATTATTCTTGCCCAGTAACCCCTTAACCAATCACATGTGCCTTTAGCTTGTATTGTCATGAGTATCTGGGCAGATTTCAGAAATAAAATCGGTGATTGGACGACGATGACACTGAGACAGAAACTATGGGAATAATTGTTCCCAAATTTGAACGCTCTGGCTGTAAATGGTTAAAGGTTGTTAAAAATTGTATCCGCCACTCAGTTGATGTATATAGTGAGTGGGGACACAGTGTTTGCCTTTTTTCTGGGATTCGACGGCAAAAGAGCTCAAGCAACTGTTGAACTCAGTCCCTGCCCATTCTGGACTCAGCCTGTTGTAAATAATAGAACAATGAGGCTTGGATGCCATCTATTGGACATTTCTTGTAATTGCCACTCAGAGAATGAACAGACAGTGGATTAAATTTTAGTTTTTTAGGCTTTAGTTCTTTGTTGTATTCACCTGCTACGGCGTGTGTAACATTTTTCTGTCAACTCTGCATACAGGTGAAACTCGAAAAATTAGAATATCGTGCAAAAGTTAATGTAACCCATACTATGTTGAACACAAGAGGGCAGTATAGCCCTATGTATTACTTCACAAGACCCAACGTCCCCCCTCCCCTACAAACTCACAGAGTCTCAGAGAGTGACTTGCAAAATTCTGACATTTTCTCCACATTCAAACCAAAATATCTGACTTTCTGTTGGTCGGAGCTAATGACTGTAAATTAGAAAGTTGTCCGGCTTGAGGAGAACTATATCAATACCAATTTTTGTACCTGTAGATGAAACTAACCCCCCACTTTTTTGTCAAAAGGTGGCGCTACTGAGCCCCTCACCACACCCATTTCTGAAACTTTGCACATGTCTACTGGCTAATAAATGTGACGTCTCTGTCGAGTTTCATGCAATTTCAAGTATGTTAAGAGTCTCAAAAGCATCAATAAAGAAAAGTAAAGTTTGAAGCGTTGCCACGGCAACAGTATCTAAGATATCAATAATCCTTTCACAGGTCTAAATCTGCCGTGTGTTTACATTATACACGTAAAGTTTGAAGCAAATCGGGTAAAAACAAGAGGGTGATTTCAAAGCATTTTGAAAGTGACACACTTCCTGCTGCCAGTTGGTGGCGCTATAACTTTGACTCACAATAGTCACATCCATGTGATCGGCCTCTTACAACGAACACACTGCTGAAGTTTCATCAAGATCTGTTAATTTATGCAGAAGTTATAACACACTTCCTGTCTCACTTTTCTCGCCATAAATTTGTTTCCTCGCCACGGCCAAACCGTTCGAGATATCAAAAATCCGCTGGCAATTTTTCATCCTCAATGTCTTGACTTCATGCTGACTGAGATTCGTGGCGATTAAATGATTTCTCTAGGAGGAGTATTTCAAATTCCATTGTATATGTTTTCCAAACAACCCTAAATAGCCGACTTCCTGTTGGGCTGAGGTAAAAAGTAAGAGCATGAAGTATATATGAAACGATGAGATCTATATGTGTACCGACTTTCATATTATTACATGCAAGTGTGTTTGATTTATGGACCAAGGTTTCGGACCCCGTTCCAGGGGGCGCTGTTGAGCCCCCCTGCCACGCCCGGGTACCATCTTCAGCCCAGCCCTGATGGCCGCGGGTTCTGACCCGTGTGCAAAGTTTCAAGAGTTTTAGAGCACGTTAAGGCCCCCAAAAGTGCCCGAATAGTCGATAAAATAATAATAATAATAATAATAATTAAAGCTGCAAGCAGCGATGACGGGCCCAAGCCGGTGGCACCGCAACCCTGGTGCCTTTAGTTACCGGGCTCATTTCCACTTGGTGGCTTTCGGAAAACAAAGGATGATGGACACAGCAACAACTCAAAAATATAGCTGCAAGCAGCAATGCGATTCCTCCTCAAAATGGCAAATCATTTAAAATTGATCAATAGAGGGTTGGGGTTAAACCCTCCCAATGAAAAAATCCAAAAAACATGTCTTTCTGTCTGAATCCTAAACTAAACATTTTCAGTGTACAGGAAAATCCATCATGCCGGACCTTATGGATCCTGTAGGGTTTTTTGTTTACAATGAGAAATGAGGTATGTTCACCAGGTTTCAGAAAAACTAAATAAATGGGGTGGAAATACAATCACTTTGAAAAATTGACATTTGGGCATGGCCTGTACCGCCCCCTAAGGGCGAATGTGAGCCATTCTTGGTTTGTAGGTTCCTGTTGGCCTGTAGTATTAATGTACCAAATTAGAAAGTATTTGACAAAAAAATGTGCAATTTGGGAATGTCCTTTAGCACCCCCTAAGGGCAAATGTGAGACATTCTTGGTTTGTGGATTTCTGTTGGCCTGTAGTGTCAATATACCAAATTAGAAAATTTTTGACCATAAAATGGGAATTTTGGGCATAGCCTGTAGCGCCCCCTAATGGCAAATATGGGCAATTCTTTGTTTGTGGGTTCCTGTTGGCCTGTAGTATCAATGTACCAAATTAGAACATTTTTGACCAGCAAATGGGAATTTAGGGCGTGGCCTGTAGCGCCCCATAAGGGCGAATGTGGGCCACTCTTGGTTTGTGAATTCCTGTTGGCCTGTAGTATCAATATACAACATTAGAACATTTTTGACCAGAAAATGGGAATTTTGGGCATGGCCTGTAGCGCCCCCTAAGGGCGAATGTGGGATATTCTTTACGCAGTACTTCAGAGTGATGTCATCTTGAAGTATATATATATATATAGGTCTATTTCTAACCCACACCTATAATATCACTTCTGAAGGCATGGATTTAACCACTGGAGTGGTATGGATTACTTTTATGCTGCATTTATTTGATTTTTGTAGCTTCTGAGTTCTGATCACCATTCAAGTCATTGAAAGGTCCAACAGGGTTGAGATAATCTTCTAAAAAGCTTAATTTGTGTTCACTAGAAGAAAGAAAACAATACACATCTGGGATGCAATGAGGGTGAGTATACGATGAGAGAAATTTATTTTTGGGGTGAAAACCATTTGTAGGCCTACTTTTTATTTACTTGGAAAATTGTTACTGTCTCTTTAAGAGGATTTTAAACGCATTTCATTCAAGGCACAGTCTGTGCGGCTTGTTTTAGTGAGTTTAATCTTTTGAGAACTGTGAAGTCTCATTATTTTCGTGCTGTTACATCTGTATTCATTTCAGAGATTACTTGATTGAGATTGTGAAACTACATACAACCGACAAACCTCCATGAAGATGCGAGTAAAAATGAGATGCCTCGCGCTGTCAGACACAACGCTGATAATCATTCTCGGAAGTGTTGATACTAGATTTCGATTCGCGATTTCTTCATCAACTGTTTATGTTCACTTGGGACAAAACAGACAATATATCATGTAATTTGACATTTTGTAGTATGAAATTGTCCGTTCAAACGCAAGAAGAAGCGAATGCGATCTCTCATCGGGGCTCGTGCGTTAGACGCGACGCATCTCGCGGTTTCACACAAAACTGCTCACAAACATTTATTTGAGTTATTTTGTCATTTTTTTCCAGAAATAACTAGCAATACTCCTACAAATAAATGCTTCGTAACTAAAACGTTTTGACTTTCTATAGAAAATATAGACAACACACGTTCTTACCTTGCAAAAATCGCCTCAGTATTTAATTTGAAGCAGTAAATCCAACACTGGAGTAAATCTCTCGTGATATCACCTTTCCATTGAAATGAAGGAAGACGGTGATGACGATACAGTTATTATTCTTGCCCAGTAACCCCTTAACCAATCACATGTGCCTTTAGCTTGTATTGTCATGAGTATCTGGGCAGACTTCAGAAATAAAATCGGTGATCGGACGACGATGACACTGAGACAGGAACCATGGGAATAATTGTTCCCAAATTTGAACGCTCTGGCTGTAAATGGTTAAAGGTTGTTAAAAATTGTATCCTCCACTCAGTTGATGTATATATTGAGTGGGGACACATTGTTTGCCTTTTTTCTGGGATTCGACTGCAAAAGAGCTCAAGCAACTGTTGAACTCAGTCCCTGCCCATTCTGGACTCAGACCTGTTGTAAATCATTGAACAATGAGGCTTGGATGCCATCTATTGGACATTTCTTGTAATTGCCACTCAGAGAATGAACAGACAGTGGATTAAACTTTAGTTTTTTAGGCTTTAGTTCTTTGTTGTATTCACCTGCTACAGCGTGTGTAACATTTTTCTGTCAACTCTGCATACAGATGAAACTCGAAAAATTAGAATATCGTGCAAAAGTTAATGTAACCCATACTATGTTGAACACAAGAGGGCAGTATAGCCCTATGTATTACTTCACAAGCCCCCCTCCCTTCCTACTCCTCACACACAAAGTCTTAGAGAGTGACTTGCAAAATTCTGACATTTTCTCCACATTCAAACCAAAATATCTGACTTTCTGTTGGTCGGAGCTAATGACTGTAAATTAGAAAGTTGTCCGGCTTGAGGAGAACTATATCAATACCAATTTTTGTACCTGTAGATGAAACTAACCCCCCACTTTTTTGTCAAAAGGTGGCGCTACTGAGCCCCTCACCACACCCATTTCTGAAACTTTGCACATGTCTACTGGCTAATAAATGTGACGTCTCTGTCGAGTTTCATGCAATTTCAAGTATGTTAAGAGTCTCAAAAGCATCAATAAAGAAAAGTAAAGTTTGAAGTGTTGCCACGGCAACAGTATCTAAGATATCAATAATCCTTTCACAGGTCTAAATCTGCCGTGTGTTTACATTATACACGTAAAGTTTGAAGCAAATCGGGTAAAAACAAGAGGGTGATTTCAAAGCATTTTGAAAGTGACACACTTCCTGCTGCCAGTTGGTGGCGCTATAACTTTGACTCACAATAGTCACATCCATGTGATCGGCCTCTTACAACGAACACACTGCTGAAGTTTCATCAAGATCTGTTAATTTATGCAGAAGTTATAACACACTTCCTGTCTCACTTTTCTCGCCATAAATTTGTTTCCTCGCCACGGCCAAACCGTTCGAGATATCAAAAATCCGCTGGCAATTTTTCATCCTCAATGTCTTGACTTCATGCTGACTGAGATTCGTGGCGATTAAATGATTTCTCTAGGAGGAGTATTTCAAATTCCATTGTATACGTTTTCCAAACAACCCTAAATAGCCGACTTCCTGTTGGGCTGAGGTAAAAAGTAAGAGCATGAAGTATATATGAAACGATGAGATCTATATGTGTACCGACTTTCATATTATTACATGCAAGTGTGTTTGATTTATGGACCAAGGTTTCGGACCCCGTTCCAGGGGGCGCTGCTGAGCCCCCCTGCCACGCCCGGGTACCATCTTCAGCCCAGCCCTGATGGCCGCAGGTTCTGACCCGTGTGCAAAGTTTCAAGAGTTTTAGAGCATGTTAAGGCCCCCAAAAGTGCCCGAATAGTCGATAAAATAATAATAATAATAATAATAATAATTAAAGCTGCAAGCAGCGATGAAGGGCCCAAGCCGGTGGCACCGCAACCCTGGTGCCTTTAGTTACCGGGCTCATTTCCACTTGGTGGCTTTCGGAAAACAAAGGATGATGGACACAGCAACAACTCAAAAATATAGCTGCAAGCAGCAATGCGATTCCTCCTCAAAATGGCAAATCATTTAAAATTGATCAATAGAGGGTTGGGGTTAAACCCTCCCAATGAAAAAATCCAAAAAACATGTCTTTCTGTCAGAATCCTAAACTAAACATTTTCAGTGTACAGGAAAATCCATCATGTCGGACCTTATGGATCCTGTAGGGTTTTTTGTTTACAATGAGAAATGAGGTATGTTCACCAGGTTTCAGAAAAACTAAATAAATGTGTTGGAAATACAAACACTTTGAAAAAATGACATTTGGGCATGGCCTGTAGCTCCCCCTAAGGGTGAATGTGAGCCATTCTTGGTTTGTAGGTTCCTGTTGGCCTGTAGTATTAATGTACCAATTTAGAAAGTATTTGACAAAAAAATGTGCAATTTGGGAATGGCCTTTAGCGCCCCCTAAGGGCGAATGTGAGACATTCTTGGTTTGTGGATTTCTGTTGGCCTGTAGTGTCAATATACCAAATTAGAACATTTTTGACCAGCAAATGGGAATTTAGGGCATGGCCTGTAGCGCCCCCTAAGGGCGAATGTGGGCCATTCTTGGTTTGTGGATTCCTGTTGGCCTGTAGTATCAATCTACAAAATTAGAACATTTTTGACCAGAAAATGGGAATTTTGGGTATGGCCTGTAGCGCCCCCTAAGGGCGAATGTGGGCCATTCTTGGTTTGTGGATTCCTGTTGGCCTGTAGTATCAATTTTCAAAATTAGAACATTTTTGACCAGAAAATGGGAATTTTGGGCATGGCCTGTAGCGCCCCCTTAGGGCGAATGTGGGATATTCTTTACGCAGTACTTCAGAGTGATGTCATCTTTAAGTATATATATATATAGGTCTGTATCTAACCCACACCTATAATATCACTTCTGAAGGCATGGATTTAACCACTGGAGTGGTATGGATTACTTTTATGCTGCATTTATGTGATTTTTGTAGCTTCTGAGTTCTGATCACCATTCAAGTCATTGAAAGGTCCAACAGGGTTGAGATAATCTTCTAAAAAGCTTAATTTGTGTTCACTAGAAGAAAGAAAATAATACACATCTGGGATGGAATGAGGGTGAGTATACGATGAGAGAAATTTATTTTGGGGGTGAAAACCATTTGTAGGCTACTTTTTATTTACTTGGAAAATTGTTACTGTCTCTTTAAGAGGATTTTAAACGCATTTCATTCAAGCCGTCAAGCCGTCTTTGCGGCTTGTTTTATTGAGATATAATCTTTTGAGAACTGTGAATCTCATTATTTTCGTGCTGTTACATCTGTATTCATTTCAGAGATTAATTGATTGAGATTGTGAAACTACATACAACCGACAAACCTCCATGAAGATGCGAGTAAAAATGAGATTCCTCGCGCTGTCAGACACAAAGCTGATAATCATTCTCGGAAGTGTTGATACTAGATTTAGATTCGCGATTTCTTCATCAACTGTTTATGGTCACTTGAGACAAAACAGACAATATATCATGTATTTTGACATTTTGTTGTTATGAAATTGTCCGTTCAAACGCAAGAAGAAGCGAATGCGATCTCTCATCGGGGCTCGTGAGTTAGACGTGACGCTGCTCGCGGTTTCACACAAAACTGCTCACAAACATTTATTTGAGTTGTTTCGTCATTTTTTTTCCAGAAATAACTAGCAATACTCCTACAAATAAATGCTTCGTAACTAAAACGTTTTGACTTTCTATAGAAAATATAGACAACACGTTCTTACCTTGCAAAAATCGCCTCAGTATTTAATTTGAAGCAGTAAATCCAACACTGGAGTAAATCTCTCGTGATATCACCTTTCCATTGAAATGAAGGAAGACGGTGATGACGATACAGTTATTATTCTTGCCCAGTAACCCCTTAACCAATCACATGTGCCTTTAGCTTGTATTGTCATGAGTATCTGGGCAGATTTCAGAAATAAAATCGGTGATTGGACGACGATGACACTGAGACAGAAACTATGGGAATAATTGTTCCCAAATTTGAACGCTCTGGCTGTAAATGGTTAAAGGTTGTTAAAAATTGTATCCGCCACTCAGTTGATGTATATAGTGAGTGGGGACACAGTGTTTGCCTTTTTTCTGGGATTCGACGGCAAAAGAGCTCAAGCAACTGTTGAACTCAGTCCCTGCCCATTCTGGACTCAGCCTGTTGTAAATAATAGAACAATGAGGCTTGGATGCCATCTATTGGACATTTCTTGTAATTGCCACTCAGAGAATGAACAGACAGTGGATTAAATTTTAGTTTTTTAGGCTTTAGTTCTTTGTTGTATTCACCTGCTACGGCGTGTGTAACATTTTTCTGTCAACTCTGCATACAGGTGAAACTCGAAAAATTAGAATATCGTGCAAAAGTTAATGTAACCCATACTATGTTGAACACAAGAGGGCAGTATAGCCCTATGTATTACTTCACAAGACCCAACGTCCCCCCTCCCCTACAAACTCACAGAGTCTCAGAGAGTGACTTGCAAAATTCTGACATTTTCTCCACATTCAAACCAAAATATCTGACTTTCTGTTGGTCGGAGCTAATGACTGTAAATTAGAAAGTTGTCCGGCTTGAGGAGAACTATATCAATACCAATTTTTGTACCTGTAGATGAAACTAACCCCCCACTTTTTTGTCAAAAGGTGGCGCTACTGAGCCCCTCACCACACCCATTTCTGAAACTTTGCACATGTCTACTGGCTAATAAATGTGACGTCTCTGTCGAGTTTCATGCAATTTCAAGTATGTTAAGAGTCTCAAAAGCATCAATAAAGAAAAGTAAAGTTTGAAGCGTTGCCACGGCAACAGTATCTAAGATATCAATAATCCTTTCACAGGTCTAAATCTGCCGTGTGTTTACATTATACACGTAAAGTTTGAAGCAAATCGGGTAAAAACAAGAGGGTGATTTCAAAGCATTTTGAAAGTGACACACTTCCTGCTGCCAGTTGGTGGCGCTATAACTTTGACTCACAATAGTCACATCCATGTGATCGGCCTCTTACAACGAACACACTGCTGAAGTTTCATCAAGATCTGTTAATTTATGCAGAAGTTATAACACACTTCCTGTCTCACTTTTCTCGCCATAAATTTGTTTCCTCGCCACGGCCAAACCGTTCGAGATATCAAAAATCCGCTGGCAATTTTTCATCCTCAATGTCTTGACTTCATGCTGACTGAGATTCGTGGCGATTAAATGATTTCTCTAGGAGGAGTATTTCAAATTCCATTGTATATGTTTTCCAAACAACCCTAAATAGCCGACTTCCTGTTGGGCTGAGGTAAAAAGTAAGAGCATGAAGTATATATGAAACGATGAGATCTATATGTGTACCGACTTTCATATTATTACATGCAAGTGTGTTTGATTTATGGACCAAGGTTTCGGACCCCGTTCCAGGGGGCGCTGTTGAGCCCCCCTGCCACGCCCGGGTACCATCTTCAGCCCAGCCCTGATGGCCGCGGGTTCTGACCCGTGTGCAAAGTTTCAAGAGTTTTAGAGCACGTTAAGGCCCCCAAAAGTGCCCGAATAGTCGATAAAATAATAATAATAATAATAATAATTAAAGCTGCAAGCAGCGATGACGGGCCCAAGCCGGTGGCACCGCAACCCTGGTGCCTTTAGTTACCGGGCTCATTTCCACTTGGTGGCTTTCGGAAAACAAAGGATGATGGACACAGCAACAACTCAAAAATATAGCTGCAAGCAGCAATGCGATTCCTCCTCAAAATGGCAAATCATTTAAAATTGATCAATAGAGGGTTGGGGTTAAACCCTCCCAATGAAAAAATCCAAAAAACATGTCTTTCTGTCTGAATCCTAAACTAAACATTTTCAGTGTACAGGAAAATCCATCATGCCGGACCTTATGGATCCTGTAGGGTTTTTTGTTTACAATGAGAAATGAGGTATGTTCACCAGGTTTCAGAAAAACTAAATAAATGGGGTGGAAATACAATCACTTTGAAAAATTGACATTTGGGCATGGCCTGTACCGCCCCCTAAGGGCGAATGTGAGCCATTCTTGGTTTGTAGGTTCCTGTTGGCCTGTAGTATTAATGTACCAAATTAGAAAGTATTTGACAAAAAAATGTGCAATTTGGGAATGTCCTTTAGCACCCCCTAAGGGCAAATGTGAGACATTCTTGGTTTGTGGATTTCTGTTGGCCTGTAGTGTCAATATACCAAATTAGAAAATTTTTGACCATAAAATGGGAATTTTGGGCATAGCCTGTAGCGCCCCCTAATGGCAAATATGGGCAATTCTTTGTTTGTGGGTTCCTGTTGGCCTGTAGTATCAATGTACCAAATTAGAACATTTTTGACCAGCAAATGGGAATTTAGGGCGTGGCCTGTAGCGCCCCATAAGGGCGAATGTGGGCCACTCTTGGTTTGTGAATTCCTGTTGGCCTGTAGTATCAATATACAACATTAGAACATTTTTGACCAGAAAATGGGAATTTTGGGCATGGCCTGTAGCGCCCCCTAAGGGCGAATGTGGGATATTCTTTACGCAGTACTTCAGAGTGATGTCATCTTGAAGTATATATATATATATAGGTCTATTTCTAACCCACACCTATAATATCACTTCTGAAGGCATGGATTTAACCACTGGAGTGGTATGGATTACTTTTATGCTGCATTTATTTGATTTTTGTAGCTTCTGAGTTCTGATCACCATTCAAGTCATTGAAAGGTCCAACAGGGTTGAGATAATCTTCTAAAAAGCTTAATTTGTGTTCACTAGAAGAAAGAAAACAATACACATCTGGGATGCAATGAGGGTGAGTATACGATGAGAGAAATTTATTTTTGGGGTGAAAACCATTTGTAGGCCTACTTTTTATTTACTTGGAAAATTGTTACTGTCTCTTTAAGAGGATTTTAAACGCATTTCATTCAAGGCACAGTCTGTGCGGCTTGTTTTAGTGAGTTTAATCTTTTGAGAACTGTGAAGTCTCATTATTTTCGTGCTGTTACATCTGTATTCATTTCAGAGATTACTTGATTGAGATTGTGAAACTACATACAACCGACAAACCTCCATGAAGATGCGAGTAAAAATGAGATGCCTCGCGCTGTCAGACACAACGCTGATAATCATTCTCGGAAGTGTTGATACTAGATTTCGATTCGCGATTTCTTCATCAACTGTTTATGTTCACTTGGGACAAAACAGACAATATATCATGTAATTTGACATTTTGTAGTATGAAATTGTCCGTTCAAACGCAAGAAGAAGCGAATGCGATCTCTCATCGGGGCTCGTGCGTTAGACGCGACGCATCTCGCGGTTTCACACAAAACTGCTCACAAACATTTATTTGAGTTGTTTTGTCATTTTTTTTCCAGAAATAACTAGCAATACTCCTACAAATAAATGCTTCGTAACTAAAACGTTTTGACTTTCTATAGAAAATATAGACAACACACGTTCTTACCTTGCAAAATCGCCTCAGTATTTAATTTGAAGCAGTAAATCCAACACTGGAGTAAATCTCTCGTGATATCACCTTTCCATTGAAATGAAGGAAGACGGTGATGACGATACAGTTATTATTCTTGCCCAGTAACCCCTTAACCAATCACATGTGCCTTTAGCTTGTATTGTCATGAGTATCTGGGCAGACTTCAGAAATAAAATCGGTGATCGGACGACGATGACACTGAGACAGGAACCATGGGAATAATTGTTCCCAAATTAGAACGCTCTGGCTGTAAATGGTTAAAGGTTGTTAAAAATTGTATCCTCCACTCAGTTGATGTATATATTGAGTGGGGACACATTGTTTGCCTTTTTTCTGGGATTCGACTGCAAAAGAGCTCAAGCAACTGTTGAACTACGTCCCTGCCCATTCTGGACTCAGACCTGTTGTAAATCATTGAACAATGAGGCTTGGATGCCATCTATTGGACATTTCTTGTAATTGCCACTCAGAGAATGAACAGACAGTGGATTAAACTTTAGTTTTTTAGGCTTTAGTTCTTTGTTGTATTCACCTGCTACGGCGTGTGTAACATTTTTCTGTCAACTCTGCATACAGGTGAAACTCGAAAAATTAGAATATCGTGCAAAAGTTAATGTAACCCATACTATGTTGAACACAAGAGGGCAGTATAGCCCTATGTATTACTTCACAAGCCCCCCTCCCTTCCTACTCCTCACACACAAAGTCTTAGAGAGTGACTTGCAAAATTCTGACATTTTCTCCACATTCAAACCAAAATATCTGACTTTCTGTTGGTCGGAGCTAATGACTGTAAATTAGAAAG
Source organism: Moxostoma hubbsi (assembly GCA_032164185.1). Classification (NCBI taxonomy): domain Eukaryota; kingdom Metazoa; phylum Chordata; class Actinopteri; order Cypriniformes; family Catostomidae; genus Moxostoma; species Moxostoma hubbsi. The sequence goes on from JAVLUX010000001.1 coordinate 9,575,673, forward strand.
TTGTCCGGCTTGAGGAGAACTATATCAATCCCAATTTTTGTACCTGTAGTTGAAACTAACCCCCCACTTTTTTGTCAAAAGGTGGCGCTACTGAGCCCCTCACCACACCCATTTCTGAAACTTTGCACATGTCTACTGGCTAATAAATGTGACGTCTCTATCGAGTTTCATGCAATTTCAAGTATGTTAAGAGTCTCAAAAGCATCAATAAAGAAAAGTAAAGTTTGAAGCGTTGCCACGGCAACAGTATCTAAGATATCAATAATCCTTTCACAGGTCTAAATCTGCCGTGTGTTTACATTATACACGTAAAGTTTGAAGCAAATCGGGTAAAAACAAGAGGGTGATTTCAAAGCATTTTGAAAGTGACACACTTCCTGCTGCCAGTTGGTGGCACTATAACTTTGACTCACAATAGTCACATCCATGTGATCGGCCTCTTACAACGAACACACTGCTGAAGTTTCATCAAGATCTGTTAATTTATGCAGAAGTTATAACACACTTCCTGTCTCACTTTTCTCGCCATAAATTTGTTTCCTCGCCACGGCCAAACCGTTCGAGATATCAAAAATCCGCTGGCAATTTTTCATCCTCAATGTCTTGACTTCATGCTGACTGAGATTCGTGGCGATTAATGATTTCTCTAGGAGGAGTATTTCAAATTCCATTGTATACGTTTTCCAAACAACCCTAAATAGCCGACTTCCTGTTGGGCTGAGGTAAAAAGTAAGAGCATGAAGTATATATGAAACGATGAGATCTATATGTGTACCGACTTTCATATTATTACATGCAAGTGTGTTTGATTTATGGACCAAGGTTTCGGACCCCGTTCCAGGGGGCGCTGCTGAGCCCCCCTGCCACGCCCGGGTACCATCTTCAGCCCAGCCCTGATGGCCGCAGGTTCTGACCCGTGTGCAAAGTTTCAAGAGTTTTAGAGCATGTTAAGGCCCCCAAAAGTGCCCGAATAGTCGATAAAATAATAATAATAATAATAATTAAAGCTGCAAGCAGCGATGACGGGCCCAAGCCGGTGGCACCGCAACCCTGGTGCCTTTAGTTACCGGGCTCATTTCCACTTGGTGGCTTTCGGAAAACAAAGGATGATGGACACAGCAACAACTCAAAAATATAGCTGCAAGCAGCAATGCGATTCCTCCTCAAAATGGCAAATCATTTAAAATTGATCAATAGAGGGTTGGGGTTAAACCCTCCCAATGAAAAAATCCAAAAAACATGTCTTTCTGTCTGAATCCTAAACTAAACATTTTCAGTGTACAGGAAAATCCATCATGCCGGACCTTATGGATCCTGTAGGGTTTTTTGTTTACAATGAGAAATGAGGTATGTTCACCAGGTTTCAGAAAAACTAAATAAATGGGGTGGAAATACAATCACTTTGAAAAATTGACATTTGGGCATGGCCTGTACCGCCCCCTAAGGGCGAATGTGAGCCATTCTTGGTTTGTAGGTTCCTGTTGGCCTGTAGTATTAATGTACCAAATTAGAAAGTATTTGACAAAAAATGTGCAATTTGGGAATGTCCTTTAGCACCCCCTAAGGGCAAATGTGAGACATTCTTGGTTTGTGGATTTCTGTTGGCCTGTAGTGTCAATATACCAAATTAGAAAATTTTTGACCATAAAATGGGAATTTTGGGCATAGCCTGTAGCGCCCCCTAATGGCGAATATGGGCAATTCTTTGTTTGTGGGTTCCTGTTGGCCTGTAGTATCAATGTACCAAATTAGAACATTTTTGACCAGCAAATGGGAATTTAGGGCGTGGCCTGTAGCGCCCCATAAGGGCGAATGTGGGCCACTCTTGGTTTGTGAATTCCTGTTGGCCTGTAGTATCAATATACAACATTAGAACATTTTTGACCAGAAAATGGGAATTTTGGGCATGGCCTGTAGCGCCCCCTAAGGGCGAATGTGGGATATTCTTTACGCAGTAATTCAGAGTGATGTCATCTTGAAGTATATATATATAGGTCTATTTCTAACCCACACCTATAATATCACTTCTGAAGGCATGGATTTAACCACTGGAGTGGTATGGATTACTTTTATGCTGCATTTATTTGATTTTTGCAGCTTCTGAGTTCTGATCACCATTCAAGTCATTGAAAGGTCCAACAGGGTTGAGATAATCTTCTAAAAAGCTTAATTTGTGTTCACTAGAAGACAACACACATCTGGGATGCAATGAGGGTGAGTATACGATGAGAGAAATTTATTTTTGGGGTGAAAACCATTTGTAGGCCTACTTTTTATTTACTTGGAAAATTGTTACTGTCTCTTTAAGAGGATTTTAAACGCATTTCATTCAAGGCACAGTCTGTGCGGCTTGTTTTAGTGAGTTTAATCTTTTGAGAACTGTGAAGTCTCATTATTTTCGTGCTGTTACATCTGTATTCATTTCAGAGATTACTTGATTGAGATTGTGAAACTACATACAACCGACAAACCTCCATGAAGATGCGAGTAAAAATGAGATGCCTCGCGCTGTCAGACACAACGCTGATAATCATTCTCGGAAGTGTTGATACTAGATTTCGATTCGCGATTTCTTCATCAACTGTTTATGTTCACTTGGGACAAAACAGACAATATATCATGTAATTTGACATTTTGTAGTATGAAATTGTCCGTTCAAACGCAAGAAGAAGCGAATGCGATCTCTCATCGGGGCTCGTGCGTTAGACGCGACGCATCTCGCGGTTTCACACAAAACTGCTCACAAACATTTATTTGAGTTGTTTTGTCATTTTTTTCCAGAAATAACTAGCAATACTCCTACAAATAAATGCTTCGTCACTAAAACGTTTTGACTTTCTATAGAAAATATAGACAACACACGTTCTTACCTTGCAAAAATCGCCTCAGTATTTAATTTGAAGCAGTAAATCCAACACTGGAGTAAATCTCTCGTGATATCACCTTTCCATTGAAATGAAGGAAGACGGTGATGACGATACAGTTATTATTCTTGCCCAGTAACCCCTTAACCAATCACATGTGCCTTTAGCTTGTATTGTCATGAGTATCTGGGCAGACTTCAGAAATAAAATCGGTGATCGGACGACGATGACACTGAGACAGGAACCATGGGAATAATTGTTCCCAAATTTGAACGCTCTGGCTGTAAATGGTTAAAGGTTGTTAAAAATTGTATCCTCCACTCAGTTGATGTATATATTGAGTGGGGACACATTGTTTGCCTTTTTTCTGGGATTCGACTGCAAAAGAGCTCAAGCAACTGTTGAACTCAGTCCCTGCCCATTCTGGACTCAGACCTGTTGTAAATCATTGAACAATGAGGCTTGGATGCCATCTATTGGACATTTCTTGTAATTGCCACTCAGAGAATGAACAGACAGTGGATTAAACTTTAGTTTTTTAGGCTTTAGTTCTTTGTTGTATTCACCTGCTACGGCGTGTGTAACATTTTTCTGTCAACTCTGCATACAGGTGAAACTCGAAAAATTAGAATATCGTGCAAAAGTTAATGTAACCCATACTATGTTGAACACAAGAGGGCAGTATAGCCCTATGTATTACTTCACAAGACCCCCTCCCTTCCTACTCCTCACACACAAAGTCTTAGAGAGTGACTTGCAAAATTCTGACATTTTCTCCACATTCAAACCAAAATATCTGACTTTCTGTTGGTCGGAGCTAATGACTGTAAATTAGAAAGTTGTCCGGCTTGAGGAGAACTATATCAATACCAATTTTTGTACCTGTAGATGAAACTAACCCCCCACTTTTTTGTCAAAAGGTGGCGCTACTGAGCCCCTCACCACACCCATTTCTGAAACTTTGCACATGTCTACTGGCTAATAAATGTGACGTCTCTGTCGAGTTTCATGCAATTTCAAGTATGTTAAGAGTCTCAAAAGCATCAATAAAGAAAAGTAAAGTTTGAAGTGTTGCCACGGCAACAGTATCTAAGATATCAATAATCCTTTCACAGGTCTAAATCTGCCGTGTGTTTACATTATACACGTAAAGTTTGAAGCAAATCGGGTAAAAACAAGAGGGTGATTTCAAAGCATTTTGAAAGTGACACACTTCCTGCTGCCAGTTGGTGGCGCTATAACTTTGACTCACAATAGTCACATCCATGTGATCGGCCTCTTACAACGAACACACTGCTGAAGTTTCATCAAGATCTGTTAATTTATGCAGAAGTTATAACACTTCCTGTCTCACTTTTCTCGCCATAAATTTGTTTCCTCGCCACGGCCAAACCGTTCGAGATATCAAAAATCCGCTGGCAATTTTTCATCCTCAATGTCTTGACTTCATGCTGACTGAGATTCGTGGCGATTAAATGATTTCTCTAGGAGGAGTATTTCAAATTCCATTGTATACGTTTTCCAAACAACCCTAAATAGCCGACTTCCTGTTGGGCTGAGGTAAAAAGTAAGAGCATGAAGTATATATGAAACGATGAGATCTATATGTGTACCGACTTTCATATTATTACATGCAAGTGTGTTTGATTTATGGACCATGGTTTCGGACCCCGTTCCAGGGGGCGCTGCTGAAACCCCCTGCCACGCCCGGGTACCATCTTCAGCCCAGCCCTGATGGCCGCAGGTTCTGACCCGTGTGCAAAGTTTCAAGAGTTTTAGAGCATGTTAAGGCCCCCAAAAGTGCCCGAATAGTCGATAAAATAATAATAATAATAATAATAATAATAATTAAAGCTGCAAGCAGCGATGACGGGCCCAAGCCGGTGGCACCGCAACCCTGGTGCCTTTAGTTACCGGGCTCATTTCCACTTGGTGGCTTTCGGAAAACAAAGGATGATGGACACAGCAACAACTCAAAAATATAGCTGCAAGCAGCAATGCGATTCCTCCTCAAAATGGCAAATCATTTAAAATTGATCAATAGAGGGTTGGGGTTAAACCCTCCCAATGAAAAAATCCAAAAAACATGTCTTTCTGTCTGAATCCTAAACTAAACATTTTCAGTGTACAGGAAAATCCATCATGCCGGACCTTATGGATCCTGTAGGGTTTTTTGTTTACAATGAGAAATGAGGTATGTTCACCAGGTTTCAGAAAACTAAATAAATGGGGTGGAAATACAATCACTTTAAAAAAATGACATTTGGGCATGGCATGTAGCGCCCCCTAAGGGCGAATGTGAGCCATTCTTGGTTTGTAGGTTCCTGTTGGCCTGTAGTATTAATGTACCAAATTAGAAAGTATTTGACAAAAAAATGTGCAATTTGGGAATGGCCTTTAGCGCCCCCTAAGGGCGAATGTGAGACATTCTTGGTTTGTGGATTTCTGTTGGCCTGTAGTGTCAATATACCAAATTAGAACATTTTTGACCATAAAATGGGAATTTTGGGCATAGCCTGTAGCGCCCCCTAATGGCGAATATGGGCAATTCTTTGTTTGTGGGTTCCTGTTGGCCTGTAGTATCAATGTACCAAATTAGAACATTTTTGACCAGCAAATGGGAATTTAGGGCGTGGCCTGTAGCGCCCCATAAGGGCGAATGTGGGATATTCTTCACGCAGTACTTCAGAGTGATGTCATCTTGAAGTATAAATATATAGGTCTGTTTCTAACCCACACCTATAATATCACTTCTGAAGGCATGGATTAAACCACTGGAGTGGTATGAATTACTTTTATGCTGCATTTATGTGATTTTTGTAGCTTCTGAGTTCTGATCACCATTCAAGTCATTGAAAGGTCCAACAGGGTTGAGATAATCTTCTAAAAAGCTTAATTTGTGTTCACTAGAAGAAAGAAAACAATACACATCTGGGATGGAATGAGGGTGAGTATACGATGAGAGAAATTTATTTTTGGGGTGAAAACCATTTGTAGGCCTACTTTTTATTTACTTGGAAAATTGTTACTGTCTCTTTAAGAGGATTTTAAACGCATTTCATTCAAGGCACAGTCTGTGCGGCTTGTTTTATTGAGTTTAATCTTTTGAGAACTGTGAAGTCTCATTATTTTCGTGCTGTTACATCTGTATTCATTTCAGAGATTACTTGATTGAGATTGTGAAACTACATACAACCGACAAACCTCCATGAAGATGCGAGTAAAAATGAGATGCCTCGCGCTGTCAGACACAACGCTGATAATCATTCTCGGAAGTGTTGATACTAGATTTAGATTCGCGATTTCTTCATCAACTGTTTATGTTCACTTGGGACAAAACAGACAATATATCATGTATTTTGACATTTTGTAGTATGAAATTGTCCGTTCAAACGCAAGAAGAAGCGAATGCGATCTCTCATCGGGGCTCGTGAGTTAGACGTGACGCTGCTAGACGTGTGCAGGGAAGCGCATTTCACTGAATTTACGATGTTACACGTATAAACCTTCATCAACCCGTTAATCCAAAACGCAAATGCCGTTATTTTGCGTCTCTCGCTCCTGCTTGTGATTGACAAAGCTGTCAAACGGGACAATTTGCAAGCGTGCAAGTTTGGATCGGTCTTTTCACGTTTTAATAATTTGCAGTGTTCGACATCTACGTTCAAATCGAGCGGTGCAATATGCAATTCATCCAAAATAATTACAAAGTTCTTTTCGCTCTTGTTCTACATATTTTTTTCAAGCGTCAGGCGATGTTTCTACAGTATTAATTTTCCTGCGCCACCACGAACAGAGTTGGAAATAAAACACGCATCCGGGCATTCAGATGGGTTTAAAAAAAACTGCTTAAAAAAACATCTGAACAGCGTCTGCTCTCGGTCTCACATTAATTCAGGTGGATTTTTCACAAGCGACAACATTGGCAAACAAAAGTGCTAGCTAATGTTTATATAGCAAGGTTCACCGAAATGTATTAAAAATAGAGGCTAGCTGCCTGTCCGATGATCAAATAGAGTCACGTCATTTTTTTACAGAAATAACTAGCAATACTCCTACAAATAAATGCTTCGTAACTAAAACGTTTTGACTTTCAATAGAAAATATAGACAACACATGTTAAATGACATTCTTACCTTGCAAAAATCGCCTCAGTATTTAATTTGAAGCAGTAAATCCAACACTGGAGTAAATCTCTCGTGATATCACCTTCCCATTGAAATGAAGGAAGACGGTGATGACGATACAGTTATTATTCTTGCCCAGTAACCCCTTAACCAATCACATGTGCCTTTAGCTTGTATTGTCATGAGTATCTGGGCAGATTTCAGAAATAAAATCGGTGATCGGACGACGATGACACTGAGACAGGAACCATGGGAATAATTGTTCCCAAATTAGAACGCTCTGGCTGTAAATGGTTAAAGGTTGTTAAAAATTGTATCCGCCACTCAGTTGATGTATATATTGAGTGGGGACACATTGTTTGCCTTTTTTCTGGGATTCGCCTGCAAAAGAGCTCAAGCAACTGTTGAACTCAGTCCCTGCCCATTCTGGACTCAGACCTGTTGTAAATCATTGAACAATGAGGCTTGGATGCCCTCTATTGGACATTTCTTGTAATTGCCACTCAGAGAATGAACAGACAGTGGATTAAACTTTAGTTTTTTAGGCTTTAGTTCTTTGTTGTATTCACCTGCTACGGCGTGTGTAACATTTTTCTGTCAACTCTGCTTACAGGTGAAACTCGAAAAATTAGAATATCGTGCAAAAGTTAATGTAACCCATACTATGTTGAACACAAGAGGGCAGTATAGCCCTATGTATTACTTCACAAGACCCCCTCCCTTCCTACTCCTCACACACAGAGTCTTAGAGAGTGACTTGCAAAATTCTGACATTTTCTCCACATTCAAACCAAAATATCTGACTTTCTGTTGGTCGGAGCTAATGACTGTAAATTAGAAAGTTGTCCGGCTTGAGGAGAACTATATCAATCCCAATTTTTGTACCTGTAGTTGAAACTAACCCCCCACTTTTTTGTCAAAAGGTGGCGCTACTGAGCCCCTCACCACACCCATTTCTGAAACTTTGCACATGTCTACTGGCTAATAAATGTGACGTCTCTATCGAGTTTCATGCAATTTCAAGTATGTTAAGAGTCTCAAAAGCATCAATAAAGAAAAGTAAAGTTTGAAGCGTTGCCACGGCAACAGTATCTAAGATATCAATAATCCTTTCACAGGTCTAAATCTGCCGTGTGTTTACATTATACACGTAAAGGTTGAAGCAAATCGGGTAAAAACAAGAGGGTGATTTCAAAGCATTTTGAAAGTGACACACTTCCTGCTGCCAGTTGGTGGCACTATAACTTTGACTCACAATAGTCACATCCATGTGATCGGCCTCTTACAACGAACACACTGCTGAAGTTTCATCAAGATCTGTTAATTTATGCAGAAGTTATAACACACTTCCTGTCTCACTTTTCTCGCCATAAATTTGTTTCCTCGCCACGGCCAAACCGTTCGAGATATCAAAAATCCGCTGGCAATTTTTCATCCTCAATGTCTTGACTTCATGCTGACTGAGATTCGTGGCGATTAATGATTTCTCTAGGAGGAGTATTTCAAATTCCATTGTATACGTTTTCCAAACAACCCTAAATAGCCGACTTCCTGTTGGGCTGAGGTAAAAAGTAAGAGCATGAAGTATATATGAAACGATGAGATCTATATGTGTACCGACTTTCATATTATTACATGCAAGTGTGTTTGATTTATGGACCAAGGTTTCGGACCCCGTTCCAGGGGGCGCTGCTGAGCCCCCCTGCCACGCCCGGGTACCATCTTCAGCCCAGCCCTGATGGCCGCAGGTTCTGACCCGTGTGCAAAGTTTCAAGAGTTTTAGAGCATGTTAAGGCCCCCAAAAGTGCCCGAATAGTCGATAAAATAATAATAATAATAATAATTAAAGCTGCAAGCAGCGATGACGGGCCCAAGCCGGTGGCACCGCAACCCTGGTGCCTTTAGTTACCGGGCTCATTTCCACTTGGTGGCTTTCGGAAAACAAAGGATGATGGACACAGCAACAACTCAAAAATATAGCTGCAAGCAGCAATGCGATTCCTCCTCAAAATGGCAAATCATTTAAAATTGATCAATAGAGGGTTGGGGTTAAACCCTCCCAATGAAAAAATCCAAAAAACATGTCTTTCTGTCTGAATCCTAAACTAAACATTTTCAGTGTACAGGAAAATCCATCATGCCGGACCTTATGGATCCTGTAGGGTTTTTTGTTTACAATGAGAAATGAGGTATGTTCACCAGGTTTCAGAAAAACTAAATAAATGGGGTGGAAATACAATCACTTTGAAAAATTGACATTTGGGCATGGCCTGTACCGCCCCCTAAGGGCGAATGTGAGCCATTCTTGGTTTGTAGGTTCCTGTTGGCCTGTAGTATTAATGTACCAAATTAGAAAGTATTTGACAAAAAAATGTGCAATTTGGGAATGTCCTTTAGCACCCCCTAAGGGCAAATGTGAGACATTCTTGGTTTGTGGATTTCTGTTGGCCTGTAGTGTCAATATACCAAATTAGAAAATTTTTGACCATAAAATGGGAATTTTGGGCATAGCCTGTAGCGCCCCCTAATGGCGAATATGGGCAATTCTTTGTTTGTGGGTTCCTGTTGGCCTGTAGTATCAATGTACCAAATTAGAACATTTTTGACCAGCAAATGGGAATTTAGGGCGTGGCCTGTAGCGCCCCATAAGGGCGAATGTGGGCCACTCTTGGTTTGTGAATTCCTGTTGGCCTGTAGTATCAATATACAACATTAGAACATTTTTGACCAGAAAATGGGAATTTTGGGCATGGCCTGTAGCGCCCCCTAAGGGCGAATGTGGGATATTCTTTATGCAGTAATTCAGAGTGATGTCATCTTGAAGTATATATATATAGGTCTATTTCTAACCCACACCTATAATATCACTTCTGAAGGCATGGATTTAACCACTGGAGTGGTATGGATTACTTTTATGCTGCATTTATTTGATTTTTGCAGCTTCTGAGTTCTGATCACCATTCAAGTCATTGAAAGGTCCAACAGGGTTGAGATAATCTTCTAAAAAGCTTAATTTGTGTTCACTAGAAGACAACACACATCTGGGATGCAATGAGGGTGAGTATACGATGAGAGAAATTTATTTTTGGGGTGAAAACCATTTGTAGGCCTACTTTTTATTTACTTGGAAAATTGTTACTGTCTCTTTAAGAGGATTTTAAACGCATTTCATTCAAGGCACAGTCTGTGCGGCTTGTTTTAGTGAGTTTAATCTTTTGAGAACTGTGAAGTCTCATTATTTTCGTGCTGTTACATCTGTATTCATTTCAGAGATTACTTGATTGAGATTGTGAAACTACATACAACCGACAAACCTCCATGAAGATGCGAGTAAAAATGAGATGCCTCGCGCTGTCAGACACAACGCTGATAATCATTCTCGGAAGTGTTGATACTAGATTTCGATTCGCGATTTCTTCATCAACTGTTTATGTTCACTTGGGACAAAACAGACAATATATCATGTAATTTGACATTTTGTAGTATGAAATTGTCCGTTCAAACGCAAGAAGAAGCGAATGCGATCTCTCATCGGGGCTCGTGCGTTAGACGCGACGCATCTCGCGGTTTCACACAAAACTGCTCACAAACATTTATTTGAGTTGTTTTGTCATTTTTTTCCAGAAATAACTAGCAATACTCCTACAAATAAATGCTTCGTCACTAAAACGTTTTGACTTTCTATAGAAAATATAGACAACACACGTTCTTACCTTGCAAAAATCGCCTCAGTATTTAATTTGAAGCAGTAAATCCAACACTGGAGTAAATCTCTCGTGATATCACCTTTCCATTGAAATGAAGGAAGACGGTGATGACGATACAGTTATTATTCTTGCCCAGTAACCCCTTAACCAATCACATGTGCCTTTAGCTTGTATTGTCATGAGTATCTGGGCAGACTTCAGAAATAAAATCGGTGATCGGACGACGATGACACTGAGACAGGAACCATGGGAATAATTGTTCCCAAATTTGAACGCTCTGGCTGTAAATGGTTAAAGGTTGTTAAAAATTGTATCCTCCACTCAGTTGATGTATATATTGAGTGGGGACACATTGTTTGCCTTTTTTCTGGGATTCGACTGCAAAAGAGCTCAAGCAACTGTTGAACTCAGTCCCTGCCCATTCTGGACTCAGACCTGTTGTAAATCATTGAACAATGAGGCTTGGATGCCATCTATTGGACATTTCTTGTAATTGCCACTCAGAGAATGAACAGACAGTGGATTAAACTTTAGTTTTTTAGGCTTTAGTTCTTTGTTGTATTCACCTGCTACGGCGTGTGTAACATTTTTCTGTCAACTCTGCATACAGGTGAAACTCGAAAAATTAGAATATCGTGCAAAAGTTAATGTAACCCATACTATGTTGAACACAAGAGGGCAGTATAGCCCTATGTATTACTTCACAAGACCCCCTCCCTTCCTACTCCTCACACACAAAGTCTTAGAGAGTGACTTGCAAAATTCTGACATTTTCTCCACATTCAAACCAAAATATCTGACTTTCTGTTGGTCGGAGCTAATGACTGTAAATTAGAAAGTTGTCCGGCTTGAGGAGAACTATATCAATACCAATTTTTGTACCTGTAGATGAAACTAACCCCCCACTTTTTTGTCAAAAGGTGGCGCTACTGAGCCCCTCACCACACCCATTTCTGAAACTTTGCACATGTCTACTGGCTAATAAATGTGACGTCTCTGTCGAGTTTCATGCAATTTCAAGTATGTTAAGAGTCTCAAAAGCATCAATAAAGAAAAGTAAAGTTTGAAGTGTTGCCACGGCAACAGTATCTAAGATATCAATAATCCTTTCACAGGTCTAAATCTGCCGTGTGTTTACATTATACACGTAAAGTTTGAAGCAAATCGGGTAAAAACAAGAGGGTGATTTCAAAGCATTTTGAAAGTGACACACTTCCTGCTGCCAGTTGGTGGCGCTATAACTTTGACTCACAATAGTCACATCCATTTGATCGGCCTCTTACAACGAACACACTGCTGAAGTTTCATCAAGATCTGTTAATTTATGCAGAAGTTATAACACACTTCCTGTCTCACTTTTCTCGCCATAAATTTGTTTCCTCGCCACGGCCAAACCGTTCGAGATATCAAAAATCCGCTGGCAATTTTTCATCCTCAATGTCTTGACTTCATGCTGACTGAGATTCGTGGCGATTAAATGATTTCTCTAGGAGGAGTATTTCAAATTCCATTGTATACGTTTTCCAAACAACCCTAAATAGCCGACTTCCTGTTGGGCTGAGGTAAAAAGTAAGAGCATGAAGTATATATGAAACGATGAGATCTATATGTGTACCGACTTTCATATTATTACATGCAAGTGTGTTTGATTTATGGACCATGGTTTCGGACCCCGTTCCAGGGGGCGCTGCTGAAACCCCCTGCCACGCCCGGGTACCATCTTCAGCCCAGCCCTGATGGCCGCAGGTTCTGACCCGTGTGCAAAGTTTCAAGAGTTTTAGAGCATGTTAAGGCCCCCAAAAGTGCCCGAATAGTCGATAAAATAATAATAATAATAATAATAATTAAAGCTGCAAGCAGCGATGACGGGCCCAAGCCGGTGGCACCGCAACCCTGGTGCCTTTAGTTACCGGGCTCATTTCCACTTGGTGGCTTTCGGAAAACAAAGGATGATGGACACAGCAACAACTCAAAAATATAGCTGCAAGCAGCAATGCGATTCCTCCTCAAAATGGCAAATCATTTAAAATTGATCAATAGAGGGTTGGGGTTAAACCCTCCCAATGAAAAAATCCAAAAAACATGTCTTTCTGTCTGAATCCTAAACTAAACATTTTCAGTGTACAGGAAAATCCATCATGCCGGACCTTATGGATCCTGTAGGGTTTTTTGTTTACAATGAGAAATGAGGTATGTTCACCAGGTTTCAGAAAACTAAATAAATGGGGTGGAAATACAATCACTTTAAGAAAATGACATTTGGGCATGGCATGTAGCGCCCCCTAAGGGCGAATGTGAGCCATTCTTGGTTTGTAGGTTCCTGTTGGCCTGTAGTATTAATGTACCAAATTAGAAAGTATTTGACAAAAAAATGTGCAATTTGGGAATGGCCTTTAGCGCCCCCTAAGGGCGAATGTGAGACATTCTTGGTTTGTGGATTTCTGTTGGCCTGTAGTGTCAATATACCAAATTAGAAAATTTTTGACCATAAAATGGGAATTTTGGGCATAGCCTGTAGCGCCCCCTAATGGCGAATATGGGCAATTCTTTGTTTGTGGGTTCCTGTTGGCCTGTAGTATCAATGTACCAAATTAGAACATTTTTGACCAGCAAATGGGAATTTAGGGCGTGGCCTGTAGCGCCCCATAAGGGCGAATGTGGGCCACTCTTGGTTTGTGAATTCCTGTTGGCCTGTAGTATCAATATACAACATTAGAACATTTTTGACCAGAAAATGGGAATTTTGGGCATGGCCTGTAGCGCCCCCTAAGGGCGAATGTGGGATATTCTTTACGCAGTACTTCAGAGTGATGTCATCTTGAAGTATATATATATAGGTCTATTTCTAACCCACACCTATAATATCACTTCTGAAGGCATGGATTTAACCACTGGAGTGGTATGGATTACTTTTATGCTGCATTTATTTGATTTTTGTAGCTTCTGAGTTCTGATCACCATTCAAGTCATTGAAAGGTCCAACAGGGTTGAGATAATCTTCTAAAAAGCTTAATTTGTGTTCACTAGAAGAAAGAAAACAATACACATCTGGGATGCAATGAGGGTGAGTATACGATGAGAGAAATTTATTTTTGGGGTGAAAACCATTTGTAGGCCTACTTTTTATTTACTTGGAAAATTGTTACTGTCTCTTTAAGAGGATTTTAAACGCATTTCATTCAAGGCACACTCTGTGCGGCTTGTTTTAGTGAGTTTAATCTTTTGAGAACTGTGAAGTCTCATTATTTTCGTGCTGTTACATCTGTATTCATTTCAGAGATTACTTGATTGAGATTGTGAAACTACATACAACCGACAAACCTCCATGAAGATGCGAGTAAAAATGAGATGCCTCGCGCTGTCAGGCACAACGCTGATAATCATTCTCGGAAGTGTTGATACTAGATTTCGATTCGCGATTTCTTCATCAACTGTTTATGTTCACTTGGGACAAAACAGACAATATATCATGTAATTTGACATTTTGTAGTATGAAATTGTCCGTTCAAACGCAAGAAGAAGCGAATGCGATCTCTCATCGGGGCTCGTGCGTTAGACGCGACGCATCTCGCGGTTTCACACAAAACTGCTCACAAACATTTATTTGAGTTGTTTTGTCATTTTTTTCCAGAAATAACTAGCAATACTCCTACAAATAAATGCTTCGTAACTAAAACGTTTTGACTTTCTATAGAAAATATAGACAACACACGTTCTTACCTTGCAAAAATCGCCTCAGTATTTAATTTGAAGCAGTAAATCCAACACTGGAGTAAATCTCTCGTGATATCACCTTTCCATTGAAATGAAGGAAGACGGTGATGACGATACAGTTATTATTCTTGCCCAGTAACCCCTTAACCAATCACATGTGCCTTTAGCTTGTATTGTCATGAGTATCTGGGCAGACTTCAGAAATAAAATCGGTGATCGGACGACGATGACACTGAGACAGGAACCATGGGAATAATTGTTCCCAAATTTGAACGCTCTGGCTGTAAATGGTTAAAGGTTGTTAAAAATTGTATCCTCCACTCAGTTGATGTATATATTGAGTGGGGACACATTGTTTGCCTTTTTTCTGGGATTCGACTGCAAAAGAGCTCAAGCAACTGTTGAACTCAGTCCCTGCCCATTCTGGACTCAGACCTGTTGTAAATCATTGAACAATGAGGCTTGGATGCCATCTATTGGACATTTCTTGTAATTGCCACTCAGAGAATGAACAGACAGTGGATTAAACTTTAGTTTTTTAGGCTTTAGTTCTTTGTTGTATTCACCTGCTACAGCGTGTGTAACATTTTTCTGTCAACTCTGCATACAGGTGAAACTCGAAAAATTAGAATATCGTGCAAAAGTTAATGTAACCCATACTATGTTGAACACAAGAGGGCAGTATAGCCCTATGTATTACTTCACAAGCCCCCCCTCCCTTCCTACTCCTCACACACAAAGTCTTAGAGAGTGACTTGCAAAATTCTGACATTTTCTCCACATTCAAACCAAAATATCTGACTTTCTGTTGGTCGGAGCTAATGACTGTAAATTAGAAAGTTGTCCGGCTTGAGGAGAACTATATCAATACCAATTTTTGTACCTGTAGATGAAACTAACCCCCCACTTTTTTGTCAAAAGGTGGCGCTACTGAGCCCCTCACCACACCCATTTCTGAAACTTTGCACATGTCTACTGGCTAATAAATGTGACGTCTCTGTCGAGTTTCATGCAATTTCAAGTAGGTTAAGAGTCTCAAAAGCATCAATAAAGAAAAGTAAAGTTTGAAGCGTTGCCACGGCAACAGTATCTAAGATATCAATAATCCTTTCACAGGTCTAAATCTGCCGTGTGTTTACATTATACACGTAAAGTTTGAAGCAAATCGGGTAAAAACAAGAGGGTGATTTCAAAGCATTTTGAAAGTGACACACTTCCTGCTGCCAGTTGGTGGCGCTATAACTTTGACTCACAATAGTCACATCCATGTGATCGGCCTCTTACAACGAACACACTGCTGAAGTTTCATCAAGATCTGTTAATTTATGCAGAAGTTATAACACACTTCCTGTCTCACTTTTCTCGCCATAAATTTGTTTCCTCGCCACGGCCAAACC
The DNA here is from genome assembly GCA_032164185.1 of Moxostoma hubbsi. NCBI lineage: Eukaryota > Metazoa > Chordata > Actinopteri > Cypriniformes > Catostomidae > Moxostoma > Moxostoma hubbsi. Next base: position 9,591,482 of record JAVLUX010000001.1, read on the forward strand.
GTTCGAGATATCAAAAATCCGCTGGCAATTTTTCATCCTCAATGTCTTGACTTCATGCTGACTGAGATTCGTGCCGATTAAATGATTTCTCTAGGAGGAGTATTTCAAATTCCATTGTATACGTTTTCCAAACAACCCTAAATAGCCGACTTCCTGTTGGGCTGAGGTAAAAAGTAAGAGCATGAAGTATATATGAAATGATGAGATCTATATGTGTACCGACTTTCATATTATTACATGCAAGTGTGTTTGATTTATGGACCAAGGTTTCGGACCCCGTTCCAGGGGGCGCTGCTGAGCCCCCCTGCCACGCCCGGGTACCATCTTCAGCCCAGCCCTGATGGCCGCAGGTTCTGACCCGTGTGCAAAGTTTCAAGAGTTTTAGAGCATGTTAAGGCCCCCAAAAGTGCCCGAATAGTCGATAAAATAATAATAATAATAATAATAATAATAATAATAATAATCCTAAGGAAAACAATAGGGCCTTCGCCTTTTCAGGCTTGGGCCCTAATAATAATAATCCTAAGGAAAACAATAGGGCCTTCGCCTTTTCAGGCTTGGGCCCTAATAATAATCCTAAGGAAAACAATAGGGCCTTCGCCTTTTCAGGCTTGGGCCCTAATAATAATCCTAAGGAAAACAATAGGGCCTTCGCCTTTTCAAGGCTTGGGCCCTAATAATAATAATAATCCTAAGGAAAACAATAGGGCCTTCGCCTTTTCAAGGCTTGGGCCCTAATAATCCTAAGGAAAACAATAGGGCCTTCGCCTTTTCAAGGCTTGGGCCCTAATAATAATCCTAAGGAAAACAATAGGGCCTTCGCCTTTTCAAGGCTTGGGCCCTAATAATAATAATAATAATCCTAAGGAAAACAATAGGGCCTTCGCCTTTTCAAGGCTTGGGCCCTAATAATAATAAGAATCCTAAGAAAAACAATAGGGCCTTCGCCTTTTCAAGGCTTGGGCCCTAATAATAATAATAATCCTAAGGAAAACAATAGGGCCTTCGCCTTTTCAAGGCTTGGGCCCTAATAATAATTAAAGCTGCAAGCAGCGATGACGGGCCCAAGCCGGTGGCACCGCAACCCTGGTGCCTTTAGTTACCGGGCTCATTTCCACTTGGTGGCTTTCGGAAAACAAAGGATGATGGACACAGCAACAACTCAAAAACATAGCTGCAAGCAGCAATGCGATTCCTCCTCAAAATGGCAAATCATTTAAAATTGATCAATAGAGGGTTGGGGTTAAACCCTCCCAATGAAAAAATCCAAAAAACATGTCTTTCTGTCTGAATCCTAAACTAAACATTTTCAGTGTACAGGAAAATCCATCATGCCGGACCTTATGGATCCTGTACGGTTTTTTGTTTACAATGAGAAATGAGGTATGTTCACCAGGTTTCAGAAAAACTAAATAAATGGGGTGGAAATACAATCACTTTTATAAAAATGACATTTGGGCATGGCCTGTAGCGCCCCCTAAGGGCGAATGTGAGCCATTCTTGGTTTGTAGGTTCCTGTTGGCCTGTAGTATTAATGTACCAAATTAGAAAGTATTTGACAAAAAAATGTGCAATTTGGGAATGGCCTTTAGCGCCCCCTAAGGGCGAATGTGAGACATTCTTGGTTTGTGGATTTCTGTTGGCCTGTAGTGTCAATATACCAAATTAGAACATTTTTGACCATAAAATGGGAATTTTGGGCGTGGCCTGTAGCGCCCCCTAAGGGCGAATGTGGGCCATTCTTGGTTTGTGGGTTCCTGTTGGCCTGTAGTATCAATGTTTCAAATTAGAACATTTTTGACCAGCAAATGGGAATTTTGGGCATGGCCTGTAGCGCCCCCTAAGGGCGAATGTGGGATATTCTTCACGCAGTACTTCAGAGTGATGTCATCTTGAAGTATAAATATATAGGTCTGTTTCTAACCCACACCTATAATATCACTTCTGAAGGCATGGATTAAACCACTGGAGTGGTATGAATTACTTTTATGCTGCATTTATGTGATTTTTGTAGCTTCTGAGTTCTGATCACCATTCAAGTCATTGAAAGGTCCAACAGGGTTGAGATAATCTTCTAAAAAGCTTAATTTGTGTTCACTAGAAGAAAGAAAACAATACACATCTGGGATGGAATGAGGGTGAGTATACGATGAGAGAAATTTATTTTTGGGGTGAAAACCATTTGTAGGCCTACTTTTTATTTACTTGGAAAATTGTTACTGTCTCTTTAAGAGGATTTTAAACGCATTTCATTCAAGGCACAGTCTGTGCGGCTTGTTTTATTGAGTTTAATCTTTTGAGAACTGTGAAGTCTCATTATTTTCGTGCTGTTACATCTGTATTCATTTCAGAGATTACTTGATTGAGATTGTGAAACTACATACAACCGACAAACCTCCATGAAGATGCGAGTAAAAATGAGATGCCTCGCGCTGTCAGACACAACGCTGATAATCATTCTCGGAAGTGTTGATACTAGATTTAGATTCGCGATTTCTTCATCAACTGTTTATGTTCACTTGAGACAAAACAGACAATATATCATGTATTTTGACATTTTGTTGTTATGAAATTGTCCGTTCAAACGCAAGAAGAAGCGAATGCGATCTCTCATCGGGGCTCGTGAGTTAGAAGTGACGCTGCTAGACGTGAGCAGGGAAGCGCATTTCACTGAATTTACGATGTTACACGTATAAACCTTCATCAACCCGTTAATCCAAAACGCAAATGCCGTTATTTTGCGTCTCTCGCTCCTGCTTGTGATTGACAAAGCTGTCAAACGGGACAATTTGCAAGCGTGCAAGTTTGGATCGGTCTTTTCACGTTTTAATAATTTGCAGTGTTCGACATCTACGTTCAAATCGAGCGGTGCAATATGCAATTCATCCAAAATAATTACAAAGTTCTTTTCGCTCTTGTTCTACATATTTTTTTCAAGCGTCAGCTGATGTTTCTACAGTATTAATTTTCCTGCGCCACCACGAACAGAGTTGGAAATAAAACACGCATCCGGGCATTCAGATGGGTTAAAAAAAACTGCTTAAAAAACATCTGAACAGCGTCTGCTCTCGGTCTCACATTAATTCAGGTGGATTTTCACAAGCGACAACATTGGCAAACAAAAGTGCTAGCTAATGTTTAATTAGCAAGTTTCACCGAAATGTATTGAAAATAGAGGCTAGCTGCCTGTCCGATGAACAAATAGAGTCACGTCATTTTTTTTCCAGAAATAACTAGCAATACTCCTGCAAATAAATGCTTCGTAACTAAAACGTTTTGACTTTCAATAGAAAATATAGACAACACATGTTCTTACCTTGCAAAAATCGCCTCAGTATTTAATTTGAAGCAGTAAATCCAACACTGGAGTAAATCTCTCGTGATATCACCTTCCCATTGAAATGAAGGAAGACGGTGATGACGAAACAGTTATTATTCTTGCCCAGGAACCCTTAACCAATCACATGTGCCATTAGCTTGTATTGTCATGAGTATCTGGGCAGATTTCAGAAATAAAATCCCCTTAACCAATCACATGTGTCTTTAGCTTGTATTGTCATGAGTATCTGGGCAGATTTCAGAAATGAAATCGGTGATTGGACGACGATGAAACTGAGACAGGAACCATGGGAATAATTGTTCCCAAATTTGAACGCTCTGGCTGTAAATGGTTAAAGGTTGTTAAAAATTGCATCCGCCACTCAGTTGATGTATATATTGAGTGGGGACACATTGTTTGCTTTTTTTCTGGGATTCGACTGCAAAAGAGCTCAAGCAACTGTTGAACTCAGTCCCTGCCCATTATGGACTCAGACCTGTTGTAAATCATTGAACAATGAGGCTTGGATGCCATCTATTGGACATTTCTTGTAATTGCCACTCAGAGAATGAACAGACAGTGGATTAAACATGGGTTTTCTTGTACTTTTCCATTTCAGCTGATATTTTGACTATTTTATTGATCTAAAATGTACTAAATATGTAAGATATCAAGGATACCTTCGGAATTGAAAATGTGCAATGCCTTGACATTAGTCTGTATTTTTCGAGCATGTTCAGGGCGGTGCTGAAGGCGCTGGCGAAGTTTTGTCACTCTGCCAGCTAGATGCATGATTGTTTCAACAAGGTCCGGTACCCGAACTGGGTGAGGCGGGGCTTTAGTTCTTTGTTGTATTCACCTGCTACGGCGTGTGTAACATTTTTCTGTCAACTCTGCATACAGGTTGAAACTCGAAAAATTAGAATATCGTGCAAAAGTTAATGTAAACCATACTATGTTGAACACAAGAGGGCAGTATAGCCCTATGTATTACATCACAAGACCCATCCCCCCCTCCCCTCCTCACACACAGAGACTCAGAGAGTGACGCAAAATTCTGACATTTTCTCCACATTCAAACCAAAATATCTGACTTTCTGTTGTTCGGAGCTAATGACTGTAAATTAGAAAGTTGTCCGGCTTGAGGAGAACTATATCAATACCAATTTTTGTACCTGTAGATGAAACTAACCCCCCACTTTTTTGTCAAAAGGTGGCGCTACTGAGCCCCTCACCACACCCATTTCTGAAACTTTGCACATGTCTACTGGCTAATAAATGTGACGTGTCTGTCGAGTTTCATGCAATTTCAAGTATGTTAAGAGTCTCAAAAGCATCAATAAAGAAAAGTAAAGTTTGAAGCGTTGCCACGGCAACAGTATCTAAGATATCAATAATCCTTTCACAGGTCTAAATCTGCCGTGTGTTTACATTATACACGTAAAGTTTGAAGTAAATCGGGTAAAAACAAGAGGGTGATTTCAAAGCATTTTGAAAGTGACACACTTCCTGCTGCCAGTTGGTGGCGCTATAACTTTGATTCACAATAGTCACATCCATGTGATCGGCCTCTTACAACGAACACACTGCTGAAGTTTCATCAAGATCTGTTAATTTATGCAGAAGTTATAACACACTTCCTGTCTCACTTTTCTCGCCATAAATTTTTTTCCTCGCCACGGCCAAACCGTTCGAGATATCAAAAATCCGCTGGCAATTTTTCATCCTCAATGTCTTGACTTCATGCTGACTGAGATTCGTGGCGATTAAATGATTTCTCTAGGAGGAGTATTTCAAATTCCATTGTATACGTTTTCCAAACAACCCTAAATAGCCGACTTCCTGTTGGGCTGAGGTAAAAAGTAAGAGCATGAAGTATATATGAAACGATGAGATCTATATGTGTACCGACTTTCATATTATTACATGCAAGTGTGTTTGATTTATGGCCAAGGTTTTGGACCCCGTTCCAGGGGCGCTGTTAAGCCCCCCTGCCACGCCCGGGTACCATCTTCAGCCCAGCCCTGATGGCCGCGGGTTCTGACCCGTGTGCAAAGTTTCAAGAGTTTTAGAGCACGTTAAGGCCCCCAAAAGTGCCCGAATAGTCGATAAAATAATAATAATAATAATAATAATTAAAGCTGCAAGCAGCGATGACGGGCCCAAGCCGGTGGCACCGCAACCCCGGTGCCTTTAGTTACCGGGTTCATTTCCACTTGGTGGCTTTCGGAAAACAAAGGATGATGGACACAGCAACAACTCAAAAATATAGCTGCAAGCAGCAATGCGATTCCTCCTCAAAATGGCAAATCATTTAAAATTGATCAATAGAGGGTTGGGGTTAAACCCTCCCAATGAAAAAATCCAAAAAACATGTCTTTCTGTCTGAATCCTAAACTAAACATTTTCAGTGTACAGGAAAATCCATCATGTCGGACCTTATGGATCCTGTAGGGTTTTTTGTTTACAATGAGAAATGAGGTATGTTCACCAGGTTTCAGAAAAACTAAATAAATGGGGTGGAAATACAATCACTTTAAAAAAATGACATTTGGGCATGGCCTGTAGCGCCCCCTAAGGGCGAATGTGAGCCATTCTTGGTTTGTAGGTTCCTGTTGGCCTGTAGTATTAATGTACCAAATTAGAACATTTTTGACCATAAAATGGGAATTTTGGGCATAGCCTGTAGCGCCCCCTAATGGCGAATATGGGCAATTCTTTGTTTGTGGGTTCCTGTTGGCCTGTAGTATCAATGTACCAAATTAGAACATGTTTGACCAGCAAATGGGAATTTAGGGCGTTGCCTGTAGCGCCCCCTAAGGGCGAATGTGGGCCATTCTTGTTTTGTGGGTTCCTGTTGGCCTGTAGTATCAATGTACCAAATTAGAACATTTTTGACCAGAAAATGGGAATTTTGGGCATGGCCTGTAGCGCCCCCTAAGGGCGAATGTGGGATATTCTTGGTTTGTAGGTTCCTGTTGGCCTGTAGTATTAATGTACCAAATTGGAAAGTATTTGACAAAAAAATGTGCAATTTGGGAATGGCCTTTAGCGCCCCCTAAGGGCGAATGTGAGACATTCTTGGTTTGTGGATTTCTGTTGGCCTGTAGTGCCAATATACCAAATTAGAACATTTTTGACCATAAAATGGGAATTTTGGGCATAGCCTGTAGCGCCCCCTAATGCGAATATGGGCAATTCTTTGTTTGTGGGTTCCTGTTGGCCTGTAGTATCAATGTACCAAATTAGAACATTTTTGACCAGCAAATGGGAATTTAGGGCGTGGCCTGTAGCGCCCCCTATGGGCGAATGTGGGCCATTCTTGGTTTGTGGATTCCTGTTGGCCTGTAGTATCAATCTACAAAATTAGAACATTTTTGACCAGAAAATGGGAATTTTGGGCATGGCCTTTAGCGCCCCCTAAGGGCGAATGTGGGCCATTCTTGGTTTGTGGATTCCTGTTGGCCTGTAGTATCAATATACAAAATTAGAACATTTTTGACCAGAAAATGGGAATTTTGGTCATGGCCTGTAGCGCCCCCTAAGGGCGAATGCGGGATATTCTTTACGCAGTACTTCAGAGTGATGTCATCTTTAAGTATATATAGGTCTGTTTCTAACCCACACCTATAATATCACTTCTGAAGGCATGGATTAAACCACAGGAGTGGTATGGATTACTTTTATGCTGCATTTATGTGATTTTTGTAGCTTCTGAGTTCTGATCACCATTCAAGTCATTGAAAGGTCCAACAGGGTTGAGATAATCTTCTAAAAAGCTTAATTTGTGTTCACTAGAAGAAAGAAAATAATACACATCTGGGATGGAATGAGGGTGAGTATACGATGAGAGAAATTTATTTTTGGGGTGAAAACCATTTGTAGGCTACTTTTTATTTACTTGGAAAATTGTTACTGTCTCTTTAAGATGATTTTAAACGCATTTCATTCAAGCCGTCAAGCCGTCTGTGCGGCTTGTTTTATTGAGATATAATCTTTTGAGAACTGTGAAGTCTCATTATTTTCGTGCTGTTACATCTGTATTCATTTCAGAGATTAATTGATTGAGATTGTGAAACTACATACAACCGACAAACCTCCATGAAGATGCGAGTAAAAATGAGATGCCTCGCGCTGTCAGGCACAACGCTGATAATCGTTCTCGGAAGTGTTGATACTAGATTTAGATTCGCGATATCTTCATCAACTGTTTATGTTCACTTGAGACAAAACAGACAATATATCATGTATTTTGACATTTTGTTGTTATGAAATTGTCCGTTCAAACGCAAGAAGAAGCGAATGCGATCTCTCATCGGGGCTCGTGAGTTAGAAGTGACGCTGCTAGACGTGAGCAGGGAAGCGCATTTCACTGAATTTACGATGTTACACGTATAAACCTTCATCAACCCGTTAATCCAAAACGCAAATGCCGTTATTTTGCGTCTCTCGCTCCTGCTTGTGATTGACAAAGCTGTCAAACGGGACAATTTGCAAGCGTGCAAGTTTGGATCGGTCTTTTCACGTTTTAATAATTTGCAGTGTTCGACATCTACGTTCAAATCGAGCGGTGCAATATTCAATTCATCCAAAATAATTACAAAGTTATTTTCGCTCTTGTTCTACATATTTTTTTCAAGCGTCAGCTGATGTTTCTACAGTATTAATTTTCCTGCGCCACCACGAACAGAGTTGGAAATAAAACACGCATCCGGGCATTCAGATGGGTTAAAAAAAACTTCTTAAAAAACATCTGAACAGCGTCTGCTCTCGGTCTCACATTAATTCAGGTGGATTTTTCACAAGCGACAACATTGGCAAACAAAAGTGCTAGCTAATGTTTAATTAGCAAGTTTCACCGAAATGTATTAAAAATAGAGGCTAGCTGCCTGTCCGATGAACAAATAGAGTCACGTCATTTTTTTTCCAGAAATAACTAGCAATACTCCTGCAAATAAATGCTTCGTAACTAAAACGTTTTGACTTTCAATAGAAAATATAGACAACACATGTTCTTACCTTGCAAAAATCGCCTCAGTATTTAATTTGAAGCAGTAAATCCAACACTGGAGTAAATCTCTCGTGATATCACCTTCCCATTGAAATGAAGGAAGACGGTGATGACGAAACAGTTATTATTCTTGCCCAGGAACCCTTAACCAATCACATGTGCCATTAGCTTGTATTGTCATGAGTATCTGGGCAGATTTCAGAAATAAAATCCCCTTAACCAATCACATGTGTCTTTAGCTTGTATTGTCATGAGTATCTGGGCAGATTTCAGAAATGAAATCGGTGATTGGACGACGATGAAACTGAGACAGGAACCATGGGAATAATTGTTCCCAAATTAGAACGCTCTGGCTGTAAATGGTTAAAGGTTGTTAAAAATTGCATCCGCCACTCAGTTGATGTATATATTGAGTGGGGACACATTGTTTGCTTTTTTTCTGGGATTCGACTGCAAAAGAGCTCAAGCAACTGTTGAACTCAGTCCCTGCACATTCTGGACTCAGACCTGTTGTAAATCATTGAACAATGAGGCTTGGATGCCATCTATTGGACATTTCTTGTAATTGCCACTCAGAGAATGAACAGACAGTGGATTAAACTTTAGTTTTTTAGGCTTTAGTTCTTTGTTGTATTCACCTGCTACGGCGTGTGTAACATTTTTCTGTCAACTCTGCATACAGGTGAAACTCGAAAAATTAGAATATCGTGCAAAAGTTAATGTAACCCATACTATGTTGAACACAAGAGGGCAGTATAGCCCTATGTATTACTTCACAAGCCCCCCTCCCTTCCTACTCCTCACACACAAAGTCTTAGAGAGTGACTTGCAAAATTCTGACATTTTCTCCACATTCAAACCAAAATATCTGACTTTCTGTGTGTTGGAGCTAATGACTGTAAATTAGAAAGTTGTCCGGCTTGAGGAGAACTATATCAATACCAATTTTTGTACCTGTAGATGAAACTAACCCCCCACTTTTTTGTCAAAAGGTGGCGCTACTGAGCCCCTCACCACACCCATTTCTGAAACTTTGCACATGTCTACTGGCTAATAAATGTGACGTCTCTGTCGAGTTTCATGCAATTTCAAGTATGTTAAGAGTCTCAAAAGCATCAATAAAGAAAAGTAAAGTTTGAAGTGTTGCCACGGCAACAGTATCTAAGATATCAATAATCCTTTCACAGGTCTAAATCTGCCGTGTGTTTACATTATACACGTAAAGTTTGAAGCAAATTGGGTAAAAACAAGAGGGTGATTTCAAAGCATTTTGAAAGTGACACACTTCCTGCTGCCAGTTGGTGGCGCTATAACTTTGACTCACAATAGTCACATCCATGTGATCGGCCTCTTACAACGAACACACTGCTGAAGTTTCATCAAGATCTGTTAATTTATGCAGAAGTTATAACACACTTCCTGTCTCACTTTTCTCGCCATAAATTTGTTTCCTCGCCACGGCCAAACCGTTCGAGATATCAAAAATCCGCTGGCAATTTTTCATCCTCAATGTCTTGACTTCATGCTGACTGAGATTCGTGGCGATTAAATGATTTCTCTAGGAGGAGTATTTCAAATTCCATTGTATACGTTTTCCAAACAACCCTAAATAGCCGACTTCCTGTTGGGCTGAGGTAAAAAGTAAGAGCATGAAGTATATATGAAGCGATGAGATCTATATGTGTACCGACTTTCATATTATTACATGCAAGTGTGTTTGATTTATGGACCAAGGTTTCGGACCCCGTTCCAGGGGGCGCTGCTGAGCCCCCCTGCCACGCCCGGGTACCATCTTCAGCCCAGCCCTGATGGCCGCAGGTTCTGACCCGTGTGCAAAGTTTCAAGAGTTTTAGAGCATGTTAAGGCCCCCAAAAGTGCCCGAATAGTCGATAAAATAATAATAATAATAATAATAATTAAAGCTGCAAGCAGCGATGACGGGCCCAAGCCGGTGGCACCGCAACCCTGGTGCCTTTAGTTACCGGGCTCATTTCCACTTGGTGGCTTTCGGAAAACAAAGGATGATGGACACAGCAACAACTCAAAAATATAGCTGCAAGCAGCAATGCGATTCCTCCTCAAAATGGCAAATCATTTAAAATTGATCAATAGAGGGTTGGGGTTAAACCCTCCCAATGAATAAATCCAAAAAACATGTCTTTCTGTCTTAATCCTAAACTAAACATTTTCAGTGTACAGGAAAATCCATCATGCCGGACCTTATGGATCCTGTAGGGTTTTTTGTTTACAATGAGAAATGAGGTATGTTCACCAGGTTTCAGAAAAACTAAATAAATGGGGTGGAAATACAATCACTTTGAAAAATTGACATTTGGGCATGGCCTGTAGCGCCCCCTAAGGGCGAATGTGAGCCATTCTTGGTTTGTAGGTTCCTGTTGGCCTGTAGTATTAATGTACCAAATTAGAAAGTATTTGACAAAAAAATGTGCAATTTGGGAATGTCCTTTAGCACCCCCTAAGGGCAAATGTGAGACATTCTTGGTTTGTGGATTTCTGTTGGCCTGTAGTGTAAATATACCAAATTAGAAAATTTTTGACCATAAAATGGGAATTTTGGGCATAGCCTGTAGCGCCCCCTAATGGCGAATATGGGCAATTCTTTGTTTGTGGGTTCCTGTTGGCCTGTAGTATCAATGTACCAAATTAGAACATTTTTGACCAGCAAATGGGAATTTAGGGTGTGGCCTGTAGCGCCCCCTAAGGGCGAATGTGGGCCATTCTTGGTTTGTGGATTCCTGTTGGCCTGTAGTATCAATATACAAAATTAGAACATTTTTGACCAGAAAATGGGAATTTTGGTCATGGCCTGTAGCGCCCCCTAAGGGCGAATGCGGGATATTCTTTACGCAGTACTTCAGAGTGATGTCATCTTTAAGTATATATAGGTCTGTTTCTAACCCACACCTATAATATCACTTCTGAAGGCATGGATTAAACCACAGGAGTGGTATGGATTACTTTTATGCTGCATTTATGTGATTTTTGTAGCTTCTGAGTTCTGATCACCATTCAAGTCATTGAAAGGTCCAACAGGGTTGAGATAATCTTCTAAAAAGCTTAATTTGTGTTCACTAGAAGAAAGAAAATAATACACATCTGGGATGGAATGAGGGTGAGTATACGATGAGAGAAATTTATTTTTGGGGTGAAAACCATTTGTAGGCTACTTTTTATTTACTTGGAAAATTGTTACTGTCTCTTTAAGATGATTTTAAACGCATTTCATTCAAGCCGTCAAGCCGTCTGTGCGGCTTGTTTTATTGAAATATAATCTTTTGAGAACTGTGAAGTCTCATTATTTTCGTGCTGTTACATCTGTATTCATTTCAGAGATTAATTGATTGAGATTGTGAAACTACATACAACCGACAAACCTCCATGAAGATGCGAGTAAAAATGAGATGCCTCGCGCTGTCAGGCACAACGCTGATAATCGTTCTCGGAAGTGTTGATACTAGATTTAGATTTGCGATATCTTCATCAACTGTTTATGTTCGCTTGAGACAAAACAGACAATATATCATGTATTTTGACATTTTGTTGTTATGAAATTGTCCGTTCAAACGCAAGAAGAAGCGAATGCGATCTCTCATCGGGGCTCGTGAGTTAGAAGTGACGCTGCTAGACGTGAGCAGGGAAGCGCATTTCACTGAATTTACGATGTTACACGTATAAACCTTCATCAACCCGTTAATCCACAACGCAAATGCCGTTATTTTGCGTCTCTCGCTCCTGCTTGTGATTGACAAAGCTGTCAAACGGGACAATTTGCAAGCGTGCAAGTTTGGATCGGTCTTTTCACGTTTTAATAATTTGCAGTGTTCGACATCTACGTTCAAATCGAGCGGTGCAATATGCAATTCATCCAAAATAATTACAAAGTTATTTTCGCTCTTGTTCTACATATTTTTTTCAAGCGTCAGCTGATGTTTCTACAGTATTAATTTTCCTGCGCCACCACGAACAGAGTTGGAAATAAAACACGCATCCGGGCATTCAGATGGGTTAAAAAAAACTGCTTAAAAAACATCTGAACAGCGTCTGCTCTCGGTCTCACATTAATTCAGGTGGATTTTTCACAAGCGACAACATTGGCAAACAAAAGTGCTAGCTAATGTTTAATTAGCAAGTTTCACCGAAATGTATTAAAAATAGAGGCTAGCTGCCTGTCCGATGAACAAATAGAGTCACGTCATTTTTTTTCCAGAAATAACTAGCAATACTCCTGCAAATAAATGCTTCGTAACTAAAACGTTTTGACTTTCAATAGAAAATATAGACAACACATGTTCTTACCTTGCAAAAATCGCCTCAGTATTTAATTTGAAGCAGTAAATCCAACACTGGAGTAAATCTCTCGTGATATCACCTTCCCATTGAAATGAAGGAAGACGGTGATGACGAAACAGTTATTATTCTTGCCCAGGAACCCTTAACCAATCACATGTGCCATTAGCTTGTATTGTCATGAGTATCTGGGCAGATTTCAGAAATAAAATCCCCTTAACCAATCACATGTGTCTTTAGCTTGTATTGTCATGAGTATCTGGGCAGATTTCAGAAATGAAATCGGTGATTGGACGACGATGAAACTGAGACAGGAACCATGGGAATAATTGTTCCCAAATTTGAACGCTCTGGCTGTAAATGGTTAAAGGTTGTTAAAAATTGCATCCGCCACTCAGTTGATGTATATATTGAGTGGGGACACATTGTTTGCTTTTTTTCTGGGATTCGACTGCAAAAGAGCTCAAGCAAATGTTGAACTCAGTCCCTGCACATTCTGGACTCAGACCTGTTGTAAATCATTGAACAATGAGGCTTGGATGCCATCTATTGGACATTTCTTGTAATTGCCACTCAGAGAATGAACAGACAGTGGATTAAACTTTAGTTTTTTAGGCTTTAGTTCTTTGTTGTATTCACCTGCTACGGCGTGTGTAACATTTTTCTGTCAACTCTGCATACAGGTGAAACTCGAAAAATTAGAATATCGTGCAAAAGTTAATGTAACCCATACTATGTTGAACACAAGAGGGCAGTATAGCCCTATGTATTACTTCACAAGACCCCCTCCCTTCCTACTCCTCACACAGAGTCTCAAGAGAGTGACTTGCAAATTCTGACATTTTCTCCACATTCAAACCAAAATATCTGACATTCTGTGTGTTGGAGCTAATGACTGTAAAATAGAAAGTTGTCAGGCTTGAGGAGAACTATATCAATACCAATTTTTGTACCTGTAGATGAAACTAACCCCCCACTTTTTTGTCAAAAGGTGGCGCTACTGAGCCCCTCACCACACCCATTTCTGAAACTTTGCACATGTCTACTGGCTAATAAATGTGACGTCTCTGTCGAGTTTCATGCAATTTCAAGTATGTTAAGAGTCTCAAAAGCATCAATAAAGAAAAGTAAAGTTTGAAGCGTTGCCACGGCAACAGTATCTAAGATATCAATAATCCTTTCACAGGTCTAAATCTGCCGTGTGTTTACATTATACACGTAAAGTTTGAAGCAAATCGGGTAAAAACAAGAGGGTGATTTCAAAGCATTTTGAAAGTGACACACTTCCTGCTGCCAGTTGGTGGCGCTATAACTTTGACTCACAACAGTCACATCCATGTGATCGGCCTCTTACAACGAACACACTGCTGAAGTTTCATCAAGATCTGTTAATTTATGCAGATATTATAACACACTTCCTGTCTCACTTTTCTCGCCATAAATTTGTTTCCTCGCCACGGCCAAACCGTTCGAGATATCAAAAATCCGCTGGCAATTTTTCATCCTCAATGTCTTGACTTCATGCTGACTGAGATTCGTGGCGATTAAATGATTTCTCTAGGAGGAGTATTTCAAATTCCATTGTATACGTTTTCCAAACAACCCTAAATAGCCGACTTCCTGTTGGGCTGAGGTAAAAAGTAAGAGCATGAAGTATATATGAAACGATGAGATCTATATGTGTACCGACTTTCATATTATTACATGCAAGTGTGTTTGATTTATGGACCAAGGTTTCGGACCCCGTTCCAGGGGGCGCTGCTGAGCCCCCCTGCCACGCCCGGGTACCATCTTCAGCCCAGCCCTGATGGCCGCAGGTTCTGACCCGTGTGCAAAGTTTCAAGAGTTTTAGAGCATGTTAAGGCCCCCAAAAGTGCCCGAATAGTCGATAAAATAATAATAATAATAATAATAATTAAAGCTGCAAGCAGTGATGACGGGCCCAAGCCGGTGGCACCGCAACCCTGGTGCCTTTAGTTACCGGGCTCATTTCCACTTGGTGGCTTTCGGAAAACAAAGGATGATGGACACAGCAACAACTCAAAAATATAGCTGCAAGCAGCAATGCGATTCCTCCTCAAAATGGCAAATCATTTAAAATTGATCAATAGAGGGTTGGGGTTAAACCCTCCCAATGAAAAAATCCAAAAAACATGTCTTTCTGTCTGAATCCTAAACTAAACATTTTCAGTGTACAGGAAAATCCATCATGCCGGACCTTATGGATCCTGTAGGGTTTTTTGTTTACAATGAGAAATGAGGTATATTCACCAGGTTTCAGAAAAACTAAATAAATGGGGTGGAAATACAATCACTTTGAAAAATTGACATTTGGGCATGGCCTGTACCGCCCCCTAAGGGCGAATGTGAGCCATTCTTGGTTTGTAGGTTCCTGTTGGCCTGTAGTATTAATGTACCAAATTAGAAAGTATTTGACAAAAAAATGTGCAATTTGGGAATGTCCTTTAGCACCCCCTAAGGGCAAATGTGAGACATTCTTGGTTTGTGGATTTCTGTTGGCCTGTAGTGTCAATATACCAAATTAGAAAATTTTTGACCATAAAATGGGAATTTTGGGCATAGCCTGTAGCGCCCCCTAATGGCGAATATGGGCAATTCTTTGTTTGTGGGTTCCTGTTGGCCTGTAGTATCAATGTACCAAATTAGAACATTTTTGACCAGCAAATGGGAATTTAGGGCGTGGCCTGTAGCGCCCCATAAGGGCGAATGTGGGCCACTCTTGGTTTGTGAATTCCTGTTGGCCTGTAGTATCAATATACAACATTAGAACATTTTTGACCAGAAAATGGGAATTTTGGGCATGGCCTGTAGCGCCCCCTAAGGGCGAATGTGGGATATTCTTTACGCAGTACTTCAGAGTGATGTCATCTTGAAGTATATATATATAGGTCTATTTCTAACCCACACCTATAATATCACTTCTGAAGGCATGGATTTAACCACTGGAGTGGTATGGATTACTTTTATGCTGCATTTATTTGATTTTTGTAGCTTCTGAGTTCTGATCACCATTCAAGTCATTGAAAGGTCCAACAGGGTTGAGATAATCTTCTAAAAAGCTTAATTTGTGTTCACTAGAAGAAAGAAAACAATACACATCTGGGATGCAATGAGGGTGAGTATACGATGAGAGAAATTTATTTTTGGGGTGAAAACCATTTGTAGGCCTACTTTTTATTTACTTGGAAAATTGTTACTGTCTCTTTAAGAGGATTTTAAACGCATTTCATTCAAGGCACAGTCTGTGCGGCTTGTTTTAGTGAGTTTAATCTTTTGAGAACTGTGAAGTCTCATTATTTTCGTGCTGTTACATCTGTATTCATTTCAGAGATTACTTGATTGAGATTGTGAAACTACATACAACCGACAAACCTCCATGAAGATGCGAGTAAAAATGAGATGCCTCGCGCTGTCAGACACAACGCCGATAATCATTCTCGGAAGTGTTGATACTAGATTTCGATTCGCGATTTCTTCATCAACTGTTTATGTTCACTTGGGACAAAACAGACAATATATCATGTAATTTGACATTTTGTAGTATGAAATTGTCCGTTCAAACGCAAGAAGAAGCGAATGCGATCTCTCATCGGGGCTCGTGCGTTAGACGCGACGCATCTCGCGGTTTCACACAAAACTGCTCACAAACATTTATTTGAGTTGTTTTGTCATTTTTTTCCAGAAATAACTAGCAATACTCCTACAAATAAATGCTTCGTAACTAAAACGTTTTGACTTTCTATAGAAAATATAGACAACACACGTTCTTACCTTGCAAAAATCGCCTCAGTATTTAATTTGAAGCAGTAAATCCAACACTGGAGTAAATCTCTCGTGATATCACCTTTCCATTGAAATGAAGGAAGACGGTGATGACGATACAGTTATTATTCTTGCCCAGTAACCCCTTAACCAATCACATGTGCCTTTAGCTTGTATTGTCATGAGTATCTGGGCAGACTTCAGAAATAAAATCGGTGATCGGACGACGATGACACTGAGACAGGAACCATGGGAATAATTGTTCCCAAATTTGAACGCTCTGGCTGTAAATGGTTAAAGGTTGTTAAAAATTGTATCCTCCACTCAGTTGATGTATATATTGAGTGGGGACACATTGTTTGCCTTTTTTCTGGGATTCGACTGCAAAAGAGCTCAAGCAACTGTTGAACTCAGTCCCTGCCCATTCTGGACTCAGACCTGTTGTAAATCATTGAACAATGAGGCTTGGATGCCATCTATTGGACATTTCTTGTAATTGCCACTCAGAGAATGAACAGACAGTGGATTAAGCTTTAGTTTTTTAGGCTTTAGTTCTTTGTTGTATTCACCTGCTACGGCGTGTGTAACATTTTTCTGTCAACTCTGCATACAGGTGAAACTCGAAAAATTAGAATATCGTGCAAAAGTTAATGTAACCCATACTATGTTGAACACAAGAGGGCAGTATAGCCCTATGTATTACATCACAAGACCCCCTCCCTTCCTACTCCTCACACACAGAGTCTGAGAGAGTGACTTGCAAAATTCTGACATTTTCTCCACATTCAAACCAAAATATCTGACTTTCTGTTGGTCGGAGCTCATGACTGTAAATTAGAAAGTTGTCCGGCTTGAGGAGAACTATATCAATACCAATTTTTGTACCTGTAGATGAAACTAACCCCCCACTTTTTTGTCAAAAGGTGGCGCTACTGAGCCCCTCACCACACCCATTTCTGAAACTTTGCACATGTCTACTGGCTAATAAATGTGACGTGTCTGTCGAGTTTCATGCAATTTCAAGTATGTTAAGAGTCTCAAAAGCATCAATAAAGAAAAGTAAAGTTTGAAGCGTTGCCATGGCAACAGTATCTAAAATATCAATAAACCTTTCACAGGTCTAAATCTGCCGTGTGTTTACATTATACACGTAAAGTTTGAAGCAAATCGGGTATAAACAAGAGGGTGATTTCAAAGCATTTTGAAAGTGACACACTTCCTGCTGCCAGTTGGTGGCGCTATAACTTTGACTCACAATAGTCACATCCATGTGATCGGCCTCTTACAACGAACACACTGCTGAAGTTTCATCAAGATCTGTTAATTTATGCAGACGTTATAACACACTTCCTGTCTCACTTTTCTCGCCATAAATTTGTTTCCTCGCCACGGCCAAACCGTTCGAGATATCAAAAATCCGCTGGCAATTTTTCATCCTCAATGTCTTGACTTCATGCTGACTGAGATTCGTGGCGATTAAATGATTTCTCTAGGAGGAGTATTTCAAATTCCATTGTATACGTTTTCCAAACAACCCTAAATAGCCGACTTCCTGTTGGGCTGAGGTAAAAAGTAAGAGCATGAAGTATATATGAAACGATGAGATCTATATGTGTACCGACTTTCATATTATTACATGCAAGTGTGTTTGATTTATGGACCAAGGTTTCGGACCCCGTTCCAGGGGGCGCTGTTAAGCCCCCCTGCCACGCCCGGGTACCATCTTCAGCCCAGCCCTGATGGCCGCGGGTTCTGACCCGTGTGCAAAGTTTCAAGAGTTTTAGAGCACGTTAAGGCCCCCAAAAGTGCCCGAATAGTCGATAAAATAATAATAATAATAATAATTAAAGCTGCAAGCAGCGATGACGGGCCCAAGCCGGTGGCACCGCAACCCTGGTGCCTTTAGTTACCGGGCTCATTTCCACTTGGTGGCTTTCGGAAAACAAAGGATGATGGACACAGCAACAACTCAAAAATATAGCTGCAAGCAGCAATGCGATTCCTCCTCAAAATGGCAAATCATTTAAAATTGATCAATAGAGGGTTGGGGTTAAACCCTCCCAATGAAAAAATCCAAAAAACATGTCTTTCTGTCTGAATCCTAAACTAAACATTTTCAGTGTACAGGAAAATCCATCATGCCGGACCTTATGGATCCTGTAGGGTTTTTTGTTTACAATGAGAAATGAGGTATGTTCACCAGGTTTCAGAAAACTAAATAAATGGGGTGGAAATACAATCACTTTAAAAAAATGACATTTGGGCATGGCATGTAGCGCCCCCTAAGGGCGAATGTGAGCCATTCTTGGTTTGTAGGTTCCTGTTGGCCTGTAGTATTAATGTACCAAATTAGAAAGTATTTGACAAAAAAATGTGCAATTTGGGAATGGCCTTTAGCGCCCCCTAAGGGCGAATGTGAGACATTCTTGGTTTGTGGATTTCTGTTGGCCTGTAGTGTCAATATACCAAATTAGAAAATTTTTGACCATAAAATGGGAATTTTGGGCATAGCCTGTAGCGCCCCCTAATGGCGAATATGCGCAATTCTTTGTTTGTGGGTTCCTGTTGGCCTGTAGTATCAATGTACCAAATTAGAACATTTTTGACCAGCAAATGGGAATTTAGGGCGTGGCCTGTAGCGCCCCATAAGGGCGAATGTGGGCCACTCTTGGTTTGTGAATTCCTGTTGGCCTGTAGTATCAATATACAACATTAGAACATTTTTGACCAGAAAATGGGAATTTTGGGCATGGCCTGTAGCGCCCCCTAAGGGCGAATGTGGGATATTCTTTACGCAGTACTTCAGAGTGATGTCATCTTGAAGTATATATATATATAGGTCTATTTCTAACCCACACCTATAATATCACTTCTGAAGGCATGGATTTAACCACTGGAGTGGTATGGATTACTTTTATGCTGCATTTATTTGATTTTTGCAGCTTCTGAGTTCTGATCACCATTCAAGTCATTGAAAGGTCCAACAGGGTTGAGATAATCTTCTAAAAAGCTTAATTTGTGTTCACTAGAAGAAAGAAAACAATACACATCTGGGATGCAATGAGGGTGAGTATACGATGAGAGAAATTTATTTTTGGGGTGAAAACCATTTGTAGGCCTACTTTTTATTTACTTGGAAAATTGTTACTGTCTCTTTAAGAGGATTTTAAACGCATTTCATTCAAGGCACAGTCTGTGCGGCTTGTTTTAGTGAGTTTAATCTTTTGAGAACTGTGAAGTCTCATTATTTTCGTGCTGTTACATCTGTATTCATTTCAGAGATTACTTGATTGAGATTGTGAAACTACATACAACCGACAAACCTCCATGAAGATGCGAGTAAAAATGAGATGCCTCGCGCTGTCAGACACAACGCTGATAATCATTCTCGGAAGTGTTGATACTAGATTTCGATTCGCGATTTCTTCATCAACTGTTTATGTTCACTTGGGACAAAACAGACAATATATCATGTAATTTGACATTTTGTAGTATGAAATTGTCCGTTCAAACGCAAGAACAAGCGAATGCGATCTCTCATCGGGGCTCGTGCGTTAGACGCGACGCATCTCGCGGTTTCACACAAAACTGCTCACAAACATTTATTTGAGTTGTTTTGTCATTTTTTTCCAGAAATAACTAGCAATACTCCTACAAATAAATGCTTCGTCACTAAAACGTTTTGACTTTCTATAGAAAATATAGACAACACACGTTCTTACCTTGCAAAAATCGCCTCAGTATTTAATTTGAAGCAGTAAATCCAACACTGGAGTAAATCTCTCGTGATATCACCTTTCCATTGGAATGAAGGAAGACGGTGATGACGATACAGTTATTATTCTTGCCCCTTAACCAATCACATGTGCCTTTAGCTTGTATTGTCATGAGTATCTGGGCAGACTTCAGAAATAAAATCGGTGATCGGACGACGATGACACTGAGACAGGAACCATGGGAATAATTGTTCCCAAATTTGAACGCTCTGGCTGTAAATGGTTAAAGGTTGTTAAAAATTGTATCCTCCACTCAGTTGATGTATATATTGAGTGGGGACACATTGTTTGCCTTTTTTCTGGGATTCGACTGCAAAAGAGCTCAAGCAACTGTTGAACTCAGTCCCTGCCCATTCTGGACTCAGACCTGTTGTAAATCATTGAACAATGAGGCTTGGATGCCATCTATTGGACATTTCTTGTAATTGCCACTCAGAGAATGAACAGACAGTGGATTAAACTTTTAGTTTTTTAGGCTTTAGTTCTTTGTTGTATTCACCTGCTACGGCGTGTGTAACATTTTTCTGTCAACTCTGCATACAGGTGAAACTCGAAAAATTAGAATATCGTGCAAAAGTTAATGTAACCCATACTATGTTGAACACAAGAGGGCAGTATAGCCCTATGTATTACTTCACAAGCCCCCCTCCCTTCCTACTCCTCACACACAAAGTCTTAGAGAGTGACTTGCAAAATTCTGACATTTTCTCCACATTCAAACCAAAATATCTGACTTTCTGTTGGTCGGAGCTAATGACTGTAAATTAGAAAGTTGTCCGGCTTGAGGAGAACTATATCAATACCAATTTTTGTACCTGTAGATGAAACTAACCCCCCACTTTTTTGTCAAAAGGTGGCGCTACTGAGCCCCTCACCACACCCATTTCTGAAACTTTGCACATGTCTACTGGCTAATAAATGTGACGTCTCTGTCGAGTTTCATGCAATTTCAAGTATGTTAAGAGTCTCAAAAGCATCAATAAAGAAAAGTAAAGTTTGAAGTGTTGCCACGGCAACAGTATCTAAGATATCAATAATCCTTTCACAGGTCTAAATCTGCCGTGTGTTTACATTATACACGTAAAGTTTGAAGCAAATCGGGTAAAAACAAGAGGGTGATTTCAAAGCATTTTGAAAGTGACACACTTCCTGCTGCCAGTTGGTGGCGCTATAACTTTGACTCACAATAGTCACATCCATGTGATCGGCCTCTTACAACGAACACACTGCTGAAGTTTCATCAAGATCTGTTAATTTATGCAGAAGTTATAACACACTTCCTGTCTCACTTTTCTCGCCATAAATTTGTTTCCTCGCCACGGCCAAACCGTTCGAGATATCAAAAATCCGCTGGCAATTTTTCATCCTCAATGTCTTGACTTCATGCTGACTGAGATTCGTGGCGATTAAATGATTTCTCTAGGAGGAGTATTTCAAATTCCATTGTATACGTTTTCCAAACAACCCTAAATAGCCGACTTCCTGTTGGGCTGAGGTAAAAAGTAAGAGCATGAAGTATATATGAAACGATGAGATCTATATGTGTACCGACTTTCATATTATTACATGCAAGTGTGTTTGATTTATGGACCATGGTTTCGGACCCCGTTCCAGGGGGCGCTGCTGAAACCCCCTGCCACGCCCGGGTACCATCTTCAGCCCAGCCCTGATGGCCGCAGGTTCTGACCCGTGTGCAAAGTTTCAAGAGTTTTAGAGCATGTTAAGGCCCCCAAAAGTGCCCGAATAGTCGATAAAATAATAATAATAATAATAATAATAATAATAATAATAATCCTAAGGAAAACAATAGGGCCTTCGCCTTTTCAGGCTTGGGCCCTAATAATAATAATAATAATCCTAAGGAAAACAATAGGGCCTTCGCCTTTTCAGGCTTGGGCCCTAATAATAATAATAATAATAATAATAATAATTAAAGCTGCAAGCAGCGATGAAGGGCCCAAGCCGGTGGCACCGCAACCCTGGTGCCTTTAGTTACCGGGCTCATTTCCACTTGGTGGCTTTCGGAAAACAAAGGATGATGGACACAGCAACAACTCAAAAATATAGCTGCAAGCAGCAATGCGATTCCTCCTCAAAATGGCAAATCATTTAAAATTGATCAATAGAGGGTTGGGGTTAAACCCTCCCAATGAAAAAATCCAAAAAACATGTCTTTCTGTCAGAATCCTAAACTAAACATTTTCAGTGTACAGGAAAATCCATCATGTCGGACCTTATGGATCCTGTAGGGTTTTTTGTTTACAATGAGAAATGAGGTTTGTTCACCAGGTTTCAGAAAAACTAAATAAATGTGTTGGAAATACAAACACTTTGAAAAAATGACATTTGGGCATGGCCTGTAGCTCCCCCTAAGGGTGAATGTGAGCCATTCTTGGTTTGTAGGTTCCTGTTGGCCTGTAGTATTAATGTACCAATTTAGAAAGTATTTGACAAAAAAATGTGCAATTTGGGAATGGCCTTTAGCGCCCCCTAAGGGCGAATGTGAGACATTCTTGGTTTGTGGATTTCTGTTGGCCTGTAGTGTCAATATACCAAATTAGAACATTTTTGACCAGCAAATGGGAATTTAGGGCATGGCCTGTAGCGCCCCCTAAGGGCGAATGTGGGCCATTCTTGGTTTGTGGATTCCTGTTGGCCTGTAGTATCAATCTACAAAATTAGAACATTTTTGACCAGAAAATGGGAATTTTGGGTATGGCCTGTAGCGCCCCCTAAGGGCGAATGTGGGCCATTCTTGGTTTGTGGATTCCTGTTGGTCTGTAGTATCAATTTTCAAAATTAGAACATTTTTGACCAGAAAATGGGAATTTTGGGCATGGCCTGTAGCGCCCCCTTAGGGCGAATGTGGGATATTCTTTACGCAGTACTTCAGAGTGATGTCATCTTTAAGTATATATATATATAGGTCTGTATCTAACCCACACCTATAATATCACTTCTGAAGGCATGGATTAAACCACAGGAGTGGTATGGATTACTTTTATGCTGCATTTATGTGATTTTTGTAGCTTCTGAGTTCTGATCACCATTCAAGTCATTGAAAGGTCCAACAGGGTTGAGATAATCTTCTAAAAAGCTTAATTTGTGTTCACTAGAAGAAAGAAAATAATACACATCTGGGATGGAATGAGGGTGAGTATACGATGAGAGAAATTTATTTTGGGGGTGAAAACCATTTGTAGGCTACTTTTTATTTACTTGGAAAATTGTTACTGTCTCTTTAAGAGGATTTTAAACGCATTTCATTCAAGCCGTCAAGCCGTCTTTGCGGCTTGTTTTATTGAGATATAATCTTTTGAGAACTGTGAATCTCATTATTTTCGTGCTGTTACATCTGTATTCATTTCAGAGATTAATTGATTGAGATTGTGAAACTACATACAACCGACAAACCTCCATGAAGATGCGAGTAAAAATGAGATTCCTCGCGCTGTCAGACACAAAGCTGATAATCATTCTCGGAAGTGTTGATACTAGATTTAGATTCGCGATTTCTTCATCAACTGTTTATGGTCACTTGAGACAAAACAGACAATATATCATGTATTTTGACATTTTGTTGTTATGAAATTGTCCGTTCAAACGCAAGAAGAAGCGAATGCGATCTCTCATCGGGGCTCGTGAGTTAGACGTGACGCTGCTCGCGGTTTCACACAAAACTGCTCACAAACATTTATTTGAGTTGTTTCGTCATTTTTTTTCCAGAAATAACTAGCAATACTCCTACAAATAAATGCTTCGTAACTAAAACGTTTTGACTTTCTATAGAAAATATAGACAACACGTTCTTACCTTGCAAAAATCGCCTCAGTATTTAATTTGAAGCAGTAAATCCAACACTGGAGTAAATCTCTCGTGATATCACCGTCCCATTGAAATGAAGGAAGACGGTGATGACGATACAGTTATTATTCTTGCCCAGTAACCCCTTAACCAATCACATGTGCCTTTAGCTTGTATTGTCATGAGTATCTGGGCAGATTTCAGAAATAAAATCGGTGATTGGACTACGATGACACTGAGACAGAAACTATGGGAATAATTGTTCCCAAATTTGAACGCTCTGGCTGTAAATGGTTAAAGGTTGTTAAAAATTGTATCCGCCACTCAGTTGATGTATATAGTGAGTGGGGACACAGTGTTTGTCTTTTTTCTGGGATTCGACGGCAAAAGAGCTCAAGCAACTGTTGAACTCAGTCCCTGCCCATTCTGGACTCAGCCTGTTGTAAATAATAGAACAATGAGGCTTGGATGCCATCTATTGGACATTTCTTGTAATTGCCACTCAGAGAATGAACAGACAGTGGATTAAATTTTAGTTTTTTAGGCTTTAGTTCTTTGTTGTATTCACCTGCTACGGCGTGTGTAACATTTTTCTGTCAACTCTGCATACAGGTGAAACTCGAAAAATTAGAATATCGTGCAAAAGTTAATGTAACCCATACTATGTTGAACACAAGAGGGCAGTATAGCCCTATGTATTACTTCACAAGACCCAACGTCCCCCCTCCCCTACAAACTCACAGAGTCTCAGAGAGTGACTTGCAAAATTCTGACATTTTCTCCACATTCAAACCAAAATATCTGACTTTCTGTTGGTCGGAGCTAATGACTGTAAATTAGAAAGTTGTCCGGCTTGAGGAGAACTATATCAATACCAATTTTTGTACCTGTAGATGAAACTAACCCCCCACTTTTTTGTCAAAAGGTGGCGCTACTGAGCCCCTCACCACACCCATTTCTGAAACTTTGCACATGTCTACTGGCTAATAAATGTGACGTCTCTGTCGAGTTTCATGCAATTTCAAGTATGTTAAGAGTCTCAAAAGCATCAATAAAGAAAAGTAAAGTTTGAAGCGTTGCCACGGCAACAGTATCTAAGATATCAATAATCCTTTCACAGGTCTAAATCTGCCGTGTGTTTACATTATACACGTAAAGTTTGAAGCAAATCGGGTAAAAACAAGAGGGTGATTTCAAAGCATTTTGAAAGTGACACACTTCCTGCTGCCAGTTGGTGGCGCTATAACTTTGACTCACAATAGTCACATCCATGTGATCGGCCTCTTACAACGAACACACTGCTGAAGTTTCATCAAGATCTGTTAATTTATGCAGAAGTTATAACACACTTCCTGTCTCACTTTTCTCGCCATAAATTTGTTTCCTCGCCACGGCCAAACCGTTCGAGATATCAAAAATCCGCTGGCAATTTTTCATCCTCAATGTCTTGACTTCATGCTGACTGAGATTCGTGGCGATTAAATGATTTCTCTAGGAGGAGTATTTCAAATTCCATTGTATACGTTTTCCAAACAACCCTAAATAGCCGACTTCCTGTTGGGCTGAGGTAAAAAGTAAGAGCATGAAGTATATATGAAACGATGAGATCTATATGTGTACCGACTTTCATATTATTACATGCAAGTGTGTTTGATTTATGGACCAAGGTTTCGGACCCCGTTCCAGGGGGCGCTGCTGAAACCCCCTGCCACGCCCGGGTACCATCTTCAGCCCAGCCCTGATGGCCGCAGGTTCTGACCCGTGTGCAAAGTTTCAAGAGTTTTAGAGCATGTTAAGGCCCCCAAAAGTGCCCGAATAGTCGATAAAATAATAATAATAATAATAATAATAATAATAATTAAAGCTGCAAGCAGCGATGACGGGCCCAAGCCGGTGGCACCGCAACCCTGGTGCCTTTAGTTACCGGGCTCATTTCCACTTGGTGGCTTTCGGAAAACAAAGGATGATGGACACAGCAACAACTCAAAAATATAGCTGCAAGCAGCAATGCGATTCCTCCTCAAAATAGCAAATCATTTAAAATTGATCAATAGAGGGTTGGGGTTAAACCCTCCCAATGAAAAAATCCAAAAAACATGTCTTTCTGTCTGAATCCTAAACTAAACATTTTCAGTGTACAGGAAAATCCATCATGCCGGACCTTATGGATCCTGTAGGGTTTTTTGTTTACAATGAGAAATGAGGTATGTTCACTAGGTTTCAGAAAAACTAAATAAATGGGGTGGAAATACAATCACTTTGAAAAATTGACATTTGGGCATGGCCTGTACCGCCCCCTAAGGGCGAATGTGAGCCATTCTTGGTTTGTAGGTTCCTGTTGGCCTGTAGTATTAATGTACCAAATTAGAAAGTATTTGACAAAAAAATGTGCAATTTGGGAATGTCCTTTAGCACCCCCTAAGGGCAAATGTGAGACATTCTTGGTTTGTGGATTTCTGTTGGCCTGTAGTATCAATGTACCAAATTAGAAAATTTTTGACCATAAAATGGGAATTTTGGGCATAGCCTGTAGCGCCCCATAAGGGCGAATGTGGGCCACTCTTGGTTTGTGAATTCCTGTTGGCCTGTAGTATCAATATACAACATTAGAACATTTTTAACCAGAAAATGGGAATTTTGGGCATGGCCTGTAGCGCCCCCTAAGGGCGAATGTGGGATATTCTTTACGCAGTACTTCAGAGTGATGTCATCTTGAAGTATATATATATAGGTCTATTTCTAACCCACACCTATAATATCACTTCTGAAGGCATGGATTTAACCACTGGAGTGGTATGGATTACTTTTATGCTGCATTTATTTGATTTTTGTAGCTTCTGAGTTCTGATCACCATTCAAGTCATTGAAAGGTCCAACAGGGTTGAGATAATCTTCTAAAAAGCTTAATTTGTGTTCACTAGAAGAAAGAAAACAATACACATCTGGGATGCAATGAGGGTGAGTATACGATGAGAGAAATTTATTTTTGGGGTGAAAACCATTTGTAGGCCTACTTTTTATTTACTTGGAAAATTGTTACTGTCTCTTTAAGAGGATTTTAAACGCATTTCATTCAAGGCACAGTCTGTGCGGCTTGTTTTAGTGAGTTTAATCTTTTGAGAACTGTGAAGTCTCATTATTTTCGTGCTGTTACATCTGTATTCATTTCAGAGATTACTTGATTGAGATTGTGAAACTACATACAACCGACAAACCTCCATGAAGATGCGAGTAAAAATGAGATGCCTCGCGCTGTCAGACACAACGCTGATAATCATTCTCGGAAGTGTTGATACTAGATTTCGATTCGCGATTTCTTCATCAACTGTTTATGTTCACTTGGGACAAAACAGACAATATATCATGTAATTTGACATTTTGTAGTATGAAATTGTCCGTTCAAACGCAAGAAGAAGCGAATGCGATCTCTCATCGGGGCTCGTGCGTTAGACGCGACGCATCTCGCGGTTTCACACAAAACTGCTCACAAACATTTATTTGAGTTGTTTTGTCATTTTTTTCCAAAAATAACTAGCAATACTCCTACAAATAAATGCTTAGTTTTTTAGGCTTTAGTTCTTTGTTGTATTCACCTGCTACGGCGTGTGTAACATTTTTCTGTCAACTCTGCATACAGGTGAAACTCGAAAAATTAGAATATCGTGCAAAAGTTAATGTAACCCATACTATGTTGAACACAAGAGGGCAGTATAGCCCTATGTATTACTTCACAAGCCCCCCTCCCTTCCTACTCCTCACACACAAAGTCTTAGAGAGTGACTTGCAAAATTCTGACATTTTCTCCACATTCAAACCAAAATATCTGACTTTCTGTTGGTCGGAGCTAATGACTGTAAATTAGAAAGTTGTCCGGCTTGAGGAGAACTATATCAATACCAATTTTTGTACCTGTAGATGAAACTAACCCCCCACTTTTTTGTCAAAAGGTGGCGCTACTGAGCCCCTCACCACACCCATTTCTGAAACTTTGCACATGTCTACTGGCTAATAAATGTGACGTCTCTGTCGAGTTTCATGCAATTTCAAGTATGTTAAGAGTCTCAAAAGCATCAATAAAGAAAAGTAAAGTTTGAAGTGTTGCCACGGCAACAGTATCTAAGATATCAATAATCCTTTCACAGGTCTAAATCTGCCGTGTGTTTACATTATACACGTAAAGTTTGAAGCAAATCGGGTAAAAACAAGAGGGTGATTTCAAAGCATTTTGAAAGTGACACACTTCCTGCTGCCAGTTGGTGGCGCTATAACTTTGACTCACAATAGTCACATCCATGTGATCGGCCTCTTACAACGAACACACTGCTGAAGTTTCATCAAGATCTGTTAATTTATGCAGAAGTTATAACACACTTCCTGTCTCACTTTTCTCGCCATAAATTTGTTTCCTCGCCACGGCCAAACCGTTCGAGATATCAAAAATCCGCTGGCAATTTTTCATCCTCAATGTCTTGACTTCATGCTGACTGAGATTCGTGGCGATTAAATGATTTCTCTAGGAGGAGTATTTCAAATTCCATTGTATACGTTTTCCAAACAACCCTAAATAGCCGACTTCCTGTTGGGCTGAGGTAAAAAGTAAGAGCATGAAGTATATATGAAACGATGAGATCTATATGTGTACCGACTTTCATATTATTACATGCAAGTGTGTTTGATTTATGGACCAAGGTTTCGGACCCCGTTCCAGGGGGCGCTGCTGAGCCCCCCTGCCACGCCCGGGTACCATCTTCAGCCCAGCCCTGATGGCCGCAGGTTCTGACCCGTGTGCAAAGTTTCAAGAGTTTTAGAGCATGTTAAGGCCCCCAAAAGTGCCCGAATAGTCGATAAAATAATAATAATAATAAT
This sequence comes from Moxostoma hubbsi, assembly GCA_032164185.1. Classification (NCBI taxonomy): domain Eukaryota; kingdom Metazoa; phylum Chordata; class Actinopteri; order Cypriniformes; family Catostomidae; genus Moxostoma; species Moxostoma hubbsi. The sequence continues at coordinate 9,620,349 of JAVLUX010000001.1, forward strand.
AATTAAAGCTGCAAGCAGCGATGACGGGCCCAAGCCGGTGGCACCGCAACCCTGGTGCCTTTAGTTACCGGGCTCATTTCCACTTGGTGGCTTTCGGAAAACAAAGGATGATGGACACAGCAACAACTCAAAAATATAGCTGCAAGCAGCAATGCGATTCCTCCTCAAAATGGCAAATCATTTAAAATTGATCAATAGAGGGTTGGGGTTAAACCCTCCCAATGAAAAAATCCAAAAAACATGTCTTTCTGTCTGAATCCTAAACTAAACATTTTCAGTGTACAGGAAAATCCATCATGCTGGACCTTATGGATCCTGTAGGGTTTTTTGTTTACAATGAGAAATGAGGTATGTTCACCAGGTTTCAGAAAAACTAAATAAATGGGGTGGAAATACAATCACTTTGAAAAATTGACATTTGGGCATGGCCTGTACCGCCCCCTAAGGTCGAATGTGAGCCATTCTTGGTTTGTAGGTTCCTGTTGGCCTGTAGTATTAATGTACCAAATTAGAAAGTATTTGACAAAAAAATGTGCAATTTGGGAATGGCCTTTAGCGCCCCCTAAGGGCAAATGTGAGACATTCTTGGTTTGTGGATTTCTGTTGGCCTGTAGTGTCAATATACCAAATTAGAAAATTTTTGACCATAAAATGGGAATTTTGGGCATAGCCTGTAGCGCCCCCTAATGGCGAATATGGGCAATTCTTTGTTTGTGGGTTCCTGTTGGCCTGTAGTATCAATGTACCAAATTAGAACATTTTTGACCAGCAAATGGGAATTTAGGGCGTGGCCTGTAGCGCCCCATAAGGGCGAATGTGGGCCACTCTTGGTTTGTGAATTCCTGTTGGCCTGTAGTATCAATATACAACATTAGAACATTTTTGACCAGAAAATGGGAATTTTGGGCATGGCCTGTAGCGCCCCCTAAGGGCGAATGTGGGATATTCTTTACGCAGTACTTCAGAGTGATGTCATCTTGAAGTATATATATATATAGGTCTATTTCTAACCCACACCTATAATATCACTTCTGAAGGCATGGATTTAACCACTGGAGTGGTATGGATTACTTTTATGCTGCATTTATTTGATTTTTGTAGCTTCTGAGTTCTGATCACCATTCAAGTCATTGAAAGGTCCAACAGGGTTGAGATAATCTTCTAAAAAGCTTAATTTGTGTTCACTAGAAGAAAGAAAACAATACACATCTGGGATGCAATGAGGGTGAGTATATGATGAGAGAAATTTATTTTTGGGGTGAAAACCATTTGTAGGCCTACTTTTTATTTACTTGGAAAATTGTTACTGTCTCTTTAAGAGGATTTTAAACGCATTTCATTCAAGGCACAGTCTGTGCGGCTTGTTTTAGTGAGTTTAATCTTTTGAGAACTGTGAAGTCTCATTATTTTCGTGCTGTTACATCTGTATTCATTTCAGAGATTACTTGATTGAGATTGTGAAACTACATACAACCAACAAACCTCCATGAAGATGCGAGTAAAAATGAGATGCCTCGCGCTGTCAGGCACAACGCTGATAATCATTCTCGGAAGTGTTGATACTAGATTTAGATTCGCGATTTCTTCATCAACTGTTTATGTTCACTTGGGACAAAACAGACAATATATCATGTAATTTGACATTTTGTAGTATGAAATTGTCCGTTCAAACGCAAGAAGAAGCGAATGCGATCTCTCATCGGGGCTCGTGCGTTAGACGCGACGCATCTCGCGGTTTCACACAAAACTGCTCACAAACATTTATTTGAGTTGTTTTGTCATTTTTTTCCAGAAATAACTAGCAATACTCCTACAAATAAATGCTTCGTAACTAAAACGTTTTGACTTTCTATAGAAAATATAGACAACACACGTTCTTACCTTGCAAAAATCGCCTCAGCATTTAATTTGAAGCAGTAAATCCAACACTGGAGTAAATCTCTCGTGATATCACCTTTCCATTGAAATGAAGGAAGACGGTGATGACGATACAGTTATTATTCTTGCCCAGTAACCCCTTAACCAATCACATGTGCCATTAGCTTGTATTGTCATGAGTATCTGGACAGACTTCAGAAATAAAATCGGTGATCGGACGACGATGACACTGAGACAGGAACCATGGGAATAATTGTTCCCAAATTTGAACGCTCTGGCTGTAAATGGTTAAAGGTTGTTAAAAATTGTATCCTCCACTCAGTTGATGTATATATTGAGTGGGGACACATTGTTTGCCTTTTTTCTGGGATTCGACTGCAAAAGAGCTCAAGCAACTGTTGAACTCAGTCCCTGCCCATTCTGGACTCAGACCTGTTGTAAATCATTGAACAATGAGGCTTGGATGCCATCTATTGGACATTTCTTGTAATTGCCACTCAGAGAATGAACAGACAGTGGATTAAACTTTAGTTTTTTAGGCTTTAGTTCTTTGTTGTATTCACCTGCTACGGCGTGTGTAACATTTTTCTGTCAACTCTGCATACAGGTGAAACTCGAAAAATTAGAATATCGTGCAAAAGTTAATGTAACCCATACTATGTTGAACACAAGAGGGCAGTATAGCCCTATGTATTACTTCACAAGCCCCCCTCCCTTCCTACTCCTCACACACAAAGTCTTAGAGAGTGACTTGCAAAATTCTGACATTTTCTCCACATTCAAACCAAAATATCTGACTTTCTGTTGGTCGGAGCTAATGACTGTAAATTAGAAAGTTGTCCGGCTTGAGGAGAACTATATCAATACCAATTTTTGTACCTGTAGATGAAACTAACCCCCCACTTTTTTGTCAAAAGGTGGCGCTACTGAGCCCCTCACCACACCCATTTCTGAAACTTTGCACATGTCTACTGGCTAATAAATGTGACGTCTCTGTCGAGTTTCATGCAATTTCAAGTATGTTAAGAGTCTCAAAAGCATCAATAAAGAAAAGTAAAGTTTGAAGTGTTGCCACGGCAACAGTATCTAAGATATCAATAATCCTTTCACAGGTCTAAATCTGCCGTGTGTTTACATTATACACGTAAAGTTTGAAGCAAATCGGGTAAAAACAAGAGGGTGATTTCAAAGCATTTTGAAAGTGACACACTTCCTGCTGCCAGTTGGTGGCGCTATAACTTTGACTCACAATAGTCACATCCATGTGATCGGCCTCTTACAACGAACACACTGCTGAAGTTTCATCAAGATCTGTTAATTTATGCAGAAGTTATAACACACTTCCTGTCTCACTTTTCTCGCCATAAATTTGTTTCCTCGCCACGGCCAAACCGTTCGAGATATCAAAAATCCGCTGGCAATTTTTCATCCTCAATGTCTTGACTTCATGCTGACTGAGATTCGTGGCGATTAAATGATTTCTCTAGGAGGAGTATTTCAAATTCCATTGTATACGTTTTCCAAACAACCCTAAATAGCCGACTTCCTGTTGGGCTGAGGTAAAAAGTAAGAGCATGAAGTATATATGAAACGATGAGATCTATATGTGTACCGACTTTCATATTATTACATGCAAGTGTGTTTGATTTATGGACCAAGGTTTCGGACCCCGTTCCAGGGGGCGCTGCTGAGCCCCCCTGCCACGCCCGGGTACCATCTTCAGCCCAGCCCTGATGGCCGCAGGTTCTGACCCGTGTGCAAAGTTTCAAGGGTTTTAGAGCATGTTAAGGCCCCCAAAAGTGCCCGAATAGTCGATAAAATAATAATAATAATAATAATAATAATAATAATAATAATAATCCTAAGGAAAACAATAGGGCCTTCGCCTTTTCAGGCTTGGGCCCTAATAATAATAATAATAATAATAATTAAAGCTGCAAGCAGCGATGACGGGCCCAAGCCGGTGGCACCGCAACCCTAGTGCCTTTAGTTACCGGGCTCATTTCCACTTGGTGGCTTTCGGAAAACAAAGGATGATGGACACAGCAACAACTCAAAAATATAGCTGCAAGCAGCAATGCGATTCCTCCTCAAAATGGCAAATCATTTAAAATTGATCAATAGAGGGTTGGGGTTAAACCCTCCCAATGAAAAAATCCAAAAAACATGTCTTTCTGTCTGAATCCTAAACTAAACATTTTCAGTGTACAGGAAAATCCATCATGCCGGACCTTATGGATCCTGTAGGGTTTTTTGTTTACAATGAGAAATGAGGTATGTTCACCAGGTTTCAGAAAAACTAAATAAATGGGGTGGAAATACAATCACTTTGAAAAATTGACATTTGGGCATGGCCTGTACCGCCCCCTAAGGGCGAATGTGAGCCATTCTTGGTTTGTAGGTTCCTGTTGGCCTGTAGTATTAATGTACCAAATTAGAAAGTATTTGACAAAAAAATGTGCAATTTGGGAATGTCCTTTAGCACCCCCTAAGGGCAAATGTGAGACATTCTTGGTTTGTGGATTTCTGTTGGCCTGTAGTGTCAATATACCAAATTAGAAAATTTTTGACCATAAAATGGGAATTTTGGGCATAGCCTGTAGCGCCCCCTAATGGCGAATATGGGCAATTCTTTGTTTGTGGGTTCCTGTTGGCCTGTAGTATCAATGTACCAAATTAGAACATTTTTGACCAGCAAATGGGAATTTAGGGCGTGGCCTGTAGCGCCCCATAAGGGCGAATGTGGGCCACTCTTGGTTTGTGAATTCCTCTTGGCCTGTAGTATCAATATACAACATTAGAACATTTTTGACCAGAAAATGGGAATTTTGGGCATGGCCTGTAGCGCCCCCTAAGGGCGAATGTGGGATATTCTTTACGCAGTACTTCAGAGTGATGTCATCTTGAAGTATATATATATAGGTCTATTTCTAACCCACACCTATAATATCACTTCTGAAGGCATGGATTTAACCACTGGAGTGGTATGGATTACTTTTATGCTGCATTTATTTGATTTTTGTAGCTTCTGAGTTCTGATCACCATTCAAGTCATTGAAAGGTCCAACAGGGTTGAGATAATCTTCTAAAAAGCTTAATTTGTGTTCACTAGAAGAAAGAAAACAATACACATCTGGGATGCAATGAGGGTGAGTATACGATGAGAGAAATTTATTTTTGGGGTGAAAACCATTTGTAGGCCTACTTTTTATTTACTTGGAAAATTGTTACTGTCTCTTTAAGAGGATTTTAAACGCATTTCATTCAAGGCACAGTCTGTGCGGCTTGTTTTAGTGAGTTTAATCTTTTGAGAACTGTGAAGTCTCATTATTTTCGTGCTGTTACATCTGTATTCATTTCAGAGATTACTTGATTGAGATTGTGAAACTACATACAACCGACAAACCTCCATGAAGATGCGAGTAAAAATGAGATGCGCTGTCAGGCACAACGCTGATAATCATTCTCGGAAGTGTTGATACTAGATTTCGATTCGCGATTTCTTCATCAACTGTTTATGTTCACTTGGGACAAAACAGACAATATATCATGTAATTTGACATTTTGTAGTATGAAATTGTCCGTTCAAACGCAAGAAGAAGCGAATGCGATCTCTCATCGGGGCTCGTGCGTTAGACGCGACGCATCTCGCGGTTTCACACAAAACTGCTCACAAACATTTATTTGAGTTATTTTGTCATTTTTTTCCAGAAATAACTAGCAATACTCCTACAAATAAATGCTTCGTAACTAAAACGTTTTGACTTTCTATAGAAAATATAGACAACACACGTTCTTACCTTGCAAAAATCGCCTCAGTATTTAATTTGAAGCAGTAAATCCAACACTGGAGTAAATCTCTCGTGATATCACCTTTCCATTGAAATGAAGGAAGACGGTGATGACGATACAGTTATTATTCTTGCCCAGTAACCCCTTAACCAATCACATGTGCCTTTAGCTTGTATTGTCATGAGTATCTGGGCAGACTTCAGAAATAAAATCGGTGATCGGACGACGATGACACTGAGACAGGAACCATGGGAATAATTGTTCCCAAATTTGAACGCTCTGGCTGTAAATGGTTAAAGGTTGTTAAAAATTGTATCCTCCACTCAGTTGATGTATATATTGAGTGGGGACACATTGTTTGCCTTTTTTCTGGGATTCGACTGCAAAAGAGCTCAAGCAACTGCTGAACTCAGTCCCTGCCCATTCTGGACTCAGACCTGTTGTAAATCATTGAACAATGAGGCTTGGATGCCATCTATTGGACATTTCTTGTAATTGCCACTCAGAGAATGAACAGACAGTGGATTAAACTTTAGTTTTTTAGGCTTTAGTTCTTTGTTGTATTCACCTGCTACGGCGTGTGTAACATTTTTCTGTCAACTCTGCATACAGGTGAAACTCGAAAAATTAGAATATCGTGCAAAAGTTAATGTAACCCATACTATGTTGAACACAAGAGGGCAGTATAGCCCTATGTATTACTTCACAAGCCCCCCTCCCTTCCTACTCCTCACACACAAAGTCTTAGAGAGTGACTTGCAAAATTCTGACATTTTCTCCACATTCAAACCAAAATATCTGACTTTCTGTTGGTCGGAGCTAATGACTGTAAATTAGAAAGTTGTCCGGCTTGAGGAGAACTATATCAATACCAATTTTTGTACCTGTAGATGAAACTAACCCCCCACTTTTTTGTCAAAAGGTGGCGCTACTGAGCCCCTCACCACACCCATTTCTGAAACTTTGCACATGTCTACTGGCTAATAAATGTGACGTCTCTGTCGAGTTTCATGCAATTTCAAGTATGTTAAGAGTCTCAAAAGCATCAATAAAGAAAAGTAAAGTTTGAAGTGTTGCCACGGCAACAGTATCTAAGATATCAATAATCCTTTCACAGGTCTAAATCTGCCGTGTGTTTACATTATACACGTAAAGTTTGAAGCAAATCGGGTAAAAACAAGAGGGTGATTTCAAAGCATTTTGAAAGTGACACACTTCCTGCTGCCAGTTGGTGGCGCTATAACTTTGACTCACAATAGTCACATCCATGTGATCGGCCTCTTACAACGAACACACTGCTGAAGTTTCATCAAGATCTGTTAATTTATGCAGAAGTTATAACACACTTCCTGTCTCACTTTTCTCGCCATAAATTTGTTTCCTCGCCACGGCCAAACCGTTCGAGATATCAAAAATCCGCTGGCAATTTTTCATCCTCAATGTCTTGACTTCATGCTGACTGAGATTCGTGGCGATTAAATGATTTCTCTAGGAGGAGTATTTCAAATTCCATTGTATACGTTTTCCAAACAACCCTAAATAGCCGACTTCCTGTTGGGCTGAGGTAAAAAGTAAGAGCATGAAGTATATATGAAACGATGAGATCTATATGTGTACCGACTTTCATATTATTACATGCAAGTGTGTTTGATTTATGGACCAAGGTTTCGGACCCCGTTCCAGGGGGCGCTGCTGAGCCCCCCTGCCACGCCCGGGTACCATCTTCAGCCCAGCCCTGATGGCCGCAGGTTCTGACCCGTGTGCAAAGTTTCAAGAGTTTTAGAGCATGTTAAGGCCCCCAAAAGTGCCCGAATAGTCGATAAAATAATAATAATAATAATAATAATAATAATAATCCTAAGGAAAACAATAGGGCCTTCGCCTTTTCAGGCTTGGGCCCTAATAATAATAATCCTAAGGAAAACAATAGGGCCTTCGCCTTTTCAGGCTTGGGCCCTAATAATAATAATAATAATAATAATAATAATAATAATAATAATCCTAAGGAAAACAATAGGGCCTTCGCCTTTTCAGGCTTGGGCCCTAATAATAATCCTAAGGAAAACAATAGGGCCTTCGCCTTTTCAAGGCTTGGGCCCTAATAATAATCCTAAGGAAAACAATAGGGCCTTCGCCTTTTCAAGGCTTGGGCCCTAATAATCCTAAGGAAAACAATAGGGCCTTCGCCTTTTCAGGCTTGGGCCCTAATAATAATAATCCTAAGGAAAACAATAGGGCCTTCGCCTTTTCAAGGCTTGGGCCCTAATAATAATAATAATAATAATAATAATAATAATCCTAAGGAAAACAATAGGGCCTTCGCCTTTTCAAGGCTTGGGCCCTAATAATAATAATAATAATAATAATAATAATCCTAAGGAAAACAATAGGGCCTTCGCCTTTTCAAGGCTTGGGCCCTAATAATAATAATAATAATAATAATAATAATCCTAAGGAAAACAATAGGGCCTTCGCCTTTTCAAGGCTTGGGCCCTAATAATAATCCTAAGGAAAACAATAGGGCCTTCGCCTTTTCAAGGCTTGGGCCCTAATAATAATAATAATAATAATAATAATAATCCTAAGGAAAACAATAGGGCCTTCGCCTTTTCAAGGCTTGGGCCCTAATAATAATAATAATAATAATCCTAAGGAAAACAATAGGGCCTTCGCCTTTTCAAGGCTTGGGCCCTAATAATCCTAAGGAAAACAATAGGGCCTTCGCCTTTTCAAGGCTTGGGCCCTAATAATAATCCTAAGGAAAACAATAGGGCCTTCGCCTTTTCAAGGCTTGGGCCCTAATAATAATAATAATAATAATAATAATAATCCTAAGGAAAACAATAGGGCCTTCGCCTTTTCAAGGCTTGGGCCCTAATAATAATAATAATAATAATAATAATAATCCTAAGGAAAACAATAGGGCCTTCGCCTTTTCAAGGCTTGGGCCCTAATAATAATCCTAAGGAAAACAATAGGGCCTTCGCCTTTTCAAGGCTTGGGCCCTAATAATAATAATAATAATAATAATAATAATCCTAAGGAAAACAATAGGGCCTTCGCCTTTTCAAGGCTTGGGCCCTAATAATAATAATAATAATAATCCTAAGGAAAACAATAGGGCCTTCGCCTTTTCAAGGCTTGGGCCCTAATAATCCTAAGGAAAACAATAGGGCCTTCGCCTTTTCAAGGCTTGGGCCCTAATAATAATCCTAAGGAAAACAATAGGGCCTTCGCCTTTTCAAGGCTTGGGCCCTAATAATAATAATCCTAAGGAAAACAATAGGGCCTTCGCCTTTTCAAGGCTTGGGCCCTAATAATAATAATCCTAAGGAAAACAATAGGGCCTTCGCCTTTTCAAGGCTTGGGCCCTAATAAAAACAGTGTTATAGAAGGGGGAGGCTGAGATATTATGGATAATATTTCATTGAACTTCACTTTCTCATGGAGCAAACAGTCCATTTGTAACTAAGTTTTTTTTTTTTACATCATTACCATGAACAGTAATGAGTAATGACACAAATGAAAACATGAATTTTTAACATGATTAATTTTATTTCTATATTTACACTGAATATTTTATAACAACTCTCCTGCTTTCCATGGCATGATGGTCTTTATTTGAATTTTTTTTCTTTCTATGATGATTCTAAGAAAATGCGCCCAGAGTTTATTGTTGCTATAGTAACGAATGCAACATTCATGTGCGTCTGATTTTTTTTTTTTATTTATTTTTTCCTGTTCGGGTGCCACGTTCTGCCAATGGAGAGGTGCCCAAACTAGCTCTTCTGATTGGCCAAAATTCTCTTCTCTGAGCCTGCTGCCTCTACAGATGCACAAATCACCTTTGCACCATATTTTACACAGATATGTGGTGCAAAAGGGAGAGTGTGCGAAAAACAGTGTTTGAGACTCGTAGCAGCAGATTCAAGCAGTTCTAGTTATGTACTTGTGTTTGTGCTTGAAAAATATCAAAGAAAAAAAAATATTTGTGAGGAAATATTCTACAAGTGTGCAAGTGGATGAATTCACATACTGATTTGCGGATGATTAAAATCTGTCCGTGACTTCATATTTTATGATGCTGATTGATGTGTGAATGTTTTTTGAACAATATTCACTGCAGCAACTGTAGCAAAGATTTGAGCATATGAGTTTCTTAATTTGTGATTCTTAGAAAAGGATTTGTGCACCTGTAATGAAGAATTTGAGAAGGTGTAACTGTTGTGTTGTGTTTGTGGGAGAGATAAAATCTACAAGTTTACAACTCATAAAATAAAATTTTCTGTGACTTCAAATTTACCAATACACATGTGTGGCTAACCTCTACAACTACAAATAACACTGTCACAGGTGCTCATTTGTTTCACCAAAAAATACCTTCATAATTTGGTGAGAAACGAACCAAAATCAAATGTATTATTTAGTGAGACTGTTGACCTACAGTTGCTCTCCTCTGCACGTTAATGAGAGCAACAGTTAGCTGCGAGAGGGGTGTTCAAGCGAAAACTCAATTTATCTAAAAACATATCCACCACAGCTAGGGCACTGATGATTCATTGTCAAATAAATAATTTCAACTATGGACTAATTTTCATATAAATTGTCGTATTTTTTTAAGTTATGCCTTTTCTCCTGTACGTGTGCTTCATACACCTTTTAAAAGTAATTTTTACATATTTAACTTCAAATATAAAAATCAAGTAGTAAAGTAGGAATAAAATATGATTTCCTTTTATGGCTTTAAAACTTATGACATAATTTTTTTATGTTTTAAATATCAAAATGTTTCTAAATACTTTAAATAAACTCAGCAAAAAGGACTTTTTCTGGACTTTGTATTTTAAAGATATAAAAAATCCAAATAACTTACAGATCTTTATTGTAAAGGGTTTAAACAATGTTTTCAATGCTTGTTCAATGAACCATAAACAATTAATGAACATGCACCTGTGGAACGGTCGTTAAGACACTAACAGCTTACAAATGGTAGGCAATTATGGTCACTGTTATAAAAACTTAGGACACTAAAGAGACCTTTTTCTGACTCTGAAAAACACAAAATGAAAGATGCCCAGAGTCCTTACTCAACTGCGTGAACGTGCCTTAGGCATACTGCATTGAGGCCTGAGGACTGCAGATATGGCCATAAAGGGCAATAAATTGCAATGTCCGTAATGTGAGACACCTAAGAGACACTACAGGGAGACTGGAAGGACAGCTGATTGTCCTCGCAGTGGCAGACCATGTGTAGCAACACCTGCACAGGATCGGTGCATCCGAATATCACACCTGCGGGACAGGTACAGGATGGCAACAACAACTGCCCAGGTTACACCAAGAACGCACAATCCCTCCATCAGTGTTCTGACTGTCTGCAATTGGCTGAGAGAGGCTGGACTGAGGGCTTGTAGGCCTGTTGTAAGGCAGATCCTTACCAGACATCACCGGTAACAACTTAGTCTATGGGCACATACACACCTTTGCTGTACCAGACAGGACTGGCAAAAAGTGCTCTACACTGAGTCGTGATTTTGTCTCACCAGGGGTGATGGCTGGACTGTCGTTGAATGAATGAGCTTTACACTGAGGCCTGTACTCTGGAGCAGGATCGATTTGGAGGTGGAGGTTCCGTCTGTGGTGTGTTACAGCATCATCGAACTGAGATTGTTAACACTGCAGGCAATCTCAACACTGTGCTTTAAGTCAAGTCAAGTCAAGTCAATTTTATTTGTATAGCGCCTTTCACAACACACATCATTTCAAAGCAGCTTTACAGAAGTTCAGCATTAACAGACGATAAAACTGTAATGTCTAGAAAGTCGATAAATCGTCATCCTTGTGCAGGGCTCCAAACTGCGACTAAAAATGGTCGCATTTGTGACCAAATAAATTTATTTGTAAGTGTAATTTCTGTCAAGGTCGCCATTGGCGACAGTAAAAGTTTACTCCCTTTGATTTTAAAATTTGCATTACATTTCCCAAGATACATTACAAAAGTTTATATCAAAGAAATAGCGGGGAAAACGGAGTTCATTGCAGGAACTAACCATTTCAAAAAAGAGACTGTTAGAAAACACGGTGACAGTAACAAGCATAAAAAATGCACGTGATCACATAATTGCGAAGAATGCTCCACAGACTACACTGTTAGCGAGCTGCGGGACGAAAAGGAATGGAAGGAGTTAAAAATGAAAAAAAAATTTGGCGCCTGTTTTTCCCCCTATAGGAGCCAATCGCTCCTTAATTGATTTTTTTGTTTGGAGCCCTGTTGTGGAATTAGATAAGATATGATTCTTTATCGTGTTTAAAAATAATCAAATAATAATTGTATTAATAACCCCAGTGAGCAAGCCGAAGGCGACTGTGGCAAGGAACACAAAACTCCAAAAGATGATGGTTAATGGAGAAAAATAACCTTGGGAGAAACCAGACTCACTGTGGGGGCCAGTTCCCCTCTGGCTAACATCATGAATAATGTAAATAAGACTTATTTATAGTTAAAAAACATGATTTAAAAAATTATTAAACTTACTAAGTGCTAAGGGTCAGTATTTAGACAGTGATTGTGTTTGAACTGCAAGATTAGTGACCAGTGTCTTTGAAGTCCACCCTTGATTAAATTCCAGAAGTTCACTTAGATGCAATTGTCTTTGTTTGGCTGATGAAGGCTTTTGTTGGCAATAGTTAGTCTATGTATCCCATTTCAAGATCGTAGTCCATGGTGATGGGGCATCTGAAGTCTCCGTGAGAGGCTGGATACAAACTGGAGCTGACGAACGCTATTTACCTCGGGACTGGCGTCCCGAGATAACAGCAGAAAAGCAGATGGAAAATAATTAGCATAGCTGATGTTCATAATATTAATGCATTATAACTGATTCAGCAGTAGTATAAAAAGTAAGCATTATGTGAATGCTTGGTTAAAGAGATGCGTCTTTAATCTAGTTTTAAACTGGGACAGCGAGTCTGAGCCTCGAACAATATCAGGAAGGCTATTCCAGAGTTTAGGAGATAAATGTGAGAATGCCCTCCCTCCATTAGTGGACTTAGATATCCTAGGTATGACCAGAAGCCTCGAATTTAGTGATCTTAAAGAGCGCGATGGATTGTATGGCGATAGAAGATCCATTAAATACACCGGAGATAAACCATTTAGGGCTTTATAGGTCAGTAGTAATACTTTGTAATTGATACGGAACTTAATAGGTAGCCAGTGTAGAGATGATAAAATCGGTGTTATATGATCATATTTTCTTGACCTAGTAAGAACTCTAGCGGCTGCATTTTGGACTAACTGCAGCTTGTTTATTGAGGATGCAGGGCAACCAGCTAATAAAGCATTACAGTAATCTAGTCTCGAGGTCATGAATGCATGAACTAACATTTCTGCATCAGAAACAGATAGCATGTTACGTAGCTTAGCAATGTTTCTAAGGTGGAAAAAGGCTGTTCTCGTAACAGATGAAATATGATTTTCGAAAGTCAAGTTGCGGTCTAGTATAACACCCAGGTCTTTTACTGTAGTGGATAATGTAACAGGACATCCTTCTAAATTAAAGTTGTATTGTAAGGGATTTTGTGGGTAGTTTTTTGGACCAATAAGTAATACCTCCGTTTTATCGGAATTTAATAACAGGAAATTACACGTCATCCAGGATTTTATATCTTTAAGACACTCTGTCAAGTTAGATAAGTTAGTATTTTCATCTGGTCGTGATGAGATATATAATTGAGTGTCATCAGCATAACAGTGGAAATTAATTCCATGTTTTCTTATAATTTTACCAAGTGGCAGCATATATATTGAGAATAATAGAGGGCCTAACACAGATCCTTGTGGCACTCCATAGTCTACTGACGTTATTTTTGATTTTTCCCCATTTAAACAGACAAAATGGTAACGGTCTGATAAGTACGATCTAAACCAGCTTAATGCCTGTCCCTGAACACCAGTGTAGTTTTGTAGTCGATCCAAGAGTATTTTATGATCTATAGTGTCGAACGCAGCGCTAAGATCGAGTAGAACTAATATTGAGATGCAGCCTTGGTCAGAAGCCAAAAGTAAATCATTTGTAATTTTAACTAGCGCAGTCTCTGTGCTATGATGCGGTCTGAATCCTGACTGAAATTTTTCATAGATATCATTTTCTTGCAAGAAAGAGCACAATTGAGCGGACACAACTTTTTCTAATATTTTAGACATAAATGGAAGATTTGAGATGGGTCTGTAATTTGCTAGGTTATTTGGATCTAATTGTGGTTTCTTAATGAGAGGTTTTATAACTGCCAGCTTAAATATTCTTGGAACATGACCTAAAAATAAAGACGAGTTAATAATATTGAGAAGAGGCTCTTCCACTACATGTAACACATCTTTCAGTAGTTTAGTGGGTATTGGATCTAGTAAACATGTTGTTGTTTTAGATGCAATGATAAGTTTATTTAGCTCTTCCTGTCCTATAGTTGTAAAGCGGTGTAGTTGTTCTTGAGGGGCGATAATTGAGGCTGAATCATAAGACACCATAAAAGATTGTACATTAACAGTTGTGTTTACAATTGTGTTTCAGATGTTTTCTATTTTCTCAGTGAAGAAATTCATAAAATCATTACTACTAACTGTAACGGAATATTTTGCTCAGGTGATCTCTGTTTATTTGTTAGTCTAGCCACGGTGTTAAATAAGAACCTTGGATTATTTTGGTTATTTTCTATTAGTTTGCGGAGGTGCTCAGCCCTGGCTGTTTTTAGAGCCTTTTTGTAACGTGACATACTGTCTTTCCATGCGATTCTAAAGATCTCTAAATTTGTTTGTTTCCATTTACGCTCCAAGTTACGAGTTTCTCTCTTGATAGCATGCGTAGCACTGTTGTACCATGGTGCTCTAGTTTTTTCTCTAAACTTTTTTAATCTAATTGGTGCAACAATATCTAATGTACCAGAGAAAATGGTGCTCAAACTGCTACTTTCCTCTAGTTCATCTGTTTGTTTGGGTTCACTGAGCAGCTGAGATAGATCAGGTAAGCTATTTGAGAATCTATCTATTGTGGTTGGAAGGATTGTTCTGCTTGGTCGATAACGTGGCGCAATATGACAGATTTCAGTGGTACGTAGTATGCAAGTTACCATGTAATGATCAGTGACATCATCATTTTGCGGTATAATATCTATATCGGTTGGATTGGTTCCATATGATATAATTAAATCTAGCGTATGATTTAGGCGATGAGTGGGACCACTGACGTTTTGCGTGACCCCGAAGGAGTTTAACAAATCTGTAAACGCAGCCCCTAACGCATCATTTGTGTTATCTACGTGTATGTTAAAATCTCCAACAATTATCGCTTTATCGACATTGACCAATAGATCTGATAGAAAGTCTGCAAACTCTTTTAGGAAATTAGTGTAAGGCCCTGGAGGTCTATATACGGTAGCCAAGGCTAGAGATAATAGGGATTTTTTTCTTACATCTGAGAGTGTAACATTTAGCACAAGTACTTCAAACGAATTAAACCTGTGACCTATTTTCTGAGTAACATTAAGAATATCTCTATAAATTGTTGCAACACCGCCGCCACGACCAATCAGACGGGGCTCATGCTTATAACAGTATCCTGGCGGAGTAGACTCATTTAGACCGAAATATTCATTTGGTTTAAGCCAGGTTTCAGTAAGGCAAAATACATCAAAACTATTATCTGAGACCATTTCATTTACAATAACCGCCTTAGGTGTGAGCGATCTAATGTTTAGAAGACCTAGCTTTAGAAATTGTTTTTGTTCACTGATATTGAGATTTTCTGGTTTAATTACAATTAGATTTTTCCTAGATCCTACAGTAGATGTATTGTTTGGCTTTACTAAACGAGGAATAGACACAGTTTCTATATAATGTTCTACATTGGTACTTATATCAATTAAGTTGGGACAGCAAATACTGTGATTTGGACTTTGACTTACTAGTCATATGGTGTGTAGCGTCTTGGAGATGTTGTCCCACAGAACAGCCGCTCCGACTCTGCTGGGGTGAAGGCCATCAGCACGGAAGAGCCTAGGTCGCTCCCAAAACAGATTCCAATTATTAACAAAGAGCAGTATCTGTTCATTACACCATGACATTAACCATTCATTTAGAGCAAATAATCTACTGAACCTTTCTTGTCCTAGTCGGTACGTGGGAAGCGGTCCAGACACGACGATCGTTGTTTCTGGCGAAGTGCTGCGTACCGTCTCGATCAGGCTCCTGTAGTCCTTCTTCAGTACCTCCGTCTTCCGCAGCCTGGTGTCGTTCGTTCCCACGTGCAGCACGACAGCTCCGACGCGCTCGTCACCATTCAGGATCTCGGGAACCTGCGTAGAGACATCAAGAACACGAGCACAAGGAAAGCAGTGAGTGCGCACCTTACCTTTGCCAGAGAGAGCGCGGACATGACGGACGGTCGATGGTCACGGCGTCGTCACGCTCCGGCTCGCGAAGAGGTGAGAAGCGGTTCCGGGTGGAGATCTCGAAAGCCGGGAGGGGCAGGGAGGTCCTTGGTCTGGTCCTGGCTCGCGTCTTCCGCCGTGGAATCACCCAGGGTCCATGGTGATGTGTCGGTGCCGGAGTGAATGAAGCCAGGGAGGATCGCGTCCTGTGCAGAGAAACACACGGAGTAGACGAGGTCGGAGTCAAAAAATGATGAACCACTGACCTGTGAGCATCGGCGCGTGATGCTTCAAGCGCGGTCCGCCGATCTTGCAGCTCAGCCTGTCTCTCTAGCAGGTCCTGGATCTGCCTCTCGACGGATTCGAGCTCCAACTGCACCGAATGTAGTTCAAAGGTGTCTTCACCTGCACACAGAGGTAGAGTTAGACACACATCCGCTATATTCGCCATTATAGCAGATGTGCTATAATGGCGAATTATAGCTTTCAGTTATACAGGTGTAAGTAAGACGATCGATAGGCGAGAGACCACGCGTGCAGTGCTAGCGGGCTAAGAATAGTAGCGAAAGTTTCGGAAAGTTGGATATAAGTAGCGATATCAAAGAAATCTGATTGTTTTTTATAAAGACTAGTATCGGAGATATATTCACACGTTTGTAAAGTTTAAAATTTAGGTTTATGAACAAATGTGAAAGAAGAAAATCAAGGATTGGGGATCAATTCGACGGAGTTATCCCAGTAAGCTTTTGTGAAGGTTTACGCATACGCTTTACAGGGAAGACATCCTCCTCCCTCATGTGGTACCCTTCCTGCAGGCTCATCCTGACATGATCCTCTAGCATGACAATGCCTCCAGCCATACTGCTCGTTCTGTGCGTGATTTCTTGCAAGACAGGAATGTCAGTGTTCTGTCATTGAGCACATCTGGGACCTGTTGGATCGGAGGGTGAGATCTAGATCAGAAATGTCTGTGAACTTGCAAGTGCCTTGGTGGAAGAGTGGGGTAACATCTCACAGCAAGAACTGGCAAATCTGGTGCAGTCCATGAGGAGGAGATGCACTGCAGTACTTAATGCAGCTGGTGGCCACACCAGATACTGACTGTTACTTTTGATTTTGACCCCCCCTTTGTCCAGGGACACATTATTCCATTTATGTTGGTCACATGTCTGTGAAACTTGTTCAGTTTATGTCTTATTTGTTGAATATTTTTATGTTCATACAAATATTTACATGTGTTAAGTTTGCTGAAAATAAAAGCAGTTGAAAATGAGAGGACATTTCTTTTTTTGCTGAGTTTGTCTCTTTTTGGTCAACTTTACATTTACACTTGTTTTTTGAACTCATTTTATAAAAAAATGTCTAAAGTTTCTATTTATATATTATTATTATTATTATTATTATTATTTTTATATTATGCAATAGTAAAACATTTATTTCCTAATTTCTTCACTTTCATACTTTATTTTAATGTTTTTATTAAACCCACAATCCCTTATTTGTGATCAAGTAAAACCTTTGAGATTTTGTTTCATCACTTTATCACTCAGCCCACTAATCACAGTTGTCTGAAATAACCGTGGTTAGATAAAACAACCGTGATCAAACTTTTTGGTGAAAACTTTTTCCTTTAGTAACTCCTATAGGATTCAATCTACTTAATATCACTCCACCAATTTATTTTTTTTATCTTTACATCACTCTTTTTTTTCTTTCTTTCACTTTGTCACGTTAACACCCTAGCAACTGCATACAACCTAGCAACCATTTAGTGCAACCTAGCAACCAAAACCCATTGACTACCATTCAGAATGGTTTAGATGGATATCTCATGATCAGAATGTCCTACAGACATGAATTGGGTGAATAATCAGTCTTCAAGTATCATCATAGAAACTACGTAGCCATGCCCTAGTAACCATTTAGAGCACCCTAGCAACCAAATCCCCCCGACTTATATTTAAAATCGCTTAGATCTCAGGATCAGAATGTTGTTGAGACTTCATTGTTCGCTTGTATGACTCAGAACAGCAAACAGCCTTCTTAGCATCACATTGGCAACTGCCTAGCAACCACGTGAGCTTACCCTAGCAACCATGTAACAAATCACATAGCTCTGCATCAGAACATCGTGGAGACTTCCGGATTGACTTAATTCACTCAGGATGGAAAGCAGGCTTGATAAGTATCACCTTGGTAACAGCATAGCAACCAGATGGGGTTACCCTAGCAACCAAGTAAAAAAATCACATATCTCTACACCAGAACAATGTAGAGACATTCGGGTTGACCAATTTAACTCAGGATGACAAGGAGCCTTTTGGGTTTCACCTTTGTAACTGCCTAGCAACCAGACAGGCTTACCCTAGCAACCAAGTAACATCACATATCTTCGCAACAGAACATCGTAAAGACTTCTGGGTTGACTTATTTCACTCAGGATGGAAAGGAGGCTTGATAAGTATCTCCCTGGTAACTGCCTAGCAACCAGATGGGGTAACCGTAGCAACCAAGTAACAAATCGCATATCTTTGCAACAGAACATCATAGAGACATCCTGGTTGACTTATTTAACTCAGTATTTCAAGGAGTCTTTTGAGTATCATCTTGGTAACTGCATAGCAACCAGACGGGCTTACCCTAGCAACCAAGTAACAAATCACTTATCTCTGAATCAGAACATTGTAGAGTCTTCCGGGTTGACTTATTTCACTCAGGATGGAAAGGAGGCTTGATAAGTATCACCTTGGTAACTGCCTAGCAACCAGATGGAGTTACCCTAGCAACCAAGCAACAAATCACATATATCTGCACCAGAAAATCATAGAGATTTCTGGGTTGACTTATTTCACTCAGGATTAAAAGTAGCCATAAAATGTATCACCCTGGTAACTGCCTAGCAACCAGGTGGGATTACCCTAGCAACCAAGTAAAAAATCAAATATATCTGCACCAGAACAACGTAGACTTCCAGGTTGACCTATTTCACTCAGGATGGCAAGGATCCTTTTGGGTTTCACCTTCTTAAGTTCCTAGCAACCAGATGGTGTTACCCTGGCAACCAAGTTACAAATCACATATCTCTGTACCAGAAAATCATAGAGACTTTTGGGTTGACTTATTTCACTCAGTATGGTTAACTGCCTAGCAACCAGATGGGGTAACAAATCACATATCTCTCTACTAGAACAACATAAAGACTTCTGGTTTTGTTCATGGGACTCAGGTCTATCTATCGATCTATCGATGTATCGATCTAACAATTTATCTATCTATCTACTTGATGCAATCATGGACCGTGGTTCCATGTGTTTTAAATTAGTTTTCTAAAATTAAAATATCCATATCTGGGTTTTTCCTGGCTCAAAATGAGTCAGAGGTGGTACCATTATCATCATTTGCACACATACACTTGTACCGTGCCTTCCACTGGGTGAAGCAAACACTTATAAGAAACATATTTTAGGTGTTCTAATAATTAGATGATTGAAGAAAATGACATTTATCAACTTATAGTATATTTAATTAAAAAAGCCAACCTGTTCAATATTAAATTAGTTAAATACAACATAACAGCTAATGTGTTCATTTATAGTTAACAAACAGCAAACTTGAATAACCTCTTAAACTGATAAGATCATCTCTGATCTCAGGTAGGTATGGTGGAAAGGATGATGTGAAGAGACCAACCGGCCTCTGTTTTACAGCTTTGATTGGACTGATCACTTCGATTGACAGGTCTATATTTATGTGCACAACTGAAACAGTGCTGGATCTTATTACTTGTTAATTATTCTATGTATTATGTTTCTGGTTTATTGTGGCATTTACAAATATAAGTAGTTCTTAGGTTCAGTAAAACCCTCAGATCACATGTTTGGAGAGTTTTTTTGGACTTTTGATTAAAAAAAGGCTACCTTGGTTCCAAATGCTGATCCAACGCACTGATCTCAAGATGGCGCCGAGTATGGCTGCTGCGTCGCGAGCTCCGTCAAAACACTGCAGTTTATTGTTTGTTTTGTTTACAGTTCTGTGTTCTTTTGTCTTGGATGTTGTCTGCCTTATTGTGTACAACAGACAAACGCTTTTGGACATTGGTTCGGCAATCACACACCGAAAACCGGACTTCACATTCCTCAATGCCGACCCGCGGTTTACAAACACGCCGGCGGAGCCCTTTGTTTGGGCTGCCCGGCCGCGGAAACGCAGAAGGAAAAGAGGAAAAAGAGCCGGCGTTCTCATCAGATTAAGACATCGCGCAAATCGCCCCCCGCTACCCAGTATACTACTGGCAAATGTTCAGTCTCTGGACAACAAGCTCTGCGAGCTGAGAGCGCGGATCTCTTTCCAACGAGAGACGAGAGATTGCTGTGTTATCTGTCTTACGGAAACCTGGTTGTCCGCGGAGATTCCAGACTCGGCCATCGAACCCACGGGTTTCTCCGTGCACCGAGTGGACAGAGCGAAAGACCTCTCAGGTAAAAGCAGAGGTGGAGGTGTATGTTTTATGATCAACAAATCATGGTGTGATCAGAGGAATGTACATTTTATCAGGTCTTTCTGCTCTCCTGATCTGGAATTTCTCATGCTTCTGTGTCGACCATTCTGGCTACCGAGGGAATTCACAGTGGTCATTATCACTGCTGTGTACATCCCCCCACAAGCCGACACAGACCGGGCACTTAGGGAACTGTATGGCAGTATAAGTCAGCAGGAAACCGCGCACCCTGAGGCCGCGTTCATTGTTACCGGGGACTTCAACAAAGCCAACTTCAAAACAATAGCACCAAAATACCACCAACACATCAGCTTTAACACACGAGGGGACCGGGTTTTGGATCATTGCTATTCTCCTTTCCGGGATGGCTACAAATCCCTCCCCCGCCCACCATTTGGCAAATCTGACCACTCTTCCGTTCTGCTTCTGCCCGCTTACAGGCAGAAACTGAAACGGGAATCACCCGCCCTCAGAATGATCCAGTGCTGGTCGGACCAATCAGACTCTGCGCTACAGGACTGTTTTGATCACGCGGACTGGGAGATGTTCCGGTCTGCCTCCGATGACGACATCGAGGTTTACGCTGATAGCGTAACGTGTTTCATCAGGAAGTGCGTAGAGGATGTTGTTCCGACGAAAAACATACGGATCTACCCCAACCAGAAACCATGGGTTAACGGCGATGTTCGCGCGGCACTTACTGCGCGGACCACCACTTTTAATTCCGGGAACGCGGAGGAGCGTAAACAAGCCAGTTCTGCCCTCCGTAAATCCATCAGCACAGCCAAACGCCAGTACAGGCACAAAATTGAAGGTCAGTTCAACACCACTGACTCCAGAAGTATGTGGAAGGGAATTAACATCATCACGGACTATAAACAGAATAAAAACTCCGCCATGAACACCGTTGCCTCTCTCCCGGATGAGCTTAATACATTTTATGCTCGTTTCGAGGACAACAACACCGCCCTCGCGGAGAGAGCACTCGCGGCCGATACTACAGATGATGGTTCACTCTCCGTCTCTGTTGCGGATGTAACCCGATCCTTTCGACGGGTGAACATCCGTAAAGCCGCGGGTCCAGACGGCATTCCGGGCCGCGTCATCAGAGCATGCGCGAACCAACTGGCTGGTATTTTTACGGACATTTTCAACCTGTCCCTCTCCCTGTCTGTAGTCCCCACATGCTTCAAAACATCAACCATTGTGCCTGTACCGAAGCAAGCCAAAATCACTTGTTTAAATGACTGGCGTCCTGTTGCTCTGACCCCCATCATCAGCAAATGCTTTGAGAGGTTAATCAGAGATCACATCTGCTCTGTTCTGCCCACCTCTTTGGACCCATTGCAGTTTGCCTACCGTAACAACCGCTCCACTGATGATGCTATTGCATCTACAATACACACTGCTCTCTCCCACCTGGAAAAAAAGGAACACATATGTGAGAATGCTGTTTGTAGACTACAGCTCAGCATTTAACACCATAGTGCCCTCCAAGCTTGATGTGAAACTCCGGGCTCTGGGCTTAAACAGCTCGCTGTGCAGCTGGATCCTGGATTTCCTGTCAGGCAGACGTCAGGTGGTTAGAAGTTTGGAATGAACCAACACATCCTCACACAGTTCTACACTAGTACTGTTGAGAACATCTTGACTGGCTGCATCACCGCCTGGTACGGCAATAGCACCGCCCACAACCGCAAAGACCTGCAAAGGGTGGTGCGAACGGCCAGAAACATCATCGGAGGTGAGCTTCCCTCCCTCCAGGATATATATAACAGACGGTGTGTGAAGAAAGCTCGGAGGATTATCAAAGACTCCAGCCACCCGAGTCATGGGCTGCTCTCACTGCTTCCATCAGGCAGGCGGTATCGCAGCATCAGGACCCGCACCACCCGACTACATGACAGCTTCTTCCCACAAGCAATAAGACTTTTGAACACTTGATCCCTCACGATCAACAATCAGCACTGCACTTTATTAATCCTCATTCTGTCAATATATTCTCGCTCCCAATTCAGTCAGTGTATATATATATATATATATATATATATATATATATATATATATATATATATATATATATATATATATATATATTTATACCCTTCTCTAGTGTGTGTATTCTACATTGTGTGTATTGTGTACATTTTTTTGTGTAAATTGTTTTGTGTTTTAAATTGTTGTGTAGGTATGTGTACATTTGTTATGTAAATTGTTTTGTGTAATATGTTGTTTATTATAAAGTGGTTTATGTCTCGTCACTGTCATTACTGCAATGTTGCTCGGAACTGCACACAAGAATTTCACCTGCTGTTGCACTCGTGTACACAGTAGTGTGACAATAAAGTGATTTGATTTGATTTGATTTGAAATGCCATAACTTGCTTTGAGATAACAATACAAATTTTGCCCAGATACAGTTGATATGATTGTAGTCATGTCAGGCATGAATAATTCACTAAATGAATTTATAAACTGCATCACTTTCTCAGCAGTGTTTTAACATAAGAGATTTGATGTATGAGTGAAATAAGGACTATGGTAAACTTACTTGACAATATGTGGACATTTTTTTTTACAACATAAATTAGACAGTCATATATCAAATGTCTTTTTAGTCCTATTATATAGTCCATTCCCTCCAGCACAGTGATATAAAAAACAGTAAGAAGTCGGCAGTGTAAATGGACTGTACTGTATACAATTAATTAGAAGAATACAAAATAATTCTAAATTCATAGTACAATTCAAATAAAGCTAAAATATAATAAAAATAATGAAATTGCAAAACAATTATAATAATAATAACTTTCCAAAACCAAACTGTGGCAGCGGGGGCGTGGTCAAGCGCCCGTCCGAAGGGAGAAAGCGGTAAGGGCGCTTGCACCTGAGCTAAATTATGTCTAACACCTGTCTCTAATTTCAGTGAGTATGGGGAGAGCGGCATAAAAGGGCCACAACATCGCCAGTGAGGGAGAGACACGCCAGTCTAGTGTTGGCATCGGAGCAAGCTGCCCACATTTAGAGTTTTGATTGCACGTTTCTGTATTATATAATAAAATACCTTGCTGGCACAATAAAGGCCCCTACCTGAGTGGAGAGAGAACTGTCACCGTGTCCTTCTTTTCCCTTCCCATATTGAACCTTGTTACACAAACATTTTATATTGTCAAACTTCTTTCACTGGTACCATTTCCAGTGACTTAATCACACTACAACAACAGGTAGAAAAATTCCAGTACAGATCATAAATACAATTGTAAATATAAACATGATAATAATAATAATAATTGAAAGATAAACCATGACCATAGATAGTCCATAGTTTAACACAAATCTCATACAATTTTGTTTTATAAGATGGCAATACAACTCTGATCATCAGGGACATAATTTGATGTTCCACTATATTTTCAGAGTTTGGAAACTTCAAATTGCAAATGCAGGAACAGAGTTTGGAAAATCAGCAAATAGCATGTTGCGCCACTTCATTAACATACAATACACCCACAGTTTGTGCGCATAAGCCCTCAGATAGCACAAATACTCCCACCCACGGGAGTATAAATACTCCCATTAGATATATGGTGTGGCATGACACCATATAAAAACATTAAAAGCTGCTGACAGGTAATGAAAATTAGATGGATGAACTCGTGTTTTGATTATACTGGTTTATTAAATAACTTTGTGTCATTTGTGATAAGACGGTCTAGTCATTGTCATCTCTGATGTTTACTTTTGTTCCTGTTTCTGTGGATATAGATGTTATTCACAGCTGTCCTGAGAATAGAGAAAAGGCTTGACTTTGTTTATTCATTCATACTGTATTTAATTAGCTCATGTAAGCTGTTGTATTAATGATTAGAGTAACACCTGTTAATAAATATTGTTGTCAATCCCATACACTGAGTGTATGAATGTAGCCTTTTAGAAATTAACCCTATGACAACCAACCCCTTTATCAAACCAACCAACCCTAGTCTGTACTACTTAATTACAGTTTCTGCAGCCGGAATATAGAAACAACAAGAATAAGTGAAAATGTAGTGCTTTTTCACTGGATTAATGTTACATATGCTTGACCTATGCTTTCAGAGAATGAACAGACATGAGATACAGAACGCTGGTGTTGGGAAAAGAGACTGGCATGACTATGCAACTATTAAGAGCGATGCTGCACGCTCAGGTATGTCACAAAATAGCAGAAGTAATAAACTAAAGCTAATTGTATCATCTTGCCCATGCATGTATCCTGACATTTAAATATATATCAAAATCACTTTTATCAACATTCACTGCCAAACCTTACTTCACATATTGAGTAATTATGCTTATTTAAGTTAAATCATAATTGTAAAATTTGCATTTACAAAACATATTCATGTGTTTACAGGTGTTGGGGAGCAGGGAAAGCCTTACCCAATGACTGACTCTGACAGAGTTGACCAGGCGTACCGGGAAAATGGATTTAACATATTTGTCAGTGATCGTATTGCCCTAAACAGATCCCTGCCTGATATCAGACATCCAAAGTGAGTGCTGCTTTTTATTTTCTTCAGAACTGGACTAGACAGGCTGTTTTCAACATTAAGTTGAAGTTTTTTCAATGTAGAATTTACTTTGGATTAATAGACACACAGACACACACACACACACACACACACACACACACACATATATATAAACTGATTCACAAATTCAGATTCTCCCAACCTCTCCTCTCATAATTTGGTCCGTAACTACATATTTAACAAAACAATAATTTTTTTCTAGCATATTAATTTTTTTTTTAAAATACAATTGATCAGATGAGTTTTGACAACTCTGCAGCATAGCCTCAAGCCAAAGCGACAGCGCTTTCTCGTTTCCCCAACAGCATTTTTTTCAGCAGTGGTGTTGCTGTCCATCTAAGAGCCTGCAACCCTGGACCAATATTTACGCTCATCAGTTGAGGAATAGCTTAAAAACAACCATAGAATCATTGCACAGCTGACGGTTATTCATGTTCACCTTGTCATGTGTTTATTTACTGGGAGCTTCAGAGCCCAGATTGCTGTAGTAATAACTGTCAAGTAATTAATGGTCTCAATGCAGAAATACCACAATTTTTTTGTAACCATAAATACAAATTAGGCTTGGAATTGTTGCCTTTTTCACACATCAACAATCAGAAAATGTTCCCGGTGATTATCGATCAATTCATTTTGCATTCACTGCATTTTTTCAGATATAAAAGTGGCTACTTGTTGCTACACCAAACCCTTAAATTTACTGCAAAGGCTTACCAGTATTTGTCGGTAGCTCATGAGGTCCACGAGTCAGTGGTGAGAGCAATGCCATCTGAATTCTCAAGCAGCTTATGCACAATAGTCTTTATATCTTAATACATATTTCTCAATACAGTTTTAAAGTTTTAGCAGCAGGGTATTTTAAACTGGTTTAATTTCCTCTAACATGTTTGGAAAAAAGAGATTCTCCACCACGTTAAGTGACTGCATATCTCCGACTTTAAACTTAGCTACACAATTTGTTAGCTTTTTGGCCTGTGGTGAATCAGTTCATATTTTTTTTCTTAGTGTTCAAAGCATCAGCAATTGTGGGTTGTACCTGTTTGCTGCCTTTCACTGAACATCCCTGCCTTTCGCCATGATATTTGTTTATGCGAGATATTAGATTGATTGTATTCCTGGAGGAAAGCAATTGTGCCTTGTGCCACTTTTTACACAGTTTGGCCAGCTCCATCAACCTAAAATCCAAAATGACTCCAAAACTCTCCCATTTGCTTATCTGCCATAAAATTACCTACACCAATGTACCATGTGCAACACCAGCTGCACAAATGTAGGGGTGACGGAAATTATGATAACTTACTTTTAAGGAGAGCAAATGTTATATCAACTCCTTTTGTTGTCTTAACTATTACACCAGAATACATAAAATGGAAAGCCAACCGACTGTGAATTGGAAAGCAAACAAATTAGGCTTCATAATATTATAATTTTTTTAAATAACGTGCCTATCAATATTTTATGACATTCCTAATACGAATAGATAATATAAACCTATTTAACAGAACATACACATATAACAATCACCAACACTGAATCACTACACTATACCACAGCCATTTTGGTACATTTTTTTAACATTACATTTTTAAGCATAGGCCTCAGCACCCAATTAATGTCCAAATGTGCACAAACAATGTACAAACAAATGAGACCACATTGAAGTGATTTGGCGTTAATGAGGTAGTGACATAAGGCCTATGCTTACATTTTTTTTAAAGCTCTGATGGCTCCGAAAAGGTTTGAGTTCATGCTTATATTTAATGTGCACAAACATATTAATTTAAATTGTTTTAATTATGTTTTAATCACATGGGGTGCCAACTTCATGGAGGTGCAATGTTTGCACAAGATTCGGTGGTAAAGCCTACAGATGTCAGTCATTCCATACACCATCGTACTATCTGTTTAATCACATGCCCAAGCTGCATACTGTATATTATGTAAATACATGACATCCTCCTGCTGTTTAATGATCACACTTGGCCATTTCAATTTCGATTTTAATTTTATTAATTGTCAAATTGTCATTGATTTCATGAAATAATTTGCTTATAGCAACATACTGCAGTATGGTACCGGAATTAGCAACAAGATGATATCGTACGGTTTTAATTTTTTGGTATTGCAGTTTCATAAGTACCAGTACATGCACATATTTGTGGCCCTGTTTCCACCTGGTATTAAGATGTGTTTTTGTGAACCTATCACAAGATGGTCAGCCGAGATGCATTGCTGTTTCTGCTGTGACCACTTGTGTTCTGATTTCGAGCGGAGGTTCTCTGATTTCATGATGACGTACATTAATCACTCTGTCAATGTGTTACTGCATGATAATAAACCACAAATAAAGACATGAAAGGTAAAGAAAATGGCATACTGTTTCTCCCAGATGTAGATCAAATAAAATTTAAGCACAAATGCAACATTTCAAGCAGTAGTGTCTCTTATTTTAAGGATGTATCTGTATTAAATAGGGATATGCATAGGTCTGGGTATAACCAGCTACCTCACAATATATCATGATACATACAATTGCAATCAACCTCCCAATCAGCAATACGTTCTGTTGATGTGAATTAAAACACATCAACTTAACCCCCCCTCTCCCACCCCCAAAAACAAAAAGCCAGTAATGATAAGCTTTTCTGTTGACCCAGAATTTTTAAACTTTGAATCAAAATAAGTTGAGTGACATATTCAAAGTCATAGTGTGAATATATGATGTAATATTTCTAAATGGCAGGATTATTTTTTAAATACAGCCACGTCATAATTATTCAACCACTACTGCATGTAGCTGCTTCTTAAATATTAAAGGCTACACAAAAATAAGCCATCACTCTACAATGGCACTTATTTAAGTTTTAAAAATTAAGTTCAGTGTCGAAACAAAAATGTATTTCTATGCAAAAATTTTAATAAAAATAAGCTGTCACAAAAGCTAATAAAGGAGATTATTTCATTACACAAGAAAGGACATGGTTATTTCCAAGGCTCTTCAATTCCCAATAAACAAACTTGGCAGCACCATTCATACATTTTTAAAATATGGTACAACAGCAGCCTTTTTGGGTGTGGAAGAAAGCAAAACTTCACCAAGGGAAATGTTGACCTGAATATTCAAGAAGAATATTGACCTGTGAGTCCAGGAAGAAGGTTTTATGGATGCATGACACTAAACTGAAAATAAGTTTAATCCCATGGGTCAGCAGTATGTCTGGAGTAAGAAAGACAAGGTGATGACAACGACAACACCATCCTCATGGAGGTGGGTCAGTCCTGTCATGAGGGTGTTTTGCGGCTGCAGGAAATGGCTATCCTGACTATGTGACTGACAGGTCAATTTCAACAGGTCAATGGTGTCAGACCATTATGGCAAAAATGTGATGCCTTCAGTTTGTAAACTGAAGCTTGGTAATTACTGGACTTTCCAGCAAGGCAATAACACCAGTGATACATCCAAGTTGCCCAAATCTGGTTCAGGGATGAGTCGTGGAATGTCCTTGAACGACCCTTTCAGTACATCATTAAAATCCCATTGATAATATTTGTTGGGATTTCAAGGAAGCAGTGGCAGCACACAAACCAAAGAATGTCAATGAGCTGGAAGTTTTTGCTCATGAGAAATGTGTAAAAATTCCAATAGAGAGGTGTCCAAAGCCTGAGAACACTTACCTGAAACATTTATTTGATGTTATTAAGGATAAAGGATGCTCCACAAATGATTGACTTTGGGGATTGAATATTTTTGATATGACATTTGTGTAGAGTTATTTGCTATTTTTTAATTTGGGTAAACTGAACGCGTTGTTCTCAAAATCACTCACAAGTGTATTAAAAACTTTCTTTGTTCACTGAGGTTTTAATGGATCTGTTTTAATTCACATCAGCAGAACATATTGGTGGTCAGGGGGGGTTGAATAATTTTGATTGCAGCTGTATATCACAATAATTGATTTGATTTTCTTATGATTCACATGCTCTCAATTTCATTTTACTCCATTAATATGAAGTCAAAAAAAGTGTGTGTGTGTGTGTGTGTGTGTGTGTGTGTGTGTGTGTGTGTGTATACACTTGTAACACTCCCCTATTTATTAAAATAGGAAGTATTAACACAATCAAAGGGATCGGTGCTGCTCTTAAGTGATTCGTAATACGGAGGAAGAATCTCACTCAAACACAGATGTTTAAACAGTAAACCCAAGTGTATTTATGAGATTCACAGATATATACAAACATATAATGGAACAATGCTGACAAGACAGTGATATATATATATATACAAATATATATGTGGATGTGGGAAATGTCAGGTAGGTATATAAAAAGTCTTGTTATCCAGAGTGCACGCACAAACAAACAATGTTAGATCGGTCTCACCGGTGTATGTTCAAGCCGTGAGCAGGATCAGTGCGGTAAAGTGACTGTTATAAGTCCAGAGAGTTGAGTAATCCAAACAAGCGTTATCTGGTAGTACTCTTCCAAGGAACGGCATATCATGCTCCAAAAAACAGCCAGCAAAAAAGATATTCCACGCGGATACAAGGTGTCGTTGAGAGTGAGGAGCAGCTCTCTCGATGACCGGCATATCGGTCTCTTTTATTCAAAATACTAGTATCCTGTTTACATGTTGCGTCATCCCGTGACGAGATCTCACGGGAAGTGATCGCGAGAACATGTATAGGGGCGTCAATATAACATTAGTTAGGGTAAAATACAGCTTACCGGGCAAAGCAATAGAATAATTGACAACCAACAATTTAGTCAATTAGCATTATTATAGAGGTGCTTTGCCTTATGTGGCAACGTTACACACTAGTGGCCAAAAGTTTGGAATAATGTACAGATTTTGCTCTTATGGAAAGAAAAAAATTGGTACTCCAAAGTGGCATGATTGTTTGTGCCAGATGGGCTGGTTTGAGTATTTCTGTAACTGCTGATCTCCTGGGATTTTCATGCACAACAGTCTCTAGAATTTACTCTGAATGGTGCCAAAAACAAAAAAACATCAAGTGAATGGCAGTTCTGTGGACAGAACAACCTTGTTGATGAGAGAGGTCAACAGAGAATGACCAGACTAGTTTGAACTGACAAAGTCTACAGTAACTGCTCTGTACAATTATGGTCACCCTCTACAGTGCACAATATAGTTAAAAGATTCAAGTAATCTTGTCAAATCTTGGTGCGTAAAGGGCAAGACGAAAACCATTTCTGAATGCACGTGATCTCTGATCCCTCAGACGTCACTGTCTTAAAAAATGGCATTCATCTGTAATAGATATCATGAACATGGGATTGGGATAACGTTTAATAAACCTTTGTTAGTCAACACCATTCGCCGCTCCATCCACAGAAGCAAGTTAAGACTTTACTATGCAAAGCAGAAGCCCTACATCAACACTGTCCAGAAAAGGAAAGTTGAGCAGTGGAACTGTGTTTTTTGGTCTGAAGTGTCCACATTTCAAAAAGTTTTTTAAAAACAAAGCCGTTGTGTTATCCGCTCCAAAGAGGAAAAGGGCCATCCAAGCTGTTATTAGTGTCAGGCCCAAAATCAATTGTCTGTATGGGCCAGGGGTGTGTCAGTGCCCATGGGATGGGTAACTCACACATCTGTGAGGGCACCATGAATGCACATAGATATGTAAAAATTTTGGAGCAACATGTACTGCCGTCCAGCACTGTCTTTTCCTGGGACGTCCCTGCATTTCCCTGCAGGACAACTTCAAACCACTTACTGCCCGGATTTCGAGTGCATGGCTGTGTAAGCAGAGAGAATGGGTGCTAGATTGGCCTGCCTGCTGTCCTGACCTCTCTCCAATTGAGAATGTGTGGTGCATTTTGAAGCACATCATCTGGCAACAAAGACCACGTGCAGTTGTGCAGCTAAAGACCTGCATAATGGATGAATGGGGGAAAATTCCATTTTTTTAAGTGTTTTTAGATGAAATGGTGATGTTTCACTGTAGTGAACACTCAACCTTCCCATCTTTTTTGGAGTGTATTGCAATTTAGCAAAATTACTGAACTTTTTCAAAAATCAATGTGTAGTGGTTTCTACTCAATTCACAGATGACATAGTGATTTTTTTTATCACGTGTCACTTAAGGTGTGGTTATGAGTGTATCAGATGACCCCTCCACCTTTGCAATAAGGGGCACTAGATAAGAATACTATCTTAACAATTTAAGAACTCTCCCAAAAGAGCTGTTCAATCATTTAGAATGAATGTAAACTAGAGGAAGTTGGTCAGCTGATTTATCTGAAGGATTTCTGAGAGTCTGGACAACTAGTAGAGTCTTTGATCATCAACACAATGAATGCAGGTATAAACTAATGCCAAGGTCTCAAGAAAGAGGTTTGGTAAGTTTATATTTATGTTCCACACAGTCGGGTGATCAGTCCGGCAGTAGAGATGTCTTCCACTGGTGATGCGGGTAGCGTGCAGTGGGAAGGGTGCAGTGTTGTGATCCAGTAATCGTTGCCACGCTGGGCTGGAGGATGCTAAAATTCAGTTGTGCCAAGAGGGCCTTGAAGAGTGGACCGGGCAGCTGGATCAGTTAAATCTTCATAGGGTCCTTTGCAGGCTGGCTGTGTCACTGAGGAGCCGTGTGGGACAGGCAATGTCTTCCGATCCAGAGGTCTTTTGTGGACCGGGCTGCTCTGCTGGAGGGGCTGTAAAGGTCAGATAAGGTCAGTAGCTTCTAGGGCCCTTTTTCAGCTAGAGTACATAATTTAAATAATTTACAAATCACTCCTTTTATGTTTTTATTATAATTTTTCATACTGTCCCAACTTTTTCGGAATTGGAGTTCTGGAACAAAGCGTTCACGTATGGTCAAGTAATGATTACCACAGATATTATTTTACTCATAATTTGAAAAATGCCATTTTAAAACCCATGGCGAATTCTCTTCTGGTGTTGTGTACTACAAACTGAACAGCTCTATTAGATTCTTAGTCACGTATGTGAGTGATATAGTCTCATTGCAAAGTGCTGTGCATAGAGGAAAAGATAGCTTTTGGGATTTTAAGAATCAATATAATCATAATGAAGATCGCAGTTAGTCGGAAAATCTATATTTTTGCATGGCTCTAGTGTTAACGCGTGAAAGGACCAGCTTGTCCGCTACAGAAACAGGCTCAGTTTTGGTCTCTCTCACGCCTTATTAGAAGGATCTCTGAATGCACTGTGTAGGAAATTTGGTAGTATAAATGTATCATGTACGGATTAAAGTGACGCAATTATATGTACCACCATTATATGTAGGAACAGTATATGTGAGCTAGGAATGAATTTAAACTGTCCTTATTCTACATCATTATGTAAGGAAATTAATTATGCAATTAGTCATGTTTGACAACCATAATAAGCAAGATACATGACAAATAATTTGATTATTTGTCTGAATAAAATTCTCCACCATTAATATCGTAATCCAACATCTCGTTGTATCCACTCACCACGTGGTTCTATCATAGCTTTAATGAAGGAATTAGGATTAATTCTCTTGTTGGATTAATATTATTATCATGGCTTATTGAAAATAATATCATGCATATTCTATCATAAGGAAATAGCTTTAATGAAGGAATTATGATTAATTCTCTTGTTGGAGTAATATTATTATCATGGCTTATTGAAAATAATATCTTTTAAAAACAGGGATGAGATTATTTATCAAAATATACTTTGTCAAATTATCTTTGAATGCAAACTTTGCTATTCTAAAAATAAAACTAATCTAACACATAAAACATGAATCAGGTTGGTGAGTAAAGTGACAGAATGTGAAGTAAATGATCAATACATCTCAAATTAAATTTATGGAGCCTGTTGACAATGCTTTAAGAACCATTTATCCTTCTTTGAGTCTAAATTGGTTTGCAATTGGATTACCCAAAGTATTTAACTAATACAAAGGCACTTTGAGCAACAGTCTGGAGATGTACTTGCATGTCGTTGCGTCACAGTTGTCCTTGGAATCACATGGCACGGAGGATTAGGAAGAAGCAAGAGAGCAGAAATGAGGAGACCAAGCGTCAGTTCTAAGAGAGCGTTGCAAGAGAGAAGAAACAGAAGAGAGTGAATTATTTCTCGGTAGGGAAGTTTTGAACTGAAATTGGCTGAACCCCACAGGTGTTCTGGGCCAATCAGAAGTGGCTTTTCAGAGTCACATGGTCGACTGGTCTGGACCAGCGCAAGAGACATGACATTCCTTGTCATCAACATTCTCTATGTAAACAAGCCAGCATTTACACACTAAATGTGACATGCTTTCATGAATATTAAACAAATCACTTCACATATTTTAAAAGGTAATGAATATGATCATTCATTTGTCAGTTATAACAGTGAACACAGGTCATAGTCATTTTCAGAATTATCTAGCAAGGCTAGATATTGTGTACATTGTGGGTTTAAATGCATTCTGTACATTTTAGAGGGTAAACTCAGCGAAGTACAACATTCATGGATTCCTTTTTAGCTGCTTTTTGCGGAATAATGAGGATCTCATGACTAATTATCGTCCAGAATAAAAAGTCATAGAATTGGCATTGTTTTGTTCATTGTAATTCAGGAGGATCTCTCAAGGGAAGCTGGTTCACTCTGTCCTTTATTGCTTGTGACTTCTGCACCCAGGGGCCTCTTTGCAGAGATGGTCTTAATAGTGTCAGGCCCGAACCATTTATTGGGGGGGTATTTCCTCAGAAGTATGAAGTTCTGAAGTCATGTGCTATCTGGAGTCTCTTTTGTTAGTTTTATTGGCCAGATGTGAGCTGCACTAGATTTTTTGGTGCTTTAGTCAAGCAGAATATTTTAATTTATGATTTTGAGGAATTCCAAGACTAAAAGGTTGGGTTTTCCTAGATCCAAGTAATATTGCTGCAATTCTTCTGCATCTAATATCCTACATACTCCCCTTCGATTGTGGAAGTTTGTAGTGGAAGCAAACATTTGCAATCGCAGGAAAACAAGCAGAAGAAGACAAACACAAACAAACAACAAGACAACACCTCCATCAAAGCTAAAGCACTGGTGCTGAATAATGAATTATTCAGTAAGCGTTTTAGCGTTCAAAGGATTCTTGGGATGTTTTGCCATTATTTGGACTCTTCTACGATTGTTCGGTTTTAGAGTCATTTTTAACTGTCTTTAGTTTGGTTCAGAAACCTGTAAATGGTAATTTAGTTTTGATTGGTGTGAATCATTGTGAATACAAGAGATCATTCAGTTCAGTTAGGTGAATTCCTTCTGCCTTATTTCTGTCACGATTCAGAAGCAAGAGTGAAGGTACACCCATTTAAAACCAGAAGGATTGAATTTAGTTTGACACTCTTCACTCGGGAAGTACTGAAGGCTAAGTCATAAACACGAAGGATTGCTTTCTTTTGGAAATTGATCCACATGGTTCAATTGTGTAGTGTAACGTGGAAAGTTCCTTCACTTTAGTTGGGACGGTTTCTTTGTCCACAATATCATGGCATATCACGGCTAAATGTCTAATTTGCACAAGGCTTTCTGAATGCTCTATGAATTCATGGTGGCTTGTGAAGGAAAAGCATAAGGATCCTGATATAAAGCTTTAGCATTTTGCCTATTGAGTGTGTCCTATCATAATGTGTGGGCAAGTTACATAACCAGTGTTGAGTGGTTAGTGTGACCTTGTATGGACTTAGTGTATGGTAGCTAGGGTTTGAGTACCTTAAAGTAATGTTGGATGCTTTATCTATGAGGAAAACAGTTTGATATTTACTTATAGTGTTTGGGTGCATTAAATAAGTGTTGTAAGTACAGTTAGAAATGTGTCGGACTGTTTCAAGCTCAACCCTTTTCTTGTCTCAGAGTTTGTTTCTGTCGACTTGGTTTCGGTGGACCCAATTGAAGATTGGCACTTTGTCTTGGCTAATCTGGATCCTCTAGGTGACTGTAGGTGCTGATGAAGCCACAGTTTATATAAGTCACACAGTTCTTGATGTCCGTATATAACTCGTCAGGAGCTGCTGTATAAGTTTCTGTCATGTTGAATTAGGATGTGGTTGAGGTTGAGTTTTCGGTCCATAAGCCGGTGCTGTGTCAGTCACTGTTGTGTCTGGCACCTGTATTTCTGTCATTGAGTGTGACAGGAGGAGTGTGAAATGTCTTTATGGTCGGCCTTGGGTAGATTCTACTTGAAGTATGCTGAGTAGCTTCAGCAGTTCTGGTGAGTTTTCTACAGGTGGCTCATCTGGTTCGTGAGCAGGCTCAGTTCTGTGTCTGTGTGCAGGCTCAGTTCTATGTCTGTCTGCACAGTGTTGAGATGGCTTTCGTCATCAGTTGCCTTTAAGTGTCCATCTGGGTTCCCATGTCATCCTTTCTTTTGGACTGCTTGATGGATGTGGTCTGCTCCACGATTTCTCCCAGCGTTTGGACATGTGTATGGGTCTGGCACTAATGTGGGGGTCACGTTCTTGAACACCATGTAGTTTAATTCGCTCTATGCTGAAGAACCTGTTGCTGTTGTGCAACATATCTTCTGATGCCAGACAATGGTTTTGAGAGGTTAGGGTTGAGACTGACGATGCCTTGTGGGCCTTTTTCAAGGCTATTCTTTGTTTAACATAAACCTTGTGTGCTAAGTCACGCAGTTGTTGAGTTGTCATTGTGCGAGTACAGGCTGTGACTCCTAGATGATAGCTCTCTGTGGGGTGCAAGTTTTGGAGGAAAATTGTTTTGAAATCGAATTCATCTTCTATCTCAGATCATTCCGAGACTGTAAGTAGTCTTGCTGTAGTCTACGATTGTAGGCTTGAATGGTTTGTTTCTGTCCCTGTTTTGTGTTCAGGGTGGTAAACAGTTCTTACCCAGACTCTTGGTCTGAAAATTCTTTAATCAATAATAATCATAATAATAAACTTTATTTTATATAACGCCTTTAAAGAAACCTCTCAAAGCACTTTATATAGAAAAGAAAATTAAAAATAAAATATAAAAATACAGAGCTTAATACAAATGGATAAAACTTGCATCTCAAAACAACTAATGATAAAACACAGTAAATAAAATGATAGTATTAAATTAATTGAATACAATAGTATCAATTAAAAGCCTCCTGGAAAAAACAAGTTTGAAGAAATGATTTAAACTCACTAAAAGACGGAACTTCTGAGGGTAGATAGTTCCATAGCTTCGGAGCATAAGAAAAGAATACCCTGTTACCCATAGAGTGTAAACAGGTCTGAGGAACAGTAAAAAAAAACAGATTTAGAGTAGCGGAGATTGTGCTTTGGTGTGTACTTGGTTAAAAGCTAAGACAAATATTGGGGAACCAAACCATGTAGCCTTGTAGGTTAGCATATTAATTTTAAAATCGACACGAAACCTGATAGGGAGCCAGTGCATGGATTCCAAGATAGGCGTGATGTGATCACTTGCCCTGGCCCCGGTCAGGAATCTTGTAGCCGAGTTTTGCACGTATTGCGATTTATTTAATTTTGATTTTTAGACTCCGGCAAGGAGATCATTGCAATAGTCAATGCGAGAGAAAACGAAAGTACTGATCAGCTTTTCAGCCACCGAGAATGATAACCTAGGGCGCAGCCTTGCAATGTTTCTAAGATAAGAAAATTATGTTTTAACAGTATTTTTGACATGTTGATCAAATGACAAATTTGCATCATATATAAGACACTGTCTTATTACTCAGAAATGCAGTTTTAAAAAAAGGCATCTGCCAGAATTTCACCAGGTTTATAATGAAAGTATATCTGTGTGTCATCTGCGTGGAAATTATAATTAAGACCCAGTGATCCTAAAAGCTGACCAAGAGGAAAAATATAAATACTGAAAAGTAAATGGCACAAAATTGAACCCTGTGGTACACCAGAGTGGACTGAACCAATCTCAGACCTGTAACCATCTAGAGAGACAAACTGCCTACGATCAGAGAGATAGGACCTGAACCAGTTTAATACAGTACCGGAGACACCAAAGACAGATTCAATATGGGTGAGTAAAACAGTCTCTGCAAAAAAGTGTGATCAACAGTGTCGAAAACGGCACTAAGATCAAGAAGGATGAGAATAGAAAAAGAGCCAGAGTCTGAAACCTTTAATTTCATTAGTGACCTTGACTAGAGCCATTTCAGTCTGATTTTCTGGAAATGTCATAGTACGGAAATGGCTCTAGTTATCATTGACAATGAGGTGATTGTGTAATTGAGAGGCAACAGCTTGCTCTTAAGATTTTTGCATGGAAGTGAAGATTTTAACTGGGATGGAAGTTGCTCAAATTGTCCAAATCCATATTAGGCTTTTTTAAAACTAGAGTTACAGCAGCAATTTGAAATGCTGCTGGCACAACACCAGTGCACATGCAGTCATTTATTATGTCCAAGACAATGGGACACTGAGAGGCAAAACAGGATTTGAATAGACTACGTGGTAGAGGATCAACTATGCTTGTGATAGCTTTCATAGATGATACCTCATTACTTAGAGTAACATGGTTGAGTTGAGAGAAAGTTGAGAGAGGTGAGCCAGAAAAACAGGACAGGCTGAGAAATGAAACTGAAAAAACAGATATGGGCAGTGTATATCTTAGTGCTAAAAAAAAGTCTAAAAACATGTTACACAGTGGAAGTGATGCAGGCAAGGTGGTAGAACAATTACATTTGAGCAATCTATTTATAGTATTGAATAGATGTCTCAGATTATTTTGATTATTTAAAATTATTTCAGAAAAATAACAGGTTCTGGCTGATATGATTTCTTTTTATAATCATGCAAGTTGTCTTTCCTAGCCTGGTAATATACATTCAGGCCAGAAAGAAGCCACTTTCACTCCATTTTATGACAAGCAGCCTTCTTTGAGCGCAGACTGTCATTATACCAGGGAGCAAAACACAAAGAAGAGATAGTCCATGATTTCAGTGGCACAAAATCCTCTAAGCCAGATGAGAGAACAGTGTTTAATAGAGAAATCTTGTCTTTAAGAAGATCAGAAGAAGAGAAGCAACTTGAAGAAGAAACGATAGAGTTTGTAAAAGCTGGCAAATCAATAAATTTCCATTTACAATATTTTACAGTTTGAGAAGAAGAATTAATGTTGGAAATTCCATATTAAAAATGATAGCTATATGGTCAGAAAGACCTAAATCAACAGAAGATAACTCAGACAGAGAAGAACCATTTGCAACAACAAGGTCTAAGGTGTGATGTTAAAGTCCCCCAAAAATAGAATTCTCTTGAACTTGAGGCACAACAGAGACAACAAATCAGCAAACTAGACAAAAAAACCTAATTAGTGTTTGGAGGTCTGTAGCGATGATGGTGTGAGGGGCAGAGACACTCAAATGAAGTGAACTGTGGTACAGACACAGGACTTATGTTGTATTTTAGGTTGTGAAGCACCATAATACCACCACCTCTGCCAGAGAGTTGTGGGAGATCAAACAACCCATAGCCAGTGGGAGTTATTTGATTAAAGAGGAAACCATCACTCTGTTTATGCCATGTTTCTGTTAAGCATAAAAATCTAGTTTTTTTTTTCTTTTATAATGTCCGATAACAGCAGAGCATGCATTAAATAACACTGTTTTAACCACACTCGGAGACAGAGAAGAAGACGGGGAAACCTCCAGACATAGAAGCAATGACAAAGAGCCAAAACTGCATCTTGAACTGCGATGCATGTAGCATTTTGGACGCAATATTCCATTATTTTGACAATGTTCCTGAGTGTCTTTCAGCAAATAATAGTTCAATTTTAAGTTCAGTAGCTGCCGTGCAGTGTGCCTTAAAGCCATGAAGGGACCCACATCCACAGTAGCCTCAAAGTGATCAGGGCCTTTCAGAAGTTAGACTTCGTGTGGTTTGACTGTCTGGATTTTATCCATAGTAGGCATAAAGTGTCTCTGTTATCTGAGGCCTCATATTCAGGTGGAAATCTACTTCACGCATGTAAGCAAGAATCTTGTGACCCTCAGCAGGATCTGGTGTGAACTTTTCAATGTTCCTTGCCAGCCTGTCGAGGCCTTTAAAAACCATTCCACGTGCTGCTTCAGGGTTTTTTGGGATGTTTACCCTTTCACTGTGGTTGTAGAGTGGTTCTTGAAGAGGGCCGCTGAGGTTTTGTGCTATGGGCCCTTGTATCTCTCATCTTGTGGAAGCTTTTGGTTGTAGGATGCTGCTTTGTTGACAAGGGGTGCTGCTGTGGGATGCCCGTCTTAAATCTTAAATTATGGCCTTAACTCGTAAGAGTTTTTCAGTTCATCTCTGACCATGTCAAGCTCATCTTTGGTGAGGTCAAGTTGTTGAGAAAAATTGTTTTGGTTTCCAGTCGGGCTTTGGCTCTGCTCTCCTGTGCGGATGAATCTGATGGTTTGTGGAGTACCGCTGTAACCATGGAGACAGATGATCAACATATCAGAGTGAATCTCATTAACAACAACAAAACTTGCCCATTCCCATCAAACATAAAATAAATAAATCACAAAAGGAAGAAAAAGACAGCTATCTGAAAAAAAAATAGCATGTCTTGTGCTGTTTGACGTATTGAAAACTGTTGTTTGAAAATTAAAAAAACTGGGTTTTTTATATCCTTTCAGTTCTCATCGCTTTCCCTTTTTGCTCGCAGACTGTTCTTGGTTTGAGGTTTCTTTATTTTGAAAAAGGGTGATTACCCAGACTGGATTTCCTTTTTGAATCATACATTGTCAATGTCACTCATTTGTTGTGGCTACAAGCTGACAGCTTCAAACTACCACCACACCTCCGGACCTTCTTTTCTGTATTTACGGACATGACGTAAGAATGCATGTATGACTGATGAAAGTATGCAATTTACTGCCAAATCTGTCCTGCCAGCTATAAAATATAAATAATTGTTATAGGCATAGTGAATCATTGTATGGCAAATACATGGTTTGGAAGACAGATTGCTGGAGTACTTGATCAGTTTGTTCATTTCTAACAAAAAAATCTTACATAGTGTAGCTTTAAGCTATTCCTCCTCCAATGTTTGTAAATATGGTTCTGGCGTTATGGGCTCATGGATGTGCACAGAACAGCACCGCTGCTAAAAAAAAAAAAATCCTAAGGGAAACTGCATATACTGTACGATTGAATAACAGAAAATTATCTTTCGAATTCAAATTGGTCGTACCTTGAACTGCGTTTACCACTGGACAACGTGGCCCGAGCACAGAGCAGGTTCTTCAGCGCTGTGCGGGTGAGAGGGACTGGTCCTGTGTTCTGCTCTCATGCTGTGGCCGGCAGATGTGCTGTGAGTATTAATAGGGTAGCACTGTTTCTGAACACTTTCGATTCACTGACCGGCTGTAGTGAATTTTTAGAATTGGCTCCTAAGTATCAATCAGGTCTGCAGTCGCTTTCTCAATCCAGATACTTGCGAGGGGATAAAGAAGTGACACACACCAGAGCATATCAGATCATTCTTCAAAGTTTATTGTCCAGCTCATCATTATATGTTTGAGCTACGTGTGATACATGAGAGTACAGAAACAGGAAATACAATCCTATAGACACATCCTCTTGCAGAACAGGAAACTGCTTGCAACTGTGTCTTGTAACAACAAAGTAAGCTGTACAAGAGAAGTTGTTGTGAGACCTTTATTATTTTACACCGGCCCACTACTCGAATTGCCCACCGGGAATTGCTCTGTTGCTCCTTATGGCCAGTCCATGCCTCAGTGTACACTGTTAAAGATTTTCACGTCAAAAAACAGTAAAGAACTGGCAGTAGGGTTGCCAGCAAGTTACTTTAAAATTAACAGTGTCTTGTTGTTGCTGAAATTAACAGCTAGATACTGTTTTTACAGCTACAGTATACAACTGTAATTTAGCAGCATATAGCCGTTTAACTGTTGTTAAAATTAACAGCTTCTAAAGTTCCCAGCATGCACTGCAATATTTGACTATTTACTGGTTTATTTTGACATTGTCTTTGTTGCAGTCTATGTTACTTGTATTTTAATATTCAGCTTTACCTTTTTATGTAAAAGTAAAATGTACGTGTGTGTCTTGTCAACTTGTGTTATGCCGTAAATTCTAAAACATCAAAAACTCAACTTGCTGATATTATTTTGCTGAAATATCCTTTACTGTTTTTGCTTTTATGTGTAATGCATCACTATTGACACATATAGTGCCATTTGCAATGTAGGATCAGACATTCAGGCTGACTTTAGGTTTTTGTCTTCCAAGTAGCACAGTGCAACAACTTGTGTTTTACATAAACACAAATTGAATGGCTGGAAGAACATAATATAATTATAAAGGACCAAGGTGCCAGCTCAAGAGAACACTAATCACCATGATGATGACTTCAAACAAAACAAAACTATTGATAACAAAACAACAATACTAATTAAACTAAGACTTCTATTAAGTCTGATTGAAAACTTGTGTACATGTTTTTTCTTTTCTTTTCTTTTTTTTTTTTTTTACAATTTTTGTAGACCCAATGCATTGCCAAAGCGTACATACTTATAAAGCGCAAAGGCTTATGGGTATTTCTCTTACGGGTGTTATTTTACTGTGTACAGGTTGTTGTTGTTTTTTCATAAAAATACACTCTTCAATCCAGGCAACTTTGTACATTTAATATGTACATTGCTTCAAAGCTTGATTTGTTATTTATTTTTTGACTTCTCATCAGACAGACATGTGAAGGCTGATGTGAGATGATAAAGAACAGAGGAGTTAGTCAGAAACATCATGAACACTAACCATGTGCCACAAACTAAAATTTTCATTGGGGGTTTTAAAATGTACGTTTCAAAATGTCACTAGCTTTCGCCAAGATGATATCATGATTTTAAATGTTAATTTTTCCCTAATGTCTTGCATACAATAGCTATTTACCATAAAACTAATTTGTTAACAGTGAGCCTGCTCTTGATCTCCCAGAATGTAAATTTTTTTACAGTAAACGGTTGTATTTAAGAATCACAGTAAATTGCTGTAGGATTTTTTTTTTACAGTGTTAAGTTTCCATGGAGATAAACACATTAGTATAACCAACTCACCTTCTAGAGATAGAAAGACCAACCTTTGCTGAAGAAAGGATATATACAGATCGGCAGGTGCTACAAGGGCCAAGTTTCTGATTGGCCAATTTCACACTAAAAGATATGCAAATAAATGTCAGAAAGTTCATGACACATTAGGTACAATAGATGGCACAACACAAAAGACAAACGTCTACTGACCCATCTGCAGGTTTCAAGACTCTCTGTCAGATATCAGTATTAAAAAGAATTACCTGTTCTGTGAGCAATAACTGTGAAGAAATCAGTAAGACCAATAAACAAATAAGAGCACTGGGGGTATTCCTGAAAGCAGAGTCAGGGACCAAGCTGGGAAATTTGACTCAGAGTAAGCTGTTAACCATAGCAACTTACTCTGTGAACTTAACTTGAGTAGATTATGTTGCAAAGTTACTCTTTTAAAGCATTATGGTGGTATTCTGCAATCTTTACCTCGCACATATGTTCCTCTGCATTTCCATTCTCACACACCAGAGATTTGGATTCAAAAGTGAAGAAATGGTGTACATTGTGTTTTTTCTTTTAATGGGAAGTCAAAGTAGAACAAAATGGAATGGCCTCTACACTAGGGCTGCAGGATTTGGACAAAAAGTCATATGATTATTTTGAAAAATATTGTGATTGCAATTTGAAATGCGATTGTTTTACACATGTTCAACTGTAAAAAGGCTACTGGGGTTTTCACACTTAAGCCTTCTTAAAAAGAACCAAACTGAGACCCTTTTTCATTTCAATACTGCTCATATGCTCGTTTGCAGTCATTAAAACTTAATGTCTGTCTGTGCTTCTCAATCGAAAGGTTGCAGACTAGTTAGGCTGTGTCCTGCCTAGACCAGTCCTTCTAAGTCTTTAGGCTAGGCTTCTTCTTGGGCTCCTCCTCAGCATTCAGCCTTAGAATGAGACAGCCTAGTAATTGCACATGGCTATGTCATAAAGGTGCCTAGACTTTTTGGGATGTGCCTAGACTCCTTGGGTTCTTCCCAGTTGGAAGGCTGTCCTTTCTAGACTAGTCCATCTGAGGCTGTAGGGTAAGCTCCTCAGCATTCAGTGCTAGAATGAGACAGTCTAGTAAGTGTGCATGGCTACATCATAAAGGTTTACTTGAGGCTCAGATGAGGCTACTTGCCGAACTCATGCAATGGGTTGAAATGGCACGGCCTAAGCTCTTGATCACTTGGAGCTTGTTATCGCTCTTGCAATAGAGCTGATGTCATTTTGTGGAATTATTTGTCAATTTGTGCACCTGAGAAAACAAAGTTTTCAGAGATTGATGCAATCACAGGTTCAGGTAAAGTTTAGTTGTAATTTTAGATGCTTATATATACATCTTTTGTATAAATTAACTTTTTCTTAGAATTTATTGTTAACATTATTCAAGTTTTACACAAAAGAAAATGGTAACCTTGCAATTAATACATAGGCTATGACTGGGTTAGTTTAAAGTAGCTACACGTATTATGTGGTTAAATCTAAATAAAACTCTTCTTAACTACTTATTTGACTTCACTTACAACTGTAAACAGCTTTCATTTATATCATT
Organism: Moxostoma hubbsi; assembly: GCA_032164185.1. Lineage (NCBI taxonomy): Eukaryota > Metazoa > Chordata > Actinopteri > Cypriniformes > Catostomidae > Moxostoma > Moxostoma hubbsi. The sequence goes on from JAVLUX010000001.1 coordinate 9,664,104, forward strand.
CACTAGAGTATTGTGGGGTGGGTGTTAATGAAGCATGATCTGCTGTAATGTCACAATCATTTTGCATTGTGGGATATGGAGCTGCCGATAGCGTACATCTGAGTAGGCTCGCTCCCTTGGTCAAAATCAAGGGGTTAAGGGTCTGTCAGCAGATACTTCCCTCGCTCACTTAAAGTGGAACTGACTTCCAAATTGGCATCTGGGATTCCCCCGAGTGGAAGTGCTTATGCCCTTTTCACACTGCCAGCAGCGACGAGCAACAAAGTGACACAATCTCATAAATTTTCAATGAGAGCAGAGCGATTTCTGGTGACACAAGCTGCAGTGACCATTGGCGAAAGTCTGAGATTGCCGTGGTTAGGAAAATTAGCTCTCCTCACCTGTCTTGAGTGAGTGAGTGAGTGAGTGAGATACTGGAGTCAAGTGCAGGCAAGATAGAGAAGTTAAAAGTTCCTGTGCACGATTTCACTGTTCTATCAGTTGTCTGTAGCCACAAATATGGATATAGCCTAATAAAAATCTGAGTGAGTTTGATTCATACATTAATAGATCATTCATCTTGTTTATGATTTGATGCATTTAGCACTGCTGCAGGTTATATAAAAACACTCCATCATGCAAAATGTTAATTTTTAGAAGCATTAAAACTGACTCCTTTTCTATTTAGAATATCTTAGTTTAGCAGGCAGTATAATCTGTTAACAGGTTTTCCCAAGCTACTATGGCCAGACTTGCAGTCCACCAATAACATTAAACCAGTAGGAACACCCACCAGCATTGCAGAGCCTATCACAGAGTCTAGCAACACCAAGAGACAATGGAAGGCTAATGCATAGTTTAGGAGCCAAATAGAAAAAAAATTATCTACCACCTTTTGTGGATTTTGATATTCTAGGTTATATCAACAGGCCAGAATTTTGCGATCATAGTGAATGTGATGGATTATAGCTTGATAGAAGGTCACTTCAGTATTGAGGAGCTAGACCATTCAAAGCTTTGTAAATACAGTAATAAGCAGAATTTTTACATTTATACAAAACCTAACAGGTAGCTAATGCAGCAATGAAAAAATGGGGCTGATATAATCGTATTTCTTGGTTCTAGTCAGTACTCTAGCTGCTGCATTTTGAACCAACAGAGGCTTATTTATTCAAGTAATTTTTATTTGTATATTGCTTTTCACAACACGCAACGTTTCAAAGCAGCTTTGCAGACGATCATGCTTTAACAGAAAATTTAACTGCAATATCTATAAAGTCTTAGTCATCATTGTGTAGTTTGATTAAATATGATTGTAAATTGAGTATAAAAATAAATAATTATATAATAATTGTATTTAGAACCACAGTGAGCAAGCCAAAGACAACTTTGGCAAGAAACACAAAACTCCATAAGATGTTGGTTAAGGGAGAAAAATAAACTTGGAGGAACCAGGCTCACTGTTGTGGCCAGTTCCCCTCTGTCTAAACAGCATGGATATAATGCCAATGTTAGTTATATGTGTGCAGTGCAAGTCATGGTTTAAAATATGTAAACTAAGTAAGTGTTCCGGGTCAGTGTTTAAACAAAGATTTAGTTTGAACTGTAAGATTAATGACTAATGTCTTTGAAGTCCATTGTGGATTAGCTGCAGAAGTTCACATATATGCATTGTTCTTTGTTAGTTGGCTGATGAAGGCTTTTGTTGGCAATTAATTGATAGTCTTATGTATTCAATTTCAAGAGTGTAGTCCATCATTAGACCAAGGTGATGCAGGTAGAGATCAGTGAGGTGCATCACAGTTCAACCAGCAGGTCATTTTGGTGAGGTTCGGTGGGGTCCAAGGTTCCTAAGCCCAAGGATCAGGCAGTGGTATATGAAATATCTGATGTCTTACAGTTGGATTTGGCATCAGTTCATCCTCTAAAGTACATCATAAAAACTGAACTGATGTCTGGATAGTTCTGGGTGTAGTTTGTTATCATCACTCAGTGACATGTAGCAGTGGAGTCCGACAGGATCTCAGGTAAGAATGGAGCTGGATCCAGCTGGCTCTGGTAATCTCTGGATATGAATCAAGGAACAATAGAATAAGAGACAGGGAAATACATAGAATAATATTAGCATAGATGCTATTCATTTTATTGAAGAGATATAGATTATAAGAAATTTTTCTGAGAAATGTTTCTGGTTTCAGCAGACTTAACTAAAGCAGCTTAATTGTCAGTTGATGGATAAATTAGGTGTATGCCTAGTTAAATAGATGAGTCTTTAGTCTAGACTTAAACTAAATGAGTGTGTCTGCATCCCAAACAGTGTTAAGGAGACTATTCCATAGTTTAGGAAAAGGATCTACCTACTTTTATGGATTTTATATTCTAGGAACTATGAACAGGTCAGAAATTTGCGATCGTAATGAACACAATGAAATATAACGTAACAGAAGGTCACTTAAGTACCGTGGAGATAGACAGGTAGCTAATGTAAAAGGTAGCTAATGTAACAACGATAAAATGGGACTAATATGAATCTTGATTCTAGTCAGCACTCTGGCAACTGTATTATGAACCAATTGAAGTTTATTTATTGAACTTGCAGTACATCCTCCCAGTAATGCATTCCAATAATGTGGTCTTGAGGACATGAACGCATGAATTCGTTTTTTGGCATCAGAAACAGAGAGCACGTGCCATAACTTAGAAATATTTCTGAGTAATGCTGAAGAATGCTGTTCTACAAACACTGGAAATTCTTATTTTTAAAGGACAGATTGGTATCAAATATAACACCTATATATAACAAATATAAGTTCTATGCTGTAGAAGATGACGTAACACTACATCCATATTAGCATCTTATTTTTTGACCATTTTGGTCCAATAAATAGTACCTCTGTTTTGTGGGAATTGAGCAGAAGTACATTTCTGGCCATCCAATATTTGAATTAATTGATACACTCTGCTAGTTTGGAAAATTGTGAAATTTCCTTGAGTTTCGAAAAAATATAAAGTTGGGTATCATCGGCATAGCTGTGGAAACTTATTCCACAATTCCTGATAATATCTTCCAGGGGTATCATATACAATGAGAAAAGCAGGGGCCCTAAAACTGATCCATGTGGCACTCCATACTTTTGGTTGATTTGACAATTCTTTGTTTACACATACAATGTGGTAGCAGTCTGTTAAATAGGACCTAAACCATGCTATGGCAAGTCCACAAATGCCAACATAATTCTCCAGCCTATTCAAGAGAATGTTGTGATCTATGTTGTCGAAGGCAGCACTAAGACCTAAAAGCACTAGAAGAGAAATTCAGCCATGATCAAATAAGAGCATGTTATTTGTAACTTTGATAAGTGCAGTCTGTGTACTGTGATATGATGACTGCGAAGAAGGTGACTAAATCCTGACTGAAATTGTTCATATATACTGTACCATTTCTCTGTAGAATTTATAATTTGGAAGGACACTACATTTTGTAGTATTTTCAACATAAATGGGAGATTTGAAATCAGTCTATAATTAGATAATTCTACAGGATCAAGCTGTGGCTTCTTAATAAGCTGTTTGATAACTGCCATTTTAGAGTTTCTTGGGACATGTCCTAAGGATAGCGAGGAGTTAGTAATATAAAGAAGAGGTTCTGAGATTACAGGGAATACCTCTGTAAAGAGCTTAGTTGGTATTGAATATAATCAACATGTTGTGACTTGATTGTTTTATAAGTTTTGTTAGCTCTTCATTACCTATGACAGCGACGGATTGAAGTTGCTGTTGAGGAAAATTATGCGACTTGCGAATTATGTTTTCTGAGGACCTGTGACTTTTGATTGCATAATTCCAATTTTATTTCTGATTATTTCTATTTTATCAGTAAAAAAAATTAATGATGTCATTACTATTATGCTGCGAAGGCATATCTGGTTTAGTCAAGGCTTTATTCTTAACCAATTTTGCCACAGTACTGAATAAACACCTAGGATTGTTGTGGTTATTTTGCTCAAATATGTTGACCTGGCAGCTTTTAGTACCTGTCTGTAACTACAGACACTATCCTTCCATCCACCGCAAAATACCTCTAATTTTGTATTCTTCCAGTTGCACTCCATTTCCTGACTGTTGTCTTGAGAGCATGAGTGTTATCATTGTACCATGTTGCTGGGCTTAAATTTTCTTTAATTAAAGGGGGGCAACACTATAAAGAGTGCTAGAGAAGACAGTATTTATATTTTCTGTTATTACATCAAGTTCTTCTAGATTAATGAGTATGTGAGACAATTTTAGAAGATTTTAGTGAAGCTATCTTTAGTGGTCGAAGGAATAGTTCTACCTGAAGGATAGCGTGGTGTAGATTGAGTGACATTAGCAGATCGCAGCAAACAAGAGATGAGGAAATTATCTGAGATGCCATTGCTCTGTGGCAGAATTTCTATAGTATCAACATCAACACCATATGACAGAAAAATGGCGATGAGTTGGTCCTGTCACATTTTGTCTGACTTTAAAAGAGTCTATCAAGAGTTCCAATGTGTCATTTTCATTATCTATGTGAATGTTGAAGTTACCAACAATTAAAGCTCTATCTACAGTAACAACTAGATCTGATCGAAAATTTGCAAATTCACCAAGGAAATCACAATACGGACCGGGTGATCTATATACTGGAGCAAGGGTAAGATACAACAGAGATTTTTTTATTTATATCCGATGGTGTCACATTAAGCATTATAAGTTCAAAAGACAAAAGAAACTTGTATCCTATTCCCTGAGTAACACCAACAACTTCATTGTTAATTGTAGCAATTCCTCCTTGACCTTTCAGACGAGGCTCATGTTTATAACAATAACCTATTTTAATTTACAATTTGTGCTTTGGTTGAGATCTAATTTTTAGTAGCCCTACCTTTATATGATGTTTATATTTCCAAGTTTGTCCTTAATAATTTTTTTTCCAAATGATTTAGTGAGGGGTTTGTGTTTGATAGTTTGGGGAACAGATACAGTCTCTATGTGTTGTATTTTGTGACCAGTGTGACGTCTCTAGGCAATTAGCAGACGTTCTGAATTACCAGTTTGTCTGCTTCCTGACCTGGGCCCCAGTTAGTCAAGTATTATCACTATTAAGACTATGAGCCAAATTTTGATGGAGTCTGTCTCTTTAGCAGGTCAGGCCAACCCCAAAAATTAAAAAAGTTGTGTATAAATCCTATACTTTTCTCTGGAGACCACTCAGACTCCGTGTGTGTGTTGCTTGCTGTACTACCCACATCCAAAACAGTATCTACCGGCTTCTCTTTCTCTCTGACCTCCACTAGCATTCGGATGCGTTTCTCTAACTCATTAACCTTCTCTGACTGCCTGACTAATTCCTTACATTTTTCACATGTAAATGCCTCACTGCTGGTGGAAGAAGCTATAGTAAACAGGTGGCATGCAGTGCAGGAACAAATATCATAAGCGGATGCCATGACTTACCACAATTGTTTGTTGTTATGGTTTTTTTTTTCAGCAGCGAGGATTTGATATTGATTTGGTTCGATGTCATTCCTGATCAGCAGAGGTTTGAGATTGATGCAATAATCTGTGTAAAACACAGAAGAAAAAACAAATGGATGCAGTTGAGACACGAGATGTAGACAAGCAGGAAAAAGAAAATAAAAGCGGAAAAAAAACATGCAGTAAAATGGTAAAGGATAAAACGATGAACATATAAGAAGAATAAGCAATGCTAAGCAGGCTAGCAAGCTACAAACACAGACTCGTGCAGCATGCCGGTAGCCCGCAGGACATCCTCCCAGTAAAGCATTACAATAATCTAGTCAGTCTTGAGGTCACAAAAGCATGAATTAGCTTTTCATCAGTCAGAATGCACATTAAAAATAACATGCAATGACACATACAGTATGCAAAATATATATTTTGTTTTCTTCACAAATATTACAATAATCACAAACATCACAAACATTTTATCAAGAGTGGTTTAAAAAATAAGATAAATTCAACAAACTATCCTTTTCTTTTGGGGGAAAAAAAGTAAATGAAAAAAGGTATTATTAGTAAAAATGGAAAACAAAAAAGATTTTAAAATAACTCTAAAAACATTTGCACTCATCTGGATCTTACAAAGATACATAGATGGCATTAGGGTAATGCACATATTTAAACTCGAGTCTACATAATGGCTCGAGTCTACATTTTCATTATTTCACATGTTATTACTCAGAGTGGTGAAAGTTGACTTTATATAAATGAGCTCATTTTTACAGATTCAACACACACATATACACACACACTCACACATACTGGTATGATAAGCTCCAAGTTACTCATATCTTTCCCCCATTAAAGCAGATTTTCGTCCATTGGTTTGCATGATTATAAAAAGAACCTGGGTGGAAAAACAAATCAAGTAGGATTAAATAAGAATCAAAATATTGTATTAAATAAAGTATTGACATGTAATATAACTTGGCTTTGCTTTAAAAGCACAGAGCAAATTCTGTCGATTGCTGGGTTTCTATTTTCAGCGTCATGCCAGGTAACCAGGTGAAAAACATTCTGATAACAGTATATTGAAGCCAACATCTCACTAGATCAGACATGGGCAACATACATCCCGCAGGCCAGATCAGGCACTCCACATGGTTTAATGTGGCCGTGGCTCATTTATCGTAAAAGTGTTTTTTTTTGTTTTTTTTTTTTTTTTGTTTTTTTTTTTTTCTAATTGGATATTTCAGTTAACTTGCACTGGGACCTAACGCGTCTCTACAAGCGTTTAACATGCTCAGGGTTGCCAGATAAGAGGCGCAACACTCCCAGTTTGAGATTTATACTTGCACAAATTGGAAATAGTCTGCCTAATGTTATACTTATTCTGTGCAATCTGGCAACCATGCACACGAGTGCTTTTGAACAAATTTATCAATCGGTTGTGCAATATTCAGCTCAAGGGAAAGAGTTATACGGCTACTCTGGGTCCATTCTTGAGGCTTCTTGTGATGTTTTTTGCTACTTTGCAGGTAAACCTGCTCAGTGATTATGTTAAATATAAAAGTAGATCTCGGCATCATTGACATGCGAGCAAAAGCAAGCCAGAGACGTATATGTATTTTTTATTTGTGCAATTTAGAAATGTTGTAATCCCTTCGCACCTGTATGTTAATCTAACTCTCGCAGTAATCATTTATCATAGTCATGTAGCCTGTGTTATTCAGTTGTGTGCTGGAAGTCAAACCATCGAGGAGACCCGCAACATGACCCTTTTAGCATTTAAACTCGCCCGCTTTGCGACAATTATTAAAAGTTCTATAAATTAAAATGTTTTTTTTTATTAAAACTGACCCCTGATGTAGAGATTGTTAAATTGAATACTAAATTAACAGGGAAGTAGAGATGGTAAAATAAATTTACAAGCTCAGCCTTTGTTCAGTATTTTAATGCCTGATAGAAAAGTATCTACCTTTTGTAGAGCAATACAATACTTCAGGCAATTGCAGAATTGTCCCATTAGACACAAATCAATGCAGAATATTGTATCTCGGAGTGGTGGTGGCATAGTGGGCTAAAGCACATAACTGTTAATCAGAAGGACGCTGTTTCGATCCCCACAGCCACTTGAGCAAGGCACTTAACTCCAGGTTGCTCCAGGGGGATTGGCCCTGTAATAAGTGCACTGTAAGTCGCTTTGGATAAAAGCGTCTGCCAAATGCATAAACGTAAATGTAAATCTCTAAAGGAATACAATGTGGCCGCCTATGCACTAATTAAAGCCCGATGTGGCCCCTTTACCAAAATAGTTGCCCACCCCTGCACTAGATGGTTAAAAACTATTTGAGTTTGGCCAAGAATTTTACACCTACCAAATGTTTTCGCTGAGGTATCGCTCTCTTCAGTCAGAGGTCTGTTACATATACTGAAATAAATAAATTCAAATAAATAAGGCTGGGAATAAAAATGCATCTATTGTCTGACAACAAACTCATCAGACATATTTGGTGAGTTTTGTAAGCTCTGGTTTGTGTTTGGTTGTTTTCTGTTCTATCAATGTGGTGGACCTGTTTTTAGATATAAAAAAAATAATTCGCTTGAACACTCCATTTCGCAAAAGATACTGCTTTAATACAGTCTCATGAATGCACAGAGGAGAGCAACAGCCATTCAACGGTTTCTCTAAATAATACATTAGCTTTCGGTTTGTTTATCACCAAACCTAATTGTTTGATTTCATAACAATCATGAATCTCATGTAATAATTTATTAGACTTCTGAATTATACTTTTGCGTGCTTTTGAAGCTTGAAGAGGTGGTCACCATTAACTGCCATTTTATGACATCACTGAACACAAAATAATTTAAAAAATTTATTTGTGTTAAATAAAGTCAAATGGGGTTACAACAACAATGAGTAAACAATGACTAAATTTATTTTTTTTGGTGAACTAATCCTTTAATATTTGATACAGGTCAGGAAGAATATTAGTCAAGCTATCATTAGTGGTCTAGTGATCTGAGATGGCATCACTCTATGGCAGAATTGCTATATTATCAACATCAACTCCATATGATAGAATTAAATCTATTGTATAATTATGGCTATGAGTTGGTGATGTATATTGTCTGTTGCCTTCCATTTTAAGAGAATGAAGTGATGCAAGCAGGGGTCAGTAAAGTTTTACTCGCTCATTATACTGGCAAATACTGTGGTTGGTTGCAGTTTATTCTCTAAAGTCCATCATAAAGACTGTGATAATGCAGGCAGTGGTCAGTGAAGGGTGCCTTGCACTCTTGCTGATAGTTGGCAACAGTTCTTTGTCAGTGTCTAAAATCACAAAATATGTATCCAACTGTGCCCCCTTTCTGACATCCACTGCCATTCTGCAGCATGTCTGTTAGCAAGTTAATACAAATAAGTGGTTTTGAATCCAGGACCACTCACATCAAAAGCAAAGATTAAAAAGATCATACCATGTTACTGAAAACCATGTTTCTCTATTATTTGTATAATTATCTACAGTGTGTGTGTGCACTACTTGATTTTTGATTGATCATTTGTTATTTTGTGTTTGTTTGTTGTTTTCTTGCACATATACTGTGGGGTGCAAAAGTTTACTTGCAAAATTGGTTGTACTTTTCATCCTTATATAATTTCAAATACATTTTTAAAAGGTTGAAACATTTATATTCCAGTAGTTATTTCAGTAATGAATATAACATGTATTTCAAACAACCAAATTTGTTTATTCACCATGTGAAGTGGTCTTGTAAAATTACATTGTAACAGTTCAATGGAGAGGAGGCGAGAACCGCCTTGACAATGTAAATGATAGTTTAATTATAAACTTAACCAAAAAGACAAATACACACAGGTGTCGGGCAGATGCCTGTAACTCTCTCTCTGTCGCACTGCCATCTTAGGTTGCCTTTATACGTCTCGGGCTTCATCAGCCTAATTAGGGGCCGAGTGTGCGGAATCATGAACTGGCCCCACCTCCCTGCCACAGACATTTTTATAGGCGTTTGAAATACATATAAACTATAGTAGACACACCAGGTTTACTTGATGTTTACTTGAATTGAACAATGTGTGAGAATAAATGAGTATAAACTCTGAGAAAGCATGAGAAATTTCTTCAGAAACTTAATTCTGTTTGTTTGGCAAAATCTTAAGATTTTCAATCTTAAATTGGTTTGACAATTTTAAAATGCCTCATAACTATATATGGAAAAAATAGTTCATAAATTTTTTTCTCAGTAATTCAAGCATTCTCAGAAAATTCAAAAGATTATACTGTGCTAGCTGTCAGATTCAATTACAATTTTGATTAATTTTTTTAAAACAATTTTATAAATTGTATGTCTGTGTATGTGCGTTTTACAAAATGTTTTCATTATATCTGGTAAAATTACATAAAAATCTAAATACATCAAAGCAACAAATACCTTGATTTGAACCTGGTTCACTGATTGTACTGCCAGTAAGTCTAACCACTGAACCAGTGACTCTGGTTCACTTTGTTGGTTTTAAAGTTAATCAAGTCATTATTCATTATAAAGAAATAAAGGCAATTGAAAGTATATTATTGACACATATCAGCCTATGATGCTTTAATTTAGCAAACAAAATAATTTAACTTGTGATTTACTGCTCTGACAAGTGTAATTGCCATTTCCAATTCAAACCAATGTCCACATTAACATGGGAAACTAGATGTTACCCTGTGAAACCATTAAAATCACTCTTGAACTGTGTCAAATTCATTAGAATAGAATCCAATGAAACAAAGCGGGTTCATAATGATACCAGCATTTTTTTTAATTATGTGCAAAATGTCTTTTCTTTGCTCCTTGTCAATTCACATTGAACATATCTGCTGAAAAGGCAAGTTAAATTAATCACATCCCAGGTTGATCCATAACACTGGCTCTGTTTTGCCCTTACAAAAAGGCGTGGGCTGGTGCTGTGACGTAACATCATCGCGTATAAAAACGTCTCATTTCACTGGCTAGGCACCAACCAATAAAACAACTTAATTGACCCCTCCCCTGCTGGAACACTGGTCTTGCTCTCTCTCATCAGTATTTTCATGTGCACAAGTGAGTTTTGCAACAGGTTTTTTGCAAAAGTAGTTGCAAAAGACTAGGCGTTGAAGATTTGAAGTTTCAATGACAGATTTGAGAGGTTGTAAGTGCCGATTTGTGGTTGTACTGCAAAAATTAAATTACAAAAAGTTAATATGTAATACAAGTTTAGTATGTAGTTTTATTTATGTGAATGACAGGGAAGGTAATGAAATAATATTAATATATTAGTAGTGTTCAAGGAATTAAAAAGTATTAATTAATTTATGATAGCATTAAATCAAGTTAATCTAAGTTACATATTCATGTTAACAATAATATGCAAGAACCCTGATCAGTCAACTCAAAACTAACCTGCACATAGATATTGTACAGGAAGCCTATGATATGTAATGTGTAACTTCCACACCTATAATTGAATAATTCACAAGGCAGAGAACCTGTAGATAACCTGAGAACACCTGTATATGTCAGATGGACAGCCTGTATTATGAGCACCATATCCTGTGTGATGTGACGCAGCAAAACTAGATCACTTCAAATTCGCTCGCTTGCACTTTAGACTGCTTTTTGTTTCTAAATAGAAGCGATTGTTTTTATTGTATTGCCATTTTTGTCTAATTAACAATTTTATATAAGTTTCACCCACCGATCCATGTGCATAGTTGTAGCAACTTCTGCACTTTACACCATAAAATGTACAAATATAGTAAATAAGAATGTTTTATAATAATGTCAATTAATTATATCATGGTTATATAGATGCTTTTTAATTGTTTATAATATAGTTCAGTCACATGATAGGAATATGCTGTTACCAGTGTAGACTACATTAATTTGTGAATGTTTGTGTTTTGTGCAGTTGCAAGGTGAAGCTGTATGCAGAAAAACTTCCCAACACAAGCATCATCATTCCCTTCCACAACGAGGGCTGGTCGTCACTGCTGCGCACAGTACACAGTATACTCAACCGCTCGCCACCACAACTCATCGCTGAGATCATACTCGTGGATGACTTCAGTGACAAAGGTACAATTTAGCCATACATAAAACATGAAGATTAATAACATTTGTATTTCCTGTAAGCATGCTTAACATTCTCTAACATTAACTCTAAACTCTGTTGATTAAACCAAACATTGCTTACTCACAGTTATTGGTTACAGAATCCCAGTTTGGGGGTGTGTTCACTAAGCCCTAAAGCCCAAAGTCAGATGTGAACGCTCAGCATCAGTGCACAGCACGCATGAGGCAAATTTCATCATCAGCAGAGTGCTCGAGCACTGAACACACACAGCCCGATTTTTCTAACCACATGAACACTGAACGTGCAGTGTGCGCATACATCTGAAATTGTTTGCATGTAATCAAATCAAATCAAATCACTTTATTGTCACACTACTGTGTACACGAGTGCAACAGTAGGTGAAATTCTTGTGTGCAGTTCCGAGCAACATAGCAGTCATGACAGTGACGAGACATAAACCACTTTACAGTAAACAACATATTTACACAACACAATTTACATATCAAATGTACACATAATTACACAACAATTTACATATCAAATGTACACATAATTACACAACATAATACTGATGTACAATGTACAGTAAACAATACACACAATATAGAATACACATACACTAGATAGTGTACATATATATATATATATATATATATATATATATATATTATTTTTTTTTGTTTTTTGTTTTTTATACCCTAAGTGAATTGGGGAGAATATATTGACAGTCCAGTATGTGATACAAGATGAAGATTAATAAAGTGCAGTGCTGATTGTTGATCATGATCGATCAAGTGTTCAAAAGTCTGATTGCTTGTGGGAAGAAGCTGTCATGTAGTCGGCTGGTGCGGGTTCTGATGCTGCGATACCGCCTGCCTGATGGTAGCAGTGAGAGCAGACCATGACTCGGGTGGCTGGAGTCTCTGATGATCCTCCGAGCTTTTTTCACGCGCCGCTTGTTATATATGTCCTGGAGGGAGGGAAGCACTTTTCACGCACCTTACAGTCTAGCTTATCCCAAAATAATTTAATGTAGTTAAGATCCATAACACACTTTTCCAATTATCTGTTTTCCAATGTCTGTGTTTCTTTGCCCACTCTAACCTTTTCCTTTTGTTTTTCTTTTTCAAAAGGTTTTTTTCTTCTTTTAAATTTTTCCCATAAGGCCTGCACCCTTGAGTCTTCTCTTTACCTTTGTACATGAAACTGGGGTTAAGTGGGTAGAATGCAATGAAGCTGGCAGCTGAGGACATGTGAGGCATGATGAATGATGAACTTATCATCGTTGAAGACTGTAGTGTTCACCTTTGTATGAAATCTTCAGTGTTTTAGCAGTTTCAAGTTTTGCATAGCCTTCATTCCTCAAAAAGATGATTGACTGACAATTTTCTAGAGAAAGCTTTTTTTTTTTTTTTTTGGCCATTTTTGACCTAATATTGACTTTAAGACATTCCAGTCTATTGCATACTGTAGCAACTCAAAAACATGCTCAAAGACTAGGTTAAGCTTCATTTAATGAACCAAATAGCTTTCAACTTTGTTTGATATTATAGCAAGTGATTTTCTAGTGCCAAATTAGCAATTTAGCATGATTACTCAAGGTTAAGGTGGAGTGATGGCTGCTGGAAATGAGGCCTGTCTAGATTTGATCAAAAATTACTTTTTTCAAATAGTGATGGTGCTGTTTTTACATCAATAATGTCCTGACTATATTTTGTGATCAGTTGAATGCCACTTTGGTGAATTAAAGTACTGTGCCAACTTGCTCTCGAGCGGCATTGCCCACGCCGAGACATCTTTTGTGGATGCGTCATGTCCTCATTGAGAGGCCATGACCATGGCAATGGTGTGGTCGTGGCTTGCTTTCGTAAGAATGCCTCGATCCTTCTACCTACGGGTATGAGGCCAGTGTGGCGAGCACTGGATGCATTTTGGGGACCACAATGGGACCACCTCCACCGGGTAAATCCCTGCAGACCTCCCATTCTCTGGCATGCTCTTTTGCTCCGGTTAGGCACTTGGATGAGTGCGCCGGCTTGTCCCAGGGCAAGTTCGACATCTTATTTGGTGCCTGTGAAGGCGATGAGCCCTCGAGCGCAGCATCGGAGAGCGGGCTCGTCCTGCATGACGTGGAAACCTTCGCTGGGTTTCCCCCCTCGGGTGTGGTCGCCCAGTCACAGGCAGACGCTGAAATGACAGATATGCTTTCCCGGGCCTCCATGAGCATCAGAACCCTGAATCCTCGTGCTCAATGTTTGGTATCTGGGCTCACGGTGATGCTCACATTCACGCCCCTCCCCAGTGCCTTTCTTCCTGGAGATGCACGAGCAGCTGACGAATTCGTGGGAGGCACCTTTCACTGTCCGACCCCAAACTCTCGGTTCCCCCGCTCTCACTACCCTTGATTGCGGAGCGGCCAGCTGTTACTCGGCAATGCCCCCAGTGGATAAGACGTTTGCGGTGCACCAATGCCTGCGAAGCACCGCCACCTGGCGCGGGCAGCCAAAGCTCCCATCCAAGGCCTGTAGGCTTACGTCCTCCCTGACAGCCAGAGCCTACGGTGCTGCCAGACAAGCCACCTCTGCCCTGCACACCATGGCTCCTTCAAGTACACCAAGCCAAGGCACTGAAAGAAATGCACAAGGGTATTTCTGCCCTGAGATTGATGCAGGAGCTGCGCTCGGCGACTGACCATGCCCTCCTGTCATCAAAGGTCATGGCACGGTCTCTTGGGCGGACGATGTCCACTTTGTTGGTCCTGGAGCACTATCTGTGGCTTAACCTGGTCGAGATGCATGAGGCCGACAAGACACGCTTCTTGAACACCCCCATCTCCCAGGCTGGCCTATTCGGCAACACCATCGGGGACTTTGCCCAGCAGTTCTCGCCGATGAAGCAGCAGACGGAGGCCATTCAGCACATCCTGCCCCGGCATGGCTCAAGATCCCGCACCCAATCTGCTCCTCGCCAAGGGTGTCTCCCTGCGACGTCTCCAACTCGGCCTGTCCCTGCGGCCCTGCTCCGGCATCGAGACCCCGCAGGAAGCAGACGCCACCCGTCTCACGGCTGCCCGGTAAGAAGAAAACTTTCAAGCGCCCCTGAGATGGGTGACCCAGGGAAGTGAGGATCCACTGCCTTGGAGCTGGTAAGCAGACCACTCCATCCCCCGGTGGAGGGCCGGGAGGAGAATCTTTTGTTTACTTTTTTATTTTGGCACGCACTCCAGTAGCTGTGTTACCCAAACAAAAGAGTAGTTTCCTCAGTCCCTGGATCACATAACTGGTGTGTATGGCCGTCACCCCGACCAATGTCTTCTATCTCTCATGGACCACGGGGACGAAACACCTCCGCTCCCCGCCTCAATTGATCCACTGGTGGTTATCAGGAGATACGCCACCACCTTGTGCGTGGAAATCAGCATCCTTCTGCGGAAGCATGCGATAGAGTTTGTCCCTCCATCCGAGATGAAGAATGGGTTTTACAGCCCCTACTTCATTGGACGAAAAGAGGCGGTGGGTTGCAGCCAATTTTGGACTTACGAGTTCTGAACCAGGCTTTACATAGACTCCTAATCAAGATGCTGACAATAAGGCACATTCTAGCGAGCGTTCGGCATCAAGATTGGTTTGCAGCGGTAGACCTGAAGGACACGTACTTCCACTTCTCGATTCTATCTCGACACATACTACTCCTTCGGTTTGCATTTGAGGGTCGGGCGTACCAGTACAAAGTCCTCCCTTTCGGCCTGTCCTTGTCTCCTCGCATCTTCACAAAGGTTGCAGAAACCCGGGCAGATACGATTTGATACGGGCAGGCACAGGTAGACCTGTTCGCCTCCCCAGAATCCTCCCATTGGTCTGGTATGCCCTGTCCGAGGCTCCCCTCGGTATAGATGCGCTGGCACACAGCTGGCTGCATGGACTATGCCAGTATGCGTTACCCCCAGATCCTGTGCAAGGTCAAGGAGGACGAGGAGCAGGTCATCCTAGTGGCTCCCTACTGGCCCACCCAGACTTGGTTCTTGGTCCTCACGCTCCTCGTGTCAGCCCCTCCCTTGCAAATTCCCCATGAGGAAGAACCTTCTTTCTCAGGGATGGGCACCATCTGGCACCCACAAACAGTCCTCTGGAACCTCCATGTCTGGCCCCTGGACGGGATGCAGAAGACCTCAGTGGCCTACCACCTGCCGTGGTAGACATCATCACTCAGACTAGGGCCCCCTCTACGAGGTGCCTGTATGCTTTGAAGTGGCATCTGTTCGCTAAGTGGTATTCTTCCCGGCACAAAGCACAGTCAGCTCAGTGCTTTCCTTTCTGCAGGAGAGGTTGGAGGGATGGCTGTCCCCCTCTACCTTGAAGGTGTACGTAGCTGCCATAGCTGCACACCACCACACAGTGGATGGCAAAGGAAAACACAACCTGATTATCATGTTCCTGAGAGGTGCCAGGAGGTTGAAAACCCTCCAGGCCATACCTTGTTCCCTCATGGGACCTCTCCGTAGTCCTGCGGGCCTGCGAGGGACTTCCTTTGAGCCCTTAGAGTCAGTAGAGCTTAAAGCACTCTCCTTGAAGACTGCCACCCAGATGGCACTCTACTCCATCAAGAGGGTTGGGGAACTGCAAGGGTTCTCTATCAGCAAAACATGCCTGGAGTTCTGTCCGGGCTAATCTCACATGATCCTGAGACCCCGATCAGGCTATGTGCCCAAGGCTCCCACGACCCCGTTCAGGGATCAAGAGGTGAACCTGCAAGCACTGCCCCAGGAGGAGGCAGACCCATCCTTAACATTGCTGTGTCCGGTGCATGCTTTACGCATACATTTGGATCACACGCAGAGCTTTAGGATCTCTGAGCTGCTCTTTGTCTGCTTTGGTGGACAGTGGAAAGGAAGCGCTGTCTCCAAACAGAGGATTGGCCACTGGATCATCGATGCCATAGCTGTTGCCTACCAGGCTCAGCATGAGCCATCCCCTGCGGGGCTACAAGCCCATTCCACCAGGAGTGTGGCTGCCTCCTGGGCTCTGACCAGTGGTGCTTCTCTAGATGACATTTGCAGAGCAGCAGGCAGGGCTACACCCAACACATTTGCAAGATTCTACAATCTCCGGGTTGAGCCGGTCTTATCCCGTGACTTAGCAGGGACGAACAGGTAAGTCCGGGTCAACCGTCTGGGTATATCACTTGCGCCTTGTACCTTTCACCTCACTTGAGCTGAAGGTGTGCGTTGTTGATTCCCTGTAGTGTTCACTAATGTGTTCCCTGGTTGATTTCCTCCCAGCCCTGTGGCAGATGAGATTGTGGAGAAATTCACAGCCAGCCCTGTACTTGTGCTAACTATGGCCCATACTGGGACAGGTGCTCTGCATTCGCTGGTTCCCCATAGGCAACCCCTTGTGAAGTATATTCTGAAGAAAATGGTAAGCAAATTCTCTCTTTTTCTGGGGAGAAAAAGAAAAAAGAGAGAAAAGAGGCACGACTAGGACAAGCCTGTCCCTATCCTTTGGGTAGTCAACTCGTTCCCAAAAGGGCTGTTCGACACTCATACTAGCGTCAGGGTAGGTTACGTGCTGGCCCGGTGCGCTGGCTATGCAGCACACAGCAGTCTGCCTGTCTCGCACCACCGATCCACGTAACCCCAGTTCAGCTAGTTGTGGTGTTTTTGTAGGGGATCCCTAGTGTCACTACATCTACGCAACGTCAAGTGAGTGACAGGTAGAGAATGTCCTGGTTACTTTCGTAGCCTCCATTCCCTGATAGAGGGAATGAGATGTTGTGTCCCTCCTGCCACAACGCTGAACTACCCTTTGAAATGGCCAGGACCATATTCTCGGCTCCTCAGCACAAAACCTAAATGAGTGGTATTTACCTCCTTTATAACCATATGTCTGTGGGAGAGCATGCAAATACCACTCGCCAATTCCTATTGGCCTTTTATCAAAGATCAGAGGTGTCTCGTGCTCTCAAGAGTGACCGCTAGTGTCACTTCATCGACACAACTTCTCATTCTCTCCATCAGGGAATGGAGGTTACAGGATGTTAATGTTTAAAAGCTTTTTTCTTTTTTTTTAAAGGTGGGCACAAGTTTTAAAATGTTTTAATTTTTTTTATTGGGGGCCTGGGTAGCTCAGCGAGGAACTACGTTGACTACCACCCCTGGAGTTTGCAAGTTCAAATCCAGGGTATGCTTATTGACTCCAGCCAGGTCTCCTAAGCAGCCAAATTGGCCTGGTTGCTTGGGAGGGTAGAGTCACATGGGGTAACTTCCTCATGGTCACTATAATATGGTTCGCTCTCGGTGGGGCACATGGATGCTACAGAGAATGGTGTGAAGCCTCCACACACGGTATTTCTCTGCGGTAATGTGCTCAACAAGCCATGTGATAAGATGCACAGGTTGATGGTCTCAGAAGTAGAGGCAACTGAGATTCGTCCTCCGCCACCCAGATTGAGGTCGAGTCACTCAGCCACCACGAGGACTTAGAGTGCAATGGGAATTGGGCATGTATTTGTTTATTTCCTGAGGGGAGGCTAAAAATGATTGGTTCAATGAATAAAACACAATTGCCCCTTCTGATCATGAAATTACAGCATCTGTTTCCTTTTTTTCTGGCAATCTCAAAGGCAGC
The DNA here is from genome assembly GCA_032164185.1 of Moxostoma hubbsi. NCBI lineage: Eukaryota > Metazoa > Chordata > Actinopteri > Cypriniformes > Catostomidae > Moxostoma > Moxostoma hubbsi. The sequence continues at coordinate 9,682,317 of JAVLUX010000001.1, forward strand.
ATCGGTTATCTGGTTATGTCTAAAAATGATATCTCTGGGAGTCATTTGAGCAGATATGTAGTTGTTTTCACCCCTCAAAACACTCTTTTGGTCATCTTTGAAGAACGTCACACTAGATGTTGACTGGAATGAATCCAAGAGATTTGCTTCATGTAGTCCCATTTTGCTCTTCCCTGTTGTTGAATATTCAGTTTCTGTCTGAATTGTACCAGATTACAGAATGGGTTGTACATGCTGTTTCATGTAGACTTAAATTATTTCTCTATGTAGGGTATTTAGGTATGCTAAATTTAGGAGGGGAACCGTTAAAGTGCCCTCATTCTCACACCATAATATGTATGGGAGTTTAGGGTCACGAAATATGTGAGCTATGAACTAAATTAAACGGTCCTTATTCTACATTATTATGTAATAAAATATAGAATGGAATTAGTCGCGATCGACAACCATTATAAATTATATAAATATCAATTAAATAGATTATTTGTCTGAATAACATTTTCCACATTTAAAATCGTAATACAACGTCTCGTTGTGTCTGCTCACTATTTCTACTTTGAGGAATTAGCTTTAATAAGGGAATTATGATTAATTCACTTATTGGAGTAATATTATTCTCATGGCATGTTGAAAATAATATCACACTGTAGGGCTTAGGAGCGGGTTTGGTTATTAGCAATAATTAATAATTATCATAGACAATTATCAATTATTAAAATCAATAGAACACTGATTAGAATCAATGTTAGCTTTATAATTCTTTAAATCAACTATCATCAAAGACAACCATCAATAATCGTGGAAGAGAAGGCAACTGTTGGTTTATCACTCAGAGACGTGATGAACGGCTCGTAACACGTGGTCTTTGGTCCTTTAATGGATAAACACAGTGTGTCGGGCTTATCCGCGATGGCGTAAATACACAACTGTCCAATGTGGTTGGATTACAGGTTGATTGTGATAAATGTATGTTACAGTAATACCTTAAGTACTATTAACAGCAATGAGCGGTCTTGATGTTCCATAAACTGTACAAGCAAAAATCTTGATACACAAGAATAACACACTATAATGTTCTATCATTGCCCAGACATAACCTCTTACTTGAATCATGTGAGGACGTGAGTAGAATGTGTGTTCATCCGTCGTTTGACTCTGACTTGGTTCCTCGAGGCTCGGGTGATGACGGGAGTCCGTTTCCTCACTCTAACTCGTACCACGGGCTGGCAGAGAAATCAGCGACGTCAACTCGATTGAAGATGGAAGAGAAGTCTTCTTTCTTCACTTCTGCAGGCAAACGGATGAAGATGCGGATTGCTCGGCTGTCTCCTTCTGATCCATTAGTGTTCGATGAAACACAGAGTAATCTCAACTCATACAGGCAAGATGGAGTTTGTATGGCCACAGTTTTAAGTTGTACGTTACTTCCTTGTGCAACAAGGCTACACCTGAGAGTAGTGATGAGCTACAAGTTCTGTTGAGCGCCTCATCCAATAGGAGTTGAGAGTTCGATCCTTTGGAATTTCACACAGTTGTAAAGTGAGCAAGGCTTCTTGGGATTTGAAGTCTATTTTGTACTTCCTTTCTTTTTATCAGTAAGATTTATGACTTTGTTTTTGTGGGCCTCAGTCAGGCTTAACGACTTTGTTAGGCCTGCCTTTGTCTTGTATCTGAATACATGAGGCCCAGCTACATGTATTTAGGTACAGATTTGAAGCAAAATCTTTTAGAAACAGGGATGAGATTGTTTATCAAATATACCATAGTCAAATCATCTTTGAATACAGACAATTTTATTGCTATTCTAAACATAAATCTAATCTAACACATATATACATGAGACAGGTTGTTGAGAAGAATGACAGAATGTGAAATAAATTATCAATACAGTAAAAATTAACTTTATGGAGTCTGTTGACAATGCCTTAAGAACCATTTATCCATCTTTGAGTCTACATCGATTTGCTATCGGATTGTATAAGTATTTAATTAATACACCAGCACTTTGAGCAAAGTGTAGAGATGTACTTGCTTGTCTTTGTGTTTCCTTGCGTTCTTTGTGTTGCTTGGTTCTTGGCTCTTGGTTGAAAGTTCATTCCGACAATGTTTTGGACCTCTGTAAGATCAGATATTTCTATTTTCTGGATGAATTATGTGGTTGGCTTTGATGCAGGGCCTTCTCAAGGGTGTGTGAACTGTAGAGAGTGAGAGGCTTCCTCGGGACTTCAAGTCCCAAGCTTCCTTGGACCTTGCTTGGCATGGATCTGGTTTCGACGCGATCCAGAGATGACCTTGAGGGAAGAGTCAGAGTGAAGTCTGAGCAGTCAGAAGAGCAGAAGAAGAAGAGCAGAGTGAAGGGTGTTCTTCCTGTTTGGAAACATTTGAACTGAAATTGGCCGCACCCCCAAAGGTGTCCTGTGCCATTCAGAAGTGACTTTTCAGGGTCACGTGGTTCACTGGGCTGTCCTTTCCGACATTACAAATTTCCCGCTCAAAAATAGTGTGTTTTAATCATTAACTTTTATATCTTGCAAATGGTTCAAGAGGCATGACATACGTTGTCATCAGCTTTCTCTATTTCTTTTGACATTCTTTCATTAATATTATACGTGTAGGTAGCAAAACATGAAAATCCCTGGTTACAAATCATACTGGTTAATTCCTTGGTTATACAAAATAGATAAAACATTACACAAATTTTAAAGAGGTACATCAGGCTATAATCATTACTTTGTCTGTTATACAAGTTACCACATTTCAAAGCAATTGTCAGAATTATCTAGCAAGGCTAGATATCCTGTCGGTAGTAACCCTTTATTGTCACATAGTCACAAGTAAAAGTAACCAGTGAAATTGGCCATCATCCTGCCCATACAAACATACAATATGACAACGGGTAGACAGGGCAGGAAGACAGGGAATTGAGAAGATATACAGCATTACATGGGGAAAGGTGAGATAAAAAAAGCAACCCCCAGACTATGCTCCTGTTAGGATTACAGTATGGGAACAGGAAAAAACATCTCAGCAACACTTAGCACATAATCAGTACATCTACAACATAACAAAAACTTGCAACAGGGTAGGGTAGTGGGGGATTGAGGTAGCCCAGCACTGACAAACAGCCATCTGGTCCTGCAGCCATTCTCGGCGCTGGTCACAGACCCGCCTGTCAGACTGGGGGGTACGAAGCGGCGAAGGCGTGGGATGGGGTGTGGGTCGGATGCATATCTGTATTTGTGTAAAGTCTTGTGTGTGTGTGAGCCCAGAGATTCGCCAGAAGGTCACAATCCCAGGGTGTTTTGGGAGGGGGGAGGGAATGCGAGAGCGGCTCATTGCAGTGCTCTAACCAGGGGAGTTGTTGATCCATCAGCGGCCTTGGCCAAGGCCAGTGCTGGTTGCTGGGTGCCGAAACAGATAAGATTGAGATGTTTTGTCTTGGGGCGAATAGCTGCAATTTCTCAGGCTATTCTTAATGTCCATTTTGGTCTCTTAAACGATCCATTTGCCTTTGCAAAGCTGTAAGCTCCTTCATGATGTTATCCATATTGAGAGTCTGAATGCTGACAACTCTGCCCACCGCCACAATCATGACGGGCAGCCTTGTGAGGCTTTGGACAGCTGTCTCCGTCTTCTTAATTCTACGATAACCCAGGGCAATGCCTAATCCAATTAGCAGAAGACCTGTTATCATGGTTCCGAATAGGTAGATATCTTCAACGTCCTCCACGGAAAGAACCGCCAGACACACGACCCGCCACCTCTCCCACGCGTCCATCGTGTAGCCAGCTGCAAACCTTCCGTCAGGACAGTTAGGTTCCCCCGAACCCAAGCTTCTCCTCGAGAAGATGGTGTCAATTGCGTTAAGAGACCAGTTAATCAAATCCATAATAATTTCTTAGTTTGGAGAGCAGTGCTGTGAGAGTCTCTCAAAAGTACAAGACAGTTGACTAGACGTGATGAGAGAGCAAAGCAGGGAGGTCAGGGGAGGGAGAGGGAGAGAAAATGCGACCGCCTTCACTGAGTGCCAAACGGTCCATGCGGTCTTGTATATTTTATAGGATTGATTCAGCAAAGTACTGTGAATTTGTGTGAGATGTTTATGGATTAAGGAATTTCCTTTTTAAGATAGTTTGCTGAACAATGATCACAGTGTCATGTGATCTGATAAGTCTAAGTTTAGCAAATTGGTTTACAGTATATCAGAGGACAGAATCTTGTGTCCCGAGTCTCTCAGGAACTCCAAGAGTGTGTGTTCTGTCTTTTATTGCTTTGACCTTTGAACTTTGCAGAGAAATTTTCAAGTCATATGGGATCTAGACAAGTCTCTTTGATAGTTCTATTGGTCAGATGTGAGACTCACTAGCACCCAAGTCTTTTAACCTGTTGATTTGCACCCCCTTTTTGAGCACAAACCATGAAAATTACATACCAAACTTAAATGGCTGTGTTTACTGGAAGCTTTGGATTATGGACACAGTTATAGTATATTTTGAAAGAAGACACTTTGGGCTTTATTTCCCAAGTTTCAGAATTAATATATGTTGTTATTTTTTTAAAGTTAGAGAACTATGAAGTTTATAGTATTGGAAATATTTTGTGCTGAACATGTTTTTATAATTAAAGAAAACAATAATAAAAGCCACAGGTCTTTGTTCTCAAAGCCACAGGTCTAAAGAAGTTACGTTTCAAAAAATGATGTTCCTGCAAGCTGTTTTCACTGTAAAATCACTGGAAGCATACAGAGTAAAATTAAGGCTCCGCCTCTCAAATTCAACACAATCTCCGACGGGATTGCTTGGCTATTATGAATTAAACTATGCCGCATTTTTAAAAATAGACTTTGGAGATGGGCTCGTTTTATTTATAAGACTCTAATATATAAGATAATATACAGTTTTACAACATAAATGCTGCTCAGATTGCATAGTTTGTTGAAGAACGACGATGAAGGGTAATTCTTTCAGGCAAGATCTCATGTAAACAATGGAGAATATGCCGATATTTCTCAGATTTATCACTTTTATGGACAAAAAGTGCTATTGGATGTTATACCCTTGTATATGAAAACCCTTGTCATGGACAATTGACCCAAGTATGGCGAATTGGATTCATCTTGAGATCGCGATTTCATTACAAAGGTATGAAGTCCCGTTTTTATATTGCAAGTTTTCATTTGTACTCCTGGCACAAATAAACAATTTGCTGTTTCTGGAGCATTGCTATTGTGAAACAGAGATCAGATATCAATGTTGAACCCTTAGACCTTTGAAAAGATGTATAATTTGTTAACATTAATTATATAGATGGTAAATTATATATTAAATGTAAGCAGAGTGACGTCACTCCCGAGAGCGAACAAATGCGTATCAATAGGTTAATTTATGACATTGTTCAATTCCAGGATTAAGATGGGGTTTTTCCTAGACTCAAATCATGTTGCTGCAATTCTTCTGCATGTATAATACTACATCTATATAATCTCACAATGTAATTTGAATAATTACTTGCTAAAAACATTATTATGTAAAACTCCAGATGCATAATTTCATTTTACATTAGCTGAAAAAAATAAAATAAAATAAAACAAGTGATCATAACTTTAGGAACAGCTGCATATGGTGTACAGTAGGACAGTATTTCTTTTATGACAGTACTCCTTTGTGACTAATTGCTAAACGTTTTATGCTAATGCATTAAATCCTTGGTGACGTATTTGTTATACAGAACAGAAATGCACTTGATTTTGTCAGGTGACGTAAATGCCATTCTGAAATGAGAGAAAATACATTGACCTCAGCACTCATTTTATTCCGTTTTAAGTCTGTTTGAGCTTGTTCATAGAGCCAGAGCAGTTTCCTGTAATGCCATCTGTTTATATAGGGAAAAGCCTCATATTAAATGAAAAGTGTCAATGTCAAAATCTTTTTTATTTCTGTTTTAGGACATAGGAATAAATCCTGTTGGCTTTGGGGAGGGATCTTTATGGAGGTTTTTATATATCTGATGCAGAAAAAGTTGGATCATTTTATTCCTTACTTTTCATTAGCACTCCACTAATTGCCTAATAATGCAACACCCCTTGTTTGTTGAGAATTTTGGGATAATTCTTCTTTATTTCAAACCATTCTTTTCAATAGTTTTTGTTTGTGTATACATCCCCACTTAACTAAATGTACAGCATTTACACTGCTTTCTATTCAAATTGCACTGCTGAAAAACAACCACCCAAATTCTCCAGTTATGACACTGGATGACTTTGATCATATTAATTTATCAGGGCAGCTACTCATTTTAAAAACAACTTGCCATTTTCTCAACAGGAAATTAAAATTTGACTGGTAAAGTTTTGCTTGACAAACTGTCGGAAAGTTTTTAATGAGATGATAGATAGATAGATATTGTGCAAATAACATGTTTGAAACAATACAATTGTTTAAATGTTGTCTATATGTTAGAGAGGGGATACGCAAAATTATGTTTAATGTGGTACGCCACTGTAGAATAGAATAGAATCCTTTATTTTGGTCACACATTATACACACAGTTTTTTTTTTTTTGCATATATACAGTGACATTTATTAGTATCCCAGCTAAGCTGGGGTCAGAGTGCAGGGTCAGCCATGATACGGCGCCCCTGGAGCAGATAGGGTTAATGGCCTTGCTCAAGAGCCCAACAGTGGCATCTTGGTGGTGCTGGGGCTTGAACCCCCGACCTTCTGGTCAGTAACCACTGAGCCACCACTGCCCCCATAAAAGGATACTGCTCTAGGAGCATTTTTTAGTCTCAGAATAATAATAACAACTTGATACAATAGATACTATTAGATACACTAGATACCAGGTCCATTTACTGAAGAAATGTAATACTCAAATATGCAAAACAGAGCAGTGTATCTATCAACTACAAATATTATGATAATGAGCAGCTGTCAGAGTTGCATTAGAGTGACGTCACCTCCCCACTTTGAATGACTGGCGGAGGAGCTGTCAATCAAGAACTAGTGGACCAATAGGGACCTAAAACAAGTTTTGGTAAACCAAGTGCAGAACTTGCAAACAAAAGCAAAGAAAAATACAGCGTAAGCGTACCAAAAAAATATAATATGAGCAAAAAGGAAAACATAATTTTGTTTGCAATCTGATGACTTTGCTTTAATTTGTTTTTTGTTTTGTTTTTTGCAGCATATTTTAAATGTGTTTATTTTTGATGCAGGCTTGTTATTTTTTTTATCTGTGCTAATTATTTTGATCAGCACTTATTATTTTGATCTATGCTTTTTATTTATTTTTGCACATTATTTTTTTTTTATCTGCACTTAATATTTTTTGATTCACACTTATTATTTTGATTCACGTTTATAATTTTTGGATCTGTGACGCAATACTTTTGACTAAATTTTTATCCCATACCCAACACCATACCTCTACAGTGTTCTGTTGCCAAGTGAACTGTCCTCAACACAGCCTTAGTTGTTTGACAGTCAGCAAAATCCCTTCCTTCACACAACTCTGAAGACAAGTTTAAAAAGAAATGAAAAGAAATGAACATACTGTATTTCAATAATAATATTAAAATAATCAATACAGAATATCATACCAACACAGGGATGTGGAGTAACACCATACTTTTAATGGGACAACATATTTAAAAAACAACATACTTTTTTTGTAAAAAACAGGGCCGATACACACCTGCACAATATGTGCAGAGGGTTCAGAAGATTGACCAACAGTTGTTGTTTTTTTTTTGTTTGTTTTTTTACAGTTGTGAAGGTGGTTAAGACTCACACTGTCTTCACAACAGATGAATTTGTTGTGAAGACAGTGTGAGTTCAGAGAAATTATTTAAAAAGAATTTCAAAATTATATCCTTGTCGAGGAAATGTGATGAGTCCAGAATGAGTGCAGGGCATTCTCAAAAAAGTGAAGAAAGGTGCCAAGATCTCACTGAGAACATAAATTGCAATTTGGGGAAGGTGACAATTACATATAAAATCATTTCAGATGGCTCAAATATATCCTGTAAGTAATTTCCAGTGGATTATCTGATGGTTTTGATTTTTCATAGGATAACGCAATCATCACCCATTATTAATCAGAGAGAAAATCCTATATGCCACAATAAATGTTGTTAGTCCAGACAGTTACTATGGATAGCGGTGTGTATGAGTGTTTAAGAAGGAAAGAATACATAAGCAAAGCAGAGCTGGAAGCTTCCTCACAGCCCTCTACATTGTGAGTAAATCACTCACATATGTGAGTAAATTTCACACTATGGAACAAAAATAACTCAAGAAACGTCCTCTCAATTTCAACTGGTTTTATTTTCAGAAAACTTAACGTGTAAATATTTGTATGAACATAAAAAGATTCAACAACTAAGACATAAACTGAACATTTTTCACAGACATGTGACTAACAGAAATTGAATAATGCATCCCTGAACAAAGGGGGCGGGGGTGGTCAAAATCAAAAGTTAACAGTCAGTATCTGGTCTGACCACCTGCTGCATTAAGTACTGCAGTGCATCTCCTCCTCATGGACTGCACCAGATTTGCCAGTTCTTGCTGTGAGATGTTACTCCACACTTCCACCAAGGCACTTGCAAGTTCACAGACATTTCTGAAGGGAATGGCCCTAGCCCTCACCCTCCGATCCAAGATGTGCTCAATGGGATTGAGATCCGGGCTCTTTGCTGGCATGGCAGAACACTGACATTCCTGTCTTGCAGGAAATCATGCACAGAATGATCAGTATGGCTGGTGGCATTGTCATGCTGGAGGGCCATGTCAGGATGAGCCTACAGGAAGGGTACCACATGATGGAGGAGGATGTCTTCCCTGTAATGCACAGCATTGAGATTACCTGCAATGACAACAAGCTCAGTTCGATAGTGCTGTGTCACACTGCCCCAGACCATGACAGACCCTTTACCTCCAAATTGATCCCACTTCAGAGTACAGGCCTCGGTGTAAAGCTCATTCCTTCGATGATAAACGGGAGTCCGACCATCACCCCTGGTGAAACAAAACTGCAACTCGTCAATGAAGAGCACTTTTTGCCAGTCCGGTCTGGTCCAGCGAAGGTGGGTTTGTGCCCATAGGCTACATTGTTGCATGTGATGTCTGGTAAGGACCTGACTTACAACAAGCCTACAAGCCCTCAGTCCAGCCTCTTTCCGCCTTTTGCAGACAGTCTGAGCACTGATGGAGGGATTGTGTGTTCCTGGTGTAACTCGGGTAGTTGTTGTTGCCATCCTGTACCTGTCATGCAGGTGTGATATTCTGATGTACTGATCCTATGCAGATGTTGTTACATGTGGTCTGCCACTGCGAGGATGATCAGCTGTCATTCCTGTCTCCCTGTAGCGCTGTCTTAGGCGTCTCACAGTATGGGCATTGCAATTTATTGCACTGGCCACATCTGCAGTCCTCACGTCTCCATGCAGCATGCCTAATGCATTGACACGCAGATGAGCAGGGACCCTGGGCATCTTTCTTTTTGTGTTTTTCAGAGTTAGCAGAAAGGTCTCTTTAGTGTCCTAAGTTTTTATAACTGTGACCTTAATTTCCTACCGTCTGTAAGCTGTTAGAGTTAGCTGCCAAGTAAATATTTACACTTTACTCAGCAGTTATTGAGTTACGTAGTGTCTAAGCACCAAGATCTATTTACTGAATAAAAAGCAGGCAATAAGAAGCTGAATTCAGCATCACCTGTCTCATAGAACCTCACCTCGGACATCACCCAGAGCAGCTCTCTTGAGAGTGTGTGAAGTTGAACCATTTTTCAAGTGCTCTGATGCACATGCAATCTTCAGAGGCTCGCGCCAATCTCGCGGAAAAATATAAGCAAGGTATATGTTTATTAATTTAATAACAAATTGTGCCAGTTTCACTTTAATTTAACAACCTTGTTCTGATAAATGTCTGTTGTCATTGCAGTGTCATTCACACATTGTTAACAACAGGCAGTGACATAAAGGAGGAGATGCCCACATACACTGTTTAATATGGAGATGATAAAATGCAAGACACAGAATTTCAAACACTGCATCCGAATATCCATATTTCCCTACTATATAGTATGCCAAAAACAGTATGCTAATTGAATAATATGTTAGAATCCTCAGTATTCATGAAGCAGTGAGCGAGAAATATCTGGATGACATTTTCCGGTGGATAAACTAGACACTTAATGATCCCATAATTCCTTGGCAGCCTAGACAACTTCTCATTCAAAATGCTGGATTTAAAAGAACGCCAGTGAATCACATGCCAGACGGCTGTTCTCAACAGTAAGTGCTATATATACCGAAATAATTGACAATGACAATGCCCACATCCCTGATGAAGTATGTCTGAAATACTACTCGCATGCATACCTAAAAGAATGTACAGTTTTGCTGGCAGATAAATACGTCATCAAATACAGTACATACTCTGACAGTAAGCGGTTTCGGACGCAGGGAAAGTCTTCCTTCATGAAAAAGGGCTTGTGAGTTAATCAAGAGCCTTAAAATGTCAAAGTGTGACTGTGAAGAATTTAAGGCAGTAATACTTGACCATTGCATAATAGAATAGAATAGAAAAAAAACAACAGGGTGAAAATGGACCAAGAATAAATCTGGTCCAAAAAAGAGAGATGTATTTTAGTTATTTAAAAAAATTCTGATATTTGAAAATCTTTTTTTATTTATTTTAAAAGACATACTTTTATATATTTTCTATTTGATTGTCATTCATAATTTTGAAGCCTGAAAAGGAAAAAAATTACCCTGATTTTATTATATGACCCAAGCTAAATTTTGTATAAATGTTGTGTGCATGAAGCACACATAGTGATAGTTTGTATGACAATTAATTGTCATATTTGTGAAAGACCTAAAACAGACAATTAGTTGTCATTGCCCTAAAACAGGCAGTTAATTTTTCATAATTGTTATTATTTTATAGACAATTAATCAACAGCCAAATTTCATAATTGTGAAAGCCCTAAGTTTCATTATTTAATTCCAACCTTGTGAATCTAAAAATGTGTATGAAATTTTGAACAGTGACAACAGCTTGTATAATTGTTAAAAATGCAATTTCATGACATCATATAAATTGATAAAAAAGTGAAATGTATACATTATTAAAAAGCAAAAATGTGACTAAAATATAAGGGGAAATATAAAATAAAATATACAATATTGCATACTATATTGCATTGTCATATACAGTATCTCACAAAAGTTAGTACACCCCTCACATTTTTGTAAATATTTGATTATATCTTTTCATGTGACAACACTGAAGAAATGACACTTTGCTACAATGTAAAGTAGTGAGTGTATAGCTTGTATAACAGTGTAAATTTGCTGTCCCCTCATAATAACTCAACACGTAGCCATTAATGTCTAAACCGCTGGCAACAAAAGTGAGTACACCCTAAGTAAAAATGTCCAAATTGGGCCCAATTAGCCATTTTCCCTCACCGGTGTCATGTGACTCGTTAGTGTTACAAGATCTCAGGTGTGAATGGGGAGCAGGTGTGTTAAATTTGGTGTCATCACACTCCCTCATACTAGTCACTGGAAGTTCAACATGGCACTTCATGGCAAAGAACTCTCTGAGGATCTGAAAAAAAGAATCGTTGCTCTACATAAAGATGGCCTAGGCTATAAGAAGATTGCTAAGACCCTGACACTGAGCTGCAGCACAGTGGCCAAGACCATACAGTGGTTTAACAGAGAACAGGCCTCGCCATGGTCGACCAAAGAAGTTGAGTGCACGTGCTCAGCGTCATATCCAGAGGTTGTCTTTGGGAAATAGAAGCAGAGGTTGAAGTGGTGGGGGGTCAGCCTGTCAGTGCTCAGACCATATGCCGCACACTGCATCAAATTGGTCTGCATGGCTGTCATCCCAGAAGGAAGCCTCTTCTAAAGATGATGCACAAGAAAGCCTGCAAACAGTTTGCTGAAGATAAGCAGACTAAGGACATGGATTACTGGAACCATGTCCTGTGGTCTGATGACACCAAGGTAAACTTATTTGGTTGTTGCCCTTGTCTGAGTTGGGTTAGGGTTAGGGTTAGGTTAGGGTTAGGGTAAGAGAAAGGGGTAAGGCTTGTTGTCAACTGGGTTATCATTATCTCTAACACCTGTTTCTTGTTGTAGTGATGACGGAGGGAGACATAAAAAGGTAAACAAGTGCCAGAGAGAGACTGTACATTTGTGTGCTCGATAAGAAGCCTTTACTCATTTGTGTGTGCGACTACTTGGCAACTGAGTGCCTTTTGTAGTTTTATGAACGACGCTGAAGAGTAATAAAAATACTCACATTGACACTTTGCAGCCTCCTGACTCCTTCATTGCCCAGACAAGGAACATTCTACAGTCTTCATTCAGAGGATGTGACATCCACAACGGGCAAGTAGGCAAAGTAATTTGTGGTGCAGCAGTTTCCTTCAGGAACAAAGCATGCTTAATTTTTTCAGGCACCATGAATTGGTGTAGTTCCAAAAATGTACTGTTATAAACCCTTTGGTCTTTAGTTTCATTAACAAAATTAACCGGTTATAACTGGTTCACAGCATTTAAAAACAAAGTTTTCACTCCAGAACAATTGAAAATCACACGTTCCGGTTTTCGGTTACGTTCTGTTAAAAATGTTGTTAGTTTTCAGTTTTTATTTTCATTCCTTGAAATGTTTTTAGTACCTGGTGATAATAAATGAAATTTATAAAAAAAATATGAATTGCCATGATGAATTATTTTCATGCATTTATTGCAGAAAGTGTTTACATTTTCTGCCCAAGTGTAAAATCTAAGAAAATATATATACAGTATATATTAGTTAAAGTCAGAGTTTTACATACACTTTAGCCAAATACATTTTATCTCAGCTTTTCACAATTCCTGACATTTAATCATAGAAAACTTTCCCTGGCTTAGTTCAGTTTTGATCACTACTTTATTTTAAGAAAGTGAAATTTCAGAATAATAATAGTAGAGAGAATTATTTATTTCAGCTTTTATTTCTTTCATCACATTCCCAGTGGGTCAGATGTTTGCATACACATTGTTGTTATTTGGTAGCATTGCCTTTAAATTGTGTAACTTTAAACAAACACATTTTGAGTAGCAATAAGTTGCTGGAATTTTGGCCCATTCCTCCAGACAGAACTGGTGTAGCTGAGTCAGGTTTGTGAACCTCCTTGCTCGCACAGGCTTTTTCAGTTCTAGCCACACATTTTCTGTCAGATTGAGGTCAGAGCTTTGTAATAGCCACTCAAATACCCTGACTTTGCTGTCCTTAAGCCATTCTGCCACAACTTTGGAGGGATGAATTTAGTCATTGTCTATTTGGAAGAACCATTTGCGACCAAGCTTTAACTTCAAGGCTGATGTCTTGAGATGTTGCTTCAATATATCCTCCTAATTTACCTTTCTCATGATGCCATCTATTTTGTGAAGTGCACAGTCCCTCCTGCAGCAAAGTACCCCCACAACATGATACTGCCACCCCCATGCTTCACGGTTGGGATGGTGTTCTTTGGCTTGCAAGACTCACCCTTTATCCTACGAACATGGCAATGGTAATTATGGCCAAACAGTTCAATTTTTGTTTCATCAGACCAGAGGACATTTCTTCAAATAGTAAGATCTTTGTCCCCATGTGCACTTGCAAACTGATTTTTTTCACCTAAAGTCACCAAACTTGGTATAGTTCTCACCAAGCCGGACAAATTTAATTTTCATAGTCATTACCTCCGCCCAACAAGAAGTTGGACATTTTGGATTATCTGAAAATTGCAGGCTCTGAACTTTTAAATGCTCCTCCTAGGGTGTTCATGTGACTGGCACCAAATTTGTTCAACATCATGCCAAGACATGTAGATGTAATATGTAGATGATAAATTGTGAACAGATTTTTGATATTTTGAATGGTGCATGGCATAGCAATACATTTATGGGAAACAGGAAGTTCAGGAAACAGGAATACGCAAAATGGGAAACAGGAAGTACCTTATATCTTCTGTGTGCATTGTGTGATTTTTATGAACATTTTGCTGTTTGTGTGGTAATGGGAGCTGATCACAACAATGCAGCTATTATGTGTCACAGTCATAGCACCACCATCTGGCAGCAGGAAATATGGAACTTTTAACAGACTTTGAAATAGCCCTCTTGTGTTTACATGAATTGCTTCAAAATTCTTTCAAATAATGTCAAGACAATGCTGATGTAATATTATCAAGGAATATTTGATGTCTTAAATACTGTTGCCATGGCAACACATACATTTTTATTATTCCTTTCTTCCTATATTTGGGTGTTTTTGATGCACTTGGCATACTTAAGATTTTGCACACACATCGGAATTGTTGGCCACTAGGACTGAGAAAACGTTCACACATTGGTGTATAGGGGGCTCTGTTGCGGCCCTTTTAAAACCGGCAAGTAACGGGGTCTCTGGAAGTTGGCCGTTTTGGATTTTCTGAAAATCTCAGCACTGAACTTTTAAATACTCCTAGCGGATTCATGTGACTGGCATCAGATTTGTGCAACACCATGCCAAGACATTGTAGATGCTAAATTGTGAACAGATTTTTGATATATCAAACACCATGGCGAGGCATAAAATGAATGGCTAAAAATAAGAAACAGGAAGTGTTCCATATCTTTTGTGTGCAATGTGTGATTTGGAACAAAATTGAGATGCATGTTTAGTCTTGGAGGCTAATTACATGGATGTGACTATTTTGGGCAGAATTTCACAAATTTTAAGCCTGCCAAGTGCCTCAAATACACCCAAATATGGACTTCCGGCTGAGCGATAGATGGAGTAAGACACAACTTTTGGGGCCACTGCAACAGCCCTTAATATTATGTTATAAAGGCACTTTTTTTGTGGAGTGCTTTTGGTGTAAGTCGTGTCTAATACTTTAATCTTTACTTTTGATGTCCAAAATGCCAGCAAAATCCAAAGGCGGGAGCGTTTTGTCTGCTCCGCTTCAGCGGCCTGCTCCACACGCTGAATCCTCGTCTTGCAGTGATCCCGGCGGGGGAGTTGTTATGCCCGCTGTCCCTCCCGATTTCAAGGAGGACCTCCTCTCTTCACTCCGACACGAGATGGCAGCTATTTTTAAAACTGAGCTCCAGGCAGCCCTGGGTGAAAACTTGTCCTCTATCAAGGAAGAGCTACAGACTGTAAAGTCGGAATTGACAGTCAGTATTACGAATATCCGGTCAGATGTGAGCACCTTGAAGAATACCGTGGGGGAAATGGAAACATCACTCTCCACCTGCTGTGATGACATTGCTACGCTACAGGCTAAAGTGGAGCACTTATCTGCCGAGTTGGGGAGAGTGGAAAATAAATGCGAGGATCTCGAGGCTAGGTCGCGGCGCAATAATCTAAGGATCGTGGGTGTCCCTGAAGATTTGACCAGCTCTTCCACACCGGCAGCTGTTTCCACTTTGCTTAAAGAGGCCTTTAAGCTGGACAAAGAGCCCCTTCTGGACCGCGCTCATTGCACCCTACAGCCGAAGCCCAAACCCGGCGAGCGCCCCCGCCCCATAATCGCCCGACTACATTATCATGCGGACTGTGAGGACATCCTGCGGCGGGCCAGAGCCTAACAACGGGTGAAGGTTGGTGACATGGTTGTCTCTATCTTTCCTGATTATACCGCGAAGACAGCTGTGCCGCCCGCCTTCAGTGACATCTACCACCAGCTTCGTGAGATACCGGGAATACGGTTTGGTCTGCTTTATCCGGCACGCCTCCGCGTTACACATGACGGCACCGAGAGGGTGTTTAAATCCCCGGAGGACGCCAGAGCGTTCATTAGGACACTGATCAAGTAAGAAAACTGTTAACATAACAGGCTGAATCTCCGTCTACAGAATTGAATTGGATGACTATTAACTCTACAACACAAGATGTTGCAGTGAATATGTTCGCGTGCCTTGCTCTTTATCATTGTTTAGATTGCAGGAGCCTGACCTTGTTTGACTATTACTATTGGGTCAACAGCTGTTAGCTTTTTTGTTAGGGATTTGACTACTTGTGGAGTTTGCACTGGGTTCTCCATCGTTTGGGGATGGGGACGGTGTAAGTGCTATGGTGGGAGGGGGTTGGGACTGTTCACTGTCTTGCCAGTTTGGCTTACCAAGTGTTTGTTTGGAGTGTGTGTGTGTGTGTGTGTGTGTGTGTGTGTGTGTGTTCTCTTCTTTTTTCTTTTTTTTTCTTCTTTTTTTCCCCTCCCTTTTTGTTTCCTCTCCCCTTTTCCTTCTCTCAGATGCGTTGCTTCATTTTCATTTTCTTCCTACCGTAAGCGCTTAATAAATAGCCATTAATACTGGACACTCTGGCTCACATGTGAACTTTGTGAGCTGGAATATTAAAGGTATGGGGAGCCCTATAAAAAAGATCTAGGGTATTTGCTCATCTGAAACGGCTCAATGCGGACATGGTGTTTCTACAAGAAACTCATATGCACACCACAGACCAGGTTAGGCTTAAATGTCCATGGATTTCTGAGGTGTTTCACTCTAATTTCAACTCTAAGGCCAGAGGGGTTGCCATTTTAATTGGTAAGTCAATTCACTATTCATCGTCTAAAGTAATATCAGATGAAAATGGCAGATACTTACTAATTTCAGGTACATTGTTGCATGTCCCTGTATTATTAGTTAATATTTACGCCCCAAATTTTGATGACCCACATTTCATGAATAAGCTCTTTGAGCGCCTCCCTTCATTGCATAATACTCTCCTTATATTTGGAGGAGACATGAATTGTGTTGTTGACCCTAGGTTGGACCACTCTACTTCCAAGACCATGACACCCTCACTAATGTCAAGTACGCTCTCTGATTTCATGGCCAAGAATGGTTGCATTGATCCTTGGAGATTCTATAATCCCAGTATCAAGGAATATTCTTCTTTTTGCAGATGCATAAGTCCTTCTCTAGAATTGATTATTTTTTCATCAACGCCAAACTTATTTCCAAAGTGTCAATGGTTAAATATCATTCGATTGTGATTTCTGATCATGCCCCTCTTTGGATATTCAGCTTTCCCCCCAACCCCGATATTCAACACCGTGGAGGTTTAATACTCTGCTTTTGTCAGACAACAAATTTAATACATTTATTGCAGCTTCGATTGATGACTTTATTGAAATCAATCAGAATGAGGTTGAACCTATTTCTTGTTCTCTGCTGTGGGAATCACTAAAAGCGTACTTACGGGGCCAAATAATTTCCTACTCCGCACATTTAAACAAAACGCGTACAGCCAATCTTCAAGAGCTATCGACTAAAATTGACAAAATAGATCGACAATTGGTCACTGGCCCCTCTTTTGCCTTACTTAAAGAGCGTGTTGACTTACAGACTGAATTTGACCTCATTACTACTGCTGAAGCAGAGCGTCGTCTTCTACATTCACGCTCCACATATTATGAACATGCGATAAGGCTCTTATCTTAAGACTCTTGGCCCACCAATTGTGTCGCCAGGCAACCTCGCGCATGATCCCTCAAATAAAAGATTCATCTGGCATACTCCAAACAGACCCTAATGCCATTAACTCACTGTTTTGCTCATTTTATTCCTCTCTGTGTACGGCTGAATTTCCATCTGGGACTTCTGAAATGAATGCTTTTTTAAGCAGTTTCAATTTCCCTACCATTAACTCGGATGTTGCTAAAGATCTTGATTCACCATTAACCTTAGAGGAAATCAACCTAGCCATAAATAGCATGCAAAACAATAAAGCTCCTGGCCCTGATGGATACCCAGTAGAAATTTTCAGAAGATTTAAATCTAAACTGTCCCCTTTACTGCATTCTGTATATAAGTAATCTCTGCAGGATGGCTCTCTTCATCCTACTTGAAGACAAGCTTCTATAAATCTGCTTTTAAAGACAGACAAAGATCTGAATCTCTGCAGCTCTTATAGACCCCTCTCGTTGATAAATGTGGATGCTAAGATTCTTGCTAAGGCTTTGGCGAGTTGCTTCGAAAGAATTCTTCCTATCATAGTTTCAGAAGAACAAACTGGATTTATAAAGGGGTGTCAGCTATTTTACAATGTCCGCACCCTTTTAAACATTATCTACTCCAAACCCTCCTCTACAACCCCTGAAGTAGTGATCTCGGTCGACGTTGAAAAAGTTTTCGACAGGGTTGAATGGGACTACCTGCTTACTGTATTACAGAAATTTGGTTTGGGTGATACATTTATTGCTTGGATACGCCTTCTGTACACATCCACGCAAGCTAGTGTCTCCACCAATGGTATACAATCAACGTATTTTACTTTATCCCGTGGCACTGGACAGGGTTGTCCCTTGTCTCCTTTACTTTTTGCATTAGCTATAGAGCCCTTTTCAATCTATTTGAGGTCCTTCCCCTCTTTCATTGGGAGATCACGTTTGGGAATGGAATTTAAACTATCTCTTTATGCGGATGATTTATTACTGTATGTTTCCAGCCCAAGTAGTTCTTTACCAGGAATTCTCTCCTTTCTCCAGAGATTTGGTTAATTTTCAGGTTATAAAGTTAATATTTCCAAGAGTGAGTGCTATCCGGTTAATACTTTAGCATTACAATTAAATCAATCTGATATCCCCTTCAGACTGAGCCCCTCTGGCTTTAAGTATTTAGGAATTAATATAACCAGAACTCTAACTTCACTTTTTTCTGCTAACTTTTCCCTGTTAATGTCTAAAATCAAAACTGACCTTCAGCGATGGAGGTCTTTACCTCTATCGCTAATAGGAAGAATTAGCACGGTAAAAATGAATATCCTGCCTAAGTTCCTCTTTTTATTCCAATGTCTCCCTCTATTCTTATCTAAACGTTTTTTAGGACTATTGATCGGGACATTTCTAGCTTTTTATGGTGTGGTAAGGCACCCAGAATAAGTAAGCCAATGCTTCAGAGATCTAAACTTAATGAGGGCCTTTCTCTCCCATATTTCCAGCTGTATTACTGGGCTTCACAGATTCATAAAATCTTATTTTGGTCGAGACCAGCGCATTCCCCATGGTGTACGTTTGAGGTACATTCATGTAGCTCATCCTCTTCAATGGCTCTGCTTACCTCATCTATTCCCACCAACTTCTCCGGCTTTACAGATAACCCAGTTGTTAGATCAACTCTATAAATCTGGTACCAGTTCAGGAAGAATTTTAAATTTGTTTTCGCGTCTACCTTAGTTCCGTTACTGAAAAATCACTCATTCCAACCTACACTATCTAACCCTACATTTGCTATCTGGCATGACAAAGGTCTAAAACCTTCAAAGATCTCTATAGGGATGGTGTTTTTCGAAACTTTGCAGATTTGTCGAGTGAATTTCAGCTTCCACTGTCCCTTCTTTTTCGCTATTTTCAAGTTAGACACTGCGCAAAATCATTGTTTCCTACTTTTCCCTCCTCACCCCCAAATCAATTATGGGATGATTTTCTCTCTTCTGACCCTCTTCAGAAATCTCTTATTTCAAGAATTTATAATAAACTTTTATCTTACGATAGCTATCACTAAAGTTAAGGTTGCTTGGGAGGGCGAACTGGGGTTGACCCTACATGAAACCTGGTGGGACGTTGCCCTTAACAAGATCCACACAAGCTCATTTTGTGCTCGTCTCTCTTTGATACAGTTCAAGGTAGTGCACAGGATTCATTTCTCCAAGACACGTCTGTCACAGATTTATCCCACTGTCATTGATAGATGTGATAAATGTTATGCCTCTCCCTGCAACCTAACCCACATGTTCTATTCCTGTCCATTATTATTCTCCTTTTGGCAGACGTATTTTGATAGCATCTCAAAAATACTGTCTATTACCGTTAAACCCTCTCCCCATATTGCCATATTTGTGTATCCGGAGGATTATAACAGGTACAACTCGAACCAATTAGATCTCTTGGCGTTCACTTCCCTGTTAGCAAGACGTCGCCTTCTTTTCCATTGGAAATCCATAAAGCCTCCAGTACTCAGTGGCTCAGGGATGTAATGTCTTTTCTAAAACTAGAAAAGAGTAAGTACTCTCTGAGTGCCAACTCTGATAATTTTCACAGTAAGTGGCAGCCTTTCTTAGCCTTCTTCATGTCTCTGCCAGTTTTGTCTTCAGATTGAGTGGAACCCCCCCCCCCCCCATCACAAATAATTGTTATTTATTTATTCCTTTTTTATTTATTATAGTTATTATTAAATTATTATTTATTTATTTTTTGTTTGTTTATTTATTTATTTTTGTTTGTTTTTGTTAGCTATCGATATTTTTTGAGTATGTATGAATGTGTGTTCTAATCTGTACACAAAACAAGTATGGCTCCCATTTTGTTGTTTCACTAAGACATACGAAATAATGTCTGTAACATTGTGCCATAGCTTTCAATAAAAATATTGAACAAAACAAAATACACCCAAATATAGGAAGAAAGGAATAATAACAAATATTGTGCTGCCATGGCAACCATATTTAAGATATCAAATATTTCTTTACAAGTTTACATTAGCAGTGTCTTGACATTATTCTAAATAATTTTGAAGCAATTCTTGTAAACATAAAAGGGCTATTTCAAAGTCTGTTAAACATGCCATACTTCCTGCTGCCAGTTGGTGGCACTATGACTGTGACCCATAATAGCCACATCCATGTGATCAGCCCTGTAGGAACGTTGGCAGTATAAATGGACACGGTATGGATGGAAGTGTCTGTGTAACCAACCATAATATGTAAGGAATTGTATATTAGATCAGATTTGAAATCAATAAAATTATCCACGATTAAAATGTAATACAACGGCTCCTTGTATCTGCTCACAATTTCTATTGTAAGGAATTAGCTTTAATAAGGGAATTATTATTATTTCACATATTTAATTAATACTATTCTCATGGCTTATTGAAAATAATATCACAAATATGTTTACATATAGTTCGAGCTTCGGTGTGTAGATCTTTTAAAATCAAGTGTCAAAATTATTTATCAAAATATACCACAGTCAAATTAACTTTGAATAAAAACAATACTATTGATAATCTAACATAAAACAAACTAACACATAGAAATACATAAACAGGTTGGTATGTAAGGTGAATGGAAATGATCGGTACAAAAAAATTTGAACTTTGTGGAGAACCATTAGTTACTTATTTTAATATACCTTGATTTGCAATCGGATTACCCAAAATATTTAAATAAAAGAACAGCACTTCCAGCAAATGTCTGGAGATGTACTTGTGCACATGTAGATGTGTCATTGCGTTTCCTTGTGTTGATTTGTTTCTTTGGCTGTGTTAGTAGAGCGTTCTGGTTGTTCCGTTTTAGTCCTCTGTTAAGATTGTGGATAGTTTGTTGCTGGGATGATGAGGTGGCTTTGAGGCAAGGCCTCCCACCAGGGAGACTCGTGACCACCATGTGTGAGTCGCAGAGCAGAGAGTGAGAAGAGTTTCCACTGAAGCTTTTCTTGGACTCTACATTGTACTGAACTTTAGGGGCACCGGAGAAGGCTGAAAGCCACAATGGCAAGAAAGGAAGCAGGAGGATGAAGAGACGCAAGGAAGATGAATCGAGCATTTGTCCGAGGCGGGGAGGCTATGTACTCTTGAGAATGGCTACACCCCAAATGTGTCGTGAGCCAATCAGAAGTGTCTTTCCAGATATTTTCATCTTTATGTCCCTCCTTTTGAAGGTGACTGATGATCCTTTGTGTGTGAGGACTATCATTTCCCATTCAAAAAGTACATGTTCATACATTTTATATCTCAATTTATAGGGTTAAATCAGTGAAGTACTGTAACTTTGTGTGAAAAGTTCATGGATTAAGATGAGATATCCTACAAAAGAGTTCAAAGGGATCCTTCCAAAGACAGTAAAACAGTTTTCAAGCTCTCTCAGAATATATCTAATTTTAAGTGTGTAGAATTGGTTAAATGGAAGTGTGTCTTAGCTTTCCATGGGGGTTTTCATGGTGACAGTTCTTCATCTACCTCTTGGAATGTATGCCAATTGTGGGGGGTTTCTAAAAAGTGTTATTTGTTTGGACAAATCTGCCCTTGGTTCGTTGACAGTTTTATTTGACAGATGCAGGCTTCAGCTAGACTCCTCGACGCTAGCCCACATTCCTGGTTTCTTAATGCTTCGAGGCATTTCCTGAAATGCCATCTTGGTGTATTTCTGTGTTGATTCTCCTTTTAAGTTCCTTCAGCATGGAAATAATAATTCTTCTTCCCATAAGATCCTACAGCCCCCATTACCAAACATACAGCTGAATTTTCATCAAAATCACACAGTGCACACAGAAGAACTTTTCCAAGCCCGAATGGCAGATGACTCTGTGTGTGTGTGTGTGTGTGTGTGTGTGTGTGTGTGCAAAATTTCAAGAATTTTCACCCATGTTAAGTACCCCAAAAGTACCGAAAACCATGAAAATAATAATAACATGCCCGTGTGTGAACCCCCCACATGCCCTTGTGTGAACTTTTACCCAGCCCTAATGGCCAACAACTCTGATGTGTGTGCAAAATGTCATGACATTTTAAGAATGCCAAGTGCCTCAAAAACACCCAAATATAGGAAGAAAGGAATGTTAACAATCAATGTGGCAATACTATTCAAGATATCAAATATCTCTTGACAATTTTACATCATTAGTGTCTTGACATTATTGTAAATACATTTGAAGCAATTCATGTAAACATAAGAGGGCTGTTTCAAAGTCTGTTAAAAGTGCCTTACTTCCATACTGGAGGCAGGAGTTGTCAAGCACACATTTTGCAATCAATGATAAATACAAATTCAAGAATTAAAATAAATATAATTAATCAATGTACCCTAGAAACAAGTGAAAGTCCCATAAGTTTATTAGGAATTTTTATGATAGAACATTATTATTTAGTTAAATAATAATAATAATAATGAAATAATAATTAAAGATTTCTAAATAATAATAATTATAATTATTATTATTATTATTATTATTAGCCTATTATTATGAAAAGACAAACACAAGGCATTTTTTTATTAATAGAAACTATAAACGTAAGATAACATTTTGTTTTAAGTTTAAGAGGACAATACAGATAATTTTGTCATATGAACAAATACAGATGCAGATAATTGCTTTGCGGCACACCCCTAAAAGACACTACTTTTTGTTTTCTTTGTTTGACATTATTTGTATTTTTTGAGACATGGTAGATATTTTTTAGTATGATGAATGGACTTGTACAATCTTTGATCTCTTATGTCTGCGTTCTTTAGCGTACTGCAGTCATGATCACTTCTCTTTATCCCATTAGAGCATCTGAAATCCACTCTGGAGGAGTACATGGTACAGATACCAAAGGTGCGTATTCTTCGTACCAAGAAGCGTGAAGGTCTGATCAGGACTAGACTGTTGGGCGCTGCCACTGCCAAAGGGGATGTCATTACATTTCTAGACTCTCACTGTGAGGCCAATGTCAACTGGCTGCCCCCTTTACTGGGTAAGAGACACCTTTAAGTATTGATGTCCTAACACATAAGTTGTGATTTGACTACAATTCATTCTTTGTCTTTTTGCTTCAGATCGCATTGCCCATGACCGTAAGACAATAGTGTGTCCAATGATTGACGTGATTGACCATGATAACTTTGGCTATGAGACTCAGGCCGGAGATGCCATGCGTGGGGCTTTTGACTGGGAAATGTTCTACAAACGCATCCCAATTCCACCTCAACTGCAGAGATTAGACCCCAGTGACCCTTTTGAGTGAGTAGGACCCTAACACAAAGTCACTGGCATACAAGACACCCTATGCCCCCATTATGAACCTTTTATATTCTGTTAAATTGTTCATATAGAGTGATTTTTGTCCGTATAGAAACCGCAACATAATCTCAAATATACATGGTGTGTTTACACTGAGTTTTTAATGTCGCACTGAGCCAATTTGACAATAGCTTTGTCTAATAAGCAGTAAAATGTAAATATATTTTAATTATATTTCTCCTCTGTTTTTTTTCCTTATTCATACAACTTGTCAAGTCAATACATTTTTATTTGTATAGAGCTTATCACAAAACACATCGATTCAAAGAAGCTTTACAGAAAATTATGCTGTAACAGAAAATTGAGATATAATGTCTAAACACTCTGTGGTCGACGGACGCGCCAGCACGTCCTGCTGGATTTTTTCATCATTACAGCAGAAACAAAGTTCTCTGTCATTTTGGGGCATACAGATAAGTGTAAGACATCATTAGAGACTATAAAGGGTATTTTTATTGTGTACACTCACAATAACAACAAAACCTTGTGCTTTTGTAAAATAAAGAAAATAAAAAGGGTGAGGAGTCAGCAGTCTCTGGGTTTGCGAGCGCATATATCTGAAACACATCACAAAAATTAACTGAAACGCCGCGAATACTTATCACACAAACATGCAACATATGTCTAAAGAAAGCTTAAAATATCTACTTTTAAATAAAACGATTCTTCTGACTCAACTAATTATCCCTAATGTGATAACACCCACGGGCAGAGGGCACTATTCATACGGTAATGTAGTGAGGCGATCAATGCAAATGGTAAACGCCCCCGACTGTGCCTTAAAAACATCTAGTTCATTCACTTTTCTGCGCATTTGAAAGATAGCACGATATACAGGCGAGGAAACTCCTGAAAAGTTACGAAGAGTCCACATTTTCCTCAGAAGAAGCCCGGGACTCCGATGAACGTTTGTAGTTTGAAGAGAGACTTGATCCAGCCGAGGATACAATTTCAGATGAGTAAGTAGTTTAGTTTTACTTACATATTAGTTGACATGTTATTTTATATAAACATGTACATATTTTACTATTGGGACTGTTTCCAGAACTGCCAGCCAGGATTCAGTGTATTGAAATTTGAAATATGTCCTAATGTTTTATTTACATTTAAATGCTGTTTTGGCTAAAGCAGGTATTTAAATTGTATGCTGTATGATATATAATATGATATAAAAATAATATGAATGTTTAGATTATATTTTAACTAGTGTTTCTGCTGCCTCATTATCATCAACAAAGCTTGTGCTTGCAAATATGTGTTCAAATGTAAATGTGTCAAATGCACTTTAAATATTTCCATAAAATCAGCATATTATAATGATTTCTGAAGGACCATGTGACACTGAAGACTGCAGTAATGATGCTAAAAATTCTTCTTTGATCACAGGTTGCATTTTACAATATATTCAAATAGAAAACTGTTCTTTTATATTGTAAAAAGAGTTCAGAATACCACTGTTTTTACTCTATGTTGGATCAAATAAATGCAGTCTTGGTGAGCACAGGAGACTTCTTTTAAATGGTAGTGCAGGTCTAAAATTAATTCAAGTCTTTATGTAAAGAAAACGTATAGTCCGTTTACTTCTTTTAACTTAAAACTTGATTTTGATAATTAAGTCTCCTCACATTCATTCTCTTTCTGTCACATTCCTCAGTGATAGGCCCAGGGGAGGGGTCTTGTCTCCTCAGATGTGAATCACATCATTATTCATTCATTCGTAGTTCACGCCTCCTCGCATATGACCTTTCTTACACTAAAAGTGTCTTACAAAGGTTTAATAACTATGTTGTTTTGTATGAATGAGTGATCAGGAATGTCTTGTGGACAAATGTTTAGTATGTGTTATATGGCCTTATTTCAATGACTTAACATTTTAGTTTTTTCAAAAACCATGCATAAACATTATTTTCTCAAAAATACAAACATGTAAACACATGTTGCTAACATATTATTGTATTCCAGTTTGTGCTGAATACAGTGTTATCAGACATTAGCCATTAATATGTTTTTAAGCAACTGAAAAAAGCACAAATGTCAAGGCATGACAAAACTTCTCCAGGGCTCAAAACACCCTCAGACCCCAGAGGGTTAAATTCATCATTGTGTGGTTTGATGAAAAATGTGATTATAAATTATGCCTTAATAAAATATATTATTATCATGAATATAATATTTTTTGTCTTTTGACCCCCCCTGTGAGCAAGCCAAAGGTGACAGTGGCAAGGAACACAAAACTCTGTAAGATGTTAGTTAATAGAGAAAATTTACCTTTGGAGTAACCCAACTCACCAAGGGGATATTTCCCCTCTGGCTAAACAGCATGAATATAATGCCAATAATAGTTATCTATGTATATTACAAGTCTTGTACTACAGACTCCTGTCTGGTTGGCTCATGCTGCAGTTAGTGGTCATCACTCAGTTACCCATAGCAGTGGGAGTAGACATTGGGCTGGATTTGGCAGGCTCTGGTAACCTAGATGATGTTCTGGATGACACAAGAAAACAAATAGTATAATATTAGCATGGATTCCAGTCTGTTTTAAGCAGAGTTACGGAATATGAGAAGTGTTTTCGGTTTTGATAGACCTGACTAATGCAGCATAACTGTGAGTTGAGTGATAAATTAGGTGTATGCCTGGCTGAATAGGTTAGTCTTTAGTCTAAACTGAGAGAGTGTGTGTCTGAGTCCCAAACAAGGCTTGGAAGACCATTCAATAGTTTAGGAGCAAAATAGAAAAAGGGTCTTTTTATATTTTGGTTTTTATTAACATTCTGAAATTTTGAGATTGTAGTGAATTTGATGGATTGTAGCATGATAGAAGTTCACTTAAGTACAGAGGAGCTTGACTATTCAAAGCTTTGGAAGTAATTACCTATAGTATGTTACCCCCTTGAGCACCATAAAACTGAGAATGAGCTGTGGCTTCGACATCATATTTAAAAAAAAATTTTTTCTTGCTATAAGGTCCCCTATAATGGCAGGCGGTCTCTTTGCTGTAGACCGGAGATGGTTCTGGGAGCTGGGAGGATATGACACTGGACTGGAGATATGGGGAGGAGAACAGTATGAGATATCATTCAAGGTAATTGTCTGTGTGGCTGAAACCCTATTGTAATTGTAAGGATTTTTATTGTTATTATTTTTATTATTCTGCCCTAAAACTGATCGTACAGGCCAAACCATAAGTCGTAGAGAGCTGAAGCTTTGAGAGAAGGTAGTCGCCTAGAGACAGTGTATCAAAGTTTTGGCCTGATCACCTCAAGGTGGCGCTATGGTGATCATGTTTAAATTTTTGGCCCATAACTCCTAAACCTTTTGTCGCACACTCAAGTGACTTACATCGTTGGATGCCTTGGCTCAAGACTAACAAAACATATATCTCTGATTTAATTTCCGTCATGAAAATTTTCACACTAATTTGCATAATTTTTCTAACTCTTTCTATGCCGTATGTCGATTTGCACAACAATTTGGGTTTGTCTACTATGAACCCTTCTGATAAAAAGTTAGCAAATTAAATTTAATTTGTCCAAGGATGGCGAAAATCATCATCCATTTTGTATGTATTTACCAATATCTACCAAACGCAAAGGCCAAATGTTTACGAAACTTGACAAACATAGACAACAGGCATTTCTGAGGATGCACACAAAGTTTTTTGCCTATATTTTCACCTATGGGGGCCCTAAACAAAAACACTAACAACATTTTCACCAATAACTCCGCAACAGAGTTGAATAATCTCAACATTCTTTTTTTCCTCTAATTCCTTGCACCAAGACCTACAAAAAGTATATCTTTGTATTATGGCATTTTATAAAAATGTTTCCGCAATTCAAATTTTCTAAAAAAAAGCAACTTTCTCCAACTCTTCCTAGGCCGTATATTTGATTCTCACAAAATTTGGTTTGTGTCTACTATGAACACTCCTGACAAAAAAATTTCAAAGGAATTTTGATTTGTTAAAGCGTTGCTAAGATATAAGCCAACGAATTGGTCAGGTGTCATCCATTTTGTGTGTATTGACCAATATCGACCAAACGAAAAGTTGATACACATGTACAACAGCACATTTTTGAGTCTACATACAAAATCGCCAAATAATTTGCATATAGGGTGTGCTACAACTAAAAAAATATGCTCATAATTCTGCAACTGTATTATCAATTATGTTGAAAATTAGTATGCTTCTTGTAGGGGTATGACTCAATGGCCACAAGCAGCCAATCATATTTCAGAAAATTGCTGTTTAAATGATGTGTAAATTATTGTATATTATCCAATGTTACCTGATATTGTGAACTACATCTAGGACTACCTAGGTCAATAATTATCAAAGATAAGTTGAACTTTAGTTATTTATTTAGTTATTTAGGCATTGCATTTATCATGTGGCTTTGACCAAGTGTATACAAAAGCCTATAATTCCTACAATAAATATTCTAACTTTTACAACTTTTTTGGAGATGGAGTGCTTTGTGGCTTTATAACAGTTAAAAAAGTAAAAGAAAATGACCACTATAACAAGTATCCTGTTTCAGGATCGTTGAACACAAGACATCAGTCATATTTAAAACCAGTTTGCAAATTCAGCAACTTACAAATATACAAATGTACATATACATACACGAATACATACATTTTTTGCATACTTTGAAAGTTCTTAAAAGGCTTGAACCCTGTTACAGTATTTCACAATTGCTAAGACACATTTCTTGAAATGTTCACCCATATTCTCAAAACTTTAAACACAAAACCCAGTCTTGAAACTACATTCACAAAACCCCTGACACTTCTGGCAAAATCGAACACTTGCCTCAAAACCATTTGATCTGTGCTCAAAATCAAACAATGCTTTCAAAACATAAACACAGCCAGTCAATATATAAACACTCATCAGCATTCATTAGACACTACATCAAAAAATTAAGAACACAGTGTCCAGGGCATGTAGTTACAGAGATAAAAAGTTTATTGCATATAAAATAATTTTGCCATAAATAAAAGTAAATAATTCACAACTCAGTACAGCAAATATATTGCATACTGTAAGTACTGCAATTAATACAGTATTGAATGTCTGTATTTTCAGCATAAAAATAAAGTAAGCCCAAAGAACAAAGACAACTCTAAATGAAAAGCGTATTACACAAAATATTGTGCAATTGCAAAATCAAAGTCAATGAGAGACTCATTCTGCCTCAGCATCCCGTCTTTGTGCTGGGTCTGGCCAGAGGACTTCGTCCACATCACATGCAATGTTGTCCCTTTCTAGGCAACGGGGGAAGAACTCTCTCGTGTGTCGGATCCAGCCTTGACAACACTCCACACCTATGTCACCACAGGCCAATTCCATTGCCTCTAAAAGATTAACCCTTGTATATGGGTTACGGTCATAGACCTTCCATCGCCACGCAGAGAAGAACTCTTCTATTTGGTTGAGGAAAGGGCTGTATGGTGGAAGGCAAACATTCATGAATCGCTGGTTGATGTTGAACCACTCACGTATTCGGACAGCACGGTGAAAGCTGACATTATCCCAAACCACAACATAGACAGGATGCACTGCCTGATGATGATCCTGCTGCTCACGTTCAAACAAGACATCCCGAAGACCACCCAGAAATGTAAGAAGATGGTCAGTGTTATATGGCCCCAGGGTTGCATGACGGTGGAGAAACCCCCCTATTGCTTATGGCTGCACATAGGGTGACATTGCCACCACGCTGGCCAGGGACTTCCACAATGGCACGTTGGCCAATTATGTTCCTTCCTCTCCTTCTCCTCTTCGCCAGATTGAACCCTGCTTCATCTACAAAAATGTATTCATGGGGCCTTTCCATGGAATCCATTTCAAACACCCTCTATATATAAAAGAGATAAATAAATAAATAGTTTAGTAAGTGTTACAGAAATACATACTTCTGCAAAAGTGTATTTATATGCACTCCTGATTTACATACACTACAATATAATGCAGTTACAGTATAGGACAATAACTGTAGGCTAGAAACT
The DNA here is from genome assembly GCA_032164185.1 of Moxostoma hubbsi. Taxonomy (NCBI): domain Eukaryota; kingdom Metazoa; phylum Chordata; class Actinopteri; order Cypriniformes; family Catostomidae; genus Moxostoma; species Moxostoma hubbsi. Next base: position 9,712,158 of record JAVLUX010000001.1, read on the forward strand.
TGTACTTTAAGCATCAGTGCTGAAGTGTACACTTACTTGCACATACTGATATCGTAGATCTTTGACCCTTTCTGAATTGCGCTCAAAGGGTACTCTGTACACTTGCTTCATGCGTACCCTGTTGCAATGGAGGACACGGGCAATGGTAGAAAGGCTGACACTGTTGATTCCTTCAAAGTTTACATTGTCTTCTACAACTCTTTGCTGTATTTCACGCAGTCGGATGGCATTGTTTTGACGGACCATATCAACAATGAGAGCCTCTTGCTGTTGGGAGAACAAAGGAGTCCTTCCACCCTCATTTGGTAGTCTTGCAATTCTTCAAAGGGGAAAATGCTCTTACAAATGTATACATACAGTAACAATAGTAATGGACATCACATTCATATGTAAAATGTATTGTAATTTTTTTCTTTTTTCCACAGTCCCCTTTCTACTGACAAACTGATGTACTGTATCAAATGTATACAGTAAACTTTCAGTCGCACAAATTAGAAAAAAACCAATACATTTACCTGTTCTCTTCTCTGAATGTCCTGATTATGGTGGCCACAGAGAATCTGCTCAAATTGGGTTGTACTCTTTGTCCTGCTTCCCTCATTGTTATTTCATGAACAAGAACATGGTCTATCACAGTTGCCCGAATTTGATCTGAAATTACTATTTTTGGTCTTGCTCTTCGTTGTCCTTGTACTCTTCCTCCTCGTCCACCACCTCTTACACGAACTCTTCCTCCTCTGCCTCTCACATTGTTTCCATCCATTGTTGGTATCAACATTCAGTGTACCTGGGCCACCTGTGTACTCTGAACTGGCTTATATTCTAGACAACTAATTTGATCACATCATTAGAAACAAGTGTGAACAATTTTGAGTTGTTGTGTGTAAATGATGACAGCTGTGTTGTAGTTGATTTTTAACTTTTGCCACATGTATTTACCATTTTGCAACACAGTGCAAAATGCGTTTTAGTGAGTGAGAATGTGTTTAGAGTTTTGCAAAAAGAGTGTATGAGATTTGCAAACAGTGTCTTAACTACCTGAACTTGTTTAAGGTTTTGCCTACAGAGTGACTGATTCGACAAATGGGTTTAGGCCACTGAGCATTGGGTTCAGAGAATGGGGTTTAGTGTTTTAGCAATTGTGAAATACTGTAATTGCTGCTAGCAGCTATATTTTTTCTTATTACTATTATAATTTAGTTTTTTTTCTGACCTAAAAGTGTCTGGGTGTCAGAGACAGTAAGTCGCAGAGACACCAAGCTTGGTGGGATGGTCAGAAATCTCACCCACTACTCCCCTACACATAAACCCATCGGACACTAGGTAGCGCTATAATAAGCGCCTTTGCACTTGTGGTCTTACCTCAAGTGCTAATTTCCGTCATGTTTTTGCTAATTTGCATAATTTGATAAACATACTTTTTCAAACTCGTCCTAGGCCGTGTTTTCAATTTTCCACAAAGTCGGTGATTAATCTACTATGTACCCTCCTAAAAAAAATTATCAGAAGAATTTTGAATCGTCAAAGCATTACGAAGATATAAGCCAACAAACTGTTCAGGCATCGTCCATTTTGAACGTATTACAAATATCTACCAAACGGAAAGGCAAAAAGTTACAAAACTTGATACACATAGGCAACAGGACATTCTGAGTGTGCACGCAAAGTCGATAAACATTTCACATATAGGGGGCGCTACAACAACAAAAAACACTCATAACTTCGCAACCATATGATCAATTAAGTTGAAAATTGCTATGCATCTTGTAGGGACCATAGGCTAACATAGCCTATAATATCATTCAGACAAATAAAAAACATGGCTGCCAGCAGCCAATCAAATTTCAGCAGCTTATAACATCAAATCTGAATGGCCGACTGTTACGAAACTTGAGATATTCATACACAGTGTCAAAATGAGGCAGTGTTCTAAGTTTTGTGAGAATCTGCCACAAGGTGGCACTATAATAAAAACATTTATGTTTTTGGTAATTGCTCCGCATCAGAGCATATTAAAATCAAAATGCTCTTTACCTCTAAATCCTTTCATCAAGTCCTACAAAATGTATGTCTCAGTTTTATTTCATTTTATGAAAATCCTACTTTTTCGAACTTCTCCTAGGGCTTTAATCAGATCTTCACCAAACTTTGCCCAGGTCAGCGCTAGACCATGCCTGCAAAAATGTATTGAAAGAATTTTGATCCATTAAATCGTCTAGAAGATACAATCCGATATATTTGACTATTGTGGCCCATTATGACTAAAATTCCTCTATCTTGTTGGCACAAATGCCAAACTTCACAAAACTGGGTAAATATGGAAAACAGGACATTCTGAGGAATCATAATACATTTCACTGATTTATAATGAATGGGGGATAACAGCAAATTTTAAATAATCAGACATTTTTGACTTATGAAAGGTGATTTTTCCACCAGAGTTAGCCGCAGGATAAGAAATCCTTTTAAGTCTACAGCTTTAATGAGTATATGAATGCATATAAATTTATTTGAAGAAAGGTTTTATACTGACAATGTCTTTTGAATTTATAGGGGTTCAAGCACCGAAGGTGCAGGAACGCTATTGTATTTGTTCCTATTTTCTTATTTTTATTCATATTATTATTATTTTTTTCTGCCCTAAATGTGTCTGGGCATCAGAGACCTTAAGTTGTAGAGATTCCAAACTTGGCAGGATGGTTCCAAATCCCCCCCACTACTCGGGCACACAGACACACATCCTTCAGAGACTAGTTTGGGCTATTGCGACCATAAATCTTGTACCGTAAGGGCTAGAAACAAAATTCTTGTTTCCACTGATTCCTTGCATCATGCAAAGTGTTTTACACCCTGACAGAATTTTGCTCTGCCCCTTCGCTTTCCTGCTATTTTGGATTGTTTGAAAAAAATCTAAATGAACTCATTCAAGGCCGTTTGCCTGAACCAAACCAGTGTAGAATGATTCATAGTGGGCGTGTCCATTTTACTAAAACGGTTATGTTTTGAATGGGTTGAGATATTATTACCAAATTTGGTGAATGTATGTATGGGCTCATGGTGAGGTCACACAAAAAATGTTGCACACCTTTGCTTATTGGTGGCACTATAATAAAAAAACAAAAATAACTATTGAACCATTGGTCCAAACGACTTGCATGCACTGTCTTTGTCCAAGGTGCCATTAAGGACTATGAGCACAGTCGCATATCTTTAAAAACATGGCTGCCATCGGCCAATCAGCTTTTATGTAGGGTAAAATTAGGCTGATCTGAACTAACTGGCCACCGGGAGGTGCTATGCTATTTACATGCATGTAAATTGTTGTATATACCCCTATTTTTCACAAAGAAACTGTTTATTCATACCATACTATAGATCTCCTCATTCTGAAAATTTTTTGCCATTGGTTTGAAATAAAACATTAATTCAATTCATTCATAATTTTCTAACTAGTTGTAGGCCGTTAGCCATATCGGAACCAAACCATTGAAGAAAGATTCAGCAGAGTCCCAATGTAAAAAGTTATCAAAGGAATTTTTTACTTTTCATAATCAAATGGTATGCCAAAACGTAGTGGGTGTGGCCTTATTTATTGCAATTGTTATACATTTTTAACAGATTGAGCTATTATCACCAAATTAGATTTACTTATGTATGGGGTCATTCTGAGGATATACACAAAAAGTGGCAAACCTCTGCTTCTTATTGGCCCTATAATAATTACAAATGTAAAAATATTTCTAATTGGCCTGTATCTTTTGAGCAAAAAATTCTAACTTAACAAAATGTAAAACACTTTATTTTCCATTTTAGAAATCCATGCCCATGTGGCCCATGTAGATTAGCTCAACAAATAAAGATGCTGACTACCATCCCAGGAGTCACAATTTTGAATCCAGGGCGTGCTGAGTGATTACAACCAGGTCTCCTAAGCAACCAAATTCAGCAGTTGCTATTGAGGATAGAGTCACATGGAATAACCTCCTTGTGGTCATCATAATGTGTTTCTTGCTCTTGTTTGGGCACATAGTGAGTTTTGAATGGATGTTGCAGATAATAGCATGAAGCCTTCAAACGCTATTCCTCTGCAGTAACATGCTTAAAAAACCACGCGATAAGATGCTGGATTGACAATCTCAGAAACGGAGGCAACTGAAATTCGTCCTTCGCCACATAGATTGAGGCGAGTCACAAGAACTTAGAGCGCATTGCAAATTGGGCATTGCAAATTGGGCATTCCAAATTGAGACGTAAAAGGGGAGAAAAAAATTGCACCCGCTCTGACATGCAATACAGATCCTGATTCATGAACAAACCAATTATTTTCAATAAACCTGTTCAGTCACACTTCACGATTCATTCCCAAATAGCACTACACCACATCTCCCAAAAACATCATAATCATAAGTAAATCAAACAAACCACTGCCTCCAAAAAATGGAAATGCAGGAAATGTAGCCCTAATACGATTGCATCTCTTCTTAATCAATAATTCACTAATTCAATAATCTCTTAAGTAAACAACTCATTAAATGGTTTATATCTCACAAAATTATCACATTTCCAAGAAATACACAAAAATTCACTATACCAGTATAACAACTGAGTTCGTTTGGCACTTCTGGTTTAGTTCTGTCATTGGATTTGTAACACCGTTGTGTGAAACAGCATTCAACTGTATTCTTGCATGACTCTGATCAGCCATGAGAAACAAAGAAGCAAAAATAACTAATTTGGCTGAAGCCTTGCTTAACCCTCTGGGGTTGACGGATGCGCCGGCGTGTCCTGCTGGATATTTTCGTCATTACAGCGGAAACAACTTAAAATACTCAGTCTTTTTTTGGTATACAGATAAGTTTAAGACATCGTTAGAGACTATAAAGGGTCTACTGTTATTTGTATACACTCACAATAACAATAACAACAAAACCTTGTGCTTTTGTAAAATAAAGAAAATAAAAAGGGTGAGCTATCAGACGTCTCTGTCTCCATGAGCTTATTTCTGAAACACGTCAGAAAAATGAACAAACTCTGCGAATACTTATCACACAAACATGAAACATATGAAATTTCTACTTTCAAATTTCAATTCAAAATTCAAATTTAAAACAAATATTCTCCTGCAATGTAATGTGTATGAAACAAAGCGATGTACAGTTTTCCTGGATCAGCTCATTATAGCTAATGTGATGACACCCACCAGCAGAGCACGCTATTCATACGGTAATGTGCTGAGGCAATCAAGGCAAATGGTAAACGCCCCCGACAGTGAGATTTGATGTAAACACAATTCATTCACATTTCTGCACGTTTGTAACGATACACAGGTGAGGAAACTCCTGGATAGTAAGGAAGAGTTAACATTTTCCTCAGAAGAAGAGTGGGACTCTGAAGAATGTTTGTATTTTGAAGAGAGACTTGATCCATCCGAGGATAGAATTTCGGACGAGTAAGTGATTTAGTTTTCATTAGTTGACATGCTACTTTATATAAACATGTACATATTTTATTAGTGGGACTGTTTCCAGACTTGCCAGCCAGGATTCAGAGTATTGAAATTTGAAATATGTCCTAATAAGCAAGTTTTAGTTACATTTAAATGCTGTTTCGGCTAAAGCAGGTATTTAAATTGTATGCTATATGATATAAATATGATATGTAATATGATATAAAATTATATGAATGTTTAGAATATATTTTATCTAGTGTTTATACTGCCTCATTATCATCAATGCTTGTGCTTGCAAATATGTGTTCAGGTTAAATGAGTAAAATGCACTTTAAATATGCCCATATTAGAAAGTCAGCATCTTATAATGATTTCTGAAGGATCATGTGACACTGAAGACTGCAGTAATGATGCTGAAAATTCAGATTTGATCACAAATTGCATTTTAAAATATATTCAAATAGAAAACTGTTCTTTTAAATTGTAAAAAAAGTTCACACAATGTTTTTATTTTGGATCAAATAAATGCAATCTTGGAGACTTTTTAAAAAAAGCTTTTATATGGTAGTGTAGGTATAAAGTCTTTAAAGAAAACGTATAGTCTGTTTACTTCTTTTAACTTAAAACTTGATTTTGGTCATTAAGTCTCCTCACATTCATTCTCTTTGTCACATTCCTCATTGACAGGCCCAGGGGAGGGGTATTTTGTCTCCTCAGGTGTGAATCACCTCAATAGTCATGATAGTTCACTCCTCCTCGCATATGACCTTCTAACACTAAAATTGTCTTACAATAGTTAAATTAGTATATTGTTTTGTATGAATTCTGGTCATTTAACTTCTTATTCTTGTTCTTCTTTTGATTATATTGGTCACTTACTCAGTAGTATTACCACTATCCACTGTACATTTTATATATATATATATATATATATATATATATATATATATATATATATATATATAATATAGCATGGGAAATTAATATTTATTCCATATACAATAAATAAATGAATATAAAAAATAAAATACAAAAATAACCAACTATCTAAACCTGGCCAAACTTTGGTTTCAACCAAACCTGCGTGTTCAACTCCTCCAGCATTCACACAGATTCTACCAAGCCCAAAGCTGAACATTTCTACACCACAAGCACTATATCATCTTATACCCTAAACACGTGTCATTTTATTCATTCGGTGCAAATATAACTAGAAGAGACAAGAACCAGCTGACCAATATATAAAACCCCAATCATAGCTTGCTTTTCACGTAATATTTCAAATCAATATAAAACAATTTTTATTTAATTACTTATTTTTAAGCAAAATAAATCGTTGCCGCTTGGGGCTATATTTAGTAGATTCCTCCGATAGGAGGGAATCTATTGTAATTGACAGTATTATTATTATTATTATTATTAGATTCCTCCGATAGGAGGGAATCTATTGTAATTGACAGTATTATTATTAGATTCCTCCGGTAGGAGGGAATCTATTGTTATTGACAGTTTTATTATTATTATTATTAGATTCCTCCGATAGGAGGGAATCTATTGTAATTGACAGTATTATTATTAGATTCCTCCGGTAGGAGGGAATCTATTGTTATTGACAGTATTATTATTATTATTATTATTAGATTCCTCCGATAGGAGGGAATCTATTGTAATTGACAGTTATTATTATTATTATTATTATTGTTATTATTATTAGATTCTTCCGATAGGAGGTAATCTATTGTAATTGACATTATTATTATTATTATTATTATTATTATTATTATTATTAGATTACTCCGATTGGAGGGAATCTATTGTAATTGACAGTATTATTAGATTCCTCCGATAGGAGGGAATCTATTGTTATTGACAGTTTTATTATTATTAGATTCCTCCGATAGGAGGGAATCTATTGTTATTGACAGTTTTATTATTATTATTTAGATTCCTCCGATAGGAGGGAATCTATTGTTATTGACAGTTTTATTATTAGATTCCTCCGATAGGAGGGAATCTATTGTTATTGACAGTTTTATTATTATTAATATTATTAGATTCCTCCGATAGGAGGGAATCTATTGTTATTGACAGTTTTATTATTATTATTATTATTATTATTATTATTATTATTATTAGATTCCTCCGATAGGAGGGAATCTATTGTTATTGACAGTTTTATTATTATTAGATTCCTCCGATAGGAGGGAATCTATTGTTATTGACAGTTTTATTATTATTATTATTAGATTCCTCCGATAGGAGGGAATCTATTGTTATTGACAGTTTTATTATTATTAGATTCCTCCGATAGGAGGGAATCTATTGTTATTGACAGTTTTATTATTATTATTATTATTATTATTATTAGATTCCTCCGATAGGAGGGAATCTATTGTTATTGACAGTTTTATTATTAGATTCCTCCGATAGGAGGGAATCTATTGTTATTGACAGTTTTATTATTATTATTAGATTCCTCCGATAGGAGGGAATCTATTGTTATTGACAGTTTTATTATTATTATTATTATTATTATTATTATTATTATTATTCTCCTTGAGCCCCAATATCTCAAAAAGTCACTGGTCAAAAATTTTCTAAATTGGCACATTGATACTCCATGCCAACGGGTACCCCCAAACCAAGAATGGCCCACATTCGCCCATAGGTGGCGCTACAGGCCACGCCCCAAAAAAATATTTTCAAAGTCATGGCATTTCCAAGCCATTTGTCCAATTATTCTCAAACCTGGTGTACATGCCTCATTTCTCATGGGGAACAAAAAAGCCTCAAGGACCCATAACTTCTGCCCTAATGGATTTTCCTGTACAGTGAAAATTTGCCAAAACCTACAAAACTCTTCTTCTCCTGAACCGTAGCTCCAATATACTTGAAATTTGGTACGCATGTGTAGAATTGATGCCTTTGAAAACGTTACTTAGCAAAAATGAATACGATATAAAATGGCTGAAAGGGGCGTGTTTATGTAAATGTCCACATTTAATCAATATATATGTCAATATATCAAATGTAATTTTGACCCAGGGTTTTTCAAACCTAACATTCTTCAAGATAACATCCCTTTGAAGTACTGTGCAAAGAATTGCCCACATTCGCCCTTAGCGGTTCGCTACAGGCCACGCCCAAATGTCACATTTTCAAAATGATGGCATTTTCACCACAATTTTCGAAATATTCTAAAACTTGGTATACTTGCCTCATTTTTCATTGGGAACAAAAAAGCCTCAAGGACCCATAAGGTACGATTAAAAATGGCTGAAAGGGGCGTGTTTATGTAAATGTCCACATTTAATCAATATATAAGTCAATAAATCAAATGTAATTTTGACTGAGGGATTTTAAACCTGACATGCTTCAAGATAACATCCCTTTGAAGTACTGTGCAAAGAATTGCCAACATTCGCCCTTAGCGGTTCGCTACAGGCCACGCCCAAATGTCACATTTTCAAAATGATGGCACTTTCACCCCAATTTTCCAAATATTCTAAAACTTGGTATACTTGCCTCATTTCTCATTGGGAACAAAAAAGCCTCAAGGACCCATAACTTCTGCCCTAATGGATTGTCCTGTACAGTGAAAATTTGCCAAAACCTACAAAAGTCTTCTTCTCTTGAACCGTAGATCCAATTGACTTGACATTTGGTACCCATGTGTAGAATTGATGTCTTTCAATTTGTTACTTAGCAAAAATGAATACAATACAAAATGGCTGAAAGGTGCGTGTTTATGTAAATGACCACATTGCCTCAATATATTAGTGTCAATAAACCAAATGTAAATTTGATTGATGGTTTTTCAAACCTAACATGCTTCAAGATGACATAACTATGTTGGCTTGAGAAAGCCAACATATTGTTATGTTACATACATTTATTATTATTATTATTAATAATACTATTTTACTTACTAAAATTTCAACAACCTCACCTCTAAGAGCTTTAATGCTATAAGTACCCAACTTGCCACAGACCTGGGGACTGTTCTGAAGTTTGCTGCTATGTCTTTTTTTACCTGATGCGACTTAAGCTTTTTATATAAATGACGATCAAAAATTTAAAAAATCCCATTGATTTACAATGGCTGAGCACAAATGCCCCCTCTACTGGATCAATACGGTCTACAAGTAAAATCCCATTCACTTACATTGGCTGAGCAAAGAGGCTCCCTCTGCTGGTGTAACTCTGTCTACCAAATGCACTTTTACTGGAGAAATCTCTCTAATGGAGCAATTCTGTCTACTAGTGGGTGGAGCTCCCGACTTTCTCAGCCAGAAGAATTTTGCCTGCGTTTGCACAAAGGTATGTCAATTGTGTGTGTTTAATGCTTGACATTTGGAACATTCACGCGATTTTATACTATTCATCTCAACAAATGGTAAAACAACTCATATAAATGTTTTCGAGCAGTTTGTGTGAAACAGCGATAATCGTCGCGTCTAACGCACGAGCCCCGATGAGAGTTACTGCACAAGGTCAGTGAGATGTATTTTACTGCTTCCCAGTTTGAATATTCAAGCGATTTTACACTATTCAACTCAACAAATGGCAAAACAACTCAAATAAATGTTTGTGAGCAGTTTTGTGTGAAACCGCGAGATGCGTCGCGTCTAACGCACGAGCCCCGATGAAAGTTACTGCACAAATAAGGTCAGTGAGATGTGTTTTACTACTTCCCAGTTTGAATATTCAAGCGATTTTACACTATTCAACTCAACAAATGGCATTACAACTCAAATAAATCTTTGCGAGGAGTTTGAAATCGGGAATCATTATTGAATTCTGGCATTATTACGGGGGTCAACAATGGCGCTGTAATGTCCTTTCAGATGCATTGTTCTAAACAGCGGAAAAAACTTAAACAAAATACTGCGTCATTTTTGCCCATTCAGATACATGGAAGAGATCATTACAAACTGTAAAAGGTCTACTTTTATTTGTGTACACTTACAATAACAACAAAACCTTGAGCTTTTGTAAAATAACGAAAATAAACAGGGTAAACCGAATCTGTCTTTGCGATAATCTGTCTGATACACGTCAGAAAAATCAAGTGAAACTCCGCGAACACTTATCACACAAACATGAAACATATGTCTAAAGAAAGAAGGGATGGACGGATCGATCCTAAAGTATCAATACTTCCGAGAATGATGTTTCATCTGCGTGTTCACTGACAGCACGCGATAGTGAGGCGATCTCATTTTTACTCGCGTCTTCAATGCGAGCAATGTTTGTCTGTTGTATGTGTTTTTAACACTTTCCTGTTTGAACTTTCAAGCGATTTTACACCATTCAACTCAACAAATGACAAAACAACTCAAATAAATATTTGTGTGAAACAGGGAGCAGCGTCACGTCTAACTCACGAGCCCCGATGAGAGATCGCATTCGCTTCTTCTTGCGTTTGAACGGACACTTTCATACAACCATACATGATATATTGTCTGTTTTGTCTCAAGTGAACATAAACAGTTGACGAAGAAATCGCGAATCTAAATCTAGTATCAACACTTCCGAGAATGATTATCAGCGTTGTGTCTGACAGCGCGAGGCATCTCATTTTTACTCGCATCTTCATGGAGGTTTGTCGGTTGTATGTAGTTTCACAATCTCAATCAATTAATCTCTGAAATGAATACAGATGTAACAGCACGAAAATAATGAGACTTCACAGTTCTCAAAAGATTAAACTCAATGAAACAAGCCGCACAGACTGTGCCTTGAATGAAATGCGTTTAAAATCCTCTTAAAGAGACAGTAACAATTTTCCATGTAAATAAAAAGTAGGCCTACAAATGGTTTTTACCCCCAAAATAAATTTCTCTCATCGTATACTCACCCTTATTCCATCCAAGATGTGTATTATTTTCTTTCTTCTGGTGAACACAAATGAAGCTTTTTAGAAGATTATCTCAACCCTGTTGGACCTTTCAATGACTTGAATGGTGATCAGAACTCAGAAGCTACAAAAATCACATAAATGCAGCATAAAAGTAATCCATACCACTCCAGTGGTTTAATCCATGCCTTCTGAAGTGATATTATAGGTGTCTTGAGCCCCAATATCTAAAAAAAGTTACTGGTCAAAATTTTTCTAAATTTTGCCAACAAGAACCCCCAAACCAAGAATATCCCACATTCTCTCTTAGGGGGCGCTATAGGCCATGCCCAAAACTCCCATTTTCTGGTCAAAAATGTTCTAATTTGGTACATTGATACTACAGGCCAACAGGAACCCACAAACCAATAATTGCCCATATTCGCCATTAGGGGGCGCTACAGGCTATGCCCAAAATTCCCATTTTATGGTCAAAAATGTTCTAATTTGGTATATTGACACTACAGGCTAACAGGAATCCACAAACCAAGAATGGCCCACATTCGCCCTTAGGGGGCGCTACAGGCCACGCCTTAAATTCCCATTTGCTGGTCAAAAATGTTCTAATTTGGTACATTGATACTACAGGCCAACAGGAACCCACAAACAAAGAATTGCCCATATTCGCCATTAGGGGCGCTACAGGCTATGCCCAAAATTCCCATTTTATGGTCAAAAATGTTCTAATTTGGTATATTGACACTACAGGCCAACAGAAATCCACAAACCAAGAATGGCTCACATTCGCCCGTTGGGGGCGCTACAGGACATGCCCAAATTGCACATTTTTTTGTCAAAAACTCTCTAATTTGGTACATTGATACTACAGGCCAACAGGAACCTACAAACCAAGAATGGCTCACATTCGCCCTTAGGGGGCGCTACAGGCCATGCCCAAATATCATTTTTTCAAAGTGATTGTATTTCCGCCCCATTTATTTAGTTCTTCTGAAACCTGGTGAACATAGCTCATTTCTCATTGTAAACAAAAAACCCTCCAGTATCCATAAGGTCCGGCATGATGGATTTTCCTGTACACTGAAAATGTTTAGTTTAGGATTCAGACAGAAAGACATGTTTTTTGGATTTTTTCATTGGGAGGGTTTAACCCCAACCCTCTATTGATCAATTTTAAATGATTTGCCATTTTGAGGAGGAATCGCATTGCTGTTTGCAGCTATATTTATTATTATTATTATTCTCCTTGAACCCCAATATCTCAAAAAGTCACTGGTCAAAAATTTTCTAAATTGGCACATTGATACTCCATGCCAACGGGTACCCCCAAACCAAGAATGGCCCACATTCGCCCATAGGTGGCGCTACAGGCCACGCCCCAAAAAAACATTTTCAAAGTCATGGCATTTCCAAGCCATTTGTCCAATTATTCTCAAACCTGATGTACATGCCTCATTTCTCATGGGGAACAAAAAAGCCTCTAGGACCCATAACTTCTGCCATATTGGATTTTCCTGTACAGTGAAAATTTGCGAAAACATACAAAACTCTTCTTCTCCTGAACCGTAGCTCCAATTGACTTGAAATTTGGTACGCATGTGTAGAATTGATGTCTTTGAAAACGTTACTTAGCAAAAATGAATACGATATAAAATGGCTGAAAGGGGCGTGTTTATGTAAATGTCCAAATTTTATCAATATATATGTCAATATATCAAATGTAATTTTGACCGAGGGTTTTTCAAACCTAACATTCATCAAGATAACATCCCTTTGAAGTACTGTGCAAAGAATTGCCCACATTCGCCCTTAGCGGTTCGCTACAGGCCACGCCCAAATGTCACATTTTCAAAATGATGGCATTTTCACCACAATTTTCGAAATATTCTAAAACTTGGTATACTTGCCTCATTTTTCATTGGGAACAAAAAAGCCTCAAGGACCCATAAGGTACGATTAAAAATGGCTGAAAGGGGCGTGTTTATGTAAATGTCCACATTTAATCAATATATAAGTCAATAAATCAAATGTAATTTTGACTGAGGGATTTTAAACCTGACATGCTTCAAGATAACATCCCTTTGAAGTACTGTGCAAAGAATTGCTGACATTCGCCCTTAGCGGTTCGCTACAGGCCACGCCCAAATGTCACATTTTCAAAATGATGGCACTTTCACCCCAATTTTCCAAATATTCTAAAACTTAGTATACTGGCCTCATTTCTCATTGGGAACAAAAAAGCCTCAAGGACCCATAACTTCTGCCCTAATGGATTGTCCTGTACAGTGAAAATTTGCCAAAACCTACAAAAGTCTTCTTCTCTTGAACCGTAGATCCAATTGACTTGACATTTGGTACCCATGTGTAGAATTGATGTCTTTCAATTTGTTACTTAGCAAAAATGAATACAATACAAAATGGCTGAAAGGTGCGTGTTTATGTAAATGACCACATTGCCTCAATATATTAGTGTCAATAAACCAAATGTAAATTTGATTGATGGTTTTTCAAACCTAACATGCTTCAAGATGACATAACTATGTTGGCTTGAGAAAGCCAACATATTGTTATGTTACATACATTTATTATTATTATTATTAATAATACTATTTTACTTACTAAAATTTCAACAACCTCACCTCTAAGAGCTTTAATGCTATAAGTACCCAACTTGCCACAGACCTGGGGACTGTTCTGAAGTTTGCTGCTATGTCTTTTTTTACCTGATGCGACTTAAGCTTTTTATATAAATGACGATCAAAAATGTAAAAAATCCCATTGATTTACAATGGCTGAGCAAAAATGCCCCCTCTACTGGATCAATACGGTCTACAAGTAAAATCCCATTCACTTACATTGGCTGAGCAAAGAGGCTCCCTCTGCTGGTGTAACTCTGTCTACCAAATGCACTTTTACTGGAGAAATCTCTCTAATGGAGCAATTCTGGCTACTAGTGGGTGGAGCTCCCGACTTTCTCAGCCAGAAGAATTTTGCCTGCGTTTGCACAAAGGTATGTCAATTGTGTGTGTTTAATGCTTGACATTTGGAACATTCACGCGATTTTATACTATTCATCTCAACAAATGGTAAAACAACTCATATAAATGTTTTCGAGCAGTTTGTGTGAAACAGCGATAATCGTCGCGTCTAACGCACGAGCCCCGATGAGAGTTACTGCACAAGGTCAGTGAGATGTATTTTACTGCTTCCCAGTTTGAATATTCAACTCAACAAATGGCAAAACAACTCAAATAAATGTTTGTGAGCAGTTTTGTGTGAAACCGCGAGATGCGTCGCGTCTAACGCACGAGCCCCGATGAGAGTTACTGCACAAATAAGGTCAGTGAGATGTGTTTTACTACTTCCCAGTTTGAATATTCAAGCGATTTTACACTATTCAACTCAACAAATGGCATTACAACTCAAATAAATCTTTGCGAGGAGTTTGAAATCGGGAATCATTATTGAATTCTGGCATTATTACGGGGGTCAACAATGGCGCTGTAATGTCCTTTCAGATGCATTGTTCTAAACAGCGGAAAAAACTTAAACAAAATACTGCGTCATTTTTGCCCATTCAGATACATGGAAGAGATCATTACAAACTGTAAAAGGTCTACTGTTATTTGTGTACACTTACAATAACAACAAAACCTTGAGCTTTTGTAAAATAACGAAAATAAACAGGGTAAACCGAATCTGTCTTTGCGATAATCTGTCTGATACACGTCAGAAAAATCAAGTGAAACTCCGCGAACACTTATCACACAAACATGAAACATATGTCTAAAGAAAGAAGGGATGGACGGATCGATCCTAAAGTATCAATACTTCCGAGAATGATGTTTCATCTGCGTGTTCTCTGACAGCACGCGATAGTGAGGCGATCTCATTTTTACTCGCGTCTTCAATGCGAGCAATGTTTGTCTGTTGTATGTGTTTTTAACACTTTCCTGTTTGAACTTTCAAGCGATTTTACACCATTCAACTCAACAAATGGCAAAACAACTCAAATAAATATTTGTGTGAAACAGGGAGCAGCGTCACGTCTAACTCACGAGCCCCGATGAGAGATCGCATTCGCTTCTTCTTGCGTTTGAACGGACACTTTCATACAACCATACATGATATATTGTCTGTTTTGTCTCAAGTGAACATAAACAGTTGACGAAGAAATCGCGAATCTAAATAATCAACACTTCCGAGAATGATTATCAGCGTTGTGTCTGACAGCGCGAGGCGATCTCATTTTTACTCGCATCTTGATGGAGGTTTGTCGGTTGTATGTAGTTTCACAATCTCAATCAATTAATCTCTGAAATGAATACAGATGTAACAGCACGAAAATAATGAGACTTCACAGTTCTCAAAAGATTAAACTCAATGAAACAAGCCGCACAGACTGTGCCTTGAATGAAATGCGTTTAAAATCCTCTTAAAGAGACGGTAACAATTTTCCATGTAAATAAAAAGTAGGCCTACAAGTGGTTTTTACCCCCAAAATAAATTTCTCTCATCGTATACTCACCCTCATTCCATCCCAGATGTGTATTATTTCCTTTCTTCTGGTGAACACAAATGAAGCTTTTTAGAAGATTATCTCAACCCTGTTGGACCTTTCAATGACTTGAATGGTGATCAGAACTCAGAAGCTACAAAAATCACATAAATGCAGCATAAAAGTAATCCATACCACTCCAGTGGTTTAATCCATGCCTTCAGAAGTCATATTATAGGTGTGGGTTAGAAACAGACCTATATACTTCAAGATGACATCACTCTGAAGTACTGCGTAAAGAATATCCCACATTCTCCCTTAGGGGGCGCTACAGGCCATGCCCAAAATTCCCATTTTCTGGTCAAAAATGTTCTAATTTGGTACATTGATACTACAGGCCAACAGGAACCCACAAACAAAGAATTTCCCATATTCGCCATTAGGGGCGCTACAGGCTATGCCCAAAATTCCCATTTTATGGTCAAAAATGTTCTAATTTGGTATATTGACACTACAGGCCAACAGAAATCCACAAACCAAGAATGTCTCACATTCGCCCTTAGGGGGCGCTAAAGGCCATTCCCAAATTGGCCTCAAATAAATGTTTGTGAGCAGTTTTGTGTGAAACCGCGAGATGCGTCGCGTCTAACGCACGAGCCCCGATGAGAGTTACTGCACAAAGGTCAGTGAGATGTTTTTCTGCTTCCCAGTTTGAATATTCAAGCGATTTTACACTATTCAACTCAACAAATGGCATTACAACTCAAATAAATGTTTGCGAGGAATCTGAAATCGGGAACCATTATTGAATTCTGGCATTATTACGGGGGTCAACAATGACGCTGTAATGTCCTTTCAGATGCATTGTTCTAAACAGCGGAAAAAACTTAAACAAAATACTGCGTCATTTTTGCCCATTCAGATACATGGAAGAGATCATTACAAACTATAAAAGGTCTACTGTTATTTGTGTACACTTACAATACAACAAAACCTTGAGCTTTTGTAAAATAACGAAAATAAACAGGGTAAATGTTTTAGGGCAGTTTGTGTTAAACAGTGAGTCGCGTCTAACGCACGCACCCCGATGCGAGATCGCTTTCGCTTCTTTTTGCGTTTGAACGGACAATTTCATACAACAAAACGTCAAATTTTATGATATATTGTGGAGTATGTTTTGTCTCAAGTGAACGTAAACAGCTGATGAAGAAATCGGGAATCTAAATCTAGTATCAACACTTCCGAGAATGATGTTTTATCTGCGTTGTGTCTGACGTACAGCACGCGCTCCGTGAGGCGATCTCATTTTTACTCGCATCTTCACGAAGGTTTGTCTGTTAACACTTTCCTGTTTGAACATTCACGCAATAAATAATGAGACTTCACAGTTCTCAAAAGATTAAACTCAATGAAACAAACTGCACAAACTGTGCCTTGAATGCACAGCACAGTGCCTTAAAGAGACAGTAACAATTGAGCTTTCGTCCTGAACATTGACATTCCAAGTAAATAAAAAGTACAAATGGTATTTACCCCCAAAATAAATTTCTCTCATCATTTACTTGCCCTCATTCCATCCCAGATGTGTATTATTTTCTTTCTTCTGGTGAACACAAATTAAGCTTTTTAGAAGAATATCTCAACCCTGTTGGACTTTTCAATGCACTTGAATTGTGATCAGAACTCAGAAGCTACAAAAATCACATAAATGCAGCATAAAAGTAATCCATACCACTCCAGTGGTTTAATCCATGCCTTCTGTAGTGATATTATAGGTGTCTTGAGCCCCAATATCTAAAAAAAGTTACTGGTCAAAATTTTTCTACATTTTGCCAACAAGAACCCCCAAACCAAGAATATCCCACATTCTCTCTTAGGGGGCGCTACAGGCCATGCCCAAAACTCCCATTTTCTGGTCAAAAATGTTCTAATTTGGTACATTGATACTACAGGCCAACAGGAACCCACAAACCAATAATTGCCCATATTCGCCATTAGGGGGCGCTACAGGCTATGCCCAAAATTCCCATTTTATGGTCAAAAATGTTCTAATTTGGTATATTGACACTACAGGCTAACAGGAATCCACAAACCAAGAATGGCCCACATTCGCCCTTAGGGGGCGCTACAGGCCACGCCTTAAATTCCCATTTGCTGGTCAAAAATGTTCTAATTTGGTACATTGATACTACAGGCCAACAGGAACCCACAAACAAAGAATTGCCCATATTCGCCCTTAGGGGGCGCTACAGGCTATGCCCAAAATTCCCATTTTATGGTCAAAAATGTTCTAATTTGGTATATTGACACTACAGGCCAACAGGAACCTACAAACCAAGAATGGCTCACATTCGCCCTTAGGGGGTGCTACAGGCCATGCCCAAATATCATTTTTTCAAAGTGATTGTATTTCCGCCCCATTTATTTAGTTCTTCTGAAACCTGGTGAACATAGCTCATTTCTCATTGTAAACAAAAAACCCTCCAGTATCCATAAGGTCCGGCATGATGGATTTTCCTGTATACTGAAAATGTTTAGTTTAGGATTCAGACAGAAAGACATGTTTTTTGGATTTTTTCATTGGGAGGGTTTAACCCCAACCCTCTATTGATCAATTTTAAATGATTTGCCATTTTGAGGAGGAATCGCATTGCTGCTTGCAGCTATATTTATTATTATTATTATTATTAGATTCCTCCGATAGGAGGGAATCTATTGTTATTGACAGTTTTATTATTATTATTATTATTATTATTATTAGATTCCTCCGATAGGAGGGAATCTATTGTTATTGACAGTTTTATTATTATTATTATTATTATTATTATTATTATTATTATTCTCCTTGAGCCCCAATATCTCAAAAAGTTACTGGTCAAAAATTTTCTAAATTGGCACATTGATACTCCATGCCAACGGGTACCCCCAAACCAAGAATGGCCCACATTCGCCCATAGGTGGCGCTACAGGCCACGCCCCAAAAAAATATTTTCAAAGTCATGGCATTTCCAAGCCATTTGTCCAATTATTCTCAAACCTGGTGTACATGCCTCATTTCTCATGGGGAACAAAAAAGCCTCAAGGACCCATAACTTCTGCCCTAATGGATTTTCCTGTACAGTGAAAATTTGCCAAAACCTACAAAACTCTTCTTCTCCTGAACCGTAGCTCCAATATACTTGAAATTTGGTACGCATGTGTAGAATTGATGCCTTTGAAAACGTTACTTAGCAAAAATGAATACGATATAAAATGGCTGAAAGGGGCGTGTTTATGTAAATGTCCACATTTAATCAATATATATGTCAATATATCAAATGTAATTTTGACCCAGGGTTTTTCAAACCTAACATTCTTCAAGATAACATCCCTTTGAAGTACTGTGCAAAGAATTGCCCACATTCGCCCTTATCGGTTCGCTACAGGCCACGCCCAAATGTCACATTTTCAAAATGATGGCATTTTCACCACAATTTTCGAAATATTCTAAAACTTGGTATACTTGCCTCATTTTTCATTGGGAACAAAAAAGCCTCAAGGACCCATAAGGTACGATTAAAAATGGCTGAAAGGGGCGTGTTTATGTAAATGTCCACATTTAATCAATATATAAGTCAATAAATCAAATGTAATTTTGACTGAGGGATTTTAAACCTGACATGCTTCAAGATAACATCCCTTTGAAGTACTGTGCAAAGAATTGCCGACATTCGCCCTTAGCGGTTCGCTACAGGCCACGCCCAAATGTCACATTTTCAAAATGATGGCACTTTCACCCCAATTTTCCAAATATTCTAAAGCTTGGTATACTTGCCTCATTTCTCATTGGGAACAAAAAAGCCTCAAGGACCCATAACTTCTGCCCTAATGGATTGTCCTGTACAGTGAAAATTTGCCAAAACCTACAAAAGTCTTCTTCTCTTGAACCGTAGATCCAATTGACTTGACATTTGGTACCCATGTGTAGAATTGATGTCTTTCAATTTGTTACTTAGCAAAAATGAATACAATACAAAATGGCTGAAAGGTGCGTGTTTATGTAAATGACCACATTGCCTCAATATATTAGTGTCAATAAACCAAATGTAAATTTGATTGATAGTTTTTCAAACCTAACATGCTTCAAGATGACATAACTATGTTGGCTTGAGAAAGCCAACATATTGTTATGTTACATACATTTATTATTATTATTATTAATAATACTATTTTACTTACTAAAATTTCAACAACCTCACCTCTAAGAGCTTTAATGCTATAAGTACCCAACTTGCCACAGACCTGGGGACTGTTCTGAAGTTTGCTGCTATGTCTTTTTTTACCTGATGCGACTTAAGCTTTTTATATAAATGACGATCAAAAATGTCAAAAATCCCATTGATTTACAATGGCTGAGCAAAAATGCCCCCTCTACTGGATCAATACGGTCTACAAGTAAAATCCCATTCACTTACATTGGCTGAGCAAAGAGGCTCCCTCTGCTGGTGTAACTCTGTCTACCAAATGCACTTTTACTGGAGAAATCTCTCTAATGGAGCAATTCTGTCTACTAGTGGGTGGAGCTCCCGACTTTCTCAGCCAGAAGAATTTTGCCTGCGTTTGCACAAAGGTATGTCAATTGTGTGTGTTTAATGCTTGACATTTGGAACATTCACGCGATTTTATAGTATTCATCTCAACAAATGGTAAAACAACTCATATAAATGTTTTCGAGCAGTTTGTGTGAAACAGCGATAATCGTCGCGTCTAACGCACGAGCCCCGATGAGAGTTACTGCACAAGGTCAGTGAGATGTATTTTACTGCTTCCCAGTTTGAATATTCAAGCGATTTTACACTATTCAACTCAACAAATGGCAAAACAACTCAAATAAATGTTTGTGAGCAGTTTTGTGTGAAACCGCGAGATGCGTCGCGTCTAACGCACGAGCCCCGATGAGAGTTACTGCACAAATAAGGTCAGTGAGATGTGTTTTACTACTTCCCAGTTTGAATATTCAAGCGATTTTACACTATTCAACTCAACAAATGGCATACAACTCAAATAAATCGGGAATCATTATTGAATTCTGGCATTATTACGGGGGTCAACAATGGCGCTGTAATGTCCTTTCAGATGCATTGTTCTAAACAGCGGAAAAAACTTAAACAAAATACTGCGTCATTTTTGCCCATTCAGATACATGGAAGAGATAATTACAAACTATAAAATGTCTACTTTTATTTGTGTACACTTACAATACAACAAAACCTTGAGCTTTTGTAAAATAACGAAAATAAACAGGGTAAACCGAATCTGTCTTTGCGATAATCTGTCTGATACACGTCAGAAAAATCAAGTGAAACTCCGCGAACACTTATCACACAAACATGAAACATATGTCTAAAGAAAGAAGGGATGGACGGATCGATCCTAAAGTATCAATACTTCCGAGAATGATGTTTCATCTGCGTGTTCTCTGACAGCACGCGATAGTGAGGCGATCTCATTTTTACTCGCGTCTTCAATGCGAGCAATGTTTGTCTGTTGTATGTGTTTTTAACACTTTCCTGTTTGAACTTTCAAGCGATTTTACACCATTCAACTCAACAAATGGCAAAACAACTCAAATAAATATTTGTGTGAAACAGGGAGCAGCGTCACGTCTAACTCACGAGCCCCGATGAGAGATCGCATTCGCTTCTTCTTGCGTTTGAACGGACAATTTCATACAAGCATACATGATATATTGTCTGTTTTGTCTCAAGTGAACATAAACAGTTGATGAAGAAATCGCGAATCTAAATCTAGTATCAACACTTCCGAGAATGATTATCAGCGTTGTGTCTGACAGCGCGAGTCGATCTCATTTTTACTCGCATCTTCACGGAGGTTTGTTGGTTGTATGTAGTTTCACAATCTCAATCAATTAATCTCTGAAATGAATACAGATGTAACAGCACGAAAATAATGAGACTTCACAGTTCTCAAAAGATTAAACTCAATGAAACAAGCCGCACAGACTGTGCCTTGAATGAAATGCGTTTAAAATCCTCTTAAAGAGACAGTAACAATTTTCCAAGTAAATAAAAAGTAGCCTACAAATGGTTTTTACCCCAAAAATAAATTTCTCTCATCGTATACTCACCCTCATTCCATCCCAGATGTGTATTATTTCCTTTCTTCTGGTGAACACAAATTAAGCTTTTTAGAAGATTATCTCAACCCTGTTGGACCTTTCAATGACTTGAATGGTGATCAGAACTCAGAAGCTACAAAAATCACATAAATGCAGCATAAAAGTAATCCATACCACTCCAGTGGTTTAATCCATGCCTTCAGAAGTGATATTATAGGTGTGGGTTAGAAACAGACCTATATATATATATATATATACTTCAAGATGACATCACTCTGAAGTACTGCGTAAAGAATATCCCACATTCTCCCTTAGGGGGCGCTACAGGCCAAGCCCAAAATTCCCATTTTCTGGTCAAAAATGTTCTAATTTTGTATATTGATACTACAGACCAACAGGAATCCACAAACCAAGAATGGCCCACATTCACCCTTAGGGGGCGCTACAGGCCACGCCCTAAATTCCCATTTGCTGGTCAAAAATGTTCTAATTTGGTACATTGATACTACAGGCCAACAGGAACCCACAAACAAAGAATTGCCCATATTCGCCATTAGGGGGCGCTACAGGCTATGCCCAAAATTCCCATTTTATGGTCAAAAATGTTCTAATTTGGTATATTGACACTACAGGCCAACAGAAATCCACAAACCAAGAATGTCTCACATTCGCCCTTAGGGGGCGCTATAGGCCATGTCCAAAATTCCCATTTTCTGGTCAATAATGTTCTAATTTGGTACATTGATACTACAGGCCAACAGGAACTCACAAACCAAGATTGGCCCACATTCACCCTTAGGGGGCGCTATAGGCCATGTCCAAAATTCCCATTTTCTGGTCAATAATGTTCTAATTTGGTACATTGATACTACAGGCCAACAGGAACTCACAAACCAAGAATTGCCCATATTCACCATTAGGGGGCGCTACAGGCTATGCCCCAATGTCCCACATTGAAAGTGATGGCATTTCCACCCCATTTTTTCAGTTCTTCTGAAACTTAATGTACATAACTCATTTCTCATTGTAAACAAAAAAGCCTCCAGGATCCATATGATCCCGGCATCATGGATTTTCCTGTACACTGAAAATGTTTAGTTTAGGATTCAGACAGAAAGACACGTTTTTTGAATTTCTTCATTGGGAGAGTTTAACCCCAACCCTCTACTGAACAATTTTAAATGATTTGCCATTTTGAGGAGGAATCGCATTGCTGCTTGCAGCTATATTTATTATTATTATTATTATTATTATTATTATTCTCCTTGAGCCCCAATATCTCAAAAAGTCACTGGTCAAAAATTTTCTAAATTGGCACATTGATACTCCATGCCAACGGGTACCCCCAAACCAAGAATGGCCCACATTCGCCCATAGGTGGCGCTACAGGCCACGCCCCAAAAAAATATTTTCAAAGTCATGGCATTTCCAAGCCATTTGTCCAATTATTCTCAAACCTGGTGTACATGCCTCATTTCTCATGGGGAACAAAAAAGCCTCAAGGACCCATAACTTCTGCCCTAATGGATTTTCCTGTACAGTGAAAATTTGCCAAAACCTACAAAACTCTTCTTCTCCTGAACCGTAGCTCCAATATACTTGAAATTTGGTACGCATGTGTAGAATTGATGTCTTTGAAAACGTTACTTAGCAAAAATGAATACGATATAAAATGGCTGAAAGGGGCGTGTTTATGTAAATGTCCACATTTAATCAATATATATGTCAATATATCAAATGTAATTTTGACCCAGGGTTTTTCAAACCTAACATTCTTCAAGATAACATCCCTTTGAAGTACTGTGCAAAGAATTGCCCACATTCGCCCTTAGCGGTTCGCTACAGGCCACGCCCAAATGTCACATTTTCAAAATGATGGCATTTTCACCACAATTTTCGAAATATTCTAAAACTTGGTATACTTGCCTCATTTCTCATTGGGAACAAAAAAGCCTCAAGGACCCATAAGGTACGATTAAAAATGGCTGAAAGGGGCGTGTTTATGTAAATGTCCACATTTAATCAATATGTAAGTCAATAAATCAAATGTAATTTTGACTGAGGGATTTTAAACCTGACATGCTTCAAGATAACATCCCTTTGAAGTACTGTGCAAAGAATTGCCGACATTCGCCCTTAGCGGTTCGCTACAGGCCACGCCCAAATGTCACATTTTCAAAATGATGGCACTTTCACCCCAATTTTCCAAATATTCTAAAACTTGGTATACTTGCCTCATTTCTCATTGGGAACAAAAAAGCCTCAAGGACCCATAACTTCTGCCCTAATGGATTGTCCTGTACAGTGAAAATTTGCCAAAACCTACAAAAGTCTTCTTCTCTTGAACCGTAGATCCAATTGACTTGACATTTGGTACCCATGTGTAGAATTGATGTCTTTCAATTTGTTACTTAGCAAAAATGAATACAATACAAAATGGCTGAAAGGTGCGTGTTTATGTAAATGACCACATTGCCTCAATATATTAGTGTCAATAAACCAAATGTAAATTTGATTGATGGTTTTTCAAACCTAACATGCTTCAAGATGACATAACTATGTTGGCTTGAGAAAGCCAACATATTGTTATGTTACATACATTTATTATTATTATTATTATTAATACTATTTTACTTACTAAAATTTCAACAACCTCACCTCTAAGAGCTTTAATGCTATAAGTACCCAACTTGCCACAGACCTGGGGACTGTTCTGAAGTTTGCTGCTATGTCTTTTTTTACCTGATGCGACTTAAGCTTTTTATATAAACGACGATCAAAAATGTAAAAAATCCCATTGATTTACAATGGCTGAGCAAAAATGCCCCCTCTACTGGATCAATACGGTCTACAAGTAAAATCCCATTCACTTACATTGACTGAGCAAAGAGGCTCCCTCTGCTGGTGTAACTCTGTCTACCAAATGCACTTTTACTGGAGAAATCCCTCTAATGGAGCAATTCTGGCTACTAGTGGGTGGAGCTCCCGACTTTCTCAGCCAGAAGAATTTTGCCTGCGTTTGCACAAAGGTATGTCAATTGTGTGTGTTTAATGCTTGACATTTGGAACATTCACGCGATTTTATACTATTCATCTCAACAAATGGTAAAACAACTCATATAAATGTTTTCGAGCAGTTTGTGTGAAACAGCGATAATCGTCGCGTCTAACGCACGAGCCCCGATGAGAGTTACTGCACAAATAAGGTCAGTGAGATGTATTTTACTGCTTCCCAGTTTGAATATTCAAGCGATTTTACACTATTCAACTCAACAAATGGCAAAACAACTCAAATAAATGTTTGTGAGCAGTTTTGTGTGAAACCGCGAGATGCGTCGCGTCTAACGCACGAGCCCCGATGAGAGTTACTGCACAAATAAGGTCAGTGAGATGTGTTTTACTACTTCCCAGTTTGAATATTCAAGCGATTTTACACTATTCAACTCAACAAATGGCATACAACTCAAATAAATCTTTGCGAGGAGTTTGAAATCGGGAATCATTATTGAATTCTGGCATTATTACGGGGGTCAACAATGGCGCTGTAATGTCCTTTCAGATGCATTGTTCTAAACAGCGGAAAAAACTTAAACAAAATACTGCGTCATTTTTGCCCATTCAGATACATGGAAGAGATCATTACAAACTATAAAAGGTCTACTGTTATTTGTGTACACTTACAATAACAACAAAACCTTGAGCTTTTGTAAAATAACGAAAATAAACAGGGTAAACCGAATCTGTCTTTGCGATAATCTGTCTGATACACGTCAGAAAAAATCAAGTGAAACTCCGCGAACACTTATCACACAAACATGAAACATATGTCTAAAGAAAGAAGGGATGGACGGATCGATCCTAAAGTATCAATACTTCCGAGAATGATGTTTCACCTCGTGTTCTCTGAAAGCACGAGCTCCGTGAGGCGATCTCATTTTTACTCGCATCTTCAATGCGAGCAATGTTTGTCTGTTGTATGTGTTTATAACACTTTCCTGTTTGAACTTTCAAGCGATTTTACACCATTCAACTCAACAAATGGCAAAACAACTCAAATAAATGTTTTAGGGCAGTTTGTGTTAAACAGTGAGTCGCGTCTAACGCACGCACCCCGATGCGAGATCGCTTTCGCTTCTTTTTGCGTTTGAACGGACAATTTCATACAACAAAACGTCAAATTTTATGATATGTTGTGGAGTATGTTTTGTCTCAAGTGAACGTAAACAGCTGATGAAGAAATCGGGAATCTAAATCTAGTATCAACACTTCCGAGAATGATGTTTTATCTGCGTTGTGTCTGACGTACAGCACGCGCTCCGTGAGGCGATCTCATTTATACTCGCATCTTCACGAAGGTTTGTCTGTTGAATGTGTTTTTAACACTTTCCTGTTTGAACATTCACGCAATAAATAATGAGACTTCACAGTTCTCAAAAGATTAAACTCAATGAAACAAACTGCACAAACTGTGCCTTGAATGCACAGCACAGTGCCTTAAAGAGACAGTAACAATTGAGCTTTCGTCCTGAACATTGACATTCCAAGTAAATAAAAAGTACAAATGGTATTTACCCCCAAAATAAATTTCTCTCATCATTTACTTGCCCTCATTCCATCCCAGATGTGTATTATTTTCTTTCTTCTGGTGAACACAAATTAAGCTTTTTAGAAGAATATCTCAACCCTGTTGGACCTTTCAATGCACTTGAATTGTGATCAGAACTCAGAAGCTACAAAAATCACATAAATGCAGCATAAAAGTAATCCATACCACTCCAGTGGTTTAATCCATGCCTTCAGAAGTGATATTATAGGTGTGGGTTAGAAACAGACCTATATATATATATATATATATATATATATATATATATATATATATATATATATATATATATATATATACTTCAAGATGACATCACTCTGAAGTACTGCGTAAAGAATATCCCACATTCTCCCTTAGGGGGCGCTACAGGCCAAGCCCAAAATTCCCATTTTCTGGTCAAAAATGTTCTAATTTTGTATATTGATACTACAGACCAACAGGAATCCACAAACCAAGAATGGCCCACATTCGCCCTTATGGGGCGCTACAGGCCACGCCCTAAATTCCCATTTGCTGGTCAAAAATGTTCTAATTTGGTACATTGATACTACAGGCCAACAGGAACCCACAAACAAAGAATTGCCCATATTCGCCATTAGGGGGCGCTACAGGCTATGCCCAAAATTCCCATTTTATGGTCAAAAATGTTCTAATTTGGTATATTGACACTACAGGCCAACAGAAATCCACAAACCAAGAATGTCTCACATTCGCCCTTAGGGGGCGCTAAAGGCCATTCCCAAATTGCAATTTTTTTTTGTCAAAAACTTTCAAATTTGGTACATTGATACTACAGGCCAACAGGAACTCACAAACCAAGATTGGCCCACATTCACCCTTTGGGGGCGCTATAGGCCATGTCAAAAATTCCCATTTTCTGGTCAAAAATGTTCTAATGTGGTACATTGATACTGCACGCCAACAGGAACCCACAAACCAAGAATTGCCCATATTCATCATTAGGGGGCGCTACAGGCTATGCCTTAAAGTCCTATTTTTTGGTCAAACATTTTCAAATTTGGTACATTGATACTACAGGCCAACGGGAACCCACAAACCAAGAATGGCCGACATTCACCCTTAGGGGGCGCTACAGGCTATGCCCCAATGTCCCACATTGAAAGTGATGGCATTTCCACCCCATTTTTTCAGTTCTTCTGAAACTTAATGTACATAACTCATTTCTCATTGTAAACAAAAAAGCCTCCAGGATCCATAAGATCCCGGCATCATGGATTTTCCTGTACACTGAAAATGTTTAGTTTAGGATTCAGACAGAAAGACACGTTTTTTGAATTTCTTCATTGGGAGAGTTTAACCCCAACCCTCTACTGAACAATTTTAAATGATTTGCCATTTTGAGGAGGAATCGCATTGCTGCTTGCAGCTATATTTATTATTATTATTATTATTATTATTCTCCTTGAGCCCCAATATCTCAAAAAGTCACTGGTCAAAAATTTTCTAAATTGGCACATTGATACTCCATGCCAACGGGTACCCCCAAATCAAGAATGGCCCACATTCGCCCATAGGTGGCGCTACAGGCCACGCCCCAAAAAAATATTTTCAAAGTCATGGCATTTCCAAGCCATTTGTCCAATTATTCTCAAACCTGGTGTACATGCCTCATTTCTCATGGGGAACAAAAAAGCCTCAAGGACCCATAACTTCTGCCCTAATGGATTTTCCTGTACAGTGAAAATTTGCCAAAACCTACAAAACTCTTCTTCTCCTGAACCGTAGCTCCAATATACTTGAAATTTGGTACGCATGTGTAGAATTGATGTCTTTGAAAACGTTACTTAGCAAAAATGAATACGATATAAAATGGCTGAAAGGGGCGTGTTTATGTAAATGTCCACATTTAATCAATATATATGTCAATATATCAAATGTAATTTTGACCCAGGGTTTTTCAAACCTAACATACTTCAAGATAACATTCCTTTGAAGTACTGTGCAAAGAATTGCCCACATTCGCCCTTAGCGGTTCGCTACAGGCCACGCCCAAATGTCACATTTTCAAAATGATGGCATTTTCACCACAATTTTCGAACTATTCTAAAACTTGGTATACTTGCCTCATTTCTCATTGGGAACAAAAAAGCCTCAAGGACCCATAAGGTACGATTAAAAATGGCTGAAAGGGGCGTGTTTATGTAAATGTCCACATTTAATCAATATATATGTCAATAAATCAAATGTAATTTTGACTGAGGGATTTTAAACCTGACATGCTTCAAGATAACATCCCTTTGAAGTACTGTGCAAAGAATTGCCGACATTCGCCCTTAGCGGTTCGCTACAGACCACGCCCAAATGTCACATTTTCAAAATGATGGCACTTTCACCCCAATTTTCCAAATATTCTAAAACTTGGTATACTTGCCTCATTTCTCATTGGGAACAAAAAAGCCTCAAGGACCCATAACTTCTGCCCTAATGGATTGTCCTCTACAGTGAAAATTTGCCAAAACCTACAAAAGTCTTCTCTTGAACCGTAGATCCAATTGACTTGACATTTGGTACCCATGTGTAGAATTGATGTCTTTCAATTTGTTACTTAGCAAAAATGAATACAATACAAAATGGCTGAAAGGTGCGTGTTTATGTAAATGACCACACTGCCTCAATATATTAGTGTCAATAAACCAAATGTAATTTTGATTGATGGTTTTTCAAACCTAACATGCCATAAGATGACAACCTAAGATGACATAACTATGTGTGCTTGAGAAAGCCAACATATTGTTATGTTACATACATTTATTAATATTATTATTATTAATACTATTTTACTTACTAAAATTTCAACAACCTTACCTCCAAGAGCTTTAATGCTATAAGTACCCAACTTGCCACAGACCTGGGGACTGTTCTGAAGTTTGCTGGCATGTCTTTTTTTACCTGATGCGACTTAAGCTTTTTATATAAATGACGATCAAAAATGTAAAAAAAATCCCATTGATTTACAATGGCTGAGCAAAATTGCCCCCTCTAATGGATTAATACAGTCTACAAGTAAAATCCCATTCACTTACATTGGCTGAGCAAAGAGGCTCCCTCTGCTGGAGTAACTCTGTCTACCAAATGCACTTTTACTGGAGAAATCTCTCTAATGGAGCAATTCTGTCTACTAGTGGGTGGAGCTCCCGACTTTCTAAGTCAGAAGAATTTTGCCTGCGTTTGTACAAAGGTATGTCAATTGTGTGTGTTTAATGCTTGACATTTGGAACATTCACGCGATTTTATACTATTCATCTCAACAAATGGTAAAACAACTCATATAAATGTTTTCGAGCAGTTTGTGTGAAACAGCGATAAGCGTCGCGTCTAACGCACGAGCCCCGATGAGAGTTACTGCACAAGGTCAGTGAGATGTGTTTTACTGCTTCCCAGTTTGAATATTCAAGCGATTTTACACTATTCAACTCAACAAATGGCATACAACTCAAATAAATCTTTGCGAGGAGTTTGAAAACGGGAATCATTATTGAATTCTGGCGTTATTACGGGGGTCAACAATGGCGCTGTGACGTCCTTTCAGATGCATTGTTCTAAACAGCGGAAAAAACTTAAACAAAATACTGCGTCATTTTTGCCAATTCAGATACATGGAAGAGATCATTACAAACTATAAAAGGTCTGTTGTATGTGTTTTTAACACTTTCCTCTTTGAATTTTCAAGCGATTTTACACCATTCAACTCAACAAATTGCAAAACTGTTTATGTGAAACAGCGAGCAGCGTCACGTCTAACTCACGAGCCCCGATGAGAGATCGCATTCGCTTCTTCTTGCGTTTGAACGGACAATTTCATTCAACAAAATGTCAAATTACATGATATATTGTGTTGTCTGTTTTGTCTCAAGTGAACATAAACAGTTGATGAAGAAATCGGGAATCTAAATCTAGTATCAACACTTCCGAGATTGATTATCAGCGTTGTGTCTTACAGCACGCGCTCCGTGAGGCGATCTCATTTTTACTCGCATCTTCACGAAGGTTTGTCTGTTCTATGTGTTTTTAACACTTCCCTGTTTGAACATTCACGCAATAAATAATGAGACTTCACAGTTCAAACAAACTGTGCCTTGAATGCATGCGATAACCATCTCTTAAAGAGACAGAAACAATTGAGCTTTCGTCCTGAACATTGACATTCCAAGTAAATAAAAAGTACAAATGGTATTTACCCCCAAAATAAATTTCTCTCATCATTTACTTACTCTCATTCCATCCCAGATGTGTATTATTTTTCTTTCTTCTGGTGAACACAAATTAAGCTTTTTAGAAGAATATCTCAACACTGTTGGACCTTTCAATGCACTTGAATGGTGATCAGAACTCAGAAGCTACAAAAATCACATAAATGCAGCATAAAATAATCCATGCCACTCCAGTGGTTTAATCCATGCCTTCAGAAGTGATATTATAAGCGTGGGTTAGAAACAGACCAATATATATATATATGATTAAAAAAAATTGTATTTAAAAAAAAAAAAAAACATTTTTCTTTTATTTACTATAAATACTCCTCCCTGCCCAGAAGGGATGATTTGGTTATGTAAATCACAAAAAAAAAAAAAAAAAAACAGAAAAAGAACTCTTAAGAGAGAAGTGCGCTTCTGAAAGACAAAGTAGCGATTTATAGTTAAAAAATGACTTAATTAATGATCTGTTTCTCACCACTTCTCATTTACTTACAACAGAGCTGATATATTCTTCTAAACATCTTCATTCAATTTCAGCAGAAGAAAGTCATACACATCTGGGACTGCATGAGGGTGAGGAAATGATCAAATATCCCTTTAACATTCACTTATTTTTACAAAGCATGCAATGAAGTCTTAGGACAAAATGAAAATCTTAGTGAATGACGTATGTGGTATAATGACATGGAGAGCTTAAATAATTTTCAATTTATTGCATTTATTTAATATTTTTGCTGTGATCTTGTATTATTGTTATCATCAAGTTCCAGTCTTGGTTCAAGGTTCGGTCTTTCTCAAGCCAACATCAAAGTTTGTCTTGACTTTTTTTTCTAGTTCTGAAGTACTACACAAAGAATGGCTCACATTCGCCCATAGTCGCTACAGGCCATGCCCAAAATTAACATATACTGGTCAAAAATGTTCTAATTTGGTACATTGATACTACAGGCCAACAGGAATCCACAAACCAAGAATGGCCCACATTCGCCCTTAGGGGGCGCTACAGGCTATGCCCAAATTTCCCATTTTATGGTCAAAAATGTACTAATTTGGTATATTGATACTACAGGCCAACAGGAATCCACAAACCAAGAATGGCCCACATTCGCCCTTAGGGGGTGCTACATTTCCGCCCAAAATTCCCATTTTCTGGTCAAAAATTTTCTAATTTGGTATATTGATACTACAGGCCAACAGGAACCCACAAACCAAGAATGGCCCACATTCACCCTCAGGGGGCGCTATAGGCCATGTCCAAAATTCTCATTTTCTGTTCCAAAATTTACTAATTTGGTACATTGATACTACAGGCCAACAGTAACACTGAAACCAAGAATGGTCCACATTCACCCTTAGGGGGCGCATCAGACCATGCCCAAATGTCATTTTTTCAAAGTGATTGTATTTTCACCCCATTTATTTAGTTCTTCTGAAACCTGGTGAACATACCTCATTTCTCATTGTAAACAAAAAACCCTCCAGGATCCATAATGTCCGGCATGATGGATTTTCCTGTACACTGAAAATGTTTAGTTTAAGATTCAGACAGAAAGACTTGTTTTTTGGATTCCTTCAATGGGACGGTTTAACCCCAACCCTCTACTGATCAATTTTAAATGATTTTAAATGATTATTCTCCCTTAGCGGTTCGCTACAGGCCACGCCCAAATGTCACATTTTCAAAATGATGGCACGTTCACCCCAATTTTCCAAATATTCTAAAACTTGGTATACTTGCCTCATTTCTCATTGGGAACAAAAAAGCCTCAAGGACCCATAAGGTTCTGCATGATGGATTGTCCTGTATAGTGAAAATTTGGTGAAACATTCAAAAGTCTTCTTCTCTTGAACCGTAGATCCAATTGACTTGACATTTTGTACCCATGTGTACAATTGATGTCTTTCAATTTGTTACTTAGTAAAAATGAATACAATACAAAATGGCTGAAAGGTGCGTGTTTATGTAAATGACCACATTGCCTCAATATATTAGTGTCAATAAACCAAATGTAATTTTGATTGATGGTTTTTCAAACCTAACATGCTTCAAGATGACATAACTATGTTGGCTTGAGAAAGCCAACATATTGTTATGTTCCATACATTTATTATTATTATTATTATTAATACTATTTTACTTACTAAAATTTCAACAACCTTACCTCCAAGTGCTTTAATGCTATAAGTACCCAACTTGCCACAGACCTGGGGACTGTTCTGAAGTTTGCTGGAATGTCTTTTTTTACCTGATGCGACTTAAGCTTTTTATATAAATGACGATCAAAAATTTAAAAAATCCCATTGATTTACAATGGCTGAGCAAAAATGCCCCCTCTACTGGATTAATACGGTCTACAAGTAAAATCCCATTCACTTACATTGGCTGAGCAAAGAGGCTCCCTCTGCTGGTGTAACTCTGTCTACCAAATGCACTTTTACTGGAGAAATCTCTCTAATGGAGCAATTCTGTCTACTAGTGGGTGGAGCTCCCGACTTTCTAAGCTAGAAGAATTTTGCCTGCGTTTGCACAAAGGTATGTCAATTGTGTGTGTTTAATGCTTGACATTTGGAACATTCACGCGATTTTATACTATTCATCTCAACAAATGGCAAAACAACTCAAATAAATGTTTGTGAGCAGTTTTGTGTGAAACCGCGAGATGCGTCGCGTCTAACGCACGAGCCCCGATGAGAGTTACTGCACAAAGGTCAGTGAGATGTTTTTCTGCTTCCCAGTTTGAATATTCAAGCGATTTTACACTATTCAACTCAACAAATGGCATTACAACTCAAATAAATGTTTGCGAGGAATCTGAAATCGGGAACCATTATTGAATTCTGGCATTATTACGGGGGTCAACAATGGCGCTGTAATGTCCTTTCAGATGCATTGTTCTAAAAAGCGGAAAAAACTTAAACAAAATACTGCGTCATTTTTGCCCATTCAGATACATGGAAGAGATCATTACAAACTATAAAAGGTCTACTGTTATTTGTGTACACTTACAATACAACAAAACCTTGAGCTTTTGTAAAATAACGAAAATAAACAGGGTAAACCGAATCTGTCTTTGCGATAATCTGTCTGATACACGTCAGAAAAAATCAAGTGAAACTCCGCGAACACTTATCACACAAACATGAAACATATGTCTAAAGAAAGAAGGGATGGACGGATCGATCCTAAAGTATAAATACTTCCGAGTATGATGTTTCATCTGCGTGTTCACTGACAACACGCGATAGTGAGGCGATCTAATTTTTACTCGCGTCTTCAATGCGAGCAATGTTTGTCTGTTGTATGTGTTTTTAACACTTTCCTGTTTGAACTTTCAAGCGATTTTACACCATTCAACTCAACAAATGGCAAAACAACTCAAATAAATATTTGTGTGAAACAGCGAGCAGCGTCACGTCTAACTCACGAGCCCCGATGAGAGATCGCATTCGCTTATTCTTGCGTTTGAACGGACAATTTCATAACAACAAAATGTCAAAATACATGATATATTGTCTGTTTTGTCTCAAGTGAACATAAACAGTTGATGAAGAAATCGCGAATCTAAATCTAGTATCAACACTTCCGAGAATGATTATCAGCGTTGTGTCTGACAGCGCGAGGCATCTCATTTTTACTCGCATCTTCATGGAGGTTTGTTGGTTGTATGTAGTTTCACAATCTCAATCAATTAATCTCTGAAATGAATACAGATGTAACAGCACGAAAATAATGAGACTTCACAGTTCTCAAAAGATTATATCTCAATAAAACAAGCCGCACAGACTGTACCTTGAATGAAATGCGTTTAAAATCCTCTTAAAGAGACAGTAACAATTTTCCAAGTAAATAAAAAGTAGCCTACAAATGGTTTTCACCCCAAAAATAAATTTCTCTCATCGTATACTCACCCTCATTCCATCCCAGATGTGTATTATTTTCTTTCTTCTGGTGAATACAAATTAAGCTTTTTAGAAGATTATCTCAACCCTGTTGGACCTTTCAATGACTTGAATGGTGATCAGAACTCAGAAGATACAAAAATCACATAAATGCAGCATAAAAGTAATTCATACCACTCCAGTGGTTTAATCCATGCCTTCAGAAGTGATATTATAGGTGTGGGTTAGAAACAGACCTATATATTTATACTTCAAGATGACATCACTCTGAAGTACTGCGTAAAGAATATCCCACATTCGCCCTTAGGGGGCGCTACAGGCCATGCCCAAAATTCCCATTTGCTGGTCAAAAATGTTCTAATTTGAAACATTGATACTACAGGCCAACAGGAACCCACAAACCAAGAATGGCCCACATTCGCCCTTAGGGGGCGCTACAGGCCACGCCCTAAATTCCCATTTGCTGGTCAAACATGTTCTAATTTGGTACATTGATAATACAGGCCAACAGGAACCCACAAACAAAGAATTGCCCATATTCGCCATTAGGGGGCGCTACAGGCTATGCCCAAAATTCCCATTTTATGGTCTAAAATGTTCTAATTTGGTATATTGACACTACAGGCCAACAGAAATCCACAAACCAAGAATGTCTCACATTCGCCCTTAGGGGGCGCTAAAGGCCATTCCCAAATTGCACATTTTTTTGTCAAATACTTTCTAATTTGGTACATTAATACTACAGGCCAACAGGAACCTACAAACCAAGAATGGCTCACATTTGCCCTTAGGGGGCGCTACAGGCCATGCCCAAATGTCATTTTTTTAAAGTGATTGTATTTCCACCCCATTTATTTAGTTTTTCTGAAACCTGGTGAACATACCTCATTTCTCATTGTAAACAAAAAAACCCTACAGGATCCATAAGGTCCGGCATGATGGATTTTCCTGTACACTGAAAATGTTTAGTTTAGGATTCAGACAGAAAGACATGTTTTTTGGATTTTTTCATTGGGAGGGTTTAACCCCAACCCTCTATTGATCAATTTTAAATGATTTGCCATTTTGAGGAGGAATCGCATTGCTGCTTGCAGCTATATTTTTGAGTTGTTGCTGTGTCCATCATCCTTTGTTTTCCGAAAGCCACCAAGTGGAAATGAGCCCGGTAACTAAAGGCACCAGGGTTGCGGTGCCACCGGCTTGGGCCCGTCATCGCTGCTTGCAGCTTTAAATATTATTATTATTATTATTTTATCGACTATTCGGGCACTTTTGGGGGCCTTATCGTGCTCTAAAACTCTTGAAACTTTGCACACGGGTCAGAACCCTCGGCCATCAGGGCCGGGCTGAAGATGGTACCCGGGCGTGGCAGGGGGGCTTGACAGCGCCCCCTGGAACGGGATCCGAAACCTTGGTCCATAAATCAAACACACTTGCATGTAATAATATGAAAGTCGGTACACATAGATCTCATCGTTTCATATATCCTTCATCCTCTTACTTTTTACCTCAGCCCAACAGGAAGTCGGCTATTTAGGGTTGTTTGGAAAACGTATGCAATGGAATTTGAAATACTCCTCCTAGAGAAATCATTTAATCGCCACGAATCTCAGTCAGCATGAAGTCAAGACATTGAGGATGAAAAATTGCCAGCGGATTTTTGATATCTCGAACGGTTTGGCCGTGGCGAGGAAACAAATTTATGGCGAGAAAAGTGAGACAGGAAGTGTGTTATAACTTCTGCATAAATTAACAGATCTTGATGAAACTTCAGCAGTGTGTTCGTTGTAAGAGGCCGATCACATGGATGTGACTATTGTGAGTCAAAGTTATAGCGCCACCAACTGGCAGCAGGAAGTGTGTCACTTTCAAAATGCTTTGAAATCACCCTCTTGTTTTTACCCGATTTGCTTCAAACTTTACATGTATAATGTAAACACACGGCAGATTTAGACCTGTGAAAGGATTATTGATATCTTAGATACTGTTGCCGTGGCAACGCTTCAAACTTTACAATTCTTTATTGATGCTTTTGAGACTCTTAACATACTTGAAATTGCATGAAACTCGACAGACACTTCACATTTATTAGCCAGTAGACATGTGCAAAGTTTCAGAAATGGGTGTGGTGAGGGGCTCAGTAGCACCACCTTTTGACAAAAAAGTGGGGGGTTAGTTTCATCTACAGGTACAAAAATTGGTATTAATATAGATCTCCTCAAGCCGGACAACTTTCTAATTTACAGTCATTAGCTCCGACCAACAGAAAGTCAGATATTTTGGTTTGAATGTGGAGAAAATGTCAGAATTTTGCAAGTCACTCTCTTGAGTCTCTGTGTGTGAGGAGGAGGAAGGGAGGGGGGACTTGTGAAGTAATACATAGGGCTATACTGCCCTCTTGTGTTCAACATAGTATGGTTTACATTAACTTTTGCACGATATTCTAATTTTTCGAGTTTCACCTGTATGCAGAGTTGACAGAAAAATGTTACACACGCCATGGCAGGTGAATACAACAAAGAAATGTGTCCCCACTCACTATATACATCAACTGAGTGGCGGATGCAATTTTTAACAACCTTTAACCATTTACAGCCAGAGCGTTCAAATTTGGGAACAATTATTCCCATGGTTCCTGTCTCAGTGTCTTCGTCGTCCAATCACCGATTTTATTTCTGAAATCTGCCCAGATACTCATGACAATACAAGCTAAAGGCACATGTGATTGGTTAAGGGGTTACTGAGCAAGAATAATAACTGTATCGTCATCACCGTCTTCCTTCATTTCAATGGGAAGGTGATATCACGAGAGATTTACTCCAGTGTTGGATTTACTGCTTCAAATTAAATACTGAGGCGATTTTTGCAAGGTAAGAACATGTGTTGTCTATATTTTCTATTGAAAGTCAAAACGTTTTAGTTACGAAGCATTTATTTGTAGGAGTATTGCTAGTTATTTCTGGAAAAAAAAAATGACGAAACAACTCAAATAAATATTTGTGTGAAACAGCGAGCAGCGTCACTTCTAACTCACGAGCCCCGATGAGAGATCGCATTCGCTTCTTGCGTTTGAACGGACAATTTCATAAACAAAATGTCAAATTACATGATATATTGTCTGTTTTGTCTCAAAGTGAACATAAACAGTTGATGAAGATATCGCGAATCTAAATCTAGTATCAACACTTCCGAGAACGATTATCAGCGTTGTGTCTGACAGCGCGAGGCATCTCATTTTTACTCGCATCTTCATGGAGGTTTGTCGGTTGTATGTAGTTTCACAATCTCAATCAATTAATCTCTGAAATGAATACAGATGTAACAGCACGAAAATAATGAGACTTCACAGTTCTCAAAAGATTAAACTCAATAAAACAAGCCGCACAGACTGTGCCTTGAATGAAATGCGTTTAAAATCCTCTTAAAGAGACAGTAACAATTTTCCAAGTAAATAAAAAGTAGGCCTACAAATGGTTTTCACCCCAAAAATAAATTTCTCTCATCGTATACTCACCCTCATTCCATCCCAGATGTGTATTATTTTCTTTCTTCTAGTGAACACAAATTAAGCTTTTTAGAAGATTATCTCAACCCTGTTGGACCTTTCAATGACTTGAATGGTGATCAGAACTCAGAAGCTACAAAAATCACATAAATGCAGCATAAAAGTAATTCATACCACTCCAGTGGTTTAATCCATGCCTTCAGAAGTGATATTATAGGTGTGGGTTAGAAACAGACCTATATATATATATATACTTCAAGATGACATCACTCTGAAGTACTGCGTAAAGAATATCCCACATTCTCCCTTAGGGGGCGCTACAGGCCATGCCCAAATTTCCCATTTTCTGGGCAAAAATGTTCTAATTTTGTATATTGATACTACAGGCCAACAGGAATCCACAAACCAAGAATGGCCCACATTCGCCCTTAGGGGGCGCTACAGGCCACGCCCTAAATTCCCATTTGCTGGTCAAAAATGTTCTAATTTGGTACATTGATACTACAGGCCAACAGGAACCCACAAACAAAGAATTGCCCATATTCGCCATTAGGGGGCGCTACAGGCTATGCCCAAAATTCCCATTTTATGGTCAAAAATTTTCTAATTTGGTATATTGACACTACAGGCCAACAGAAATCCACAAACCAAGAATGTCTCACATTTGCCCTTAGGGGGCGCTAAAGGACATTCCCAAATTGCACATTTTTTTGTCAAATACTTTCTAATTTGGTACATTAATACTACAGGCCAACAGGAACCTACAAACCAAGAATGGCTCACATTCGCCCTTAGGGGGCGCTACAGGCCATGCCCAAATGTCAATTTTTCAAAGTGATTGTATTTCCACCCCATTTATTTAGTTTTTCTGAAACCTGGTGAACATACCTCATTTCTCATTGTAAACAAAAAACCCTACAGGATCCATAAGGTCCGGCATGATGGATTTTCCTGTACACTGAAAATGTTTAGTTTAGGATTCAGACAGAAAGACATGTTTTTTGGATTTTTTCATTGGGAGGGTTTAACCCCAACCCTCTATTGATCAATTTTAAATGATTTGCCATTTTGAGGAGGAATCGCATTGCTGCTTGCAGCTATATTTATTATTATTATTCTTCTCCTTGAGCCCCAATATCTCAAAAAGTCACTGGTCAAAAATTTTCTAAATTGGCACATTGATACTCCATGCCAACAGGTACCCCCAAACCAAGTATGGCCCACATTTGCCCATAGGTGGCGCTACAGGCCACGCCCCAAAAAAATATTTTCAAAGTCATGGCATTTCCAAGCCATTTGTCCAATTATTCTCAAACCTGGTGTACATGCCTCATTTCTCATGGGGAACAAAAAAGCCTCAAGGACCCATAACTTCTGCCCTAATGGATTTTCCTGTACAGTGAAAATTTACCAAAACCTACAAAACTCTTCTTCTCCTGAACCGTAGCTCCAATATACTTGAAATTTGGTACGCATGTGTAGAATTGATGTCTTTGAAAACGTTACTTAGCAAAAATGAATACGATATAAAATGGCTGAAAGGGGCGTGTTTATGTAAATGTCCACATTTAATCAATATGTCAATATATCAAATGTAGTTTTGACTGAGGGTTTTTCAAACCTAACATTCTTCAAGATAACATCCCTTTGAAGTACTGTGCAAAGAATTGCCCACATTCGCCCTTAGCGGTTCGCTACAGGCCACGCCCAAATGTCACATTTTCAAAATGATGGCACTTTCACCCCAATTTTCCAAATATTCTAAAACTTGGTATACTTGCCTCATTTCTCATTGGGAACAAAAAAGCCTCAAGGACCCATAACTTCTGCCCTAATGGATTGTCCTGTACAGTGAAAATTTGCCAAAACCTACAAAAGTCTTCTTCTCTTGAACCGTAGATCCAATTGACTTGACATTTGGTACCCATGTGTAGAATTGATGTCTTTCAATTTGTTACTTAGCAAAAATGAATACAATACAAAATGGCTGAAAGGTGCGTGTTTATGTAAATGACCACATTGCCTCAATATATTAGTGTCAATAAACCAAATGTAAATTTAATTGATGGTTTTTCAAACCTAACATGCTTCAAGATGACATAACTATGTTGGCTTGAGAAAGCCAACATATTGTTATGTTACATACATTTATTATTATTATTATTATTAATACTATTTTACTTACTAAAATTTCAACAACCTCACCTCCAAGAGCTTTAATGCTATAAGTACCCAACTTGCCACAGACCTGGGGACTGTTCTAAAGTTTGCTGCTATGTCTTTTTTTACCTGATGCGACTTAAGCTTTTTATATAAATGACGATCAAAAATGTAAAAAATCCCATTGATTTACAATGGCTGAGCAAAAATGCCCCCTCTACTGGATTAATACGGTCTACAAGTAAAATCCCATTCACTTACATTGGCTGAGCAAAGAGGCTCCCTCTGCTGGTCTAACTCTGTCTACCAAATGCACTTTTACTGGAGAAATCTCTCTAATGGAGCAATTCTGTCTACTAGTGGGTGGAGCTCCCGACTTTCTCAGCCAGAAGAATTTTGCCTGCGTTTGCACAAAGGTATGTCAATTGTGTGTTTAATGCTTGACATTTGGAACATTCACGCAATTTTATACTATTCATCTCAGCAAATGGTAAAACAACTCATATAAATGTTTTCGAGCAGTTTGTGTGAAACAGCGAAAATCGTCGCGTCTAACGCACGAGCCCCGATGAGAGTTACTGCACAAGGTCAGTGAGATGTGTTTTACTGCTTCCCAGTTTGAATATTCAAGCGATTTTACACTATTCAACTCAACAAATAGCAAAACAACTCAAATAAATCTTTGCGAGGAGTTTGAAATTGGGAATCATTATTGAATTCTGGCATTATTACGGGGGTCAACAATGGCGCTGTGATGTCCTTTTAAGATGTATTTCTCTATAAAGCGGAAAAAACTTCTAAAAAATACTGCGTCATTTTTGCCCATTCAGATACATGGAAGAGATCATTACAAACTATAAAAGGTCTACTTTTATTTGTGTACACTTACAATAACAACAAAACCTTGAGCTTTTGTAAAATAACGAAAATAAACCGGGTGCGCCGAATCTGTCTTAGCAGTCTGATACACGTCAGAAAAATCAAGTGAAACTCCGCGAACACTTTTCTTCAATGAACACATCTTCAATGCGAGCAATGTTTGTCTGTTGTATGTGTTTTTAACACTTTCCTGTTTGAACTTTCAAGCGATTTTACACCATTCAACTCAACAAATGGCAAAACAACTCAAATAAATATTTTTGTGAAACAGCGAGCAGCGTCACGTCTAACTCACGAGCCCCGATGAGAGATCGCATTCGCTGCTTCTTGCGTTTGAACGGACAATTTCATACAAGAAAATGTCAAAATACATGATATATTGTCTGTTTTGTCTCAAGTGAACATAAACAGTTGATGAAGAAATCGCGAATCTAAATCTAGTATCAACACTTCCGAGAATGATTATCAGCGTTGTGTCTGACAGCGCGAGGCATCTCATTTTTACTCGCATCTTCACGGAGGTTTGTCGGTTGTATGTAGTTTCACAATCTCAATCAATTAATCTCTGAAATGAATACAGATGTAACAGCACGAAAATAATGAGACTTCACAGTTCTCAAAGGATTAAACTCAATGAAACAAGCCGCACAGACTGTGCCTTGAATGAAATGCGTTTAAAATCCTCTTAAAGAGACAGTAACAATTTTCCAAGTAAATAAAAAGTAGGCCTACAAATGGTTTTTACCCCAAAAATAAATTTCTCTCATCGTATACTCACCCTCATTCCATCCAAGATGTGTATTATTTTCTTTCTTCTGGTGAACACAAATTAAGCTTTTTAGAAGATTATCTCAACACTGTTGGACCTTTCAATGACTTGAATGGTGATCAGAACTCAGAAGCTACAAAAATCACATAAATGCAGCATAAAAGTAATCCATACCACTCCAGTGGTTTAATCCATGCCTTCAGAAGTCATATTATAGGTGTGGGTTAGAAACAGACCTATATATATATATACTTCAAGATGACATCACTCTGAAGTACTGCGTAAAGAATATCCCACATTCTCCCTTAGGGGGCGCTACAGGCCATGCCCAAAATTCCCATTTTCTGGTCAAAAATGTTCTAATTTTGTATATTGACACTACAGGCCAACAGGAATCCACAAACCAAGAATGGCCCACATTCGCCCTTAGGGGGCGCTACAGGCCACGCCCTAAATTCCCATTTTATGGTCAAAAATGTTCTAATTTGGTATATTGACACTACAGGCCAACAGAAATCCACAAACCAAGAATGTCTCACATTCGCCCTTAGGGGGCGCTAAAGGCCATTCCCAAATTGCACATTTTTTTGTCAAATATTTTCTAATTTGGTACATTAATACTACAGGTCAACAGGAACCTACAAACCAAGAATGGCTCACATTCGCCCTTAGGGGGCGCTACAGGCCATGCCCAAATTTCATTTTTTCAAAGTGATTGTATTTCCACCCCATTTATTTAGTTTTTCTGAAACCTGGTGAACATAGCTCATTTCTCATTGTAAACAAAAAACCCTACAGGATCCATAAGGTCCGGCATGATGGATTTTCCTGTACACTGAAAATGTTTAGTTTAGGATTCAGACAGAAAGACATGTTTTTTGGATTTATTCATTGGGAGGGTTTAACCCCAACCCTCTATTGATCAATTTTAAATGATTTGCCATTTTGAGGAGGAATCGCATTGCTGCTTGCAGCTATATTTATTATTATTATTATTATTATTCTCCTTGAGCCCCAATATCTCAAAAAGTCACTGGTCAAAAATTTTCTAAATTGGCACATTGATAGTCCATGCGAACGGGTACCCCCAAATCAAGAATGGCCCACATTCGCCCATAGGTGGCGCAACAGGCCACGCCCCAAAAAAATATTTTCAAAGTCATGGCCTTTCCAAGCCATTTGTCCAGTTATTCTCAAACCTGGTGTACATGCCTCATTTCTCACGGGGAACAAAAAAGCCTCAATGACCCATAACTTCCGCCATGATGGATTTTCCTGTACAGTGAAAATTTGCCAAAACCTACAAAACTCTTCTTCTCCTTAACCGTAGCTCCAATTGACTTGAAATTTGGTACGCGTGTGTAGAATTGATGTCTTTGAAAACGTTACTTAGCAAAAACGAATACGATATAAAATGGCTGAAAGGGGCGTGTTTATGTAAATGTCCACATTTAATCAATATATATGTCAATATATCAAATGTAATTTTGACTGAGGGTTTTTCAAACCTAACATTCTTCAAGATAACATCCCTTTGAAGTACTGTGCAAAGAATTGCCCACATTCGCCCTTAGCGGTTCGCTACAGGCCACGCCCAAATGTCACATTTTCAAAATGATGGCATTTTCACCACAATTTTCTAAATATTCTAAAACTTGGTATACTTGCCTCATTTCTCATTGGGAACAAAAAAGCCTCAAGGACCCATAAGGTACGATTAAAAATGGCTGAAAGGGGCGTGTTTATGTAAATGTCCACATTTAATCAATATATATGTCAATAAATCAAATGTAATTTTGACTGAGGGATTTTAAAACCTGACATGCTTCAAGATAACATCCCTTTGAAGTACTGTGCAAAGAATTGCCCACATTCGCCCTTAGCGGTTCGCTACAGGCCACGCCCAAATGTCACATTTTCAAAATGATGGCATTTTCACCCCAATTTTCCAAATATTCTAAAACTTGGTATACTTGCCTCATTTCTCATTGGGAACAAAAAAGCCTCAAGGACCCATAAGGTTCTGCGTGATGGATTGTCCTGTACTGTGAAAATTTGGGGAAACATTGAAAAGTCTTCTTCTCTTGAACCGTAGATCCAATTGACTTGACATTTGGTACCCATGTGTAGAATTGATGTCTTTCAATTTGTTACTTAGCAAAAATGAATACAATACAAAATGGCTGAAAGGTGCGTGTTTATGTAAATGACCACATTGCCTCAATATATTAGTGTCAATAAACCAAATGTAATTTTGATTGATGGTTTTTCAAACCTAACATGCTTCAAGATGACATAACTATGTGTGCTTGAGAAAGCCAACATATTGTTATGTTACATACATTTATTAATATTATTATTATTAATAATACTATTTTACTTACTAAAATTTCAACAACCTTACCTCCAAGAGCTTTAATGCTATAAGTACCCAACTTGCCACAGACCTGGGGACTGTTCTGAAGTTTGCTGGCATGTCTTTTTTTACCTGATGCGACTTAAGCTTTTTATAAAAAT
The DNA here is from genome assembly GCA_032164185.1 of Moxostoma hubbsi. Lineage (NCBI taxonomy): Eukaryota > Metazoa > Chordata > Actinopteri > Cypriniformes > Catostomidae > Moxostoma > Moxostoma hubbsi. The sequence goes on from JAVLUX010000001.1 coordinate 9,756,630, forward strand.
GACGATCAAAAATGTAAAAAAATCCCATTGATTTACAATGGCTGAGCAAAATTGCCCCCTCTACAGGATTAATACGGTCTACAAGTAAAATCCCATTCACTTACATTGGCTGAGCAAAGAGGCTCCCTCTGCTGGAGTAACTCTGTCTACCAAATGCACTTTTACTGGAGAAATCTCTCTAATGGAGCAATTCTGTCTACTAGTGGGTGGAGCTCCAAGCCAGATGGATGTAGCCTGTGTCTGCACAAAGGTGTCAATTGTGTGTTTAATGCTTGACATTTGGCACATTCACGCGATTTTATGCTATTCATCTCAACAAATGGCAAAACATCTCAAATACATGTTTGTGAGCAGTTTTGTGTGAAACAGATGCGTCGCGTCTAACGCACGAGCCCCGATGAGAATTACCGCACAAAGGTCAGTGAGATGTGTTTTACTGCTTCCCAGTTTGAATATTCAAGCGATTTTACACTATTCAACTCAACAAATGACAAAACAACTCGAATAAATCTTTTCGAGCAGTTTGAAATCGGGAATATTGAATTCTGGCATTATTACGGGGGTCAACACTGGCGCTGTGATGCCCTTTAATTAGATGCATTTTTCTAAACAGCGGAAAAAACTTAAACAAAATACTGCGTCATTTTTGCCAATTCAGATACATGGAAGAGATCATTACAAACTATAAAAGGTCTACTTTTATTTGTGTACACTTACAATAACAACAAAACCTTGAGCTTTTGTAAAATAACGAAAATAAACCGGGTGTGCCGAATCTGTCTTAGCGGTCTGATACACGTCAGAAAAATCAAGTGAAACTCTGCGAATAATTATCACACAAACATGAAACATATATCTAAAGAAAGAAGGGATGGGGGCGGATCGATCCTAAAGTATCAATACTTCCGAGAATTATGTTTCATCTGCGTTGTCTCAGACAGCACGCGCTCCGTGAAGCGATCTCATTTTTACTCGCATCTTCACGGAGGATTGTCTGTCGTATGTGTTTTTAACACTTTCCTGTTTGAACTTTCAAGCGATTTTACACCATTCAACTCAACAAATGGCAAAACAACTCAAATAAATGTTTGTGTGAAGCGAGCAGCGTCACGTCTAACGCACGCACCCCGATGATAGCTCGCATTCGCTTCTTGCGTTTGAATGGACAATTTCATACAACAAAATGTCAAAATACATAATTATTGTCTGTTTTGTCTCAAGTGAACATAAACAGTTGATGAAGGAATCTAAATCTAGTAACACTTCCGAGAATGATTATCAGCGTTGTGTCTGACAACGCTATTCGCGAGGCGATCTCATTTTTACTCGCATCTTCACGGAGGTTTGTCGGTTGTATGTGTTTGCTTGAATGTATTTGAACATTCACGTGATTTTACACCATTCACGCAGTCTGTATTTTATCATCTCACTCCCAAACAAATGAGGGTGTGAGAGACGAAACTGATGTTGCTCAGCTTCACTTGACAGCGTTGGAAGGATCACGGAAGTTCCATCGAGAACAGATGAACTATTAACAGCAGAATTAGTCCTTCAGGTTCTTCATGATTACAAGTTTCACAATCTCAATCAATTAATCAATGAAATGAATACAGATGTAACAGCACAAAAATAATGAGACTTCACAGTTCTCAAAAGATTAAACTCAATGAAACAAACTGCACAAACTGTGCTTTGAATGAAATGTTATGCGATAAAATCCTCTTAAAGAGACAGTAACAATTGAGCTTTCGTCCTGAAAATTGACATTCCAAGTTAATAAAAAGTACAAATGGTTTTTACCCCAAAAATAAATTTCTCTCATCGTTTACTCACCCTCATTCCATCCCAGATCTGTATTATTTTCTTTCTTCTGGTGAACACAAATTAAGCTTTTTAGAAGAATATCTCAACCCTGTTGTACCTTTCAATTACTTGAATGGTGATCTGAACTCAGAAGCTACAAAAATCACATAAATGCAGCATAAAAGTAATCCATACCACTCCAGTGGTTTAATCCATGCCTTCTGAAGTGATATTATAGGTGTTTTGAGCCCCAATATCTCAAAAAAATCACTGGTCAAAAATTTTCTAAATTGGCACATTGATACTCCATGCCAACGGGTACCCCCAAACCAAGAATGGCCCACATTCTCCCTTAGGGGGCGCTACAGGCCACGCCCAAAATTCACATTTTCTGGTCAAAAATGTTCTAATTTGGTACATTGATACTGCAGGCCAACAGGAACCCACAAACCAAGAATTGCCCATATTCGCCATTAGGGGGCGCTACAGGCTATGACTTAATGTCCTATTTTCTGGTCAAACATTTTCAAATTTGGTACATTGATACTACAGGCCAACAGGAACCCACAAACCAAGAATGGCCGACATTCACCCTTAGGGGGCGCTATAGGCCATGTCCAAAATTCTCATTTTCTGTTCAAAAATGTTCTAATTTGGTATATTGATACTACAGGCTAACAGGAATCCACAAACCAAGAATGGCCCACATTCGCACTTAGGGGGCGCTACAGGCCACGCCCAAATGTCCCATATTCAAAGTGTTGGCATTTCCACGCCATTTATTCAGTTCTTCTGAAACTTAATGTACATACCTCATTTCTCATTGTAAACAAAAAAAAGCCTCCAGGATCCATAAGGTCCGGCATCATGGATTTTCCTGTACACTAAAAATGTTTAGTTCAGGATTCAGACAGAAAGACATGTTTTTTTGATTTCTACATTGGGAGGGTTTAACCCCAACCATCTACTGATCAATTTTAAACGATTTGCCATTTTGAGGAGGAAACGCATTGCTGCTTGCAGCTATATTTATTATTATTAGATTCCTCCGATAGGAGGGAATCTATTGTTATTGACAGTTTTATTATTATTATTATTATTATTATTATTATTATTATATATATTATTCTCCTTGAGCCCCAATATCTCAAAAAGTCACTGGTCAAAAATTTTCTAAATTGGCACATTGATACTCCATGCCAACGGGTACCCCCAAACCAAGAATGGCCGACATTCGCCCATAGGTGGCGCTACAGGCCACGCCCCAAAAAAATATTTTCAAAGTCATGGCATTTCCAAGCCATTTGTCCAATTATTCTCAAACCTGGTGTACATGCCTCATTTCTCATGGGGAACAAAAAAGCCTCAAGGACCCATAACTTCTGCCCTAATGGATTTTCCTGTACAGTGAAAATTTGCCAAAACCTACAAAACTCTTCTTCTCCTGAACCGTAGCTCCAATATACTTGAAATTTGGTACGCATGTGTAGAATTGATGTCTTTGAAAACGTTACTTAGCAAAAATGAATACGATATAAAATGGCTGAAAGGGGCGTGTTTATGTAAATGTCCACATTTAATCAATATATATGTCAATATATCAAATGTAATTTTGACCCAGGGTTTTTCAAACCTAACATTCTTCAAGATAACATCCCTTTGAAGTACTGTGCAAAGAATTGCCCACATTCGCCCTTAGCGGTTCGCTACAGGCCACGCCCAAATGTCACATTTTCAAAATGATGGCATTTTCACCACAATTTTCTAAATATTCTAAAACTTGGTATACTTGCCTCATTTCTCATTGGGAACAAAAAAGCCTCAAGGACCCATAAGGTACGATTAAAAATGGCTGAAAGGGGCGTGTTTATGTAAATGTCCACATTTAATCAATATGTAAGTCAATAAATCAAATGTAATTTTGACTGAGGGATTTTAAACCTGACATGCTTCAAGATAACATCCCTTTGAAGTACTGTGCAAAGAATTGCCGACATTCGCCCTTAGCGGTTCGCTACAGGCCACGCCCAAATGTCACATTTTCAAAATGATGGCACTTTCACCCCAATTTTCCAAATATTCTAAAACTTGGTATACTTGCCTCATTTCTCATTGGGAACAAAAAAGCCTCAAGGACCCATAACTTCTGCCCTAATGGATTGTCCTGTACAGTGAAAATTTGCCAAAACCTACAAAAGTCTTCTTCTCTTGAACCGTAGATCCAATTGACTTTACATTTGGTACCCATGTGTAGAATTGATGTCTTTCAATTTGTTACTTAGCAAAAATGAATACAATACAAAATGGCTGAAAGGTGCGTGTTTATGTAAATGACCACATTGCCTCAATATATTAGTGTCAATAAACCAAATGTAAATTTGATTGATGGTTTTTCAAACCTAACATGCTTCAAGATGACATAACTATGTTGGCTTGAGAAAGCCAACATATTGTTATGTTACATACATTTATTATTATTATTATTATTAATACTATTTTACTTACTAAAATTTCAACAACCTCACCTCTAAGAGCTTTAATGCTATAAGTACCCAACTTGCCACAGACCTGGGGACTGTTCTGAAGTTTGCTGCTATGTCTTTTTTTACCTGATGCGACTTAAGCTTTTTATATAAACGACGATCAAAAATGTAAAAAATCCCATTGATTTACAATAGCTGAGCAAAAATGCCCCCTCTACTGGATCAATACGGTCTACAAGTAAAATCCGATTCACTTACATTGACTGAGCAAAGAGGCTCCCTCTGCTGGTGTAACTCTGTCTACCAAATGCACTTTTACTGGAGAAATCTCTCTAATGGAGCAATTCTGTCTACTAGTGGGTGGAGCTCCAAGCCAGATGGATTTAGCCTGTGTCTGCACAAAGGTGTCAATTGTGTGTTTAATGATTGACATTTGGAACATTCACGCGATTTTGTACTATTCATCTCAACAAATGGCAAAACAACTCAAATAAATGTTTTCGAGCAGTTTACGTGAAACAGCGAGACGCGTCGCGTCTAACTCACGAGTCCCGACGAGTTACTGCACAAAGGTCAGTGAGATGTGTTTTACTGCTTCCCAGTTTGAATATTCAAGCGATTTTACACTATTCAACTCAACAAATGGCAAAACAACTCAAATAAATCTTTTCGAGCAGTTTGAAATTGGGAATCATTATTGAATTCTGGCATTATTACGGGGGTCAACACTGGCGCTGTGATGTCCTTTTAAGATGTATTTCTCTATAAAGCGGAAAAAACTTCTAAAAAATACTGCGTCATTTTTGCCCATTCAGATACATGGAAGAGATCATTACAAACTGTAAAAGGTCTACTTTTATTTGTGTACACTTACAATAACAACAAAACCTTGAGCTTTTGTAAAATATCGAAAATAAACAGGGCGCCGTCAATGTCTTATCGATCATCTGTCTGATACACGTCAGAAAAATCAAGTGAAACTCCGCGAACACTTATCACACAAACATGAAACATATGTCTAAAGAAAGAAGGGATAGACGTATCGATCCTAAAGTATTAATACTTCCGAGAATGATGTTTTATCTGCGTGTTCTCTGACAGCACGCGATAGTGAGGCGATCTCATTTTTACTCGCATCTTCAATGCGAGCAATGTTTGTCTGTTGTATGTTTTTAACACTTTCCTGTTTGAACTTTCAAGCGATTTTATACCATTCAACTCAACAAATGGCAAAACAACTCAAATACATGTTTGTGTGAAACAGCGAGCAGCGTCACGTCTAACTCACGAGCCCCGATGAGAGATCGCATTCGCTTCTTCTTGCGTTTGAACGGACAATTTCATACAACAAAATGTCAAAATACATGATATATTGTGGAGTCTGTTTTGTCTCAAGTGAACATAAACAGTTGATGAAGAAATCGGGAATCTAAATCTAGTATCAACACTTCCGAGAATGATTATCAGCGTTGTGTCTGACAGCGCGATCCGATCTCATTTTTACTCGCATCTTCACGGAGGTTTGTCGTTTGTATGTGTTTGCTTGAATGTATTTGAACATTCACGCGATTTTACACCATTCACGCAGTCTGTATTTTATCATCTCACACCCAAACAAATGAGGGTGTGAGAGACGAAACTGATGTTGCTCAGCTTCACTTGACAGCGTTGAAGGATCACGGAAGATCCATCGAGAACAGATGAACTATTAATAACAGAATTAGTCCTTCAGGTTCATCCTGAAGGACATATTTAAGTTTCACAATCTCAATCAATTAATCTCTGAATTGAATACAGATGTTACAGCACGAAAATAATGAGACTTCACAGTTCTCAAAAGATTAAACTCAATGAAACAAGCTGCACAGATTGTGCCTTGAATGTCATGCGATAAAATCCTCTTAAAGAGACAGTAACAATTTATCCTTCATTCTGAACATTGACATTCTAAGTAAATGAAAAGTACAAATGGTATATTTGGTACACGTGTAGAATTGATGTCTTTGAAAACATTACTTAGCAAAAATGAATACGATATAAAATGGCTGAAAGGGGCGTGTTTATGTAAATGTCCACATTTTATCAATATATATGTGTCAATAAATCAAATGTAATTTTGACTAATGGTTTTTCAATCCTAACATGCTTTAAGGTGACATCACTCTGAAGTACTGCACAAAGAATGGCCCACATTTGCCCTTAGGGGCACTACAGGCTATGCCTTAAAGTCCCATTTTCTGGTTAAACATTTTCTAATTTGGTACATTGATACTACAGGCCAACAGGAACACACAAACCAAGAATGGCCCACATTCACCCTTAGGGGGCACTACAGACCACACCCAAATGTCCCATTTTCCAAGTGATGGCATTTCCACCCAATTTGTCAAATTCTTCTGAAACTTGCTGCACATGCCTCATTTCTCATGGGGAACAAAAAGCCTCAATGACCCATAGTTTCCACCATGATAGATTTTCCTGTACAGTGAAAATTTGGAAAAAACCTACCAAGATCTTCTTATCCTAAACCGTAGCTCCAATTGACTTGAAATGTGGTACCCATGTGAATATCTGATGTCTTTCAATATGTTACTTAGCAAAAATGAATAAAACACAAAATGGCCGAAAGGGGTATATTTATGTAAATGTTCACATTGCATCAATATATATGTGTCAATAAATCCAATGTCATTTTAACTGATGGTTTTTTCAAATGTAACATTCTTCAAGATGACATCACTCTGAAGTACTATGCAAAGAATGGCCAGCATTTGCCTTTAGAGGGTGCTACAGGCCATGCCCAAAGTCAAATTTTTGGGTCAAAAATGTTCTCATTGTGTACATTGATACTACAGGCCAACAGGAAACCCCACACCAAGAATGGTCCACAATCGCCTTTAGTGGGCGCTACAGGCCATGCCCAAATGTCCAATTTTTGGGTCAGAAATGTTCTAATTTTGTACATTGATACTACAGGCCAACGGTAACCCCTAAACCAATAATGGCCAGCATTTGCCCTTGGAGGGTGCTACAGTCCATGCCCAAATGTCCCATTTTGGGTCTGAAATTTTCAAATTTTTTACATTGATACTACAAGCCAACAGGAAAACCCACACCAAGAACGGCCCACATTTGCCTTTAGGGGGTGAAACAAGCCATGCCAAAATGTCCTATTTTCAAAGTGATGGCATTTCCACCCCATTTATTCAGTTGTTCTGAAACTTAATGTACATGCCTAATTTCTCATTGGGATCAAAACAGTCTCAAGAATCCATAAGGTCCAGCATGATGGATTTTCCTGTACACTGTAAATCTTTTGTTTAGGATTAAGACAGATTGTGTGTTTTAATGCTTTCCAGTTTTGAACATTCAAGCGATTTTACACTATTCATCTCAACAAATGGCAAAACAACTCAAATAAATGTTTGCGAGCAGTTTGTGTGACACAGCGATCCGCGTCGCGTCCAGCTCACGCACCCCCCGATGAGAGATCTCTTTCGCTTCTTGCATTTGAACGGACAATTTCATACAACAAAATGTCAAAATACATGACATATTGGGGAGTCTGTTATGTCTCAAGTGAACATAAACAGTTGATAAAGAAATCAGGGATCATTATATTGAATTCTGGCATTATTCCGGGGGTCAACACAGGCGCTGGTGTGACGTCCTAAATTTTTCTCTCGAAACAACGGAATCAACTTAAATAAAATACTGCATCATTTTTTTCCCATTCAGATACATGTAAGACATCGTTACAATCTATAAAAGGTCTACTTTTATTTGTGTACACTTACAAAAACAACAGAACCTTGTGCTTTTGTAAAGAAAATAAACAGGGTGCGCCGTCTCAGTCTTTGCGAGCATCTTTCTGAAACATGTCAGAAAAATCAATTGAAACTCTGCGAATTCTTATATCAGAAAAATCAAGTGATATATTTTGTATTATTATTAGTGGTGCTTGCAAAGCAACACTATTGTAATCAAACATTATTATTATTATTATTATTAGAGGTCCTTGCAAAGCAACACTATTTGTAATCTCACATACTTATTATTATTATTATTAGGTTTGCATTGAGAAAGCCAATTTACTGAAATCCCATTTAAACTCATTAGGTTGGCTTGAAAAAGCCAACCTACTGATATTCTATTTAAACTTATTTTTATTCTGAGGTTAAAATTTCTGACTCTAACTCCTATTATAGCTTTTAAGTTACAAGCAACAAAACTCACCACAGACCTTCAGACTTTTCTGACTCGGATTGCTATATCTTTTATAACTTATCGTACTTCCAGTATTCCTGTATTGGACTTCTGAATAGGAATTAATTTATATTGACTCCCATTCAAGGTGTGAAACTTTTTCCTGTTATTACTCCTTTAGAGGATTCAATCTACTTCCTATCACTCCACCACTCATACTTTCTTTCACTTCATCACTTTAATACCCTAGCAACTGCATACAACCGCAACCATTTAGTGCACCCTAGGAACTAAAACCCATTGACTGCCATTTAAAATGGCTTAGATGGATATCTCTTGATCAGAATGTTCTACAGACATGAGAGTTGGCTTGTTTGAATAGGGTGAACAATCAGTCTTCAGGTATCATCATGGAAACAACTTAGCCACTCCCTAGCAACCATTTAAAGCACCATAGCAACCATATTTGGAGTATGTGTGTAGTGGCAGATTATAACTGTAAATATGTTTGGGTGTTGGGGATAAACAAAATTTTCTTGCGTATGTGCTAGATGAACATATTTTACCATTGTATCACATCTTGCTTTAGCTTCTCAAAATGAATTTTTAAGACTGTGTCAAGATTAAAAACTTTGTCTCAAGACCCTTGCGTTCTGTTCCATTTCTTTGTATTCCATTTTTCTATTCAGAAAGCAATAATGTGTCCTGTGTGAATGACTTATATTTTTGTTAAAATTTTTAACATTTTGTTTACTCATTTTCTCAGGTATGGATGTGTGGTGGCCGTATGGAAGACATTCCTTGCTCAAGAGTGGGCCACATATACAGGAAATATGTTCCCTACAAAGTACCGGGTGGAGTGAGTCTCGCTAGAGTAAGTTTGAGTGTCAAATTTGTTAAAGCTTTCTGTTAATAGCCATTTCTCTAAACACAAAGTACTGCTTAAAATAGACAATTAATATAATGTAATTAATTAATGGGATCTTGGGGTGGGCAATATGAAAAATACTTCATGGATTATGTTTCTCATGAATTTGCTTTTATACAACAGGTCTATAAATGAGAAGTTAATCAAGAGCGTTTCAGTTTTTTATCTGTCTGAACAACCCTCAGAAGTCCAATTATTTAAAAAATATTGATGAGTGACTGTCACAGAAATTTACCTCATTATTGCTTTATTACTACCTCATTATTTACCTCAAGGATTGCCTCTGGGAAGCATAGATGTACACATTACCATCATCAGGTACTGATTGCCGGACTTTGTTCTGGCCAAATCATCCATGCAGTCTATTATCACTCACCAAATGGATCAGGCAAAGGGGAGGCAAAGACCGTCTTTGGTCTCACCAGCAGCCCCTGTTAGCCCAGAACTGCCTGTGAGGCCAGTATGCATTAACTGCACTAAAAGGGATGATCCATGTGAGCCTAGGCCCAGAGTGAATGTTCCTCCTGGCCAGGGTGAGCACACTTAACAATCTTCGGCCATTGGAAGAGGGAGCTAAACCCTATGGAGAGGACCAATGCAAACCTGAAACACATTAGATCGCTTCATGCCTTCGAGCTGACCCCTTGACTTGCACGGTAGTTTAGTGCTGAATTTGTAATTCAGTACAGAATTTTCCTGTGAATGTTGTAGTAATTGGCCAGTGGTAGGTAGTAACGGGTTGCATTTACGCCATTACATTTATTAGTTGAACATTTTAGGAAAACAAATTACTAAAATGTACTGATTTTTTCAATAGATTTTTATGATCCCTCCAGTTCACTGAAATCTATCAAGGCAAGGAGCATTTTGTGTAAATGCCTTTTGCTTTGCCAGTAGTGTTCTTGATTTACTTCAAGTAAAATAAGACTACTTATCTCATTATCTCTGCTTGTAAATAGAGATAAGGAGCTTTTTAGGTGTTGTGTGTACAAAACCAATAGTCTTAATGATTTTCTTTCTGTATTTTCCTAATACCACAGAACTTACAACAATCAAGCTAATTAAGTACCAAAACTAAACAAACAAATACTGTATTTTCCGGAATATACAGTAAGTCACAGTTTTTTTCATCATCTGAAAGGTCCTTTGACTTATAATCCAAAACAACTTACATTTGAATCACTTAGGTTGAAGTCATTAAAACTCATTTTTTTAACCACTCCACCGATTTAATATTAGCAAACTATAGTTTTGTCGTTTAGGACATTTATCTACTTTGTGCATGACACGTAGTTTTTCCATCAATTGTTTACAGACAGATAGTTTCACATTTAATTTACTAGATCAAAATTCCAGTGGGTCAGATGTTTACATACACTAATTAACTGTCCCTTTAAGCAGCTTGCAAAATTCAACCAATTATCTTCTGATAGGAGGTGTAGTGTATTGGAGGTGTACCTGTGTATGTATTTTAAGGCCTACCTTCAGACTCAGTGCCTCTTTTCTTGACATCATGGGAAAACAAATGAAATCAGCAAAGACCTTATAAAAAAAATTGTTGCAATTTCCAAATGCCTGAAGGTATGACATTCATCTGTACAAACAATAGTATGCAAGTATAAACACCATAAGACCACGCAGCCATCATGCCGCTCATGAAGGAGATGCATTCTGTTTGGTGCAAAAAGTGCAAATCAATCCCAAAAGTGCAAATCAAAGACCTTGTGAAGATGCTGGAGGAAACAGGTAGGCAAGTATCTATATCCACAGTAAAACTAGTCCTATATCAGTATAACATGAAAGGCTGCTCAGTAAAGAAGAAGCCACTGCTCCAAAACCACCATAAAAAATCCAGACTAAAGTTTGCAAGTGGACATGGGAACAAAGATCTTGAGAAATGTCCTCTGGTCTAATGAAACAAAATTCAAACTCTTTGGCCATAATGACCATTGTTATGTTTGGAGGAAAAAGGGTGAGGCTTGCAAGCTGAAAAACACCATGCCAACCGTGAAGCATGGGAGTGGCCCCATCATGTTGTGGGGGGTGCTTTGCTACAAGAGGGACTGGTGCACTTCATAAAATAGATGGCATCATAAGGAAGGAAAATGATGTGGATATATTGAAGCAACATCTCAAGCCATCAGACAGGAAATAAAATTTCAGTCGCAACTTGGAGTTAAGTGCCTTGCTCAAGGACACAATGGTGGTGGCTGTGGGGATCGAACCAGCGACCTCCTGAATAACAGTTATGTGCTTTAGCCCACTACGCCACCACTTCCCAGCTGGACGTGCCTGAAACACCTCTCTAGGGAGGCGCACAGGGGGCATCCTTACCAGATGCCCAAACCACCTCAACTGGCTTCTTTCAATGCAAAGGAGCAGCGGCTCTATTCCGTGCTCCTCATGGATGACTGAGCTCCTCACCCTATCTCTAAGGGAGAAGCCCGCCACCCTTCTGAGGAAACCCATTTCGGCCGCTTGCACTTGCGACCTAGTTCTTTCGGTCATGACCCAGCCTTCATGACCATAGGTGAGGGTAGGAACGAAAACTGTCCGGTAGATCGAGAGCTGTGCCTTCCGGTTCAGCTCTCTTTTTGTGACAACGGTGCGATAGGGTGAGTGCAATACCGCTCCCGTTGCCCCGATTCTCCAGCCAACCTCCCCCTCCATTGTCCCCTCACTCGTGAACAAGACCCCGAGGTACTTGAACTCCTTCACTTGGGGCAATACCTCCTTCCCTACATGGAGTACGCACTCCATCGGTTTCCTGCTGAGAGCCATGGCCTCAGATTTAGAGGTGCTAATCCTCATCCCAGCCACTTCACACTTGACTTCCATGTGATCCAGTGAGAGCTGAAGGTCACGGACCGATGATGACATGCAAAAAGCAGTGATGAGATCCCCAGCCCTCCGAACCGCACCCCTTCCCCACCCCAACTACGCCTTGATATCCTGTCCATGAATATCACAAACAGGATTGGTGACAAAGCGCAACCCTGGCGGAGACCAACCCCCACATGGAACGAACTAGACTTTGTGCCAAGGACCCGGACACAGCTCTCACTTTGGACATACAGGGATTGGATCATCCTAAGAAGGGACCCCCCCACCCCGTACTCCCACAGTATCTCCCGGTGGACCCGGTCATACGCTTTCTCCTGATCCACAAAACACATGTAGACTGGATGGGCATACTCCCAGGCCCCCTCCAGAATCCTTGTGAGAGTAAAGATCTGGTCTGTTGTTCCATGGCCAGGATGGAACCCGCATTGTTCCTCTTCAATCCGAGGTTCGACAATCGGCCGAATCCACTTCTCCAGCACATTGGACTAAACTTTACCAGGGAGGGTGAGAATTGTGATACCCCTGAAGTTGGCACACACTCTCTGGTCCCCCTTTTTGAAGAGGCATTTCTGGTCAGATCTCATCAATCCCTGGGCTTTGCCACTGCGGAGGTGTTTGACTACCTCAGTGACCTCACTCAGGGAAATTGAATCTTATCCCCCATCAGCCTCCGGCTCTGCCTCTAGCATAGATGGTGTGTTGGGATTTAGGAGTTCTTCAAAGTGTTCTTCCACCACTCAATAACCTCCTTGGTTGAGGTCAACAGCGTCCCATCTTTGCTGTATACAATTTGGATGGTTTCCCATTTGCCCCTCCTAAGGTGGCAGACGGTTTTCCAGAAGCATTTTGGTGCGGACTGAAAGTCCTTCTCCGTAGCTTCTCCAAACTTTTCCCATGCCCACTGCTTTGCCTTCCTCACGGTAGAGGCCGCAGCCCTTCGGGCCTGTTGGTACCTTACAACTGCCTCCGGAGACCTCCGGGACAACATATCCCGGAAGGCGTCTTTCTTCAGTCGTATGGCTTCCCTGACCACCAGTGTCCACCACGGTGTTCGAGGGTTACAGCCCCTTGAGGCCGCAGCTCTCCACCGCGGCTTCGGCAATGGAAGTTTTGAATATTGCCCACTCTTGTTCAATGTCCCCAACCTCCGCAGGGATGCCTGAAAAGCTCCGCCGGAGATGTGAGTTGAAGATCTCACAGACAGGGGCCTCCTCCAAACGTTCCCAGTTCACCCGCACTACTCGCTTGGGCTTCCCAGGTCTGTCCAGATTCTTTCCCCACCCCCTGACCCAACTCATCACCAGATGGTGATCGGTTGACAGCTCCACCCCTCTCTTCACCCGAGTGTCCATATGGCCTCAGATCCTATGACACAATTACAAAATCGATCATCAGCCTTTGGCCTAGGGTGCTCTTATGAGGTACCTTATGTTCGAACATGGTGTTTGTTATAGATAATCCATGACTAGCACAGAAGTCTAACATCCACTCTGGTTTAGATCAGGGAGGCCGTTCCTCCCAATCACGCCTCTCCAGGTGTCCATGTCATTTCCCATGTGCACGTTGAAGGGCCAATACCAATAACGATTATTAGTAATCAAGGAGACCGATAACTGATATTTGGTGCCAATATATATTTGCAGTAAAAATACAAATGTAGTGTCCAAATTTACACTAGCACAAACTCCAACACAAAATGTCCTTTAAATACCTATGGACGTGTTTAGTGAAATACTGCAAAACAGAACATTTCAATATTATTTTTTTAAAATACCATACCACAACATATCAACATGCTAGGGAGATTCTTGCAGCATTTCTTTTGAACTGAAACTTTAAATATATAAAAAATAATGAACTAAACAGCTCAAAACAGTATGTTTTTAATCCAAAACAACTTATTCTCATATCCTCGTCTGTAATAACAGACGAGAATGAACATTACTGGAGTTGACATTCTTCATGTAGCTTGCTGGCTAGCCCGTTTAGTCAAGTGCAGAAAGGGCAATGTGATTTTATTTATAATGGTGGTAAAACATTTAACGCTAGCAGTTGACGTTACATGTGCAAAACCACCTAACATTGGTTAGCTAGCTACCGCTTTAATATGTAAAAACTCTGAGTACTCTGTCCTCATCTCTGCAGCCCATCTATATTGCTGCTCACTATATTTCTACGTTAAGGTCTACTGTCGTTGAAATAACCTGGTCTGCAGCTCTACTATGCGGTGCCCCATGTCATGGGCCGGGGGAGAGAGGCACCACGTGCGGAGCACATAATGGATTTAATCAAGCATGTGCGGTGTTAGAGAAAAATATTAAAAGATACAGTATATCTTTGAAAGAGCAGTGCTATCTACGCCCCGGAGCGCTTGCAGTGTACACAGCTCCATTGTTTTGTTGCACTGCTAACCTAAAGTGTAGAAACGGTGATGTGGGACAACCGTTGTTATGATGTCTCGCTGTCCGGATGGAACAAATCCGTGGTCCACTAATTGGTCACTGCTTGCATAGAGTATTGTGATGTTTATTGTAACTTCAGTATTGGAATTTTTACCTCTGAAAACAGCTTGTCCTCTCAGTGATTCATCTTTCTCCTGCTGCTTTCCTCTCTCCCACTTCTCCCCCATGAATACGCAGTACAGAGTTGGCTGACCATTTATTTGTGACATATAAAAAATTCAATAATTCTGAGGGTGGGTCATTTAGCCTGATTACAAGTAGTAACCTTTCAGAGAGAGGTGGTGGCATCAAAGCCAATGGAGCACATTTTAAAATTTAGAGGCAATCAGATCAAAATAACTATTCCAATAATTTGAAAAATTATGTATGTCGACATAATGAATGTCGACCCCTATAGACAGGCCCGCATTAACCTGCCGTCAGGCCCTGGGGCTGAGAGGTTTTGTAGGCCCACAATAAAAAAAAAGTCTAATGACCACGTTTGTCTATATACAACAAAAAGCAGAAATCATAAATGTTTGTTGAGCATCAAATCATATGAGAATGATTTCTGAAGGATCATGTGATGAAGACTGAAGTAATGATGGTGAAAATTCAGCTTTAATCGCAGAAATGAACGATATTTTATTGTATTATTACTTTAAATTCTAATAATATTTCATAGTATTACTGCTTTTAGTATATTTTTGATCAAATCAATGCAGGCTTGGTGAGCAGAAGATACTTATGAACATCCAACAGAATGATTCTAGCTTTATTTACAGATGTAGAATTTACCCTAAAAACAACTGGATGATTAATGTGACACTGTGATAATAATGTTTGTTCCAAAAGACTTAATTAAATGCATGAAACTAGTTTATTAGATATTAAATATATAAATTGTGACAAAACAGTCTGTGTGTTGGTGGGGATTTTTCAACGATTTTAGTGCATATGATTTTACGTCCAGTAGGAGGCGGGAAAGGACTGTTATGAGTAAGTCAGTCAGCAGACTATTCAACCATTTCAGTGAAAAAGGCTGCTTTATTCAGGAACAAACAATGCTATGGCTATCAATGTCAATCATTGCTATTTCAAGAGTGAATCCCGCATAAATACGGCGCTCTTTAGATGTGGGGCGGGGTGTTTACATTTTGAAGAGACATGGCAACTAGCCTATAAACAAACTTAATATAAATTATTGTAAATAATTCACGAAATTTACCGTATTCATCTCATGTATTTAATCAGCTAATCAGCTACAATATCTGAGGGACCCCCCTAAGTCTATTTTTTACTTCTTATGGGGGGTCCCGGATCCCCCCATCCCCCCCTCAGTTCGAGCACTGCTCTTCCCGCACCTGGTCCTCCTCTTTTCCAGGTAAGCGAGGTAAAGGTCCTCCGGTCTGTCCGTCCCCGGTTGGCTCTTCTCCATGCAGCCAGTCCTCGTCCTCTGCAGCGCGAGTTAACGGTCTCCCGCCTGTTTGCTTGTCCTCTGCACTGTTCATCGGTGCTCCGCTTAATGAGCTCGACTCGCCTTCATTTGCAGGTTTAAAAAATCCTGTCAGCTTTGGAATCTTTTTTAACAATTCCTTCTCACTGTTTTCTTTCTTTCGCAATATTTTTCGCTTATGAGCACCACTCTCAAACTTTTTCTTTCCCGACATTTTGATTTAGCTATCCCATCCGCTACCTTCTGTGAGTGACTATAAGCATAAATTTGAATACTACTAGAGTAGACGACAACGCATGCTACAACTGTTTCTCTACATTCTGATAGGCTGTCATATCATGCTTCCCACGTGGGTCACATGTAAATTGGATCAATCAGCAGCCAAAAACATGAATATCAAGTGATTGACAGAAAATTCGACAAACTACAAAACAATGTGATTTTTTTTTTATTGGCTTATGATAGGCCCCTTGTCTTCATAGGCCCTGGGGCTTCAGCCCCAGTAAGCCCGTGCATTAATGCGGGCCTGCCTATAGAATACAACAGGCATATTGTTTTACTCAAGTGTTACACACAATTATTTAAAGCAAATACTCCCATTTAAAACAAGCCAAGAAACTCAGGGATGTAAGGTACTGTAATCTTCACAGAGCATGTTTGGCATCTGAACCAGTGAAGGGAAGTTTGGCGGTTGCTCCCGGGTCCTAGTGCCTGCTGAATGCACCTCTGAGATGCAACTTGTATGCGTTTTTTTTCTTTTTCTTTCAACAATGCGATTGTTACCTGATGCGACTTTATTTCTAGAAAATATGGTAGAACGTTTTGCAAACAAACACAATGTGTTTTTTCAAAAAAATTATCTAGATTCTTAAACAAAAAATTATTTGCAAATATAAAGGTACATTTGAGAGAAAATGAAGAGTAGTTGTTGTGTACCATTTGTTTCATATGAGCACACATCATATTTCACAAATAAATACAATCTATTCTACAAATTCTATACCATCATTGAACAAATACATACCACTTGTGAATCATGTGATTTTTGGCACAGTTTTCTTAACCAACCATTGTATTGTTTTTTCTTACAAATGCATCAATGCAGATTTTCTCAAAAATGGGCCTAGCAATCCTCTTTCAAAAGAGTAGATAGCCCAGTGCTACCAGCCCGTGATATGCAGAAAAGCACAGCGAATGCCCCCCTCCCCATTTTGGGCCAGTTGCTATGTAAAATCCCGGGCTGATTTCTCTTCCCAGTCCAGCCCTGGTAACAAGATAAAAACAAAGATTTATCCTTTGTCATTTTAACTAGATGATTTTGATGTGACAATGAATTGACAGTTAATTAATGTGCTTAATGTCCATGGTACACTTTCTGTTCAGTATGGAATAACCAGAAATTAAATCAACCACACAGGAATAGCATTTGTAATCATTATAGCATAGTTAAAGGAACTTATCTATTTATACTTTATCATCACTTTGAACGATAAAGAAATTGTAATAGCTTTAAGTCCAAGGTCAGGTTTCCTGATGACGCTGCATTATTTATGGAGAGGCTGGTCATTGTATTCTTGTTCTGTGTGCATCAGTTTCCATCCAAAGGAGTGGTCACCGCAGAACCCATAAGAATTCTCAAATAACCAATTGTATTTATCCTAATGATGTGGAGCATCAATACATGTGAAATATGTCTGTTCCAAAGCCATAATTGTGTCTTCTAAATACATTTTGTATGTATTTAATAACGTTTAATACAAGATGACGTGCAATTTCCATGTTTGGAAGCATTATTTTCAACATTATTTGCATGTTGAGGAGACAAACTTCTGTACATATTGGTCAAAGTTTCAGTAGTAGTTCAGCACCTTTGGACAAGACAGCTACTGTAAAGATGCACTTAAATTATATTTAGTAACGAGTTGGCTAAGTTCTGGTTACCGAGCAGGAACTGTACCACGGACATAGGTATCTCTTTTTTTAACATGTTATAAAAAAACAGTTTCAGTTTTTACTAGAAATGTAATTTTTACAAAAAATTTTGTTGTGCATGACATAATACTTTATCTCTTTATTACTCGAAACGTTCCCCTTCTGTCACTCACTCGACGTTGTGTCGAGTGAAGTGACACAAGGGGTCTTCCTTGGGAGCCTTGTGTACCTCTGAACTTGAGAAAAGGCCAATGAGAAATTGGCAGACAGAATTTGCATGTCCCGCCCCCGGACATATGGGTATAAATGGAAGCGGGCATGTGTCTGTCAGTCAGATTTTTTCTTTGGAGCCGAGCGGTTGTGCATCAGCAAGCTGAGACTCACTACTGCTCCACTCACCTCTGTGGCAGAGCACTGCTGTTGGATCTACAGCGCATTTCCAGCGGTGTTTGTTGTGGTTCCATCCATCTCTGTGAAAAATCACTCTCAAAGATTTGGGAACATTTCAGAAGAATAGACTTCATTATCAGACAATAGAGCCGAGTTGCCTGCAGAACAACTGAAGCATCTCTGGGTTTTTGTTCACTTAAATACGTGTCCTCTAACAAGGTGGGGCTAATACATTCCAAACATGTCACCATTATCCATCATCCTATTCTTTGTCTCTGGTCTAATTATTTTAAGAAGTGGACTGGAGACACCAGTGGAAGAGCCTCACCATATATTTTCTCAGCAGTCATGAGAGCACATATGTGAGGGTATTCCTGTTCCTGCACAGGCCTCTAAAAACACACACTCACATAGTAAATGACCTGCTTGACCATCAGAAATAATTGTAGAATAAAATGGCATTGATTATACTTGATTAATCTATACTTACCTTGATAAAAATACACCACATATCCCCCCTCTGTGACTTTCAGAGTCACACCTTCACATATTTAAGCGTGTGCTTGCAACTGGTTCAGCCTTGTTTTTGGTTGTCACAGTTATGTAGAGTGTATCAAACAAAATATTCATAATAATTTTAAGAGTTCTTGCTTGTAGTGTAGATGTCTTCAACCCAGATACTTTGCGCATCATAGAGGGTCACCCTTTGGGGAGAGGTTAGCTAGCACTTACACCCAGGGCGTGGTTCTTCATATATATTCATCGGAAGAATCAATTTCCTCCCAATTTGTTCTTTCTGTCCATCCAGAGTAGTTGCCATTGCATTGGGCCATTCAGATTGATCAATGTCATCTGCTTCACTGTTGCTCGAATCAAGAATGATTTTACCAATGGTAACACACAACAGAATATTATTTCTTCCACATTGTTGTTATTCCAAACATTATATTAATTTTAGCTAATTGTGCACCTCATTTCTTAAGCAATCTATTGAAATTGCTATAAACAAGCCAAGCCATGTTAATTTTTAGTCACCACCATGTTTTCTTTTTCATTTCTTCATTATTATTAAAATGTACATGAGTTCAATAAAAGCATAAGCAAAAATAATTTTTCAATCTTAATTCTTCATCATACAAACGATCCCAGGTTTGCTTAATACTTCTTTAATAATTTAGGCACTTCTTTGTATGCAACGGTTCTCAAATGTTACCACCAAAATCAATCTATATTTTATCTTCTGCACAGGGTATGATCCTTTGATGACACAGTGATAGAATGCTTGGTATTCATCGCTGTGATAAAATATTTTAATAAAGTGGTTATTAAAACGCAGTCGGGTTGAGTGGATCTCACAACATCGGGCAGGTTTCTTCTAGACCTTCCTTTTGATGCTTCTAACCTAAAAGCATCCATCCACTTTCTTAAACCCATTTCACCCTTCTTGGGCATGTTTCCAGGGCAGTGAAGCCCTGTCTTAGGTTGCTCTCATTTTGCAATTGGGGAGTCTTACCCATCATTGGGTCATCACCTCTTGTCTCTGGTGTTGATACCGCTCAGTACTATTATCCAATCTTTAATAATCTGGTATCAGTAAACAGACATTTCTTTTGTTTCAGGGAGTATCACGTGAGAACCGTCACAGCCAATGGAACCATCTACAACTGCTTAAAAATGGAGACTGTTCATAATATGGTTAAATGTACAAAGCATTATTCAAAGTTCAACAATCTATTGAAATTGTCCAAATTAAAAGTAAAATGCTACAATTGAACTAATTTACAGCTCACTAATTTCCATTCAAGTTGTTATGTTTTCTCCTTTAGCAAATGTCACAAAAGACATTGTCTCTTGGTGAAGACTAACCATCAGAACAAAACAAAATACAGGGTAGCCTCTGTCAAGCTTCTAGGAAGCTTAATTTTAACATCACTTTAATTCAATAATAGTTTCTAGGTAGTTTTAGAACCTACATTTATTTTTCAGATCTCTTATCTTTAGTATGAACACTTCACTTCAAATTGCCGTCTGCATGTCTAAAATCTTTAATCATGATGAGGAAAGCTGTTTGAACCTTTCCTTCATATCACTGTATCTAACATTATTGTCAAATCACATAATTTTCCATTTAAAATGAAAGAAAATAAAAAGAAAATAAAGCAATTTAGAGATATGCCTTTAGCCCACTTCAAAAACTTAGAGTGTGAGGGAATGAATTTGGAGGGGGAGATTCCACTCCTTCACACTGTTGTTACAGTTATTCCTTTTTTCTCATTTTAGAATCTCACAATAACACATTTATGTAATTATATAACAGTGAGAATAGTGAGAATTGTAATTTAATTAAATATATTTCATTATATCAACTGCTTTCAACCTTTCCCATTTTAAACCATCTGCAAGAAAACTTATTCTAGAAACTTCTCTTATCCCTTCCCCCTTCGCGCAATGAAAACCATGCACCATTAAGACCATTAAGATGTATAAAGACCATTGAGAAATGTACGTTTTGTCAATAAACACTCTTATGATTACTTTCTCCTTTTTCTTAGTCTTTCTCAGGAGAAGGAACTTTCATTATGTTTAATGAAACAACATAAATCACCTTTTTAAACTAACAGGATTTTTTGTAAGATTTTAAACAAAATAAAATATTAAAGAGGCACAATTGAAATTCAGACAAATCTCTTGTGTTTTGCAATAATTGATCAATAAAATACATTAAATCCTTTTAATTTCTCATGAGTCTTATCTTTTATATCCTAATTTTTAGCATCAATTAAAAATAAGATTTTTCAGATATGATCCTCTTATACTTCAGCATTTCCTGACAAATTATTCAGTTAAATAGCAGAGCCAGATGTCACTGTGCAGATACTGTATACCTCTAAAATTATATTTTCATGGATTTAACTCAAAATAGAAATAGCTAACTAGAAATAGAAACTTAATTAACTCTTTGTAGCACTCATTATTTTTAAAGTGAGTGTTCTCTCTGGAAAATTTGGGGGAGTAACCTGTCCAATATGGTAACTCTAACTTTGCAATTACGTTTTAATATTTAACCTTCGCATCAACAAATTAGCGGTTAGATGCTAGATTTAAATTTAGACCCTCAGAACAATTTAGACATAGGTATTGAACCCATGGATGGCAGTTGGAGAATCAAACATCCAATTAGTCATATAAGACTGAAATCAACTTATCCAGAGAAATTTTAATCCACATTTGAAATGTCAATTCAGTAATGACTACCAGCATTTATGATAGTAGAGGGGCCAATCATATAACAGCCCACGTCTTTTTTATTTTCTCCGGACTTTGTCCTGTGATATTAGCATCTTCAATAAATCATCTGGCCCAGCAATCTGCAATGGTGAGAGACTGGCTCCAGAATGAATTATTGAAACGACTTACACAATGATGACAGCAGAGGGTAAAACATAGTTAGTATCAATGGCATACACAGAATAGACACATGAACATGAAGTTATTTCCCACTCACAAAAAGAGCAATACATAGCGGCGTTGAACGTCCTTTTCAGGACACGTCTTTTTCAAGATGCCTTTCCGCCCCTGTGTTCCTGGATGTGGGCAATATCTCTCAAAGAACGACGGCCACAGACGCTGCCTCGTGTGCCTGGGTAGCAATCACACTGAGGCAGCATTCGTGGATGTTTCATGGTCTCATTGCGAGAACATGACCATGGCAACATTGCGGTTGCAGCTCTCCTTCCAGAAGGTGAATGCCACTTCACCCGTGTCGCTCCTTCCCACGGGATTGAGGATGACCCGGCTGGCGATGAATGCGATATGGGGATAACGACTGGCTCGGTTTCGCCGGGTAAATCCCCACGAACTACACGCCCCCCAACACGCTCGTGTGCTTCCGTCAGGGTTCGGGATGAGTGCGACTCGCCGCATGGCCAGCCGGCATTCTCCCTCGAGCCCCCGGGCTTGGATGATGATATCACCGCTGTAACGGAGAGCGTCCAGGCATCTGACGCAGAAGACTCAACTGGGCTGCCACCTTCAGGCCAGCCCGCCCAGTCTGAGGCGGACGCGCAGACGGCCAACATGCTTTCCTGGGCTGGCATGGGCTTGGACTGGAACCCTCCCTCCTCCCCACAGCCTTCATGGCTTAATATTCTTCATGGAAGTGCATGATGAGCTGACGCGGTCATGGAGGTCACCTTTCACTGCCCGTAATCGACCCGCTTGCTCGTCCGCTCTCACTACCCTGGACAGCGGGGCGGCCCACGGATACACAGAAGTACACCAGGTGGATAGGGCAGTAGCGATCCATCTGTGCCCAGAGAACGCTGCCACCTGGCGGGACCGCCCGGTAGTCCCCTCCAAAGCCTGTAGGATGACGTCATCTCTGACCTCCAAAGCCTACAGCACCACCGGACAGGCTGCCTCCACCCTGCATGCCATGGCTCTCCTGCAGGTCCATCCAACCAAGGCACTTAAAGATCTGCATCTGGGTAGTCCTGATTCTGACGTGCTGCAGGAACTGTGCTCTGCCACCGACCTCGCTCTCAGAGCCACAAAGGTCACAGCACAGGCACTCGGGCAGGCGATTGCCACCCTTGTGGTCCAGGAGCGCCACCTCTGGCTGAACATGTTTGAGATGCGTGCTTTGCGTACCTATGTGGACCGCATGCAGAGCGTTAGATGTTCTGAGCAGCTCTTTTTCTGCTTTGGTGGACGGCCGAAAGGAAACGCCGACTCCAAACAGAGGCTAGCCCACTGGGTCGTTGATGCTATTGCCTTAGCCTATCACACCCAGGGCGTGCCCGCCCCCACTCTACTAGAAGTGTGGCGTCCTCATGGGCACTGAGCCACGGCACCTCCCTAGCTGACATCTGCAGAGCAGTGGGCTGGGCAACACCCAATACCTTTGCCAGGTTTTACAATCTAAGGGTTAAGTCGGTCTCGTCCCTTGTTTTGTCAGGTCCGAACCGGTAGAACTCGGTAACGCGGCACAACCGACCGGGTGTCCCGCTTGTATCTTGCGCCCTTCACCAAAGTGATCCTGTGTGCCTTCTGTCCCAGGTCAGCCACTGAGCATTGCTGCCTGGATGTTTTTCCTCCCTAGCCTTCTGGCCCGCGAATTCAGCAGAGCAACTCACGGCTAGACCCAGTACGAGTCTCAGGACTCTGTACTGGGGTCGGGCTCCACGGGCATAGTTCCCTCTTCAGTCTAACTCCCTGTGATGTATTTTCCACAATACAGTCCTCCTGTCGGCGGACCCGCGTTTCCCTCAGGCAGCCCCGCTGCCTCGGCCCCGTGCCTGTTGAGTCCCCCATTCATTAGGCTGGACCTACCACGTGCCGTATCCCACGTCCGGCTTCACAACCCTTGTGGTGTATTTGCCACACATTACCTCCCCCTGGACTGGGCAGGGTGTGGCCTCTGCAGGGTCTTCCCCTCCTGAAAGAATAGGAAATTTGTGGGCCGGACAGCTACCTTACCTCCGGTCTCCCCTCAGCGCCCAGCACGTCGGCGCTGACGAGTTCTAAAGACGCCCTGCCGGGTGCACAGAGCAGGACAAGTGCTTCGAGTCTTGTCTAAACACCCTAGCCTCGGGACACCTGCTGCTCCCGACAGGCTCTCCTGCTCCCCCCGGGGAAAGACTGCCTTCCTCAACTTAATTTGTGCCCCAGCCGCTTTACGTCCTATGTGAGAGACATAGTGAGAGAGAAGGCTGCGGCTGCTGGGCTTGTTCCCATGCTAGCATGTAACACCTTTTTCCCCCTCAGGGGTCCGGGAAAACCTAAGGTGGGTATACAAAACTCTTTGAGGGGGCATTGGGGAGGGCTACATGCACTCGGTACAGGTGCCTCTAACACACAATAGCCTGCTTTGAACCTGTTCTGACAGTCATATAACACAGTCAGTGCGTGGCGTATTTATATGGACCCCTTGTGACACTTCCTTCGACACAACATCGAGAGAGTGACAGAAGGGGAACGTCATGGTTACTGTTGTAACCTCCGTTCCCCGAGGGAGGGAACGAGACGTTGTGTCCCTCCTGCCACAGCACTAGACCTAGCACTGTAAATGGCCATGCTTCATCATTCGGCTCCTCAGTGCAAAATCCTGACTGGCATTCGCTGCCCCGCTTCCCTTTATACCCGTATGTCCGGGGCTGGGCATGCAAATTCTGTCTGCCAACTTGATATTGGCCTTTTCTCAGGTTTAGAGGTACGATTCGGCATCCGAGAAGACCCCTTGTCTCGTTCCCTCCCTTATATTTAGATATCAAGACTTCATAGTGTTTAATTTAATATTGTTAAAAATATGATTCTCTCATAAAGTGGACTAGATAACATCAAATGTCCCTTCCTTAAGCCATTTTGTCATCATATCTTTGGTTCTTTTTTGCCATTTGTTTAAGAGTTTATCTATATGTTCTTTACACAATGGATATTTTAATCCTAATATGTCCACAGGAGTAGCTGCCATAATTATACCTTTTGTATTATAACAACACTTATCTTTAATACAATCTTTGTTTAAAATCCAATTACTTAGTTGACTTCAGTTTAATGCAATACACTGGACTGGATTTTTTTCCAGATAATTTGATTTCACAAATGGAATTCAATCACTTTAAAGTTGTTTTTTAATAATAATATTTTTTTTTTTAATTGTTACTTGTCCCTGTGATATAAACTTTGAACTCTTAAGCACAGTTATATCTCTTGAATGTATGAATTTTCAGTATGAAGTCAACTAAATTTTTATGCTACAGTCTAGGTCAGAGATCTTGCACATTTTAATCAACAGCTGCCTGTCTAAAAACAGAGTTAACTTTTTACTTATGCAGCAAAGGCTGAGTCTCTCTATCTGGGTCATAAAGTCTACAATTTTGAAGAATGGCCAAACAACCTACAAAGCCAATAATCTCAGATTTTAGTTTTCTCTGTGTTAACAAAGGAAATTCCTTTCCAAAGTTTTTGAGACAGCTTTCATTTCCAAACTCCATTCAACACATAAAAGACAAACTTTCTTTAGTAGACAACATTTACTCCATTCATCTTGTCCCTTATTAATTTATTGGGCTCATATAACATACACTCTGCGTTCCTTTTATTGTTAAGAACTCATCATACATTCCAATCCCTGTACTGGGCTTATATCTATACTCAGTCATGAATTTCCATACAGAATCACACTTAAGTCATACTTCAAACACAGACGCACATACTCTCACAACCACAGAAATGACCACACTTTTTACAAACACAAGGCCTTTATAAACACAGAGCTCTCAAAAAATACAACACAATTCTAAAACGCAATTATTATTATTCCTATCCTAAGTATCTTTAGGACTTTTTTCTGCCTACCCATGCAGACCTCTTATTGCTATGTAATAGAGCGGTATTCATAGGAATTTTTCTGCCTACCCGTTCAGACCTCTTGCTACTATAGCAGAGCGGTATCCATAGGACTTTCTTTTCCTGCCTACCAGTGCAGACCTCTTATTGCTATGCAATAGAGCGGTATCCATAGGAATTTTTCTGCCTACCCATTCAGACCTCTTGCTACTATAGCAGAGTGGTATCCATAGGACTTTCTTTTCCTGCCTACCAGTGCAGCCCTCTTATTGCTATGCAATAGAGCGGTATCCATAGGACTTTTTCTGCTTACCCATTCAGACCTCTTGCTACTATAGCAGAGTGATATCCATAGGACTTTCTTTTCCTGCCTACCCGTTCAGACCTCTTATTCCTATATAATAGAGCGGTAACTTTAGGACTTTTTTCTTAAACTTTATCTGCCTTAATTTACTGCTATTTCATCTAGACCCTTAACAGTAAATAAAAACAGATCATTGCATGCAATTATTTATTCTGGAATCAAAACCCTTTTATTTATTCTTATTTTATTTTCCTTATTTAAATTTAGAAGAGCTTTTTGAGTGTTCTTACCACCACAGGTAAACTGGCAAGCAACACAAAATTAAATAAGCAAAATGCTTATCTTTTAGGTGGCCACCTGTTTTTGTGTTCCTCATCCAGACAACCTGCTATGGTCACTCTTCTGCCCTGTTCCGTCCGAGTTTTTGATTTCAGAAGAATAGACTTTATTATCAGACAATAGAGCCGAGTTGCCTGCAGAACAACTGAAGCATCTCTGGGTAAAAGACCTGCTTGATCATCAGAAATAATTGTAGAATAAAATGGCATTGATTATTGTATATGTTGTATATGTGTATTAACTTGATAAAAATACACCACACGTTCTCTCTCTGCACACTGTGCATTCCACGCCCCTGGGCGCTTCGACAGTGCTTCTGTCTAAAAGAGTGTTCTCCATTATTTCTCTTTTTTTATTTCTTGAAAATAGATTATTTTCACTCACAAAAGAGCAATACACAGCAGGCATTGAATTTTCTTTTCAGGACACGTCTTTTTAAAGATGTCTTTCCGCCTCTGTGTAGTTCCTGGGTGCGGTTGTTTTCTCTCCATTTCTGATGGTCATAAGCGCTGCCTCGCGTGCCTGAGCTGCAATCACACGCTGACAGCGTTTTATGAATGGTTCATGTTCTCAGTGCGATAACATAGCAATGGCAACGTTGCGGTCACGGCTTTCTTTCCTCACGAGAGAAAGCCACTTCAGCTGGCCCCCGTGTCGTTCCTTCTTCCCACAGAAGTTTTGGGGATGACGATGGGCTCGGTTTTGCCGGGTAAATCCCCACGAACCACCCGCCCCCCTGGCACGCTCGCTTGCTTTTCTCCAAGCTCGGGATGAGTGCAGCTCCCTTGAGCCCTGGAATTGGATGACAACATCGCTGCTGCATCGTAGAGCGTCACAGCGGCGTCTTATGCTGACGACTCATCAGGGCTGCCAACTTCGGGTCTGCTT
Organism: Moxostoma hubbsi; assembly: GCA_032164185.1. NCBI lineage: Eukaryota > Metazoa > Chordata > Actinopteri > Cypriniformes > Catostomidae > Moxostoma > Moxostoma hubbsi. The sequence goes on from JAVLUX010000001.1 coordinate 9,783,994, forward strand.
GCTCAGTCTGAGGCTGACATGCGAATGTCCGCTATGTTTTCCCAGGCCGCCGTGAGCGTGAGGCTGGACTGTAAACTTCCACCCCCCCTTCACGGCTCGTTGATCGGTTACTCGGGGCAGGGCAGTGCTCATAGCCAAAATCCTACAGTCCCGGCTCCCCAGATGCAGTCACCTAGGCCAGCAGTGACGTGTTCCAAAGACACTTTCACAGGACCTATTCCTCAGTCTCTAACCCACCCCCTGCTGGGTGCGTGGAGCAAGGTAAGTGCTTTGAGTCTTTGAGACATGTTTTTGCCTTCCACTGATTAGGTGCAAGCACGTCTTGATCCGTTCAGACAGCACTGCGACGGTAGCATACATAAATCGGCAAGGCGGCATGCACTCTCGTCATATGTCACAACTCGCCCGCCATCTCCTCCTTTGGAGTCAGCAGCGACTCCGGTCATATCTCTAGCAACCGGATACGCTGTCATGACTGGTTTCGCCCAGCTGAGAGTGGAGTCTCCACCCCCAGGTGGTCCAGCTGATTTGGGGCTGATTCGGCATGACACAGGTAGATCTCTTTGACTCCCAAGACAACACTAACTGCCCGCTGTGGTACTCCCTGGCAGAAGCCCCTTTCGGGACAGACACATTGGCACACAGCTGGCCCTGGGGGCTGCGCAAGTACGCATTTCCCCCAGTGAGCCTTCTAGCACTGGTGCTGTGCAAGATCAGGGAGGACGAACGGTAAGAGTTCGGTCAGTGCTCTCATTCATGCAAGAGAGGCTGGGGGGGAGGCTGTCCCCCTCCACCTTGAAGGTGCATGTAGCCGCTATCGCGGCCCACCATGACGCAGTGGACAGCAAGTCCTTGGGCTTGATTATCAGGTCCCTTAAGAGGTGCCAGAGGCTGAATCCTCCCTGGCCAAGCCTGTTCCCCTCCTGGGATCTTTCAGTTGTCCTCTTGGGCCTTCAGAGACCCCCCTTTGAGCCGCTTGACTCAGTTGAGCTCATGGCCCTCTCCTTGAAGACGGCCCTGCTGATAGCACTAGCTTCCATCAAGAGGGTTGGGGACCTGCAAGCGTTCTCTGTCAGCGACACTACACTGGACTTGGGTCCAGCACATACTCACGTTATACTGAGACCGCGACCGGGCTACATGCCCAAGGTTCCTACGACCCCCTTCAAGGACCAGGTTGTGAACCTGCCAGCAAGCTGCCCCAGAGGAGTCAGACCCAGCTTTCTCGTTGCTGTGTCTGGTATGTGCTTTGTGTATCTATTTGGGCCGCACACAGAGCTTTAGATGTTCTGAGCAGCTCTTTGTCTGCTATGGCGGAAAGGGAATGCCGTCTCAAAACTGAGGCTGCCCACTGTGTCGTCGGCAGCATTTCCTTGGCCTTCCAGACTCATGCCTTGCTCGGCCCCTTGCGGGTTCGAGCACACTCTACGAGAAGTGTGGCATCCTCGTGGGCACTGGCCAATGGCACAGAGCAGCAGGCTGGGCAACATCCAATACCTTTGCAAGATTTTACAGTCTCAGGTTTGAGTCAGTCTCGTCCCGTGCTTTGTCAGGTCCGAGCCACTAAGAACATGCTTTGCTAAGCTTTGCTTTCCTGGATGTTCTTCCTCCCTAGCCTTCTGGCCTGCAAATTCAGCAGAGCAATTTGCTACCAGACCCACTACGAGCCACAAGTGTTCTGTACTGGGGTAGGGCTCCAGAGGCTTAATTCCCTCTTCAGGCAACTCCCTGTGATGTATTTTCTGCAGTATGGTCCCCCTGTCGGTGGACACCTTTTCTGGGGGCATTGGGGAGGGTTACGTGCAGGCGATACAGCTGCTTCTAGCACGCAGCAGCCTGCTTGCACCTGTGTCAGCAGTTCACGTAACATGGTTTAGTGCATGGCGCTAATGGGACCCCTTGTGTCACTTCAATCGACACAACGTCGAGTGAGTGACAGAAGGGGAATGTCACTGTTACTGTTGTAATCTCTGTTCCCTTAGGGAGGGAACGAGACGTTGTGTCGCTTCTGCCGCGACACTAGACCTACCACTGTAAACGGCCGTACCTTACTCTGGGATCCTCAGTGCAAAAACCTGACTGACAGACACATGCCCGCTTCCCTTTATACCTGTATGTCCGGGTGCGGGACATGCAAATTATGTCTGCCAATTTCTCACTGGCCTTTTCTCATGTTCAGAGGTACACAAGGCTCCCAAGGAGGACCCCTTGTGTTACTTCATTCGACACAACGTCTCGTTCCTTCCCTTAGGGAACGGAGGTTACAACAGTAACGGTGATGTTTTTACTACATGTTTTAAACGCACAGCCCATTTGTGAGAAAATCTGCATTGATGTATTTGTAAGAAAAAATAATATTGTGCCAAAAATCATGTGGCTCACAAGTGTATTTGTTCAGAATATTTGTAAAACAATCTCTCTAAATGACATTCACTGAATTAAAGGGGGCAAAATAATTTTTATTAAGTTTAATTCAGTAAAGAAATTTACTGTAAAAAAAAACAACTAATGTTAGCAAGTGTTTTTGTCTTGTTTTCCATGTAAAATTGTCTAAAAATACTTAAAACAAGATACATTTACTTGAGAAGCAACATATACGATATTTAGACTGGCTTTAAGAGAATGTATCTTAAATATTTTGTATGTTCTTTTTCTAAAGTGTCTGTAACTCCAGAAGTATGAAAGATATTTTAAAATCCTTTTGATACTGTTTAGTCAGGAGCATCTCACACATACCAAATTCTGCCTGTCTAGCAAGTGCCTTGCTCAAGGACAATGGTGGTGGCTGTGGGGTTTGAACCAACAAACTTCTGCTTTGCAATTCAGTGCTTTATCCCACTACGCCCCCACCACTCCAATACTACTAGACACATTTCTACCAGACGTTATACAATATACTGCCATACCACCTAGCTGTAAAGTAATCCCAACATAAATGGCTGCATACTGGTTCCTGCCACCAATTCACCCAGAGATACTTTAAGTATGGAAGCCATTGTGTATGCATACATGTACATTAAATTAAGCCCCATAGTACAAGTTGACCAACTTGATGCATGAGGATCATTTATAATTTAAATGTTATGTCTAACAGGAAAAACACATTTACATGGTGATTTAATTAAATAATAAATATACATATATGTCTGAATGTTCTGCATTCAAATACATTGCATGAACCAAAAAGAGATGCAAGTCCAATTTCAAGCTCAAATACAACGTGAAAGCAATGAGAACTGGACTCCTTTTTACTAATTTCTTATTAAGAAAACAATTGTGAATGAGCAGGGAATGGGCAAAATGACTCAATTTGTAGACAAAGGGCTTTACTGGCATGATAATCTTGTTTATCATGAGAGCTGCCGTTTAATTTTTTCCCCCTTTTGTTCTTTTAGGTTTTATATCTAAAAAGCTGCAATATGAGATTAAATGTTTAAGTGTTTGGCATATCAGTTCAAATTGCAATCTCAATACAATAAACTCAAAATTATGTTAACTAGTGTATTTCTCCTCTCAGTCTCTGTTTCACTGAGTTTGTCTCTATGAGGATCATACACCTTATGTAACAAAGTCAAAATTATCTTTTGCAGAACTTAAAGCGTGTAGCAGAGGTGTGGATGGATGAGTATGCAGAGTATATCTACCAGCGCAGACCAGAATATCGGCATCTCGCTGCTGGAGATGTAGCTGTGCAGAAGGAATTGAGGAACAGGCTGAACTGCAAAAACTTCAAATGGTTCATGACAGAGGTGGCGTGGGACCTGCCCAAACACTATCCACCCGTGGAACCTTCAGCAGCAGCATGGGGCGATGTAATTTTCACTACCTGCTTTACATACAAATCTTCCTGTGATTCTGTTTTGTAATTTGTGTGTGCTATTTTGGACATTTAAATATTTTCTCTTATCCCAATAACCTTAATATGCAGAGACAACTTCAAACCTCAAAACATTTAAAAAAAAAATAAATAAATAACCAGACAAACAGCACTAAGATTGCTTATTACTAAATATAAATTAAGTGCATTGTTACAGGAGTTACACCAGGTCCACAGGTGCTGAACTAAGGCTGAAAAGTTTGCCAACATGCCCAATGTTTGTTTTCTTCACATGAAAATGATTTTCAAAAAACATGTACAAGTACATCCCCAATTCTGAAAATGTTGGGACAGTTTGTAAAAAGCTACTACAAGCAAAAAGAAGTGAGTAGTACATTCTATTCATCCTGTGCTTTATTGAAAGCACTACAACACGTTGTTTGATTATAATTTTTTACCTAGTGAATTTATTTATTTTCGTTTTGTGTTTTTAATATAAACTCATTCCAAATCAGATTCAATAAAGTTGGGACAATTGAGTGTTTACCACTGTGTACACTTTATTTATACAGTGCATTTGGGCACTAAACACTCAAGTGTCAAGTTTGTGAAGTTTAGCAATCAGCAATCATTAAAAGAAGTCTCTTCTGCTCACCAAGACTGGATTTATTTGATCCAAAATACAGAAACAATATTTCAGATATTGTAAACTCTTTTTACAATTTAAAAGAACAGTTTTCTATTTGAATATATTGTAAAATGCTATTTGTGATCAAAGCTGAATTTTCAGCATCATTACTGCAGTCTTCAGTGTCACATGATCCTTCAGAAATCATTATAATATGCTGATTTTCTAATATAGGCATATTTAAAGTGCATTTTACTGATTTAACCTGAACACATATTTGCAAGCACAAGCTTTGTTGATGATAATGAGGCAGCATAAACACTAGTTAAAATATAATCTAAACATTCATATTATTTTTATATCATATTACATATCATATTTATATCATACAGCATACAATTTAAATACCTGCTTTAGCCAAAACAACATTTACATGTAACTAAAACTTGCTTATTAGGACATATTTCAATACTCTGAATCCTTGCTGGCAAGTGGCAAGTTTATATAAAATAGCATGTCTACTAATGAAAACTAAATGACTTACTCGAAATTGTATCCTCGGCTGGATCAAGTCTCTCTTCAAAATACAAATGTTCATCGGAGTCCCGCTCTTCTTCTGAGGAAAATGTTAACTCTTCCTTACAATCCTGGAGCTTTCTCGCCTGTGTATCGCTGCAAACACGCAGAAATCTGAATGAATTTTGTTTACATTGTAACTCGCAGTCGGGGGCGTGTACATTTGATTTGAGCATCTCCGCACATTAGCGTATGAATGGCGCGCTCTGCTGGTGGGTGGGATCACATTACAGATAATGAGATGAACCGGTAAAAACTGTACATTGCAATGTTTTAAACAGATTGCATTGCAGGAGAATATTTGTTTTAAATTTGAATTGGTTTATTAAAAAGTGTTTGTGACGTGTTTCTGAAATATGCTCGTGAACACAGAGACGGCTGAAAGCTCACCCTTTTAATTTTCTTTATTTTACAAAAGCACAATGTTTCATTGTTATTATCAGTGTACACAAATAAAATTAGACCCTTTATAGTCTCTAATGATGTCTTACACTTATCTGTATACCCAAATATGACATAGTATTTTAAGTTGTTTTTGCTGTAATGAGAAAAATATCCAGCAGGATGCGCTGGCTATGGGGGAATATACTTCTAAAGTCAGGTATCATATCTGTTTTGATTTTGTCAGAAAATTATTATTATTTAACTGAATAAGCATGCACTTCCATAAAATATGTATTTTTTTAAAAGAATATTTAGATGTATATTTTAAAAAAAATACCATTTTAATTTAAAATATTTTAAATGTGTGTAATCAGTGACAGTGTTTAAGCAGCATATGTACAATATCTAACATAATTCCATATTTTCAGCAAAGCAGAACTATTGGCTAACATTTCCATTTGGTGCCACCATTGCCCTCTTTTGGGAATTAAAGGGATAGTTCACACAAAAATTCGAATTATCTCATTATTTATCTCATTATCTCATTATTCTCTCTCGTGAAATCCCATGTGTGTATGATTTTCTTTCTTCACCAGAACACATTTGAAGAAAAATATCTTTGCTCAGTAGGTCCTTAAAATGCAAGTGGATGGGGGATTTTTGAAGCTCCAAAAATCACAGAGAGCATAAATGTCATCCAAACAACTCCAGCTGTTAAATTAATGTGTTCTAAAATGATGCAATCACTTTTGGTGTGAAAAAAAAAAATTTAATGACCGTTTAATCATGCTTCCATTCTGCAGCGGTAAGTGCGTGTGGTGTAGTCACATTGGCATTTGAAACACATGAGAGCTGACACACGTGAGTCACAGCCGGAAGAGCAGCAATGTTTACAAATGAGGAGGAGGAACACTGTGTAACGCTTGGTTGGTTTTGGTTTAGTTCTGTATTTATCGTTTCTTTACTCACAATGGTGCATTTGTGTCCTTGTCCTGGATGTCTTATAACCGTCTTGTATTTTCTAAACACCAAACTAATTATACAACTTAGATAAAGTGGGGTTCAGTTTGCCTAACAGATGCTTAGGAAGAAAAGATGCTCATCAAATGCATGAAGACTATCTTTTATTATATATATATATATATATATATATATATATATATATATATATATATATATATATATATATATATACTAATTAAATCATAATAACTACCAACACCCAAACAGGAAATACAAGAAAAAGAAAATAAATCACATTAAACAAAACAATGTAATGGATTGGTAGGAATTGGTCATTAGGTTACACAGTTCAATAATGTGAAAGTTTATGTGTGTGAGAGTCTCATCTGATGGTACATAGATTATAGAACAATGTCCAAGGTTGAAGCTGTCCTTTAGCAGATGAATAATCCAACCATTTGTGAAGAATTATGCCAAAAACCATCACCTTACTGCCATCTGGGCTTTAAATTCATATTGCAACACGCAGTGTTAAAGTCACTGATAAAGAGTCCTTTTTATGTTGAGCTTGAAATGGAACATTTCCCAACCAGGACATAACACAAATGCAGTTTAGCCATGCTTTCTACTGCTGCTGTTCTGCTAACTTCCTCTACTAACCCACCTTTAATAAATGAGCACATTTAGGTGCCATAGCACACCTAGCGGTGAGGAATAAAACTGCAGATAACATACTTAGTAGCAGGCATGTCTGTTACAGTCTCAACCAAGTGGAGAACGTGAGATTTACGTCTGTATCCATGGCAACGTGAATACATCACACAAGAGACTTGGACTCCACCCTCTCGTGAAGCTTACCGGAATCTATAATTTAGAGTTAAAAGGTACTTCAATATTGATCTTTTTCACACCAAAAGTGATCATGTCACTTTAGAAGACATTAATTTAACAGCTTGAGTCAATCGATGATGTTTGTGCTGTGTGTTTGTGATTTTTGGAGCTTCAAAAATTGGATCACCATCCACTTGCATTTTAAGGATCTACTGAGCTAAGATACATCTCTAATTTACTTAAAATGTGTTCTGGTGAAGAAAGAAAGTCATACACACCTGGGATATCATGAGAGTGAATAAATAATGAGATCATTTTCATTTTTGGGTGAACTATCCAGTACATCTCTGATGGATCATTTAGCACATTTTAAAGAACAGTACTTTTTTGCTACATTTTAATTGAAATGTGTTGCATACTGTATGTCTTTTAAGTAATTATAAATATCAATCTTAACTTTTATTGATTCAGGCTTAGTTTTAACAATCTTGAACAGAACCGAACCGTGAGTTCAGTATCGTGAACCAAACCGAATTGTGAGATGAGTGAATCGTCACACCCCTAGTGTTGACTGACAAAGGTTTACCGAAGTAAAACATTGGAAGTATTTCCAAGCCTTTGTCATGAGAGCTGTTACCATGACGTCTGAAGGACCAGAGATCATGGACAATCAGGAATGGTTTTCCTGCAAGACAACACCAAACCACATACTGCCTGGCTGCTTAAGCAGAGAGTGCAGGTGCTAGATTGGTCTGTCTACAGTCCTGAGTTGTCGCCAATTGAGAATGTGGGGTGCAGTATAAAGCTCACAATATGGCAACAAAGACCCTGAACAATTGCTCACCTGAAGAACTGCATAATGTATGAATGGGAGAAAATCTGCATGCTAAACTTAACAAACTTAAGTATTGAATGCTCAAACACTTAATATGTGTTATTTGAACAAATGGTTATGATATACAGTGGTAAACACATGAACAAGGATGGTTTGTGGGTAAACCTGCTTGAATACAATTATTTTTGGATTTCCGTTTGTTGATACTAATGTCTCAATAGCATAATTCAGCTTTAAGAAGTAAGAGTGTGCACAGCATGACCTCACTCATTCAGATGCTGTTCCCAAAAGAGGGCAATGGTGACACCAAAGAAGAAATTGGGGGCCTGGGTAGCCCAGCGAGTAAAGACGCTGACTAACATCCCTGGAGTCGTGAGTTCGAATCCAGGGCATGCTGAGTGACTCCAGTCAGGTCTCCTAAGCAACCAAATTGGCCCTGTTGTTAGAGAGGTTAGAGTCACAAGGGGTAACCTCCTCTTGGTCGCTAGGAGGTTTCATATTCCAAACAACTACCCCCATCTTCCATAGATTGTACAAAAAGATAGTCCTGCTCCAAACTCACACCATTGGTTAGCTAAAATTGCTGTGTCAGGCTGGACAGGTCACTTAAACAAGCTGAGATTTTGATAGCACCACAAAGATAATTAAAGATAATTTTTACATTAAAACACCTTGACAGGTTTTTGTGAGATTCACTTGACTGGAATTAACAAATATTTTTATTAAATGCATGTAAATATTAATAAAATATTTCAATGGTTTAATCTACTCTTTCATTGTTGTTGATGGCCATGTTTGTTAATTTAATTTCCAGTTGCGTAATGTTGGCAGTGGTCTTTGCATGGAGAGTAAACACTTTTCCTCTGGTTCCCCAATCCGTTTGGAGAAATGTCTGAAAGGAAGGGGGGAGCCGACCTGGAGTCACGGTCAGGTAAGACACAAACACACAGTTTGCATTTATGTCTTTCATAGCAATGATGGGTCTATTCCGAAACCTAGTGAGCTGCCTCACTGTCTCCTTTGTACATTGGCAGCTATCTTCTATGCCAGCATCAGAACTGAAATGGAGACTCATAAAAAAACTATTTGGAACAGTCTACATGGGTGATAACTCAGCAAGTCATTCAAATAGCTCTTAATGTGCTGCACACAAAAGACTTGCCTCTCACCTGATTTCAACACAGGTGATGCAAGAGGCAATGACACAATGCTTTATTGAGTATAAATACACATAGCACAAACATTTTGCAAGAGAGAGTCAGTTCCCTATCTGTTACTCACTCGACATTGTGTTGATGAGTTGACACCAGGGGTCACTCTTGGGAGCCCAGACATCTATGATCTTTGAGAAAAGGCATGTGGAATTTGCATGCCACTCCCCCGGACATACAGGTATAAAAGGAGTTCCGCTTGCAAACACACACTCAGATTTTCTTCTTTGGAGCCGAGCGGATATATTCACAGAACTGAATTCCTCCTGCTGTTCAATTCATCTCTCTCTCTGAAAGGATGTTGGATCTATGGCACATTACAGCGGTTCTCCCCCTCACACAAAATGGTTGTGCTGAGTAAACACCCCTGGGCAGAAAGCAGATGCCACCCCGTCTCATGGCCGATCGCCAAGAACCCAAGAAGGCTTCAAAGCATTCCCCGAGACGGGCAGTTCAGGAAGTAGGAGATCCGCTGCACAGGAGCTGGTAAGAGCACCACTCCTTCCCCTGTGGAGGGCTTGGGTGGAAGTTCTTTATTTTCCTTTTCTTATTTCACCGCATGCCCCAAGGGCCGCGGTACCCACATTCTAAGAAAAGAGCGGTTTTGCCATTTCCTGGGCCTCACAGACGGTGTCTCAGGCTGTCGTCATTACGACCACCGGGCACCGTTTCTCTCACTGGCAGGTATGGCGCCTCGAAGGCGGGCCTCCCGCCCCTGCGCTCCCAGCTATGCCCCTAAATCTGCCCCTGATGTGATGGTCTCCATGGACTACGAGGATGAAAATCTTCCTCCCCCATCCCAGGCTGTTCTGGGAGCGGTCACAAGGAGCCAGGTAAGTGCTTTGATGTCTCTAGACTCAGCACAGCCACAAGTGGCACATTAGGCTCCGCCCCATCGCGAGGCCCCGCCTGCTGCTATGTCCGACACGATTGTTCCCCTCGCATGGAGCTTGGGGGTGTGGCTCGCACTCCTCAACCCCCCATGATGGCAGATCAGGGCTGTCCGAGATCAGGCAGATCAGGCAGTCCACTAGGCACTAATGGTGGCAGGTTGCAGCCAATCTTGGCTTTGCACAGACTCCCATCCAAGATGCTGATGAAGAAACGCATCTTAGCGAGCGTCTGGCATCAAGGTTGGTTCGCAGTGGTAGACCTGAAGGATGCATACTTCCATACAGTATGAGGTCCTCCCCTCGGTTTGTCCCAGTCACCTCATGCCTTCACAAAGGTCGCAGAGGCAGCCCTTGCCCCGTTAAGGGAAGTGGGCGTACACATTCTCAACTATCTCGATGACTGGCTGCTTCTAGCTCACTTGCGGGACACGTTGTGCGCACACATGGACCTGGTGCTCAGGCACCTCAGCCGGCTGGGGCTTCGGGTCAGCTCGGAAAAGAGCAAGCTCTCCCAGGTTCAGAGCATCTCTTTCTCAGTATGGAGTTAAACACGGTCTCAATGACAGCATGCCTCACCAGTGCTGAACTGTCTGCGTACACTCAGACAGAATATACTGAAATCCTTTCAGAGGCTCCTGTGGCATATGGCATCCTCAGCGATGGTTACGCTGCTCGGGTTGATGCATATGAGAGCACCTCAGCACTGGCCTCAGACCCGAGTCGAGAGATGAACATGGCACAACGTCACGCACTGCATTCTCCTCACGCAGGGTTTTTGCTGTCTGTTCAGCCCCTGGCTAGACATAGCTTCCCTACGGGCAGGAGTTCCCCTAGGCCAGGTCTCCAGTCATGTCGTGATTATGACAGATGCCTCCCAGCGTGGCTGGGGTACCGTGTGCAATGGGCACACAGTCGCTTGGACCAGCCCGCAAGTTGTTTGCTGTACTACTTGCCCCGAGTAGGCTATTGCCGTTGGTCCGGATGGACAACACTTGTCGAATGTCACAACTCGCCTGTCGTCTCCTCCTCTGGAGTCATTGCTGGCTCAAGTCGCTGCGAGCCACTCACATCCCGGGCCACCTCAACAGCACAGCAGATGCTCTGTCGCGGCAGGTTGCACTCAGGGGAGAGTGGAGACTCCACCCTCAGGTGGTCCAGCTGATCTGGAGTCGATTTGGCCAAGCACAGGTAGACCTGTTCGCTACTCCAGAATGCTCCCACTGACCGCACTGGTACTCTCTGTCCGAGGATCCCCTTGGCACAGATGCCCTGGCGCATAGCTGGCCCCTGGGGCTATGCAAGTGTGCGTTTTCCCCCAGTGAGCCTACTTGCACAGATATTGTGCAATGTCAGGGAGGAGAAGGAGCAGATCCTTCTAGTGGCCCTTTAATGGCCTTCCCGGGCTTGGTTCTCAGACCTCATGCTCCTCGCGACACGCAGACCCGGTCGCAGACCTGCAGGCGTTCTCTGTCAGCAAACCGTGCCTGGAGTTCAGTCTGGCTTACTCTCATGCCATTCTGAGACTCTGACTGGGCTATGTGCCCAAGGTTCCCACAACCTCTTTTAGGGATCAGGTGGTGAACCTGCAAGCGCTGCCCCAGGAGGAGGCAGATCCAGTACATGCGTCACTTAGGCCCCCGTACTGATGTAAGTGCTCCACGTGTGCTGGTTGTCTCCTTAGGTAACCCTGTGTGATGCATATTATGCAAAATGGTTTCCCCGCTGGTAAACCGTGTCTTCCTAGGGCAGAGGCCCTCTGTCCTTGGTCACGTGTATGTAGTAACTCCTCTCCTCCTTGGGTAGGACCTACACCGGTGCCGCACTGCACGATGTGCTTCCGTGTGTTGTATTCCACTTAGAAGTCCCCCCCCCCCCCCCCAATTCTCGGGGCTGGGTGTGGTCTCCGCAGTGTTCTCCTCTTTGGAGGGACACACCCCAACATGGAGGGTGGCCAGCTGAACAATTGAGAGAAGGCTATGGCTGGACCAGCCAGTCCTTAAACTTCTGAGCAGTTAGCCACTTCCCAAGGTGTAGGGGATCGCTTCATGCCTGCCAGTGTGTTGGGGTAGTTACGCAATGGCTTGCTGCGCTGGCTACGAGACACACAGTGTTCTGCCCGTCTCGCATCTCAAGTATGCGTAACCCGGTTCAGCTCTTGTGGCGTTTTCCATTGGGACCCCTGGTGTCAACTCATCAACACAACATCGAGTGAGTAGCAGATAGGGAACCTCATGGTTACTGATGTTAGCTCCGTTCCCTGATGGAGGAACGAGACATTGTGTCCCTCTTGCCACAACACTGAACCAACTGCTGAAATGGCCGGGTCTTTGGCTCGGCTCCTCAGTGCGAAACCTGAGTGTTTGCAAGCAGCACTCATTTTATACTCGTATGTCCAGGGGAGTGGCATGCAAATACCACACGCTAATTCTCATTGGCAATTTCTTAAAGATCAGAGATGACTGGGCTCCCAAGTGTGACCCCTAGTGTCAACTCATCGACACAACGTCTCGTTCTTTCCATCCGGGAACGGAGGTTACATCAGTAACCATGATGTTTTCTATCATTTTAAATAACTGATACCTTTCAGTACTGAGGGAATTTGTTTATTAACAATCAAGATTTATCTTACTTTGACTGCCATATTAAGTTTACCACCAAGATATTCACAATGTATTCTGGTATTGCCTACCCGGAGAAGGATACATACGAAGTTACCTTAGAATTTGGCTCAAATTTGGTATCTGAGGAGGCAGCAAGAGGAGGTTACCTAACTTTTGTAACAGCCTAAAATGACTTATAATGCTATCTCTGGAGGCAGCACATAAGGAATCGAAACAGACCCCATATTCGAGCTTCTTGACAGCACTATTCAGATGCATTTTTAAAAGATTGTTATGAATGATGGAATTAAATTGCACACATTATGAATTTACAAAGTGTTCAATGATAGTGATGCACATAAGGATAATGTTGCAAAAGAGTTAGTGCACAGTAAACAATGTACTTGGATCTGTTGCAGGTCTTTACATTTGGCTGGAGAGAAGATATACGGGTAGGAGACCCATTGCACACGAAGAAGGTCTGCTTTGATGCTATCTCCCATAACAGCCCTGTTACACTATATGACTGCCATGGCATGAGAGGAAACCAGCTGTGGTCATACAGAAAGGTGTATTACATATGTGTATTTTAACATGTTATATTTAGGAATACAAAGTATTCTTCGATTGGCCTGCCATGAAACCAGAATGTCTATCTTAAACCAGTCAGACAGTGGACTAAGGGTAAAGAATAAAAAGAGGACTTAGCATATAACCTGAATTCAAAGAAGGACAAATCCCCATCTGTTTTGCTGCCTGAATAGATGAATACCATTCCAAATACATGAATACCATTCCAAATGTATTTAGAAACTGCCAAATTAAGTTTATCCTATTAGAGTGGGGGTGAAAAGGAGTCATAGAAGAACAGACATTTATGTGAGGGAGGATATTAATTTTGCAGCAGATGCATGAAATAATGAAAGATATGTCCAGTTTTCAAGATTTTAGGTGATGCTTTATAAGGAGCTATTTAGGTTTTTCATGACGATGTCATGTTAAGATGGAAAAATATGTAACCATAAGTATTTTAAATAATGCTCCACAGGAAAAAGACCAGAGAACAATAGTGAAAATTAAGAGGGAGCAGGCACGACTTGAGCCAATTAATTTTGTATCCAGATAAATGGCTAAATTTATCACACAGACAAAACATTGGATTGAAAGAGCCTGTTTGTCTAAAAACAATAACATGTCTGATTGACATGACTGATCTGCAAATAAAAAGATGCGATGTGTTTCTAACAGATATGGGGAAGATGTGTTCTGACTGACAAACAGCCAAAGCTAGAGGTTCTAAAGATAATGTAAATGATAATGGTGAGAGAGCGCAACCATGACAAGTTCCTCTTCCTGTAAAGAAAGGCTGTGAACATAACTGACCTGTTTGAATGGCTATAGCACTTTAAACATATTAATAGAACCTGAATGAAGATCTATGTGATCTAAAAAGCCATTCACACTGATAGTTTTTATTTTTCTGAATTAGAGTACGGTTTAGGTGTGTAAATCACAAGTTTCATCACGATACAATCTTATACAGATTCTCTTAGCCAGCTATCCTCTGTTTGCTGAAATCTCAAAGTCTGCTGCAATGTGATTTCGATTTGATTTGATTTAAGAGCCTGGGATTTATATGAAATTAAATTAGATGACTATTTTACACAGTCAGTTACATTTCTATTAACTCACAAATGCAACCAAAATATAATTAAAACACTTTAATGAGCTCTCTGTAAATGGCAAATCCAATATCTACATTGAGACATCCACTACACACACATCATCAATCGTTTTATGACAGTGCTATACATGTTTCTTTCTTGGCTGCTATTGCTTAGAGTACTAGGTTGCTGTATCACCTGGAGAGGGATCCAAACTTTGGCAGAAATGCATACAGATGTGGCTGGCTTTAGAGTGTCAAAATAAAGGTCCATCTTTAAAAATATGTGCATTGATGTTTACACATTGCATCGTTGACATTGCATCATTGGTTATTAGATCGATACATCAATCCAGATCGATTGATTGCTAGACCTCTATTGTGATTTGCATGAAAAATTGGTAATATAAAATCTGTTTTTTGGACTGAGGAGCAGGCTGTGGTACCGAACCTCAGGCTAGAGAACTGAGGTACGATCACATAAGTGAGAACGCAACCTCACTTGTTCAGGAAGTAAAATAACTTCTGCTTGTGTTTTTACAAATTTAAGATTGACAACATCATCAGTTGCACAAAACCGTACACATGGGCACAATTAGTGGCAAGGGAACGTAAGCAGGGCTGCAAATGCATTGCTCGAAACAGATGTTTCCTCAAAAAGGACTGTTTGTGTGCAGCAGATAGTCACTTACTCCTTGACATGCACATCTGCTAAAAGTGTCGTTCAGTCCGGTGTAGAGGTTGCACAGACTAGATGACTACAACTTACATAGTCAACACCATCAGTCTGAATTTGACTAGTTGCTCATCGTGTGATTTATAAAATGCATTTGTAGGAAATAAAGCGGGTGTGAAGCCTGGTGGCTCTGCACTGAAAAGACGCAGTGGCTCTAATATAGACTTTGATGATCTATCAGACTCATATTAAAAGATGTGCACACAGAATTGTAACGCAAGATCAAGTTCATGGGTAAGGAAGAGGCGAGAAACCGGCTTGACATATAACTGAAGGTTTAATGGAAAACTCAAAATACAAACACATAAGACAACGGACATGTCCGTGAACGATCTCTCTCTCTCTTGCAACGCCGTCCGCGAGTGGCCTTTATCCCTCTTGACGGCTTAATTATCCTAATACGGGACCGGGCATGCGTAATCACGCTCCGGTTCCGCCCTCCACCGTGCCACATTCCTCCCACGTTCTTTCAGGCTGGGGACCCCCGGCCTGACGTACATCCCCTGGGGGGAGGGGGGGGCCTCCCGCGCGGTCTGCCGGCAGGTCATCCCCATCAACCTGGACGAGGGAGGGGGCAAGGGGAGGGAAACAACAACAATTAAAAATGGGGGGGGAGGTTTCTGCACTGGGCAGTACCTCCCCTCCCACGAACACCATAATTTAAAAAAGAGGGAAAAGGCCAACGCAGAGCGGCAGTGAGAGAGAGAGGAGAGAGAGATTAATAAAAAAAAAAAACTTACTCGCCGGTTCTCTGATACGCCGTAGGTCGTTCCTCAGCTACTTCTCCACCCTCTACCGAACGGCAGCCGCGCCTCTCCGGGCAGATTGGAGGCAGTCCTCCAGCCCCTGGCGGACAGAACGCCCCGCCGCGTTCCCGGGGAGTCGAAGGGGCCTCCCCCCACCCCTGGCAGCGGTTCTCCCGCTCCAGGCGGTCGGTCGCGATCCCCTCCCCGCTCGCAGACGGCGGTCTTCCCTCAACCCCTCCGCGTTTCAGCGGCTGGTAGGGGCATCCTCCGCCCCTGGCAGCGGCCCTGACCGCTTCAGGCGGTCGGCTATAGGAGCCCCTTCTCCCCTCGTGGTCGGCGGGCGTTCCTCCGCGTCCAGGCGGCTGGGCTCCTCGTCCCACGGCAGATGGCCGCGGCTGCTCCGCTGGGCAGTGGCGAGAAATCCGCTACGGCGCATCCCTCTTCCTTCCCGGGTTTCGGCACCAATGTAACGCAGATCAAGTTCATGGGTAAGGAAGAGGCGAGAAACCGGCTTGACATATAACTGAAGGTTTAATAGAAAACTCAAAATACAAACACATACGACAACGGACATGTCCGTGAACGATCTCTCTCTCTCTTGCATCGCCGTCCGCGAGTGGCCTTTATCCCTCTTGACGGCTTAATTAGCCTAATACGGGACCGGGCGTGCGTAATCATGCCCCGGTTCCGCCCTCCACCGTGCCACAAGAATAAATAAATACATTGACATAAAATATTGATTTGCATTGAAATTATGTAATTTCAGAAGAAAGAAATCGCTGAACAGATGATCAACCTCTGGTTTGCGTTGGAGTTCTGTTGGTGTTTACTGTTGGTGTTGGTGGTAAAAATGACCGTCTGACTCCTCAATATTCAGCTATTACAAGACTACTTGCCAAATAAATAAATAACTGCACATGAAACATTGATTTGAGTTTAAAATATCTTATTAGCTTACTTCTAGAGATCGCACATTGAGCCGAGAAGCAGGAGAGAGATGGCTCGCAGAACCCTGATGAGCAGTCTGTTACACCTTAATCCCTGAATGTTCGATTGTTACAGAGCAATATCTGACCACTGGAGCTGAAGCAAAAATCTAGTGTTACGCCCCATGGCTCAAAAGGGACGCAACAAAATTGGGACACACGAGAAAACCGAACTTTTAAAGAAAGTTATTTATTAACACAAGGAAATGTATACAAAAAACTGTGTAATGCAGCAGTCAGGCGTCAGTAGTGTCGTGCTAGGTGAATATGTGGAAATGTAATATGCTGTGGTGTCGTGATGCATGCAAAAGAAACATAACCAAACGAATATCAAAAAACAATCCAAAATCAACTAGGCCGCCTGCTCCTCTCTCTGGTGCTCTGCCATCCATCATGCTTCTCTTAAAAGGGGAAAAAGGAAGTTGGCAGCATTTGTCACCGATGCCATCAGGTAAGAGGGTGGAGTCATCCATCCATTACTGGGGACAACCCCATTAAAGACACAGGTCGTCACACTCCTCCCCTTAAAACAGGGGTCTGTCAAGAATCCCTGCAAATAAACAAGACAACAAGTACGCCCCATAACTTCTAAGAAGCTAAGGACCAAGGTCAGCAGCCAGGGCGAAACAAAAAAAATAAAAAAATAAGTTACACTACATATTAAGCATCATTCATAGGGCACGAGACAGTGCGTCTGCCACAACATTTTTCGACCCTCTAATGTGCTGAATATCAAGGCAATAGGCCTGAAGAAACAAGGACCAACGTATGAGCCTTTGGTTCGGGCAGTGAAGAGAATTCAAAAACGTCAGTGGGTTATGGTCAGTATAAATGACAACAGGTTGACTTGATCCAACATATATGTCAAAATGCTGTAACGCCCAAATCAAAGCCAAAGCCTCTTTTTCCACCACAGAATAATTCAGTTGGTATGAACTAAACTTGTGTGAAAAGAAATTGACAGGCCGAACCACCCCCTGCTCATCAGCCTGTTGGAGGACAGCTCCAGCTCTAACCTTACTCGCATCAACCTGCAAAGAGAATGACCTTTCAAAGCAAGGAGCAGCAAGGACAGAAGATGAACACAATAGAGACTTAACATTTTCAAAAGCTAGCACACAATTTGAAGACCATATGAACTTTGCCTTGGCTTTCAACAGATCGGTAAGTGGTGCGACAATTGATGAAAAGTTACGACAAAAAGAACGGTAGTAACCCACTACACCCAAAAAACGCATAAGCTCTTTTTTGGTAGTAGGCGCAGGGTACTCCTGGACCGCTTGGATTTTTGCATTTAACGGTCGGACTTCACCATTTCCGACCACTTTACCAAGGTATGTCACAGTGGCCTGAGCAAAGTCACACTTTGCCAAGTTCACAGTCAAGCTGGCTTCTGACAGGCGCCTCAAAACTGCATGCAGACGTTTTAAATGCAAGTCCCAACTGTCACTGAACACAACAAGATCGTCCAAATACACAGCACACCCGTCGAGGCCTGATACCACACGGTTCATCAGATGTTGAAAGGTGGCAGGCGCATTTCGCAGCCCAAAACTCATGACTTTATAAGAATAAAGGCCTGATGGAGTGACAAAGGAGGAGATTTCTTGAGCTCGCCGAGTCAAAGGCACTTGCCAGTAACCTCTTAGCAAGTCAAGTTTAGTTACATACTTAGCCGAACCTACCTGGTCAACGCAATCTTCCACCCGAGGGAGCGGAAAACAATCAGGTCTTGTCACAGAATTGACTTTTCGAAAATCTGTACAAAACCTTACTGACCCATCAGGTTTTCCGACCAACAGACAAGGAGACGCCCAATCTGAACATGAAGGAACAGCAATATCGTTTTCTTGCATATACTTAATTTCTGCTTCCATCAACTCTCGTCTTTCTGGTGACACACGATAATAACGCTGTCTGACAGGGGAAGCATTACCCACATCAATATCGTGCTCAGTCCAGTCTGTTCGAGATGGCGTATCTCCAAACAACTCAGGGAAACTCTGCAAAAGTGTACTCAACTCTGCTATCTGTGAAGGAGACAAATGGGCAAGAATAATGTTTAATTTTTTCAGAGACTCAGAATTATTCAAACGCCCACGTAAAATACCATCATCTGGTTCTTTACCCTCACTCTCCCTTTTCCCGGAACAAAAGCCATCTTTAACCTCTGAAACAGCAAAGAGAGCAGAATGAACAGGGGTTACCTCTGCACTAGACTTCTCATAATACGGTTTCAGTAAGTTCACATGATATAACTGGGTTGACTTTCTCCGATGCGGAGTAGCAACCTCATAATTTTCGTCACTCAGTTTACGTTTTACCACATATGGGCCTTCAAATTTTGCTTCGAAAGGAGAAGCAAGCAAAAGACGTGACACAAGAACCTGGTCTCCTGGCTCAAAAATACGACGTTCCACCTTGCGGTCATACAACCGTTTCATGCCTTCCTGTTGTTTTTCAAGTTTATTCCTGGCCAGTGCTCTAGCCTGAATCAACCTCTGTCTAAATCCATAGACGTACGACAACAAATTTTTTGGCGAGTCAGAAACTTTAACCTCATTTTGTAGCACAGCCAAGAGCCCACGAACTTTGTGACCAAAAACCAAATCGTTGGGTCTAAATCCAGTGCTTTCTTGCACAACCTCACGTGCAGCCAGTAGTAACCAGGGCAAACCCTCCTCCCAATCTCTATCCAACTGTACACAATAAGCACGAAGGAGAGACTTCAAAGTTTGATGAAATCTCTCTAATGCTCCTTGGCTTTGTGGATGATACACACTAGCAAGGTTATGCTTGATTTTTAGCTGTTTTAGAACTTGTTGGAAGAGATGAGATGTAAGGTTAGTACCCTGATCACTCTGAATGATTTTAGGAATCCCAAAAAGTGACATAAATTGTGACAAAGCTCTTACAATTGACCGCGATGTAATTGTACGCAACGGATAGGCCGAAGGGAAACGTGTGGCCAGACACATGACAGTAAGCAAGTATTTGCTTCCCGACTTTGAACATGGCAGAGGACCCACGCAATCCACAATAACATGTTCAAAGGGGTCGCAATTTGCTGAAATCGGATGTAACGGAGCCGGTTTCAGTTTTTGATTCGGCTTACTAGTTACGTGACAAACATGACATGATTTTATGTATGCTGAAACATCGCGTTTTAAACGTGGCCAAAAAAAAATATTGCAGAACACGATCATAGGTCTTAAGCACCCCAGAATGACCCGACTTTTCGGGTGCGACTTCCAACACAGCATGCCGAAATATTGTGGGAACCACTACCTGAACAATAGGATCCCCAACAAAATTCTCACCATGAGGACTCCATTTCCGCAGCAACAAACCATCTTGCAAAAAATAGCCTCTAGCCATATCTGGTACGTCACTGTCATGAAGTGCAGAAGTAATCAGCTCAACCAAGGAGGAATCTGAGTGCTGTTCTTTACTCAGCTCATCTGCAGACAGAGGAAAACACAGAGCAGACAAATCAGGTATAGGAAAAAAAGTGCCTGGCGTATTTAACTCTTTTCCTCGAGCCTCCAAATGCTCAACATTTTTAGTCATAGCGCGAGTTACAACGCCCACAGGGTCTACAACCATTTTCTGTTGGATTAGCTCTCCACTAGACGAAACCATCGGAGCTGGAGATGCATTTGCCCACACCCGGTCTCCTGCCAATTTATTTCCCAGGATAAGATGAACACCCTCGATTGGCAAAGCAGGACGCAACCCCACTACTACTTCACCAGTCACTAAACCAGAGTGAAGCTTGACTTTATGAACAGGAACTGTTAACATATTTAAGCCCATTCCTCGAACTAAAACACTATCACCCGTTTCAGACTGCGCTGAAAACGGCAAAATGTATTCCAAAATAAAAGAATCCATAGCTCCCGTATCATGCAGAATTCTAACTGGAACTTCAACTCCCTCCGACAATGACACTCGGCCTTCTGTAATGAAAGGAGCATAAGTGGACAAATAATCATTAGACAGTTGGATTTCATTCGTCTCAGCATCACTTAAATTAACAGAATTTGCAACTGCAGCAGGCTTAAACTTACTTACATCAGTAAGTTTATTTTTATCCTTAAGTATAGGGCAGTCCCCTTTCCAATGCCCTTTTCCCCGACAGTAGTTACACGTTTTAGACGGATCAAACTTCCCTAAAGAAATGCGACCACTCTGTGAAGTAGTATCTGTAAAGCGATTCGCGCTCACTTCACATGCTCTCCAATCACTAGCAAAATTTTTATGAATGAGCACAAAATCATCCACCAATGATGCTGCCTCCTCAGGAGACTGAACTTTGTGCTCACTTACATACGTCGCAATTTGATCAGAAACGGAAACTTTAAACTGTTCAGTTATGATCAATTCAAGCAAATCCTCAAATGTTTTAACATCAAGTGACGCACACCAACGTGTAGCATGTCGTCTTAAATCTCGCGCAAACTCCAAATGAGTCTGCCCCTGACTCTTTCTACACAACCTAAAGCGTTGTCGATATGTTTCTGGTACACACTCGTATACTTTCAACACTGAGGACTTAACGGTTTCATAATCTCTACACTCTTCTGTACTTAAAGCAGAAAAAGCTAACTGCGCTTTACCAACTAATACACTCTGCAACAACAAAACACAGTTTGCTTTAGACCAACCTTGTATCTCAGCAACACGTTCAAACATCGTAAAAAAAACATCCAGATCAACCTCATTAAATTTAGGAACAAGTTTTAGACTTTGATTCAGCGGAAAATTCCCACACGCACCAACAGTTGAACCATTGCCATCAACCTTACCTTCATTAATGAGCTTCAGTTTTAAATACTCCAAGTCCATTTTTGCTTTTTCCAATTCAATTCTACCCTGCTCAGACCTCTGCTTTATTTTCTCATGCTCCATTTGTAATAACTTTTGACCAACTTTTTGTTGGTCAAAAGTTAAAGCAGACTGTACAGTCAAACTTTGTTCATGCTCATCACTTTCACTCATTTCAGCTGTCAAAATTCTCTTGTCAATTTATTTTTCAACTCAGTTCTGATACTGCTCTCTTTTATTCTCTTTTCGCTAAGTTCTATTTCATAACATTCTGCGATTTTTAAAAGCTGGTCTTTTGTGCATGTATTTATCAGAACATGAGAAGGCGATTCAACAAATTTTTCAACATCAGCCATAAGCAAATAAATCACAGACTGAAAGAAACCAGATGTGTAATAAAAATACTTGGAATTTTACCCACTATCTAACTCTTCAGAACAAGTCTATCTAACTATCTAAAGCCTAGTCTTCATGCGGATACTGGCGGTGGGGAATTAAGCACGCAAGCCCAGTGGGTGGAACTGCAACTGGTTAAACCAGCGACAATTCTCAACACCATGGATGTGCTCCCGAGACAACTGCTACTACCCGTTTTCACCCCAACACTACAAAAATAACAAAACCGACATGTCTCAAAGGAAACACATCGCTAATCCAGGGAAAAACTCCAAGTCAAAACAAACAATATTGCACAAAGGCAACTTACCAGTCGATGAATTCAAACGACGACCAAACAACTGAACTAAATGCTTTCAGGTGTCCCAAAACGCACTTATTGTGACGTCTAATTATTCAAATTGGGTTTCCCCAAAACGTCACAACTAAACCAATCAAATCGTGTTCAAAGGAATCGGAAACAAAACACAATGAAACGAACAAAATTATCAAATATTTTCAAATCACCTACGAAATATCAAACAAAGGCAAAAACATTACTATGACGAGGACGAGCCCCATTTGTTACGCCCCATGGCTCAAAAGGGACGCAACAAAATTGGGGCACACGAGAAAACCGAACTTTTAAAGAAAGTTATTTATTAACACAAGGAAATGTATACAAAAAACTGTGTAATGCAGCAGTCAGGCGTCAGTAGTGTCGTGCTAAGTGAATATGTGGAAATGTAATATGCTGTGGTGTCGTGATGCATGCAAAAGAAACATAACCAAACGAATATCAAAAAACAATCCAAAATCAACTAGGCCGCCTGCTCCTCTCTCTGGTGCTCTGCCATCCATCATGCTTCTCTTAAAAGGGGAAAAAGGAAGTTGGCAGCAGGTGTCACCGATGCCATCAGGTAAGAGGGCGGAGTCATCCATCCATTACTGGGGACAACCCCATTAAAGACACAGGTCGTCACACTAGCTTTTCAGAAATATGGTCTGAGACGGATTCAAAAATGATCATATCTTACAAAATGATGTACATTATCGGTGGACCACAGGGAAGATAATGAAACTATTAAAAAAAATAGTAAGCCGGAGTACATGTCCAGTCTGAAGTCTTTTACCGTGGAGTCCGAGTCAAGTTTCGAGTCTTTTGTCATGTGTCTGAGTCGAGTCTCAAGTCACTAAATGTTACGACTTTCATGTTTAAATTTTTTTTTTCTAGTTAATCATATTTACATAAATTCCATTACATTGGCAAAATGTACTGTATGATTTTCAGACAATTAGCGATATTACTATGATTCTACCTGAAAGTTTCTACCTCTAATTAAGCACAGGGTAAGGATCAATTATTAAATACATGTACATTTATTAATTTGAGAAGGCCTATTCATATTTAAAGTTAAAACTTTATTTATAAAATACATGTATTCTTTATAAAAAATATAAATATATATAAATATAAATAATAAACTGAACATAAAAAGTAAACATTTAAACTAGCTATATACAAAATATTTACATTTTTAAGTTCTTTATTTACTTACCCTCATGTTTTTCCAAACTTACATTTGTCTTTTGTGATACACAAAATTAGATATTTGGCAGAATGTTAGGGACTGACAGCCTCAGTCACCATCGTTATCACTTATATCCATAGAATAACTATGGAGAGAACAAAAAAAAGATGCAATGAAAGTTAATGGTGATCAAGTCTGCCAGTTCCTAACATTCTGCCTTTGAGTTGCATGGAAGAAAGAAACTCAAATGGGTTCGGAACAATATGAGGACAAGTAAATGGGTGAACTATTAATGTAAACTAAATGGTAACTACTCGAAAACATTCATACACTTAAAAAATATTCAACTTAAATACTCTCTGCTCTTTCAAGCTTTCTTTTTATTTTTACACAACTGGAAGAAAGAAAAGCCATGACCTTTAAAGCTGCACTATGGAACTTTGTGCTCTCTAGCAACATCTGTGGTTGAAACATAAAATTGCAAGCAATTTGCAGAAGAACACTAAACATGATTCATGTTTCGGCACTGCTCTTCTGGCGGATGTATTTCATGATTTGAGCTTACCTGACATCGCCTGTGTGTGATCAAAACTGTGAGATATTTAGAGCTGGAGTCATAACATCCTATTTTCATGATGATATAATGTTACCCGATTAAACATTTAAAATTTAAATATTACTTGCTTTGATGAAGACAAACAACACTCATATTCACATAATTTGAATTAATTAATTTTACACTTATAGCACTTTTCTGACACTACACTCTGACTCCTATACACTACACAACTTTCAAAGACGTTGATTTGTGGTACAGTTCTTATTACACAACTGTCCGTCTTGTCATGGAAGTCGTAGCGTTTTCAAATTACATGACGAATCAGTGACAGGTGTGAACACATTACAAAATATTTCACTATTGATGAATCCCTGACGACGCTGCTTGGACTCCAAATTACATTTCACAACAGAGCACTCGCGAGAAGTGATACGAGCATGATCATATGTTATGCATTTCAGAATATGATGTATGTTTTTAATCATATATTTTATTCATATTCCTACTAAAAACGCATATTTGCTTACCTGACTGTCCAAGAGAATTGGCAATTTCTCTCCAACTCTTCTCTTTCTTCACCCAGTTGTGAGGAAACATCAAATAGGCACTGGTGCTCCTGCCAATGTTCCACTTATTCTTTCTCAATTTCTTCGGTCCAATGAGACTTTCTTGATACCGCAGCCATGCAAGTTGATGTTCTGTTGCAGGTACATCAGGACTCCTCCCACTGAAACTTCCTGTGCCCCGTATCTTGCTCTCTCATTGCCTGTAGGTCAACGCTGCAGTTTTATTCAGTCAAAACATATTTCACATTGCACGATTTGGTATCGCAAACAGGTCCAGATATTTAACATTCTAGATATCTCGCTGACATCGGCGATGCATCGCCGCTTCTCTTAAATCGCATCTTTGATAGTTCATACATTGCGTTCGTCACTCACGGAAGCGAGCTCTGATTTGCCTACAATTTCAGGCTTTTGTCGGCGTTCTACACAAAACTGTCGGCAAGCGAAAATTGGGCTTAAAAGTCCTGTAGTGTAAACTAAGCGCTTTTACATAAAGAACAGAGGACTCAATCAGCTCAATCACTACCAGTATATTTTAATATAATTTTTAGAGTGTTTTATCTACTGTTAAGGTTTGTATTGTACTACATTTATTAATTTAAGAGGTGATACTCGTGATATGGCTGATACAAGTTCATTGGAAGACTTTATTATTTTTATATTATATTGTACAGCCTCAGTTGATAATGCAAGTGAACTATAATACTAAAATAGTATATCTATGAATGCACACAATAACACAGTTAACTAAAAACATAAAACACGGATTCAATAATGATGTGGATTAAATATATTACATTTTAAAGCATACTATTTTCATGTTTAATAAAGTATAACAGTTAACATTCAATTTCTGAAGTCAAAATATTAGTAAACATGTCACAGTAACTCCCCCACTACAAAATAGAAACATATAGTTCAGTTAACACATGAGTAATATTTGATTAATAAAGCATGACAAAGAAATATTAGCGTCAACAACCCTACCAGACAACATATCCAAGCATTAAAGCAGGTGAACAACTTCGCCAAATGGATAACAGATAAACATCGCTCCAGATTGTTGCGATGATGTCCAGAGCAGTGTGTGGACACGGGAGGTTTCAGTGGGAGTCCTCATGTAGCTACAATATCAAGAAAGTCTCATTGGACTAAAGAAATGGAGGAAAAATTTGTGGAACATTGGCAGGAGTATCTGAACTGTACCACAACCGGGTGGAGAAAGAAAAGAGAAATTGCTAATTCTTTTGGACAGTCAGGTAAGCAAATAGGTAGATTTTTCTGTAGGAGGTACTTTTTCATATTGTAACCAATAAAATCTATGATGCCTTTAGGCGATTAAAAACATGCACATCATATTCTGAAATGCATAACATATGATCATGCATTTGTTTTCGTATCTCGTATCACTTCTCAGAGAGAGTTGTCGGGGATTCGTCAATAGTGAAACAGTGCATTACCGACATCTACTGTTTACATGGGATCGAGATAGCTGGCACTTCTATCCTATGTTCATGGACATTACATAATGATGCAAGGATGTATGTCATAAGCCAGTGATTTCACGCCAAATCGAACCTGACAGCTCAAAATTTGAATAATTTTTTATAGGCTTACCTTAGTGAATTGTGGCAAGGAAAGAACATTGTTTTGAACACTGATTGTTTATGTACTCAATCAATAATGGCAATTTGTTTATTTTTAACCCAAAAAATCTTACATAGTGCTTTAAAAAAAATAAAATTTAATTATATAAAAACTGCTATGTTTAGGCTTCTGCTTGTCTCCTGTATAGCGACTACTCAAAGACAGCATTGCACTTAAATAAAATATTACATTTGACAGGGTCTTTGCTGTGTGTCTGCTGTGATTCAGGTGTAAGATAAGGCCTCCGTGACTGAATACCCTCTCAACTGGTGCACTGGTTGCAGGTATTGCCAAGACCCTCGTGCCCAAATAATAAAGCCAGAAGTTCAATCAGTCAGTTTCATTAGTCTCAGATGCTGTCTTGATGTATGCATTGAGTTCTGTCATACAAATGCTGGTTATGTGCTGCTTTGCCTTTTATTATGGTAGACCATGAAATGATGTGAGGTCTTAGCTGGAGATTCCTCCTGCTCATCTTCTTTACTGCTACTAGCACTCTCAGGGAGGGAGGCATTTTCCATCTCAGATATTGCCAAGTCTGAAAACAAACACACATGCACACACAATTCATCTTAGTTTTATAACAAATTGCTCCCAGAATAATTATACTGTCAAGTTATTAAAATAAATTGTAGCTATTAAAAATTATATATATATACACAGCTCTGGAAAAAAACTAAGAGACCACTTAAAAATTATCAGTTTCTCTGGATTTACTATTTATAGGTATGTGTTTGAGTAAAATGAACATTTTTGTATTATTCTATAAAGTACTGAGAACATATTTTGTCATTTAGAGCATTTATTTGCTTGATTTTATTATTTATCTGATTTATTTTAAAATGACAAGTTCATATTAATTAAAATAAACAAAACAATACTAATGTTAAATTTAGGAAGAGTACAGAAATCAGTATTTGGTGGAATAACCCTGATTTTCAATCACAGCTTTCATGAATCTTGGTATGCTCTCAACCAGTCAACATTGCTCTCAACATTGCTGTTGGGTGGCTTTATGCCACACCTGGCTCAAATTGAAGCAGCTCGGCATTGTTTGATGGCTTGTGGCCATTCATCTTCCTCTTGATCACATTCCATAGGTTTTCAATGGGGCTCAGGTCTGGAGATTGGGCTGGCCATGACAGGGTCTTGATCAGGTGGTCCTTCATCCACACCTTGATTGACCTTGCTGTGTGGCATGGAGCATTGTGCTGCTAGAAAAACAATCCTCAGAGTTGGGAAACATTGTCAGAGGAGAAGGAAGCAAGTTTTCTTCCAGTTCAACCTGCTTGAATTTTTGCACCAGGAGTGGCATTAAGTTGCCCAACAGCAATGTAAAAGACTGGTAGAGAGCATGCCAAGATGCATGAAAGCTGTAATTGAAAATCATGGTTATTCCTACAAATATTGATTTCTGAACTCTTCCTAAATTAGACAATACTAAAAAACATTAGTATTGTGTTTTTAAAAAAAAATATATGATAGAACTTGTGTTCTTTGCATTATTCGATGTCTGAAAACACAGCATCTTTTTTATTTTGACAATTTTCTGCAAATAAATGCTCTAAATGACAATATTTTTATTTGGAATTTGGGAGAAATGTTGTTAGTAATTTATAGAATAAAACAAAAATGTTCAATTTACTCAAACACATACGTTCAGGCCAGAAGAGGCAGAAGGTAGGGTCCAGACAGCATGTAGTGATAATATGTATAGTGTCCATTTACAAGTTCCTTCAGCTGGCTCATTTCTCTGGGTGAATGGCACAGTTATTATGTCCTTGGGTTTCCAGGAAAGTGCTGAGCTTTTGGCCATCCAGTTGAGGGACTGCCTCCACAAGACGTAATGTGGAATTCCATCTGGCTGACATGACAGAAGGGATAATTTGATTTCCTCCATATTCTGCCTCAAACGCTTCCTTCAACACAAAGGACTAGTGAAGAAGGCTGCAGAATTTAGTCAAATTTGCCATTGCATGGTTCAATACATTTTTCTCTTTTAATCGATCTCGAACAACTAGTTGAAATGTGTGTGCAAAACACTGAAGTCACTTTTTTTCTTGGTCACACTCTCTTACCCCTTCCCATAGGCTTGGATTATCTAGATCATCTTCTGCTCTCTCAGTTAACCATCTGGGGTCGACGGACACGCCGGCGCGTCCTGCAGGATTTTTTCATCATCACAGCAAAAACAACTTAAAATACTCTGTCATTTTTGGGGCATACAGATAAGTGTAAGACATCATTAGAGACTATAAAGGGTCTACTTTTATTTGTGTACACTCACAATAACAAAAAATCCTTTTGCTTTTGTAAAATAAAGAACATAAAAAGGGTGCGCTTTCAGCCGTCTCTGTGTCCACGAGCATATTTCTGAAATACGTCTCAAAAATGAACTGAAACTCCGCAAATACTTATCACACAAACATGAAACATACAGTATATCTAAAGAAAGCTTAAAATGTCTACTTTTAAATAAAGCTAATTATCCCTAATGTGATCACACCCACGGGCAGTGGGCGCTATTCATACGGTAATTTGCTGAGGTGATCAATGCAAATGCCCCCGACTGTGCCTTAAAAAGTGCATTCACTTTTCTGCGCGTTTGGAAGATAGCACGATACACAGGTGAGGAAGCTCCTGGATAGTGACAAAAAGGTTAACATTTTCCTCAGAAGAAGAGCGGGACTCTGATGTACGTTTGCATTTTTAAGAGAGACTTGATCCAGCCGAGGATACAATTTCAGATGAATAAGTAATTTAGTTTTACTTACATTAGTTGACATGCTATTTTATATAAACATGTACATATTTTAATAGTGGGACTGTTTCCAGACTTGCCAGAGTTTTGAAATTTGAAATATGACTCCTAATAAGCAAGTTTTAGTTACATTTAAATGCTGTTTCGGCTAAAGAAGGCATTTAAATTGTATGCTATGTGATATAAATATGATAAGTAATATTTTATAAAAATAATATGAATGTTTAGATTATATTTTAACTAGTGTTTATGCTGCCTCATTATCATTGGCAAAGTTTGTGCTTGCAAATATCTGTTCAGGTTAAATGAGTAAAATGACTTTAAATATGCCCATATTAGAAAATCAGCATATTATAATGATTTCTTAAGGATCATGTGACACTGAAGACTGCAGTAATGATGCTGAAAATTCAGCTTTGATCACAAATTGCATTTTAAAATATATTCAAATAGAAAACTATTCTTTTAAATTGTAAAAAGAGTTCACACAATGTTTTTACTGTATTTTGGATCAATTAAATGCAGCCTTGGTGAGCAGAAGGGACTTTTAAATGGTAGTGTAGGTCTAAAATTAAGTAAAGTCTTTATGTAAAGAAAATGTATAGTCAGATTACTTCTTTTAACTTAAAACTTGATTTTGGTAATTAAGTCTCCTCACATTCATTCTCTCTCTGTCACATTCCTCATTGATAGGCCCAGGGGAGGTGTCTTTGTCTCCTCAGGTGTGACTCACATAAATATTCATAATAATTCACTCTTCCTCGCATATGACCTTTCTAACACTAAAAGTGTCGTACAAAAGTTAAATGGCTATATTGTTTTGTATGAATGAGTGATCAGGATGGTTTTCACATCATTTTGTAGCAAAAACTCTAGGCTACAAGATCCAGTTCTCAAAATGCTTGTAAACAAATGTTTAGTATGTGTTATATGGCCTTATTTCAATGAATTAAAATGTTCAAAAAACAGGCATAAATGTAATTTTCTTAAAAATACAAACATGTACATACATGTTGCTCACATATTATTGTAGCCCAATTTGTGCTGAATACAGTGTTATCAGACATTAGCCATTAATATGTTTTTAAGCAACTGAAAAGCACAAATATCAAGGCATGTCAAAACTTCTCTAGGGCCCAAATCACCCTCAGACCCCAGAGGGTTAAGGCTACCATGGGGAAAAACAAGGTGAATGCTTCATATTAGCAGCATTATCACAGATGATATAATCAATATTGTGTTTCACTTCAAATTTTTTGCAGATCTGACTTATCATGAATAAACATGAAATTCTATATTGACCAAGTAATTTGATAACATTTTATATCGTGATTTCACTGATTTCATTACAGTGTTAATTTCGTCAGACGAGACGAGACTAAATATGTTCGTCAACGACCTTTTTTTCCATGACTAAGACGAGACGATGACGAGACTGCACCAATGTCCAAAAACGCTGACTAAGACTAAATTAACATGCATTATTGTTGACGAAAAAAGACGAGACTAAAATGTTTTGCATAAAATAAAAACTAAGATAAAATCTCTCTTCATTTTCGTATACAATCGTCTCTACTTTTTCATCATGAGATAGAATATTCAGCTGTTACGCCTTCAAAATATTCCGAATGAGTTCGCGCTGTTGCTCAAGTAACGGCTACAGGTCTCATACTCCTGTGGCTGCAACACGAAACTACATGGAGCAAGAACACAACAATTATAGACAGTGGCGAACACGCGACGAGCGCCGACGACATGCTAGGTAGAAGGAAGAGGCTCGATATGTGGTCGCATTTTAGGTACAATGATATTGACAAAAAGTCAGAATGTGTCATTATAACTGACGTGAAGCACTGCGGACAAAAAATATCGGGGAAAAACACCACCAACCTTAAGCGACATCTAAAGGCTAACCACCCACACATTCAGGGAAGTTAACTTAAATTAACGTCTCATAAGCTAATGCTGATTTTAGGCATCTACGCTGTAAATTAACCAGTTAGCTATGGTGTTGTGGCACATACATTATGCAGGTTATATATATTTTATGTAACTTATTTGCTTAATAAAATACCCTTCAGAACAAGTTCATCATTTGTGAATGTGTCTTAAATCAGAAAACCAGACACGTTTAACAAAGTGAATTCAACAAATCATTCAACAAGTGTATTTTGTCAGGTAATTATGACATTTAACCAATATTTGAGATGTGTGAAACATTATTTGACTGAAATGGTTACCTCAATTAATCTCAGAAATAATTTATTTAAAAAAAGACTAAAATGTTTTGAAACTTGACTAAGATATATTGAGTTTTCTTTTGACTAAAACTAGACTAAAATGACGAGACTTTTAGTTGACTAAAACTTGACTAAGATACCTTAAATTCTCTTTTGACTAAAACTAGACTAAAATGACGTGACTTTTAGTTGACTAAAACTTGACTAAGATACCTTAAATTCTCTTTTGACTAAAACTAGACTAAAATGACGAGACTTTTAGTCGACTAAAACTTGACTAACAAAAAAAGATATGTGAATGACTAAATATGACTAAAACTAACAAGGACATTTGGCACAAGACTAAGACTAAATTAAAAATAGGTGACAAAATTAACACTATTTCATTAACTTAACCTGTACTGTACTTTTGTAATAGGTGCCGCAGTTTGTTTCACTGTCAGTTCAACAAGGCTCAGAACGAGCACACACACAATGCAATATGATATGCAATGTAATGCCATACCATTAGTTTTTTTTTTAACAAAAAAATGCCAGCTGTTTTATGTCGACAGAAAACTGTAAGCATGCCGTATGTTATTACCCTCCCCTAATCCTTCTCCTGCATCAAGTGTAGTGACAGTGTAACGTAGCAACATTCAATAGTATGCAACTTACTACACTTCTATGCAAAACGGACTCCATAATGCTGAAGTGCTCTTAGCTGTTTGGTCGCAAGATGCTAAAATATGTGAAAAACTGCATTAACACATCTCTCTACATGGCTAGATAGCTCATTAAGACTGCAAAAAGATTTTAAAAAAAATAACGCGCTAGGTTTAAATTGTGTTTTTAATGGTTAATGCAACCTCTCGTTGGCAATCTTAATGAGCCATGTAACAACACCACCCAACTTTGTGACAGTACGGTAGTAGACATCTATGTGTGTTAATGTGACTAACCTTTGTGGATGAGCTCTTATACTTCAAAAATATTTTGATATCGTCGTTCCAGTGTCTTTAATCGTTTTCCCACATTCTTTGCATTTAGCCGATCTTCCAGCTACCGAGGACACTACAGTAATGAACCCGAACGTGAGCACTTATGGCGGGTGCCGCCATGTTGCTTAGGACTCCAATAAAATGTGTCTCGTGTGGGACTCGAGTCCGATGTAATCTCTGCAATGTACTAGTCTGCTGACATGGATGCTGTTTGCACCTTCAAGAACACGATTCAGCAGCAGAAAAGCATGTCATGTTCAATACATCCTGATTATCAACTTTGTGTGTTGTGACATCTGACTTGGATACTAATCAAAATCACTACTGCATATCAGTGGATCTAAGAAACGGGTGAGCAGTTGATTCCATTTTTCATAATTTCTATGAAATATTATTAAAAAGCTGTATACCCGGAGAGGTTTTGAATCTGGGACCCCTTGCTTCAAAGCAAGATCAGATCATACCCCTTTAGGACAAAAGACCACTCGACCAACACACTATAGAAGGTTTCACTGTTATTTGTAAATGTACACTGCCATTCAAAAGTTCGGGGTCACTTAAATGTTTGAAATTAGTTTTGTGGACAAAAATATAATTGTGCCAACATATTAACTTATTTCATTAAAAAAACAAAATTTTGTTTAAAAAAATTAAATAAAAGGTTTTTTGAAATGGATGACTTGGAACGAATAATAAAGAAGAGCAGCCAGTAAGTACACAGCATATATGGAAACTCCTTCAATACTGTTTAAAAAGCATCCCAGGATGATACCTCAAGAAATTGGTTGAGAAAATGCCAAGAGTACATTTCAGCAAAGGGTGACTACTTTGAAGATGTTAAAATATAACACAGTTTTGATTAGAAAGGTTTATTTAGTCACAACATAATTCCCATAGTTCCATTTCTGTTATTCCAGAGTTTTGATGACTTTACTATTCTAAAATGTGAAAAATAAAATAATAATAAAGAATGAATAAGTGACCCTAAACCTTTGACCAGTAGTGAGCAATAGGTGTGTGCTCAATTTATTTTTTTATTTTGTGGCATTTTAGCATTTTGGGGTGGCATTTTATTTTAGCAACTATATTGCAAAACCCACATCCCTGCACCAGAACATCGTAGAGAGTAGGGAGTTGACTATTTTGTCTCAGGCTAGCAAGCAGCATTAAGTTATCACCTTGGAAAATCCTTAGCAACTATCTGGATCACCCAAGCAACCGTATATCATCACCCATATTTTGACACCAGAACATTGTAGACATCAGTCTTGCATGCAGCCTTTGAAGTATCACCTTGGCAACTGCCTGACATCCACCCAGAACCACCTGGCAATGCCTTAGTGACTATAACCAGAACACCCTAGCAACCACCTAAAAAGCCTTAGCGACCACCCAGAAAACCCTAGCAACCACCTAGCAATGCCCTAGCGACCACCCAAAACACACTAGCAACCACCTAGCGAAGCCCTATTGTAATGATGTCCAGTTTATGAACGAATCGGTCTTTTGAACTGATTCTTTTTAGTGAGCAAGTTGAACCAGGTCACCATATCTGACTGAATCGTTTGAAACAGTTTGCGTCTAAAGTCAACACTGATCCACAAGTTACTCTATCTTAACCTGTCTCTCGGATGTGCCTGACACTCTGACTTGAAATGAGCAGATTACCGGGAGTAATATGATCCTAGAATTGATGATATCTGTTTTTCCTATTTCTTCTTTGCTATGAACTGCTCCAACTAGCTCACAAATTGGACTGAACTCCCTGGTCGAAACAGTTCTGAGTCAACAGTACACTGAACTGAGAATCACCTCTTTCTGAGGTGTTACTGAGAACTGACGAGCTGCTGACATTGAGCATGCATTTGATTAAGGGGTGTGCAAAAGTTTTAGGCACTTGTGAAAAATGTTGCATAGTGAGGATGTCTTCAAAAAATAATGCAATAAATAGTTTTCATTTATCAATTAACATCATACAAAGTCCAGTAAACATAAAAAAACCTAAATCAATATTTGATGTGACCACCTTTGCCTTCAAAACAGCACCAATTCTCCAAGGTACTCCTGGATACAGTTTTTCTTGTTTGTTGGCAGATAGTATGTTCCAAGCTTCTTGGAGAATTTCCACAGTTATACTATCTATTAGCTTCTGTCTCTTCTTGAAATTCCAGACTGACTCAATATTCAGTGAGGGGCTCTGTGGGGACCATGCCATCTGTTGCAGGGCTCCCTGTTCTTCTATTCTATTTGCAAAAGATATGTTTGGGAGTCTAAAATGTATATTTCCTATTGACACACTAAAGCTAAAAATATAAATAACCATCTTAAGACAAATGTTTTTGTGAAACAGCTTATGTATAATACTTTTGCACAGTACAGTATGTTTCTGGTGTATTTTGCTGAACATCAGGAAGTATTTAAAGAAAAAAAGCACACTGAAAATATGTTTATGGCTTGATTGCATTACTGTTTTATTAACGTTTGAAGATGATCCAGTCGCAAAAGTACACTGATCCAGGGACAGTAGCTCTCGAGTCAACAGTGCACTGAGTCTCTTCAGTTCTTGAGTCAACAGGACACCGATCCGGGGACAACAGCTCTCGAGTCAACAGTACACTGATCCCAAGACAGCAGCTCTTGATTCAACAGTATATTGAGTCGCTACAGTCCTCGATTCAACAATACACTGATCCCGGGACAGCAGCTCTTGAGTCAACAGTACATTGATTCGTTCACAGCCATTCTCGAGTCAACAGTACACTAATCTGGGAACAAAAGCTCTCGAGACAACAGTACATTGAGTCGCTCGCAGCCGTTCTCGAGCCAACAGTACATTGATCCGGGGACAGCAGAACATCTAATTGACTACTCAACACTTTTCGGTCATGTCTGAATTTAAATGAATCTGAAATGTCTTCTGTGATTTGAAAATTAATTTCTGTGAGTGTTAATATAGCCTAAGATTATAAAGATATATAGGACTGAATGTTTGTTAAATGTGTAGGTGTTCAATGTTGCTGGGAATTTAAATGGGATTAAATAAATAAAAAAACATTTGTCACCCCATTTCAAAAGGCCACACGACTGGCTAGTTAAGAGTGGCAATATTGTCAGCAGACATATCACCTTGCATCTTTTGCCTGGTAACCCACTGAAGCTAAGCAGGGTTGAACCTGGTCTGTACCTGGATGGGAGACCTCCTGGGGAAAACGAAGGCTGCTGCAGGAAGAGATGTTAGTGAGGCCAGGAGGAGGTGCTCACCCTGTAGTCTGTGTTGGTCCTTATGCCCCAGTATAGTTACAGGGACAATATTCAGTAAAAAGGCACCATCCTTCGGATGAGTTGTTAAACCAAGATCTTACCTCTCTGTGGTCTGCCAAATTCCCCTTATTGGACTTTATCAATCTTGACCTCCTAATAATTCCCATCCATGAATTGGACTGTATCACTCTCTCTCTCCTTTCCACCAACAGCTGGTGTGTGGTGACTATAGTGGCACACTATGGCCGCTGTTGCATCATACTGCACACTGGTGGTGGTTGAGGAGATTCCCCTGCTACTAATGTAGTGCTTTGAGTGTAGTGTCTGAAAAGCGCTATATAAGTGTAACATTCAAAGCCTTTTTCTTGTGTTTTTTAACAGGATAAGAGCATATATCACCCCATCAGTAACAACTGCATAGACTCCAATGCTGCAGAGAAGATGGTTTTTATGAACTACTGTGACCCAACCTCACCAAGTCAGCAGTGGCTATTTGAAAACACCAACACCACTGTTCTAGAGTCTTTTCATCACAAACACAGTGCATAACATTTGGAACATGAGAATATTATCAAGGTGGTGGTAAACTGGTGAGAGATTTGGAATTTTGGATTGTGGCATTGCTTACTAAAGCTGAAATTCTGTGCCTTTATTGAACTGATGTATGAAAACTGTATTCTGAAACTTTGCACTCTGAAGGCATCATCCCTCTTTTCACACTTGTGCTTCAAATGGACAAACATTTAGGACAGCTTTCCTCCATCCTACTGTGCACTTCCCCCCCTTGAATTCTTATAGCAATTCTGCTGAAACACCAATTACCAATCACTGTTAAACAGACAGGAGGGAATCAGTTATGATAAACTGTAAAATCAGCTTGTTGTACTTGTGTGTAATTCAAATAATTATGTTCAGGATCTGTGCTTATTAATAACAGTACTTGCAAGGAAGCACTGTATTGATATTCCTCAAACATTCTGGTTAGAGTTTGTCCTAAACCCCAACACCAAGTATGAAACTTATGCAATTAATTCAGCCCAAAGCACTTAATGTACAGACTCCATTCAAACGTAGTTTTGTTGATAATTTAAAGTGTCTTTTTTTTCCCCTCTTTGTTTCAAATTCAGAACTTTTTCTATCAAAAAATTAAGCTTTTACAGAACATAAACTGGCAGTGATTATGTCAGCATAATATTTGTTTACTGAATTGTGATTGGTCTTCCTTGCCTATACAGTGTCCCAAAAAGTACACCTTTGTCACTTTGTCAGGAATATTATGTGTGGCGTATGCAAACAATTAACACTTCTGAGACAAGCTGATTCTAATGGATGTATGAAGTCGGTGCCTCTCAGGTTCACACAGGTGTCCTAGCAAAGTAACCACAGGTGTAGTTAATCACATTAATTATGAACATATGGTGTGGTTTGATAACCAGAAAATCTCCCAGTACTTTCTTAATTTTGAACAATATATCAAATTTTATGTAACCAATCCTAGCAAAGTTCTCTGTAAAAATGTTTTGCTTTTAAGTGTGCTTGTGTAATCTTTCTTTAAAATTGCACTTGCTGTGATATTTGTGATATTCATACATTTTTTTGTGTCTAAATTGTCGAAAAAACAATTTTGGGCCACTGTATGTAACCGTTTAATTTCCACTGCAAATATAATTTGTTTTGTATTCTTGTGCATACCTGACTGAAAAGAAAAGTGCTATGCAGTTCTGACATGGCATTTATTTTACATAGTACCAAAGCCTACATTTTTAGTATAGCTCTAATGCATATTACAAACACAATGCTGAATTTGCTGTGCCTTGCTGACAGATCATAGTGTAATGTCACCACAGATGCTTCTCTATTTTGTACATCTTTTAAGAGTGTTTGAGAAATGAGTGAGTGTTTGTCCGTGTCTGTCCTTTTTTACCATTCAGCTTATCTATCAAGCACTTTTCAAATGTTTGTTTGTTCAGAACCTATTTTAATGTATTAGTGATTTTGTCATGTGTCTAGATAATTTTTTTTTTTTTTTTTAATGAGGCCAGGGTTTAATAAAATATTATAATATTACTGTTTTGGGTGGGCCACAGTTTCAAAATGCACATGTAAATTTAGCAAATAAGGCTTTAGGAGTCTGAGGTCTAATATTGTACTTTGTTTGAAACTAAGTGTTGTAAGATTAGCTTTTGGGTGCATCATTGTGTAAAATATCTGCATTATTTGAATACTAAATAATATTGACACAGAGTTGGATGTAGTATGTTTTGGTAAGGTGGAATGAATGGTAGTATCTTTATACTGTAAATGTTACATGCACATGTTGATAATCATTTAATTTGAAGAGTGATCATCTAATGGATTGTATGTTCTGTTTATTTCTGGTTTTGATTTTTCTTTCAAGTTATATTAACAATGGTATGTCTCAATTATATCAACTCAGACTTTAAGTAATGCAAGTGTAATTAATGCTAAATCAGTTGTTTAAATGAAATGTAAATCTATTTTTCAGCCACAGAAATATAAGTATATCTTTTTCTCTTAATATCTGTTCTGCACTCAGATCTGAACTTAAAACTTAATTTTAATGCAGATAATTAAAAGAAAAATAAATAATTTTAGGGATGATTATTCTATAACAGGATTGTGATCTTGTGGGGGAAATTATGTTGCTGGATCTTGATAATTAATTACATGTGAACAGTGTGGTGAGAGTCCTCTGTTCTGAATCATGGCAATTCAGGACTTTATTAATTAATTAAATAGTTTTTAGTCATCTGCCAATTACAGTTTTTCCTCAACTGATTTTACAAATTACTCCAAACTAAGGTCAATGTGCTAAAAATAACTCTGAGCCAATTTTCTTGATTTGCATAATTTTCTCAAAATAATACACATAAATTACTCTGATACAAGGTTCATGTCTTCAAATTTTCAAATAAAGCTATTAAACTAAAGCCATATTCTCAAATGCACATGGCATGTTGTCAAATGGCATCGTATTGATATCTGCTGTGTGTACAATACTGGAAGCAGGTGGTTGGCTTTAAAAGTACCGTGATTGTGTGGAATTAAATACAATCAGCCTCATTCATTGTGGCTGTGGCTAATCTCCCTAGAAGATTGAAAAGAACCCTAGAGTGACAGCTAAAGACTTGAAGGCTCATTGGACTGGAAAACATTTCTGATCATGAGTCTAGTATATGGAAAACATTAAACAGGCATGGTGTCAATGGCAGGACACCGCTGCCTTCTAACAAAAACATTGCTACGCACCTGAAATTTGCCAAAGACCACACTGACACTCCACAACACTATTGGCAGGGTTGGGAGGGTTACTTTTTAAACATATTCCACTATAGATTACAGAATACATGCTGTAAAATGTAATTTGTAGCATATTCCATAAGATTATTCAAGGTTAGTAATGCATTCTAAATACTTTGTATTACTTCTTTAGCACTGGTAGATTTTTTTCATTTGTTTTGACAATAAAAACTCTGCCTGTAGCTACAGTAAGACAAAATACACATCTTAAAAATACATTCTTTAAATTAAAGCTGCAAGCAGCGATGATGAACGGGCCCTCGCACCCTGGTGCACATTGGGGCTGCTGTGCCAGGGGAACGACATAACATTTTTGTAGCATGTTTTATGCTATAATGTATTTAATTCTTCAGTTAATGTATTTGTATATAATTTTGAGATTACAGGAGAGTTAAGGAAGTAAAGGCTTTTTCCTATCTGTCACTCACTCAACGTTGTGTCGATGAAGTGACACTAGGTGTCACTCTTGGGAGCCCGAGGCACCTCTGATCTTTGATAAAAGACCAATGGGAATTGGCGAGTGGTATTTGCATGCCACTCCCCCGAACATACAAGTATAAAGGAGCTGGTGCGAGCACCGCTCATTCAGATTTTCTCTTCGGAGCCGAGCGGTCGATGTTCACTGAGCTGAATTCCCACGGCTTCCTATTCACCTCTGCTAGCGCATTTCAGGGGCTTCTCCCCCCTCTGCACTGGTTCACTTCAGAGATCGCCCGTGGGTGCTTTGGCAGAACCCTAAAAAGAGTATTTTCTAATAGAGTATAATCCTAAAATAGTATATTCTAAAAGAGCAAAACACATGGAAACATCTTTTTAAAGACACATCTTTTTAAAAATGCCTTTATATTTGTGTGTTATTCCTGGTTGCGGTCACTATCTCGTATCTTCTGAAGGCCACGATCGCTGTCTATCGTGTGTGGGCACTGCTCACGTGGAGACTTTGTTCATGGATGGGTCATGTTCTCACTTCAAGAACATGACCATGGCAAAAAAGCCATAAGATAGCAAGCCACCACAGTGGCTCCCCGCCTCGGTCGTTCTACCTACGTGTTTGAGGCCAGCGCGGCTGGCACTGGAGGCGATTTAGGGACCTCAATGGGACCACCTCTGCCAGACATTACCCCACAGACCTCCCATTCCCTAGCTCACTCGTTTGCCCCGATCGGGTTTCCGGATGAGTCCGTCGGCTTGTCTCAGGGATTATTCGACCTTTGTTCAGGGCCCATAAAGGTGATGAGCTCTCGATCGCAGCATCGGAGAGCGGGCTCATCCAGTCGGACACGGAAGCCTAAGCTGGGCTTCCGCCCTCGGATATGGTCTCCCAGTCACAGACTGATGCGGAAATGATGGACATGCTTTCCCGGGCAGCCATGAGCGTCGGGCTAAAGTGGAACCCTCTGCTCTCCCCTCTCAATGATTGGTTCCTGGGCCCGCGGCTCCGCTCACAGCCACGCCTTGCCCCAATTCCTTTCTTCACAGAAGTGCACAAGGAGCTGACAAGGTCGTGGGAGGCACCTTTTACTGCATGGTCCCGATCTTTCAGCTCCCCCGCACTCACTACCCTTGATGGTGGGGCGGAATATGGGTATTCAGTGATTCCCCTGTGGATAAGACGCTCGCGGTGCACCCATGCCCACAGAGCACCACCACAGAGCATGGTCGCCTGAAGCTTCCATCTAACGCCTGTAGGTTTAAGTCATCCCTGATGGCC
This sequence comes from Moxostoma hubbsi, assembly GCA_032164185.1. Taxonomy (NCBI): domain Eukaryota; kingdom Metazoa; phylum Chordata; class Actinopteri; order Cypriniformes; family Catostomidae; genus Moxostoma; species Moxostoma hubbsi. The sequence goes on from JAVLUX010000001.1 coordinate 9,824,643, forward strand.
AAAGTCTACAGTGCCGCTGGACAAGACACCTCTGCCGTGCACGCCATGGCTCTTCTGCAAGTCCACCAAGCCAAGGCACTAAAAGAACTGCACGAGGGTAGTTCTGCCCCAGAATTGATGCAGGACCTGCGCTCTGTGACCGATCTCGCCCTCCGGGCGATGAAGGTCACGGTGCAGTCTCTCAGGTGGGTGATGTCCATTTTGTTGGTCCAGAAGCCCCACCTTTGGCTCAACCTTGTCGAGATGAGAGAGGCCAACAAGGCACGGTTCCTTGACGCCCCCTTCTCCAAGGTTGTCCTGTTCGGCGACACAGTCGAGGACTTTGCCCAGCATTTCTCGACAGTGAGGCAGCAGACGGCGGCTATCCACACATCCTGCCCCGGTGCGACTCAATATCCCACACCCTGTCTGCTCATCACCAAGGGTGTCCTCCTGCAGTCACGGCACTGGCTCCGCCGCAGCCCGACCTCGTGGCCCCACCCCGGCATCGAGCCCACTGCAGAAAGCAGACATTACCCATCTCACGGCTGGCTGCCAAGAACCTGAGGAAGGCTTCAAAGCACCCCTGAGATGGTCGACCCAAGGAGCTTGTGAACAGACCACTTCATCCCCAGTGGAGGGCCAGAAGGAGAATCTTTTGTTTTGTTTTCATTTAATTTCGCTGCATGCTCAAGTAGCTGTGGTACCCAAAAGTTCAACAAGAGCAGTTTCCTTATTCCCTGGGTCACATATCCAGTGTGCACGGCTGTCATTACGACCACTGTCCACCATTTCACTTTGGCAGGTCCGGCACTCCATCTCTTTTCTCAGCTTGGAGTTGGACTTAGTCTCGATGATGACGCACCTCACGAATGAGTGTGCACAGTTGGTGCTGACCTGTTTGAAGGCGTTCAGACAGAAGACAGCGGTTCCACTGAAACTGTTTCAGAGGCTCCTGGGGCATATCGCGTCCTCAGGGTCGATGCATATGAGACTGCTTCAGCACTGGCTCCAGACTCGAGTCCCGAGATGGGCATGGCACCGCGGGACACATCGCGTGACCATCATGCTGGTGTGTTGCCACCTCTCCAGCCCTTGGACCGACGTCACATTTCTTCGGGCAGGTGTTCCCCTAGAACAGGTCTCCAGGTGCGTCGTGGTTATGACGGTCGCCTCCAAGACAGGCTGGGGCACTGTATACAATGGGCATGCAGCTCACGGACGGGCCCGCGACTATGCTGGCACATAAACTGCCTCGAGTTGTTGGCAATACTGCTCGTCCTGTGAAGGTTTTGGCCGTTGAACCAGGGAAAGCACGTGTTGTTTCGTACAGACAACGTGGCAACGGTGGCATATATCAACCATCAAAGTGGTTTACACTCCCATTGTATGTCACAAATCGGGCACCATCTCCTCCTCTGTAGTCAGCAGCACCTCAAGTCGTTGCGAGCCACTCACATCCCAGGCGACCTCAACACTGCAGCGGACGCAGTGCCACAACAGGTTAACTGCAAGGGAGAGAGGAGACTCCATTCTCATGGTGTCCAGCTGATTTGGAGTCGATTCGGGCAAGCACAGGTAGACCTGTTTGCTTCCCCAGAATCCTCCCACTGCCCACTTTGGTATGCCCTGACCGAGACACCCCTCAGTATAGATGCGCCGGCACACAGCTGCGTTTCCTCCAGTGAGCCTATTTGCACAGACTCTGTGCAAGGTCAGGGAGCACGAGGAGCAGGCTGTCCTAGAAGCACCCTACTGGCCCATCCAGATCTGGTTCTCGGACCTCACACTCCTCATGTCAGTCCCCCCTGGCAGATTCCCCTGAGGAAGGACCTTCCAAGAGGTTGAATTCCTCAAGACTTCCTTGTTAACTCATGGTACCTCTTTGTAGTTCTTCAGGGTCAATAGGGAGCCCTCTTTGAGTCGTTGGAGTCAGTTGAGCTTAAGGCACTCTCATTAAAGACTGCCCTCCTGACTGTGCTCACTTCCATCAAGAGGGTAGGAGACCTGCATGCATTCTCTGTTAGTGAAACATGTCTGGAATTTGGTCCTGGCTACTCTCGTGATCTTGAGACCCTGACTGGGCTATGTGCCCAAGGTTTCCATAACCCCATTTGGGGATCAGGTGGTGAACCTGCAAGTGCTGCCCCAGGAGGAGGCAGACCCAGCCTTCATGTTGTTGTGTCCGGTGCACGCTTTACACATCTATTTGCACACAGAGCTTAGAGTCTCTGAGCAGCTCTTTGTCTGCTTTGCTGGACAGTGTAAAGAAAGCTCTGTCTCCAAGCAGAGGATCGCCCACTGGATCATTGGTGCCATAGCGATGGAATATCACGCCCAGCACGTGCCACCTCCTGCAGGGCTACGAGCCCATTCTACCAGGGGTGTAAAAGCCTTCTGGACCTTGACCAGTAGTGCCTCTAACAGACATTTGCAGAGCAGCAGGCTGGGCAACACCCAACACCTTTGCAAGGTTCTCTGCATTGAGCCAGTTTCGTCCCGTGTCTTGGCAGGAATGAACAGGTAAGTTCGGGACAGTTGGTCAGGTGTATCGCTTGCGCATAGCACCATTCACCTCACCTGAGCTGAAGATGTGCGCTGTTGACTCCTAGTAGTGTTCACAAAATGTGTTCCCTGGATGAATTCCTCCTTGCCCTGTGGCAGATGAGTTTGCAGAGAAACTCGCTGCCTGATCATTACATGCGTTAACTAAACCCTGTACTAGGGTAGGTGCTCCGCATGTGCTGGATCCCCATAGATAACCCCATGCAACGTATATCTTCTGCAAAATCTTTTCCCTGTTGTTAAACTGCGTCTTCTTTGCCCCAGTTACCATGTTTGTAGAAACTCCTCCCCCATTGGGTAGGACCTACCATGGGACTTCTCCACATGACTTCCGACTAGGCTCAGCAATACTATGTGATGTATTTCCACTCAAAATACCCCTCCCCCTGTCTGGGTGGGGTGTGGTCTCCGTGGTGTCTTCACCTTGGGAGTGACACCCCCCGACATTGACACTTGATTGTCACTCGGTTGACAAAATTTCACTCTTTTTGGGGAGAAAAAAAGAGGACAAGAGGCCATGACTGGGCTAGCTTGTCCTTATCTTTTGGGCAGGCCACTCCCCGAGCGCCATTCAACGCTCAGAACAGCGTTGGGGGAGGTTACATGTCGGCCTGGTGCTCTGGCTATGAGTCACACAGTAGTTGTTGTGGTTTCTGCCCGGTTTGTGAAAAACTCACTCTTAAAGACTTGGAGTTTTTGATTTCAGAAGAATAGAATTTATTATCAAACCATAAAGCCGAGTTGCCCCTGCAGAAACAACTGAAGTGTCTTGAGTTTGCACATGCTTACATAGGTCTCACAAGGCATGGCTAAAACAATGAATATCCTGTTTTGAGCAGAAAAACATCTTTGGAGCCCTAACAAATCTTCTTTATCTTTAAACCAGAAGGCTTCAGTTACATCCTGTGAGCCATTTTCACACTATGTAAAAACACTTTACTAAGAGGGGGCCTCATCATATATCTTCTTTAGCTTCAAAAGAAGTAAATAGGAAACATCTGCATGTCATTTATGTGTGAGTGTCCATGTACCTCTGACATTCCATTCCCAGACTTTTATGCTGAACCACTCACATACACAAAAACACATGACCAGCAGAAATAATTGTAGAATAGAATGGCATCGATTATACTTGATTAATGTATACTCAACTTGATAAAAATACACCACATATCCCCCCTCTGTGACTTTCAGAAGTCACATTTCCATTTTTCCTCAGAGTGCAGTTTCACAATTCAGTCGCCTCAGTTATGCTAACTAGTGACTAAATTAAGTCACACAGCTTCACTACCAATTACCAGATTATGCCACCGCACTCCGTTGGAGATCACAGAACCAAACATCTCTACTCAACTTTGCTTAAGAATAGAGTAAAATATTCTGTCCCCATATTCATTCAAAAAATAAAACATACAAAATTGTTTTAAGCATGAGCGTGCAATTGGTTCAGCCTTGTGTTTGGTTGTCACAGTGTAGAGTGTATCATACAAAATATTCATCATCTTTTTAAGAGTTCTTGCTTTTAGTGTAGATGTCTTCAACACAGATACTTTGTGCATCGAAGAGGGTCACCCTTTGGGGAGAGGTTAGGCTAGCACTTTCACCCAGGGCGTGGTTCTTCATATCTTCTTATATATATATTCATTAGAGGGATCAATTTCCTCCCATCTTGGTCTTTCTGTCCATCCAGGTTAGTTGTCATTGCATTGGACCATATACATCGATCAAGGTAATCTACTTACTGTTGCTCAAATCAAGAATGATTTTACCAATGGATATTATTCCTTCCACGATGTTGTTATTCCAAACATTATATTAATTTTAGCTTATTGTGCACCCCATTTCTTTAAGCAATCTATTTAAATTGTTATAAACAAGTAAAGCCATGTTAATTTTTAGTCGCCACCATGTTTTCTTTTTCCCTCATTTTATTCTCTCGGATGACCATTCAACTTAATCTTTTATCTTTAATATAAACACCTAACTTCAAATTGTCCTCTGAATTTGGAAAACCTGATAAGGAAAGTGGTGTCACACCACATCATTTTCCATATAAAAGAAAATTAAAAGAAAATTCAACAATTTAAAAATGTGCCTTTAGCATATACAACATCTGCTGTTTAGTTTCTTGTTTCAAGCAGACATTTATCAAACAGAGAGTGAGAAAGGGGAGGGGTTCATAGGGGGACGTTCCATCTCATTACAGCTTTTCCTTCTTTTTTTCATGTAAATTGTTCTCTAGACATATTTAAACAATTCAAAAACAAAACATTAAATCATGGGTTCTTACATTTAGATATCAAGACATTATAGCGTTATAGCGTTTAATTTAATATTGACAAACATTTTTCCTCATAAAATTTAATAGACAGCACTTAAAACAGATACATGAATGTGAAGTTTTCTCATTTAAGATTTACTTTCCATACTCCAGTTACAAAATCCTTCTTTTTAATTTCTCTTTCCCATTATATTGAGATGTTAGCATTTCCATTGTGGCTTTCTGGTATAGGTTTACTGCTTATCAGCATACGTGAATGCAAATAAGTGTCTACTTTCCTCTACCACCGGAATACTGAATAAGGAAGAGCATAAATCAATCATAGTAAAGTATTTGGCATCAGGAGGGACATTTGTCAGCAGCGTGTGCAGATTTGGAACATCAGCCGGACAATTTTCTAATATATATCATTTATTGCTCGCAAGTCATGAACAAGGCGCCATTTAGATTTGTTTGCTTTGATCACAGGCAAAATTGTAGTATTACACTCCAATTAACTGTTTGTTTCTATTAATACGCCTCCTTTTACTAAACCATCTATAGTGTCTTTTATGCCTGTTTCAGCCTCAGACTGCGATTTCTTTTGGCAGACGTGCACCTGGCTTGTCGTGCACCGGGCCTAACCTAAGTTGTATTCTTATTGGACTAGCTGAATTTACCAGTCCTACATCTGTGTCATGCTGAGACCATAACTTATTTGGTACCTGACGCCCCAATTCTTTAAATAGTTTAGCATCAATAGTCTCTACCAATTTGTGTGTTGTTATCCTCTGTATTTGTGTATTTTTTATTTTTTATTGATGACTACTTCCGGTGGAGTACCCATCAATGGAGTCCCACACAAAATTTTAATGTAATTTTTGTCAACAGAATGAAAAATCAATGGATATACTGTTGTTTCCCATTGGCACTGTTTAGCTTTTTTCATCATTGGCCCCCAATATTTTGCAATACAATTCTTCCCTAAATATAAGGATACATATGGATCAGAATCTACTATATTAAACCAATTTGTTTTACAAGTTCATTCTCAATAATACTCCAAGCTGCTCCCTGTTTACCTATTACGATGTATACATTTTCTGTTTCTTTAATTCTTTTATGTATTTGTGCTTCTATTACTTGCGCTTCTGCTTCAATCTCCTCTTCTTCTGTTCTCACTTGCCCAACAGTTCTTTTTCACATACAGTATCTTTATCATATTTCAATTAAATTTTTCCTAAAGCTGCCTGTGCTTGTTCATAACAATCTAATATTTTCTCACTTTTTCAGAACTTTTTTTTTGTCTTATTTGTCTTTCTTTTTCTAAATTCACAATCCACATTCTCCTAAACCTTCTACAGTTCCCTTGAGGATTGGGAGCTAACCTTTGGGGTCACATATGGAGGTGGTTTGAAAAGGGCATCTTCTCCTTTTTTACTCATCTCCCTTCTACATTCTTCAGTATTTTCCTAGCCTGTCTTATATTTTTCAGATAATTTTCTCCTTCTGTTTTCAACAATGCTAGCACTTCTCTCTCCCTTTCTCTTTTTTCTTCTCTCTTTTTATTTTTATTCTTATCTTTAGTTTTGTAATCTTTTATCAATGTTTCCATTTCTTCACACAAAGATACATCAAATCTTCCTTTGGCTATTTTGTCATCAAATTTTTGGTTCTTTTTTGCCATTTGTTAGAGAGTTTAAGTTCCTTAAACACTGGATATTTTAATCCTAATATATCCACAGGAGTCGCTGCCATAAGTACACCTTATGTATTATGATAACACTTATCTTTAATACAACCTTTGTTTAAAATCAAATTACTCAGTTGAATTTAGTTTACTGCAAAACACTGGAGTCAAAGTTTTTTCTCAGATAATGTGATTTCCCAAATGAAATTCAAGTACTTTAAAGTTTTATATTATTTGAATATTCTTACTTGTCACTATGAAATGAACTCATAAGCACAGTTATAACACTTAACTGTATAACTTCTCTTGTATGAAGTTAAATACTTGTCTTTGCTTCAGTCTAGTTAGGAGTTATGACCAGTCAACAGTTGCTTTTTCTCAGTTTATCTAATCTTACACCAGGCTTCCTGTGTTGCCTGAATTGAACAGTCCTTGACTAAATTTAAAAATTAATTTAAAAGTTAATTTTTCCCTTCCATGCACATCTTTGCAGCTGTGTTGTCTTATAGTTTTTATTATTCTCCCTATTGTTAATTTATACTGTATTACTCTTTTGCCTCATATGGAAGATTGAAAATAGGTCTAAATAGATATTCTTTTATATAAATTGCATATACACTCTTTGTTGGTTATGCATTAAAGACTGAGTTTTTCTCTCTGGATCACAGAGACCACCCATAAAGCCAAGATTTCTGTTAACCAAGGAAATTCCTTACCAAAGTTTCACGAGACAGGCTTTCATTCCCAACATCCATTCAACATATTAAAGACAAATCTTCTTTATTAGACAACCTTACTCCATTCATCCTGTCCCTTTTTAATTTTCAGGGCTGATATTCACACTTGTCCCCTTATTTATAAGGCTCATAACATACACTCTGTGTTCCTTTTATTGTTAAGGACTCATCATACATTCCAATCCCTGTACTGGGCCTATATTTGTACTCAGTCAAATACTTCCATACACACACTTTCAAACACAGACACAAGTACACTCACAACCACAGCAATTTCACACTTATTACACACACAAGGCCTTTACAAACACAGAGCTCACAATAACACAAAATAGTTCTAGAACACAACTATTCTACCACTCATCTTGAGTGACCTGCCCTCAGGATTTACACACATACAAAAATGTTTGCCTTCCTGGTCAAAAAATGTCTGTACTATTTAATTCCTCAACACATGAGGAATATTTTTACTTATGCAACACATGAGGAATATTTTCTGTCACTGTCATCCATCAAGGCCCTCTTGACAGTAGAAAACTATTTATTTTAAACAAAAAATATACTGTCATCCATCTAGGCCCACTTGACAGTAAAAAAACTATTTATTTCATGCAATTATTTATTCTGGAATCAAATCCCTCTATTTATTTTATTTTCCTTATCTAAATTTGGAAGAGCTTTTAGAGTGTCCTTACCACCACAGGTAAACTGGCAAGCAACAAAACTTTTATATAAGCAAAAATGCTTACCTTTTTGGTGGCCACCGTTTATTGTGTTGCTTGTCAAGAAAGCCTGCTGTGGTCACTCTTTCTGCCCTGTTCCATCCCATCTGGGTTGCCATTTGTTGTGGTTTCTGCCCAGTTTGTGAAAAACTCACTCTTAAAGACTTGGAGTTTTTGATTTCAGAAGAATAGACTTTATTATCAGACCATAAAGCCGAGTTGCCCCTGCAGAAACAACTGAAGTGTCTTGAGTTTGCACATGCTTACATAGGTCTCACAAGGCGTGGCTAAAACAATGAATATCCTGTTTTGAGCAGAAAAACATCTTTGGAGCCCTAACAAATCTTCTTTATCTTTAAACCAGAAGGCTTCAGTTACATCCTGTGAGCCATTTTCACACTATGTAAAAACACTTTACTAAGAGGGGGCCTCATCATATATCTTCTTTAGCTTCAAAAGAAGTAAATAGGAAACATCTGCATGTCATTTATGTGTGAGTGTCCATGTACCTCTGACATTCCATTCCCAGACTTTTATGCTGAACCACTCACATACACAAAAAAACACATATGACCAGCAGAAATAATTGTAGAATAGAATGGCATCAATTATACTTGATTAATGTATAATCAACTTGATAAAAATACACCACATAGTCTACCTGTCTCGCACCGGCAGTTCATGTAACACAGTTCAGCGAGTTGTGGCGTTTTTTTATAGGGACCCCTAGTGTCACTTCTTCGACAAAACGTTGAGTGAGTGACAGATAGGGAATGTCCTGGTTACTTCCGTAAGCTCCGTTCCCAGATGGAGGGAATGAGACATTGTGTCCCTCCTGCCACAAGGCTGGACTACCCACTGAAATGGCCGGGACCTTCTCTTGGCTCCTCAGCACAAAACCTGAATGAGTGGTTCGCATGCCAGCTCCAAATGGCCACTCGCCAATTCCCATTGGCCTTTTATCAAAGATCAGAGGTGTCTTGGGCTCCCAAGAGTGACCCCTAGTGTCACTTCATTGACACAATGTCTCATTCCCTCCATCAGGGTCGGAGGTCATGGAAGTAACCAGGACTTTTATTTCACATCAAATTTGAACAAAGATATGGAAATAACATCAGAATATTGATACTGACATATAGCCAGACAGAATCTTATATCACAGCAGATATTTTAACAAGACAATTCATTTTCCTCAGTCAGTTTAGTAGGCCTACTTCAGCTGCGTCTGACTGGAAAGTTCATTTTTCCTGTGGTAAGACACTTATTACTTCACAACAAATACTGATTTTATAACTATACATCAAAACATGTCACTTCCTGTTGCCAGTAGGTGGCACTATGACTATAACTTAATATTAGCATGTAAGTGTATTCAGGCTGGGACTGTTATCAAACATGTGAAGTTTGGGGCGGATTGGACATTGTATGTTTGAGTTACAACAACTTACTTTTACATTGCGAAACATCGAACTATGCCATGTCGCCACGGACACATTGTTCAAAGAAAACTCAAAATCTTTGCAATTTAGCATTGCAAAGGCCTTTAGACTGACTGAATATGCTGTCAATCTGATTTAATATCTAGTAGGAGTTTGTTAAATTACGAGGCCTGGAAATGGCAAAATCTGATAAAAAATGTAAGAGAAAAATTAAAATGGCTAAATTCCTATTGGGTTTAGGATATGGCTCTAATAGACTTTTTTGTACATGTTGAGATGTTACATATGCCTAGCGAATTTCTTACGTGTAGTTGAAACATGGCGCGAGGGCTGCTTTGTTCGAATTTTGTATGTGGCGCTGTAGAGCCATTTTGCAACACTTAATTCTAAAACCTGTATCAGATGTACATTTTTGGCACTTTTGAGGAGTGTGCATATTTTCATTATCTTTTGAGCATGTTTAGGCCTCAAAAATATGATTCTTTTCACATCAAACTTCACAATTAACATCACCAAGGCCATTTGATTTGACTGACCGAATATGATGTTGATCTGATTAAATCTCTGAGAGGAGTTTGTTAAAGTACGAGTCCTGGAAATGGCAAAAACTGAACAAAATTGTAGACTTTTTTGTAGGTATTGGCATGCTACACATGTGTACCGATTCTCACACATGTAGGTGAAATGAAGCGTTAAACGCACATCTTTGAAAGTTTGTAGGTGGTACTATCGAGCCATTTTGCCACACTGAAACCCTTATCAGATGTAAATGTTCACCCCTTCCGATACGTGTGCAAAGTTTCATGAGTTTTTGAGTATGTTTAGGCCCTCAAAAATGGCATAATATAATAATAATAAATATAACTGCAAGCAGCAATGACGGGCCCAAGCACTATGGGACTTTCTGTTCAGTGTCTTTTGGAAAACAATGCATGATGCGCTGCTTCAGGCATGCATTTTGTGAAACAGTTGTCACAATTGGTTGAAAGCATCAAGGAATAAATTCTGATTGGATAAATTAAAATGTTTTGCTATTTGTTTGTAGATGAATTATGAGTGGAAAAAGGTCATTCAGAATGAAAGGATGAAAAAATATTTATTAGGCATGTTAATAAATATTGGATCGCCACTGGCCATATACAAACAAATACAATTAAAGTTCATATATTTAAGCATTTATGTACACGTTTAAATTCCACAAGTGTTTAAAAAATAAGATACATATGAAAACTGCCATAATGTCATATTCTGTATATTGCATATATCTACTGTAAATAATTAAAATGTTTCTATCAGTAAAAACATTTATGCAATATTCAGATCTGTAGCCTACAGGAGCACGGGGCACAAACTAACACAGGGTTAGTTGTCACACACGTGGTTTAAATTGTTTTCACATACTTCATCTGTTTACTTGTTACCATATCGACACTGTGTAAATAAAAACAAATTGCGGGAAAATCCAATAAATAGGGATTTTTCAACGGCGGTGCTACAATTTAGGACGAGCTCCCACCCCTGATGGCAAAATCATATTGGAGGTTGACCACACAGCCTGATGCACGCTACCTAGGTCAATACTGAATGGATGGCTAGGCTTAAATGGGAGAGGTTTTGGTGCCTGTGAATCGATGTCAGAGAAGCATTTACGCTTTCTAGCTGACTTGGGACCAGTGCGAGAATGGCCAGCCATACCCACAATAATAAGAGCAACATTGTTAGTGTTACTGTGAGTATCAGTCACATGAGAAATAGAAACAAACAATACATACACATTCATACATACCCAGTTTAGAGCTGCACGATTTTAGCAAAAATCATAATTGTCGATTATTGCCTTTGATATTGTAATCACGATTATTAATGTCGATTAAAATATGACATTACCATGACGTCACAAAGTAAGCAACCATGTGGTTCTTTGGAGTAGCAGATTTCAATGGTGGATATGAGCTGCTCTCCACTTTCTTTTACAGTTTTTCTCGATTGCTAAAACACATTTCTTGAAAGCTGCTCTCGTTTTCTCTAAACTGTGAACACAAAACCCAATTTTCAAGCTACATTCACAAAACCTCAGACTCTTCTTGCAAAACCAAACTTTCACCTCAAAACAGTTCAATCTGTGCTCAAAACTGAACTATGTTGTCAAATCGTGCCCCGAGTCAATCAAAATTAAAAACACTACTGAACAGTCACTAAACACTACGTAGAAAAATAGAAAACACAATGCTCAGGACATGAAGCTGGAGAAATAAATGTTTATTGTTCACTGTAGGCTAAATGCATGTTGCAAAACAAAAAAAAACCTGTGCATTTAGCACTTGTACAAAAAGACACAACAGAAATCTTGTGCATTTACATGTAGCACTTGTAAAAACAAACAGAAAACTTATGCGTTTGCTACTTGTGTACAGTAAGCCCATGTAAAAATAAAGTACAAAAATATACAAATAAGTGCATTACTCAGCCACAGCATCATGTCTCCGTACTGGGTCAGGCCACAGGACTTCATCCACATCACAGGCCACATTTTGTCTGGCCAGGCAACGGGGGAAAAAAAACCCTGGCATGCCGTATCCAGGCTTGGCATGCCTCCAAACCTATGTCACCACAGGCAAGTCCCATGGCTTGCAGGAGATTTACCCTGGTGTAAGGTTGGCATACATATACCTTCCACCGCCATGAGGAGAAGAATTTCTCAATGGGGTTTAGGAAAGGGGAGTACGGTGGAAGGCAAAGATTGATAAAACCTTTGATTGATAACCTGGAGGGCTCTGTGAAAACTCACATTGTCCCAAACAACAACATAGATGGGATGCTCATCCTGCTGCCCTAACAGAGCATCTCACATCTCAAAATTTACATGGTCCTCAATGATCTTCTGCTGAATTTCACTCAGTTTACTGTAATGGCATTGTTCTCACGGACCATATCAACAATTAGGGTCTCTTGGTGTGGGGAGAACATACCTGTCCTCCCACCCCCATGTGGCAGTCTTTCAATTCTACAAAAAGAGAACATGGAGTTACAAAAAAATATACATGGAATACTAGGCCTACAAACAGTTAGACCAACCCTCCATTACAATACTACAGTACATTGGTACAGTGATGTACTGAAACATATATTTACTTACAGTATAATGTGGTACAGTATATAGTATGTCATACCTATGTCAAAAAAAGGTAATTACCTGTTCTCTTCTCTAAATCTTCGGATTATGGTGGACACAGTTAATCTACTGATGTTTGGTTGTACCCTTTGTCCAGCCTCCCTCATGCTCATACCATGGACAAGAACATGGTCAATCACAGTAGCTCTGATTTCATCAGATATTACTGTTCTTTGTCTTCGCTGACCACCTCGACCTCCTCTCACACAAACTCTTCCTCTCAGATTTCTATCCATTGTAGGGCCTCACAAACCAGTGCTCTCTGAACTGGCTTACTGTATATGTTCCCTCACATCATTAGCCACAAGTGTGATCAATTTTGAGTTGTTGTGTGTAAATGATGACAGCTGTGTTGTAGTTGTGTTTAACTTTTGCCACATGTATTTACCATTTTGCAACACAGTGAAAATGCATTTTAGTGAGTGAGAATGTGTTTAGAGTTTTGCAAAAAGAGTGATTGATTTGACAAATGTGTTTAGGCCACTGAGCATTTGGTTCAGAGAATGGGGTTTAGTGTTTTAGCAATCCAGAAAAACTGTAAGCATTATATTGTATTGTATTTTATATTGTAATAATGTTTGTTAAGGTAAGGCAAATTAAAAAAAAAAATTCAATATTTTAAATGGATATCTATGGTATGGATGAAATAAAATTTTTGTAAAATTACTGCTTAAATTATTAGTTCACACACAGTAAATAATATGGCATATTCAATCTTATAACAGCCGACCAAGTTATCTTATAACATTTAAATCGACCAAGTTGCTCTTTTCATTAAGACCTTTGGTGGCTAGACAGGGGACCATTCATTCCATTAGATCTTCAATGGTGATCTTGTTCATGTAAGATCATTGTTAGATAATTTTTTGCCTCAGTGGTTGCACTTTGGAGATCAAAAACAGTCAATTTGCTTTCAGAGTTTGTGCGATTCCTGAATCTACTCCTTTCTTCCTGTATCTACCAATACCAGATGCGTGGCAAATGGGTCTTATTAGAGCAAGCATGATAACAATGACTCCTGAAACATGCAATTCATGCCACATTCTTTATGTTGGCTTCACTTCCAAAACACACTTGGAACAGTTCAGCCAAATTACTTTATTGCCATTTTGTACAAAGCAAATTCATACTAGCCTATTTATTAACATGACAAAACAAAACTGTTATTACATTTTTAATCAATTGTACACAAAAATCAAACAACGCGACAAACTCTCCCATTACAATGAATGCTGTCACTTGCTGCAGGTTTACACTTATTGAGATCTGCATTTCGACACGAGCTCAGTGACACTCTGCACACTGTTCTGCACTCTCATGAATGCTCTCATTAAAAACAAATCTGTATAATATATCAGTTATTTACATCGTGTCTGTGCCTTGACAGGTGATGTTTCTTCAGTATTAATTTTCTTGTGCCACCATGAACAGAGGTGGCATTAGTATCAGTTGTCATTACTGATAGGACGGAGAACTAATAATCTATGTGGCTCTGATTGGCCATTTCCATTTCATTGCTCAACAGACATGTTAGTGATAGGTTAGAATACACAACTGCTGCAAAAATACATTGTAAATAGAAAACATTGATGCAACAGGAGCTAGGGATGGGCAATAATACTTGATTTTCTTTTCGATCTGATTCCAATCATTTAAAATCCAATATCATCAATACCGATACTGTAACGATGAGGGCAGACGAGGAGTTGGATCTACTTGCAGTTTTACTGAAAAGTGCACGAAGTCAAACAAACGGTGAACACAGGAACAAATAAAACATCCACAAAGGGCATGAACACGGTGAAGGGCATGAACATTTACCAAACAATAACCAACAAGGGACAAGGTAAACATGAGGACTTAAATACAAAAACAAGGGGAAACGTAAGCCAATGGGAAACCAAAAGTCAAAACAAGATAACAAGACAATAAACTAAAACCAATAACAGACTAGAACTGATAACAGGGTAATTAAACAATGAACCAATGAAACACAGACACATAGACAAGGAGGGAATTATGGGAAGTGTAGTTTTGGGGATGGCGAGGGAAAAAAACACAAGGTTGACAACAGAGGATCGTAACAGATACCAGTTCCGATACTTCTGTTAAATTTATTTTTTGGCGATTACTTGGGATAAAATGTGTAATTTAAAATAAGATTTTTGTCATTATTCAAGTCATAATTTTTTTAGCCTAAACAGAAAATGTTTAGACTTCTGTTTTGTTTACCCTTGGTATTTAGTTAAACCATAGTTACCACACAATTAACCATGGTTACTGATATAAAATTACTGTAGTAAAACAATGGGTTCAGTATATTTTAATTACTTATTAACAACAATAACACAATTATAAGTAAAAAAAATGCCACCTTTAGATATGTTGTAATTTTAGAATTTAGGAATTTACTCAAGAAGCAGTTATGTAGTAGAGTCTGAAGAGGTAGGCATACTGTGAATTTATAAAAAAAAAAAAAACGCATGCATCCAATCTCTAAAATTAATTTACATATATATATACAGTTCATGTGGGTAATGTGTAAGAATTTAAGTTTCTTGCTGGCATGATATGGAGTACCCTGCTAAGAACAATGATAACTGAAACATGTTAAATATGTATTTAAATGAATTGGTATCATTATTGTTCCTTTTATTAGGCTACTATGAAAATGGTTAATACTTTATTATTACTCTAATAAACTAATTCATAATACGCAATAAATTGTTAACCATTGAATGCTTGTGTGTCAGACACCCCTTACTGAAATGGAAGATATGATTGGTTACCAAATATCCAATCGCGTCTGAAATTAATGTTCTGATTGGTGGATCAGCTTAGTTAGGGTAAACCCTGTCTTGCAGTTCTCCCCAGTGCATCTACATGAGCATTTACAGAGAATCTCTGTACATTTTTACAAAATAATAATAATAAAACACAATTCACTCAACGGTGCTACAGCATCATGTTAATAGAGTGAAAAAGTTTTGGGTCAAAAGTCTACTTGTTGTTCTGGCGGCCACACGTATCATCACTTATTTCAGGTGGGACTACGCAAAATCCTAAAACAGGATATAACAGGATACAAATGCCCTAGACTACACTATACTTGTGATGGAAAAAGCACTTGTCTGCTTGTGTTTTTCAGCATTTATGAATGTTAAGATGAGTGGAAGAAGAAACAGTTCACATCCTGCACAAATATTTGCTAATATAGCCTAATCCATTTTATTTCACTTTGAAGCTTATGATTATTGTTCGTGGTAACAAAATAATTATATCCCTAGTTAAAAATAAATAAATAATTTAGAATTAATATTTTTGTGTGATTATCTATATTTTTGATACAACATCAGTATCGGAAGTATCGATACTTTTAGGATCGATCCGCATGTCCCTAACAGGAGCAGACTTAAATTGAATGCTGTAATTGTCAGTTTCCAATTGGTAGCCAATAGTGTGTTCTTCACAAATCCAAGTTTCACAGAAACTGCCCAAAAATTTTTGATAAAAAGCAGAGGCTCGCTGATGACGGTCAAGTTTTTTCCAGGAGGAAAATATCTGGCACTGCAACAAAGAAATGCTTTGTAACTAAAAATGTTTGACTATCTTCCACAAGTGACAACATTGGCCAAAAAAGTTATTGATATTTAGCAAACAGTGTACATATTATTGCTAACTAATGTTTATTTAGCAATTTTCACAGAAATTTGCTTAAAAATAGTCGGCTGCCTGTCCGATGAATGCAGACAGTCATGTCATTTTTTCCAGAAATAACTAGCATTACTCCTACAAATAAATGCTTCATAATTAAAATGTTTTAAATTTCAATAGACAATATTGACAACACATGTTAAATAACGTGTCTTACCTTGAAAGCAGTTTTCAATTTGAAGCAGTAAGTCCAACAATGGAGTAAATCTCCTGGGATATCCCCTCTGTCTCCACCTAGGCAAGTGAAGGATGGTGATGATAACGATGTATTATTCACGCCCAGTAACCCCTTAACCAATCATATGTGCCTTTAGCTTATATTGTCATGAGTATCTGACAGTTTTCAGGAATAAAATCAGTGATTTGACGGCAAAGACACTGAGACAGGAACCATGTGAATAATTGTTCTCAAATTTCAATGCTTCGGCTGGAAAGGGTTAAAGGTTCTAATCTGACCATATAAAACTAGATGTTTTAATTAACAAAGATTGCATCCGCAACTCTGTTGATGTATATATTGAGTGGGGACACATTTGTTTGCATTTTTCTATGGGATTCTACTGGAAAAGAGCTCAAACTTAAACGCAGGGTTAGATGTTTACTTTTCAAAGATCTCAAGCAAAGTTGCCAGATTTCATAAATTGAGTATGACAAAAGGCAAAATATTTCCTATTTGTGCAAGTATAAATGTCTGCTTGGGGTGTTATCTGGCGACCCTGAGCGAGAGCCCACTGTTTGGAAATCATTCAACAATGGAGCTTGGATGCCCTCTATTGGACATTTCTTGTAATTGCCACTCAGAGAATTAACAGACACTGGATTAAACATGGGTTTTCTTGTATTTTTACCAGAGATGCACCGATTGCAATTTTCTTGGCCGATTCCGATTTCCAATTGTTTTGTAAGTTTGACCTGCCAATACCGATTTTTGCCAATTCCAATTTTCTTTCCAAGAACTATAATTGACAGCATATACAAACAAAAATCTACTTTTCTTCAACTTATTTTCATAATAAAAGAAATTATTAAACATTATAATTTCCCCCAAACTGCTCTAAGTTACAGGATTTCCTCTTACTTAACTCTCAAAATAAAGTGCTCTGTGACTGGAAAGAGTAAGAAATAACAATTAACTGAAAATGAGTTGCTTTATATAACAAAACAGATGTAATTTCCCACTGTTTATAATTTGACCCTTTTCTCTTTTTTACTCATCTCACTAAAGTCCAAAGATTACAAGCCTATGAACAAAACTGAAGTGTACAATATGCTTCAAATAATAATAGGTGCAGTGTGCAATAATTAAATAACAAAGCATCTTTGTTGCCAACATATGTATAGGCAAAATGCTATTACTTGAGCATTAATGGCAAGTTTTTCTTCACAAACAGAAGCATCTCTGCCTTGTCACCTGATAATCGGTTTCTCCTTTCATCTATCACATGTACAGCCAAGCTAAACAAGCGCTCACTTTCAACACTTGTACATGGAGCAGAGAGATAGCTTCCCCGAACGGCAAGTGGAGCAAGCGCTGGGAAACGATCTTTGTTGATCCTCCAGTAGGTCAATCCGTTTTCATTTCTGCTGCTGGGCAACTCGGAGAGGTAGCTCTGTACCTGCACAGATGAGGGGCTGGCCAGCAGCTGCTCCACCTTAGCATTCTCCTTCAGTATTTCATCATGTACTGAAAGTAGTAGACTACATGGCTTTTTGGCTGCAGGTGCTTCTGTGACAGGATCAGGTACTGCAGATGCTTCTGCAACAGGTTCATCAATTGCATGTCTGGTCTCCCCCTCCAGCATAGCCAAAAGTGCCTGTTCCCTTTACAAAAAGCTACACTATGATGCTGCGCTGCTAAGCGCTTTGGGAACAATCTTGAATTGTGACCAGCTGTGAATATGTGTGTAACACGTCAATGTAACATTGACCGGAAATTTATAGCCTCGGTTGGTGAGATCATTGGACGCACCTGTGACCAGGCTATAAATAGAGGCGTCACCAGCGTGTTCGTCAGATCTCTTTTCTTCAGATCATACTGTGCTGTGTGTTTCACAAGACTGCTGATATAAAAAAAAAAACTTTTCTTCCCTTTGTTAGGAGTTAGAAACTGTTAGGCAGTGCGCAGAAATTTCCTTCTTCCTTCTTTCGCGCATTGTGACCTACTTTCGGTCGGAATGCTTCGCGCTCGCCTCGCTTACTTTCGCGAGCCAGCACCCACACTTCACTCGTGGGGCTCTCGCATGGATCTGGCTGAGGAGCGAGAGACGGGTTCGTCCCTTTCGCTCGCTCTCTCCCCAGACCCAGCTGGTCCTTCATGCGATCTCGAAGCGCGCTCCGGCGTTTTGTCGGTTCCCGGGGAGGACCTTATATCTCTTGGTTCGGAGTGTGAGTTATCCGCGTCAGAGCACTCCAATCGCGATTCTAAATCTTCTGAGGAGTTGCTCGACGTGATCACTCGTGCAGTGGCCAGGCTTCAATTAGACTGGCCACGCGACCAAGAAACCCCCAAACGCTCCAAATTACGGGACATATTTCTGTCTGGTGGCCAAGGGAACGCCTCATCAGTCCCTTCCCTTCTGTGATGATCTCCACGACGAGCTCGCTCGTTCGTGGAGAAAACCTTATACCTCGCGCATTCACATGCCCTCGACGTCGTTATACTCGACTATCGTGGGCGCTGACACAAAAGGCTATTCAATGTTGCCACCGGTTGAAGAGACGCTTGCGGGCTATCTCTCGCCGGGTTCGGCGTCATCATTAAAAAGCCCCGCCCTCCCCTCTAAGCCATGCAGAACTACCTCCATGCTAGTGGGAAGGGCTTATCAAGCAGCAGGTCAGGCTGGTGCAGCGCTGCACACCAGGCTGATCTGCTAAAAGGCCTGAGTGCGGGTGAAACGCTTGATGAGGAAGCATTTTTAGAGCTTTGTCAAGCCACAGATCTGTCTCTCCGTGCGACCAACCAGTCAGCCCGTGCCATTGGCCGGTCTATGTCTGCTTTAGTCAGCATGGAGAGACATTTATGACTTAACCTTTCGGGCATCAGAGACAAGGACCGGGTGTTCCTGCTCAATGCCCCGGTCTCGCCTTCTGGTCTCTTTGGCGACGCCATGAACACGGTTATCTCCAGATTTCAGGAGGCAAAAAGCCACGAGGAAGCCTTTGGGCAGTTTTTTCCAAGCCACACTCAGGGGGCGGGGCCGTCGGCCACCCGGTCTCGCCCCGAGGATGTTAGGAGGGAAGCTCAAAAACAGAGCGTGGCGAGTCGTGCTCCCCCTCGCAAAGACAGGGGACAGGCTCGTCATCCTCAGCAGCCCCCTAAGCAAGACCTCAGGGCTATAATTTCCAAAAGGAAAAAACCCTGACGGTCTTGTACCCAACCTTTTGGGGGTAGTTCCCTTCGGGAAGGGGCGCGTGTTTTATTCACTTCGGCCCTCCCGATACCCTCAAGAAAACCCTTCACTCCTGCCACACTTGTTGTTTCAGGTGACAGAGTTTGCCGACAAAAAGTTGAGTGTACTGTTGCTTCCTGCCCTTGTTGTTTCAGGTGACAGAGTTTTCCGACAAAAAGTTGGGTGTACTGTTGCTTCCTGCCTTAGTCCAGGACACGGAACACTCAACACCCCCTCAACAGGAAGTTCTGAAATTAGATCCTATTTCAGAGAACCTGGCAGCGTGGAAACTTCTGCCCGGTGTGGGTCCTAAAAACAGTAGAAAAGGGCTACAAAATTAAATTTTCCTGCCGCCCTCCGCGTTTCAACGGCATGGTTCCCACTACCGTGAAACCGGGGCAGGCATGTCTACTGTGGAGAGAATTACAAAATCTCTTGATCAAAGGGGCCATAGAGAATGTTCCCCTTCCAGAGAAAAATTCAGGCTATTACAGCAGATAGTTCCTGGTTCCCAAGAAGGGTGGGGGGTTGCGTCCCATTCTAGATCTTCGAGGCTTGAACCGCTTGATCAGGGCGTTCAAGTTCAAGATGCTAACGGTCAGGGCGATCGTGTCTCAGATCCAACATGGCGATTGGCTGATCATGATCGACCTTATGGATGCATACTTCCATATCGGAATTCTGCCACAGCACAGGAAGTTCCTAAGGTTCGCTTTCGGGGACGAAGCCTCCCAATATCGGGTTCTTCCATTCGGCCTAGCCTTATCACCCCGCACATTCACGAAATGCATGGATGCAGCACTGGCTCCTTTGCGACTCCAGGGCATCCACATTCTGAATTATCTAGACGACTGGCTGATTCTAGCTCAGTCCCAGGAAATAGCAGTTCAGCACAGGGATATCGTCTTGGCTCATCTGGTTTCTCTGGGTCTGAGACTCAATGCCAAAAAGAGCGTTCTCTCTCCGACCCAAGAGATTACCTATCTAGGGATTATATGGAACTTGATCACGATGCGGGCACGACTGTCTCCCGCTCGTATCATGTCCATACAAAACTCCCTGAGCACTCTCAGGCTAGGTCAAGGTTGCACTGTTTACCAGTACCAACAAATACTAGGTCTCATGGCGTCTGCGTCCACAGTGATTCCTTTGGGCCTGCTCCATATGAGACCGTTTCAGCTGTGGCTTCAAGCCAAGGGGTTTCATCCACGGGTCAATCCCCTAAGGCTAATAAGGGTTACGCGCTGAGTGCTTCGTTCCCTTTCTATGTGGTTCAGACCCCGGTTTCTTACCTTGGGTCCCACTCTTGGTGCGTCATGCCATCGCAAAATGCTAACGACAGACGCCTCTTTGACGGGCTGGGGTGCGGTCTTAAGTGGTCGTCCAGCCCAAGGAGAATGGGAGGGTCACCAACTCGATTGGCACATCAATTGCCTCGAGTTGATGGCAGTATTTCTGGCCCTGAAATACTTCCTCCAGCATCTGGAAGGGTGCCATGTCCTTGTGCGGGTGGACAACACATCAGCAGTCTCCTACATAAATCGCCAAGGAGGTCTACGCTCTCGCCACCTGAATTTGCTGGCACGTCGGATTCTCCTTTGGGCCCAGGGCAAGCTCCTGTCACTCAGGGCTATCTATATCCCTGGACACCTAAATGTGGGAGCAGATTTTCTGTCCAGACACAACCTACCGACTGGCGAGTGGAAACTCCACCCCGAGGTAGTGGAACAAATTTGGGAGAAATTTTACAGTGCAGAAGTGGACCTCTTCGCCTCTCAAGAGACTGCGCAATGTCCCCTCTACTTCTCTCTGAGTCACCCAGCCCCAATGGGTCTGGACGCAATGGCACATACATGGCCCAGAATGCGCCTGTATGCGTTTCCCCCGGTTTCTCTGCTCCCGGGGGTCTTAGCCAGAGTTCGCCAACAAGGGTCTTGCCTCTTGCTGATAGCGCCTTATTGGCTGAACAGGACTTGGTTCTCAGAACTGATGCTCCTCCTTGACGGCTCACCTTGGGCGATTCTGATCAGGAAGGACCTTCTGTCTCAGGCACAGGGGATGATACTTCATCCCCGTCCCGAACTGAGGAATCTTCATGTTTGGCCCCTGAAGGGTACCAACTGAGGAACACAGGGCTGTCGCCTGAGGTTATCGAGACCATTCTTAGTGCTAGGGCCCCTTCCACTAGAAGAATTTACGCCAATAAGTGGGGTGTCTTTGAAAAGTGGTGCAGTTCACATGATGCAGATCCAGTTAACTGCCAAATTGTTTCAGTTCTGGATTTTATGCAAGAAAAACTGTCAGCAGGCATATACCCTGCCACTCTCAGGGTCTATGTGGCCACCATTTTGGCTTGCCACGCCTTGATCTATGGGGCGCCTGCAGGGAGACATCCTCTGCTCGCTCGCTTCATTCGTGGAGCCATGCATTTGAGGCCCCCTGTCAGGACTAGAACTCCTTCCTGGGACTTGGCAATAGTCCTGGAAGGTCTAGTTGCGACCCCCTTTGAACCTCTAGAGTCAGCGTCTGACAGACGAACAAAGGGGCGGCCGCTACCAAACCGACTATGTCACATTGGGTGAGGGATGCTATTGCCCTGTCCTACGAGGCGCATGGTCAAGCTTTGCCAGTAGGTATCAGGGCTCACTCCACCAGAGGTGTCGCTTCCTCTAAGGCCTTGGCTAGAGGTGTCCCTCTGCAGCAAGTTTGTGATGCGGCAGGCTGGTCCTCTCCGCACACATTCATCAAGTTCTATAGTTTAGATGTTCATGCTACTCCAGGCTCTTACGTCCTCGAGTCGACATCTCAACCCCATGCCTCTACAAGTTTGTGATGCAGCAGGCTGGCCCTCTCCGCACACATTCCTGTGTTCTCATGGTCTAGATGTTCAAGCTACCCCGGGCCCTTAGGTCCGGGGGTAGCAGTTTTAATTGGGTTTGTGTTGCGGCAGGCTAGTTCCTTTCCACGCACAATCTCAGACTTTATTGGCTAAACTCTTTTTATGCCTGAACAAGTTTGTGATGCGGCAGGCTGGTCCTTTCCGCACACATTCTTCAGGCCCTATGTCTGGGCTCCCATGCCCCTGAGTTCATTTCTGATCTCAAGTTTAAGATGGTCTGTGTACGGCGGGCTGGTCCTTTCCGTACACATTCCTAAAATCTTACGATTCATGCCTGAACAAGTTTGTGATGCGGCAGGCTGATTCTTCCCGCACACATTCTTCAGGCCCCATATCTGGATTCCCTTGTGTTCATTTATGATTTCAAGTCTAAGAAGGTTTGTGTACGGCAGGCGGGTCCTTTTCGTACACATTCCTAAATCTTCCGATTTAGATCCTTATGCCTGAACAAGTTTGTGATGCGGCAGGTTACTCCTTTCCGCACGCATTCTTCAGGATCTATGGTTTGGATGTTTATGATACTCCGGGCCTACGCGCTTGAGTCGACATCTGAAGCCAAGTCTCAAGTAAGTCTGTGATGCGGCAGGCTAGTCCTTTCCGCTCACATTCTACAATTCTTATGAGTAGGATTTTTGCTACTCCGGGTCTTTCGCCCTTGAGTCAACATCTCGAGCTCATGACTGAGACCTCTCGCGTCCTTGTGAACACACCTCACAACCGCAGGGGTCCGGACAGCCCCAGGGTGGATGCGTGGGTATTTCGTTCCCAAAGCGCTTAGGGGCGCAGCATCATAATGTAGCTTTTTGTAAAGGGAATGTCTCGGGTTACGTATGTAACCCTTGTTCCCTGAAAAAAGCGGAACGAGATGCTGCGCTTATTTTCCGCACTGGGTTGTCCCAGGACTGCTCTTCAGAAAAGACAAATAGTATCTGACGAACACGCTGGTGACGCCTCTATTTATAGCCTGGTCACAGGTGCGTCCAATGATCTCACCAACCGAGGCTATAAATTTCCGGTGTTACACACATATTCACAGCTGGTCACAATGCAAGATTGTTCCAAAAGTGCTTAGCAGCGCAGCATCTCGTTCCGCTTTTTTCAGGGAACAAGGGTTACATACGTAACCCTAGACGTTTCACTTGGTTTTTAACTTCTGCTGAAAAGTAGTGATTCTTGTACCTTTT
This sequence comes from Moxostoma hubbsi, assembly GCA_032164185.1. NCBI lineage: Eukaryota > Metazoa > Chordata > Actinopteri > Cypriniformes > Catostomidae > Moxostoma > Moxostoma hubbsi. The sequence continues at coordinate 9,848,393 of JAVLUX010000001.1, forward strand.
GCATAAAGAGACAAAGACATATCATTTGACCAATCCTTCTTGTCTTTGTTTATGCAAAAGGTATAAGAATCGCTACTTTTTCCTAATTGGACAAATGGGGTGGAATTGCCATCACTTCGAAAATGGGACATTTGAGCGTGGTCTGTAGCGCACCTAAGGGTGAATGTGGGCCATTCTTGATTTGTTGTTTCCTGTTGGCCTGTAGTATCAATGTACAAAATTAGAAAAGGGGCGATTGTGAGCCATTCTTTGCACAGTACTTCAGAGTGATGTCTTCTTGAAGCATGATAGGTTTGAAAAACCATCAGTCAAAATTACATTTGATTTATTAACACATATATTGATAAAATGTAGACATTTACATAAACACGCCCTTTTCAGCCATTTTGTATCACATTCATTTTTGCTAAGTAACGTTTTCAAAGACATCAATTCTACACATGTGTACAAAATTTCAAGTCAATTGGAGCTACGGTTCAGGTGAAAAAGAGTTTTGTGGTTTTCCCCAAATTTTCAGTGTACTGGAAAATCCATCATGACGGAAGTTATGGGTCCTTGAGGCTTTTTTGTTGCCCATGAGAAATGAGGCATGTACACCAAGTTTCAGAAGAATTGGACAAATGGGGTAGAAATGCCATCACTTTGAAAATAGGACATTTGGGCATGGCTTGTAGCGCCCCCTAAGGGCGAATGTGGGCCATTCTTGGTGTGGGTTTCCTGTTGGCCTGTAGAATCAATGTACAAAATTAGAACATATTTGACCCAAAAATTTGAAATTAGCGCATGGCCTGTAGCGCCCCCTAAAGGCAAATGTGGGCCATTCTCTGCATAGTATTTCAGAGTAATGTCATCTTGAAGAATGTTAGTTTTGAAAAACCATCATTTAAAATTACATTTGCTTTATTTCACATATATATTGAGGCAATGTGGACATTTTTATAAATACGCCCCTTTCAGCCATTTTGTGTTTTATTAATTTTTGCTAAGTAACTTACTGAAAGACATCAGTTATACACATGGGTGTATAATTTCAAGTCAATTACAGCTATAGTTTACAGTTTCAGAAGAATTGGACAAATGGGGTGGACATGAAATCATTTTGAAAATGGGACTGTTGGGCGTGGCCTGTATCGCCCCTTATGAGCGAATGTGAGTCATTCTTTGCATTCTTTGACAAACTTTGATGTTGGCTTGAGAAAGACCGAACCTTGAACCAAGACTGGAACTCGATGATAACAATAAAACAAGATCACAGCAAAAATATGAAATAAATGCAATTACTTGAAAATGATTTAAGCTCTCCATGTCATTATACCACATACGCATTCACTAAGATTTTCACTTTGTCCTAAGACTCCATTGTATGCATTAGAAAAATAAGTGAATGTTAATGGAATATTTGATCATTTCCTAACCCTCATGCAGTCCCAGATGTGTATGACTTTCTTCTGCTGAAATTGAATGAAGATGTTTAGAAGAATATCTCAACTCTGTTAGTCCATTCAATGTAAGTAAATGAGAAGTGGTGAGAAACAGATCAATGTATATGTTAATCTGTTTCTCAGAATAATAAAAAAATGATATAACTGTCAATAACAATAGATTTCCTCCTACCGGAGTAATCTAATAAATATTGCTGCAAGCAACAATGATGGGCCCAAGCACAATTACAAAAACACTACCTATATGCTTAAATGGGAGAGGTTTTGGTGCCTGTGAATCGATGTAAGAGAACAAGGGATAAGAAACAGAGTCAGGGAAGCGTTTATGCTTTCTAGCTGACTTGGGACCAGTACGAAAATGGCCAGCCATACCCAAAATATAAAGAGTAACAGTCTTAGTGTTATTGTGAGTATCATATGAGAAATAGAAACAAATAATACATACACATTCATATATATCCAGTTTAGGGCTGCACGATTTTAGCAAAAGTCATAATTGTCGATTATTGCAATCACAATTATGAATGTCGCTTAAAATATTAAATTACCGTGACGTCACATAGTAAGCAACTGTGTGGTTCTTCGGAGTAGCAGATTTCAATGTTTCAGTATGAGCTGCGCTCCAGTTTCTTTTAAGCATTATATTGTATTGTATTATATATTGTAATAATGCTTGTTAAGGTAATACTTTTCAAGCCTCCTTTCCATCCTGAATGAATAAAGTCAACCCAGAAGTCTCTACTATTTTCTGGAGCAAAATTATATGATTTGTTACTTGGTTGCCAAGGTAACCCCATCTGGTTGCCAGGCAGGAAATAGTTGATACTTGTCAAGGCTCCCTGCCATCCTGAGTGAAATAATTCAACCCAGAAGTCTCTACAATGTATTATGTAAATATTTTCATTTTTAACACCTTCCATTCCTTTTCGTCCCGCAGCTCGCATGCAAGAAAAACTGCATGTGCTAACAGTGTAGTCTGTGGAGCATTCTTCGCAATTATGTGATCACGTGCATTTTTTATGCTTGTTACTGTCACCGTGTTTTCTCACAGTCTCTTTTTTGAAATGGTTAGTTCCTGCAATGAACTCCGTTTTCCCCGCTATTTCTTTGATATAAACTTTTGTAATGTATTTCGGGAAATGTAATGCAAATTTTAAAATCAAAGGGAGTAAATTTTAACTGTCGCCAATGGCGACCTTGACAGAAATTACACTCGCAAATAAATTTATTTGGTCGCAAATGCGACCATTTTTAGTCGCAGTTTGGAGCCCTGCACAATGATGATGATTTATCGACTTTATAGACATTACATTTTATCGTCTGTTAATGCTGAACTTCTGTAAAGCTGATTTGAAACGATGTGTGTTGTGAAAGGCGCTATACAAATAAAATTGACTTGACTTGACTCTACAATGTTCGGGTGCAGAGATATGTGATTTGTTACTTGGTTGCTAGAGTAACCACATCTGGTGGCTAGGCAGTTACCAGGGTGATACTTTTTAAGGCTCCCTGCTCCCTGAGTGAATTAAATCAACCTGGAAATCTCTACTACTATCTGGTGTATAGATATTTGATTTATTACGTGGTTGCTAGGGTAACCCCATCTGGTTGCTAGGCAGTTACCAAAGTGATGCTCATAAGGCTCCTTGCAATCCTGTGTGAAATATGTCAACCCCTAAGTCTCTACGATGTCCTGGTTCTAAGATATGTGATTTGTTACTTTGTTGCTAGGGTAACCCTGTCTGGTTGCTATGAAGATTCCAGGGTGATACTTATCAAGCTTACTTTCCATTCTGAGTGAATAAAGTCAACCCGGAAGTCTGTATGATTTTCTGTTGCAGAGATATGTGATTTGATACATGGTTGGTAGGGTAACCATATCTGGTTTCTAGGCAGTTACCAGAGTGATACATATCAAGGCAACTTTCAATTCTGAGTGAATTAAGTCAAACCAGAAGTCTCTACTATTTTCTGGAGCAGAAATATATGATTTGTTACTTGGTTGCTAGGGTAACCCCATCTGGTTTCCAGACAGGTATTAAAGTGATACTTTTCAAGGCTCCCTACCAACATGAGTGAAATAATTCAACCCAGAAGTCTCTACAATGTTCTGGTGCAGAGATATGTGATTTGTTACTTGGTTGCTAGGGTAACCCTGTCTGGTTGCTATGCAGTTTCCAGGGTATTACTTATAAAGCCTCCTTTCCATTCTTAGAGAAAAATGTCAACCCGGAGGTCTCTATGATTTTCTGTTGCAGATATATGTGATTTGTTACTTGTTTGCTAGGGTAACCATATCTGGTTGCTAGGCAGTTACCAGAGTGATACATATCAAGGCTACTTTCCATTCTGAGTGAAATAAGTCAAAAAGGAAATCTCTACGATTTTCTGGTGCATAGATATGTGATTTGTTACTTGGTTGCTAGGGTAACCCCATCTGGTTGCTAGGCAGTTACCAAAGTGATACTCATGAGGCTCCTTGCAATACTGTGTTAAATATGTCAACCCTTAAGTCTCTACAATGTTCTGGTTCAAAGATATGTTATTTCTTACTTGGTTGTTAGGGTAACCGCATCTGGTTGCTAGACAGTTACCAAGGTGACAGCCAACAATGCTCCTTGCCATCCTGAGTGAAATAAGTCAACTCGGAAGTCTCTGTGATTTTCTGGTTCAGAGATATGTGATTTGTTTCTTGGTTGCTAGGGTAACCCCATCTGGTTGCTAGGCAGTTACCAAGGTGACAGCCAACAATGCTCCTTGCCATCCTGAGTCAAATAAGTCAACCCGGAAGTCTCTGTGATTTTCTTGTGCAGAGATTTGTGATTTGTTTCTTGGCTGCTAGGGTAACCCCATCTGGTTGCTAGGCAGTTACCAAGGTGACAGCCAACAATGCTCCTTGCCATGCTGAGTGAAATAAGTCAACTCGGAAGTCTCTACGATTTTGTAGTGCAAAGATATGAGATTTGTTACTTGGTTGCTATGGTAAACCCATCTGGTTGCTAGGCAGTTACCAGGGTGATATTTATCAAGTCTACTTTCCATCCTGAGTGAAATAAGTCAACCCGGAAGTCTCTACGACATTCTGATCCTAAGATACGCATCTTAGTAATTTTGAATGGATGTCAATGGTGTTTTGTTGCTAGGGTGCATTAAATGGTTGATAGGGCATGGCTAAGTAGTTCACATGATGAAAGCTGAAGACTGATTACTCACCCAATTAAAACAAAGCAACTATCATGACTCTAGGACATTCTGATCTGAAGATATCTTACTGTAATTGAAATCAATAAATGTGGTTGCTAGGGTGCTCTAAATTGTTGCTAAGGAGTGGCTTGGCAGCTGCCAATGATGAATCTCCAAAGGCTGCTTGTCAGTATGAATGATATAAACCAACTCCCATGCCTCTGTGACATTCAGAATGGAAGATATATCTCTTTGGATTTTGGCTGCTAAGGTGCTCTAAAATGGTTGCTAGGGAGGGGCTAGGAAGTGTTGAGGGGATTCATGATTGGCTGTTTTACTGCCCCAAGTCAAACGAGACCACCCTCGTGTTTCTATGATAATTCAGTCCGGAGATATCCCTTTGATCTCTTTCAATAGAAGTCTATGGGACTTGTTGCTAAGGTGCTCTAAATGGTTGCTAGGGCGTGGCTTGATAGCTTCAAAATGTTCCTGAGAGACTGATTGGTCGTCTGAGTAAAATGAGCCCGCCCCCTTGTCTCTAAGACACTGTGGTCCAGAGTTATGTTCAATACAAAATGACATTTCATGGGCCGTCCTACACCATAGACTTAACATTGGGGCAAATTTGGGCAGCTCCTGCCCCCCAGGGGTGCAACTTTTACCCCATTGTGAGGTATGTTCTCACAGAGCCTGTCACCCTCTTCAAATGTGGTAAATCACACGTCTGTGTGAAATCCTCGCTCTGAGCTATGACTCGTCAAAGTTTGGCGCAATGTTAAGTCAATGGGATTTTTGCCCAATTTTTTGCCCCTGGGGCAAACACCGTACCCCCGATCGCTTATAAAAGTCATAGCACACCTCTCCTCAATGAGCCGCACGATTTGACACCTCATTCATGGGTCTACGCCAAAAGGTGCGGGACGAGTTAGGCGCCGAAGTTTTGTACAGAAGAAGAAGAAGAAGAAAAAGAAAAACTAGAATGTACATTTCCTGAAGAAAATGTGAGTGGTGCTTGCCGTGGCAAAATTTCGTACCACAATGTCCCACGACTGCCCAAAGTTGAAAGAGGCCACCCCCATGACAGTAGGATGTTCTGGTGCAGAGATATAGGTGTTGTTCCATGGTTGCTAGGGAAACCCATCTGGTTGATATGCAGTTACTAAGGTGACAGCCACCAACGCTACTCGCCATCCTGAGTAAAATAAGTCAACCCGGAAGTCTCTATGATTTTCTAGTACAGAGGTATGTGATTTGTTACTTGGTTGCTAGGGTAACCCTATCTGGTTGCTAGGCAGTTAACAAGGAGCAAGCCAACAATGCTCCTTTCCATCCTGAATGAAATAAGTCAACCCGGTATCTCTAAAAATTTCTGGTTCAGAGATATGTGATTTGTTACTTCGTTGCTAGGGTAACCCCATCTGGTTGCTAGGCAGTTAGCAAGGTGACAGCCAACAATGCTCCTTGCCATCCTGAGTGAAATAAGTCAACCCGGAAGTCTCTGTGATTTTCTTGTGCAGAGATAAGTGATTTGTTACTTGGTTGCTAGGGTAACCCCATTTGGTTGCTAGGCAGTTACAAAGGTGACAGCCAACAATGCTCCTTGCCATCCTAAGTGAAATAAGTCAACCCGGAAGTCTCTGTGATTTTCTTGTGCAGAGATATGTGATTTGTTTCTTGGTTGCTAGGGTAACCCCATCTGGTTGCTAGGCAGTTACCAAGGTGACAGGCAACAATGCTCCTTGCCATCCTGAGTGAAATAAGTCAACCCGGAAGTCTCTGTGATTTTCTAGTACAGAGATATGTGATTTGTTAATTGGTTGCTAGGGTAACCCCATCTGGTTGCTAGGCAGTTACCAAGGTGACAGCCAACAATGCTCCTTGCCATCCTGAGTGAAATAAGTCAACCCGGAAGTCTCTGTGATTTTCTTGTGCAGAGATATGTGATTTGTTTCTTGGTTGCTAGGGTAACCCCATCTGGTTGCTAGGCAGTTACCAAGGTGACAGCAAACAATGCTCCTTGCCATCCAGAGTGAAATAAGTCAACCCGGAAGTCTCTGTGATTTTCATGTGCAGAGATATTTGATTTGTTTCTTGGTTGCTAGGGTAACCCCATCTGGTTGCTAGGCAGTTATCAAGGTGACAGGGAACAATGCTCCTTGCCATCTTGAGTGAAATAAGTCAACCCGGAAGTCTCTATGTCATTCTGATCCTAAGATACACATCTTAGTGATTTTGAATGGATGTCAATGGTTCTTTGTTGCTAGGGTGCTTTAAATGGTTGCTAGGGCATGGCTAAGTAGTTCACATGATGAAAGATGAAGACTGATTACTCACCCAATTAAAACAAAGCAACTATCATGTCTCTAGGACATTCTGATCTGAAGATATCTTACTGTAATTGAAATCAATAAATGTGGTTGCTAGGGTGCTCTAAATTGTTGCTAGGGAGTGGCTTGGCAGCTGCCAATGATGAATCTCCAAAGGCTGCTTGTCAATATGAATGATACAAACCAACTCCCATGCCTCTGTGACATTCAGAATGGAAGATATCTCTCTTTGGATTTTGGTTGCTAAGGTGCTCGAAAATGGTTGCTAGGGAGGGGCTAGGAAGTGTTGAGGGGATTCATGATTGGCTGTTTTACTGCCCCAAGTCAAACGAGACCACCCTCGTGTTTCTATGATAATTCAGTCCGGAGATATCCCTTTGATCTCTTTCAATGGAAGTCTATGGGAGTTGTTGCTAAGGTGCTCTAAATGGTTGCTAGGGCGTGGCTTGATAGCTTCACAATGATCCTGAGAGACTGATTGGTCGTCTGAGTAAAATGAGCCCGCCCCCTTGTCTCTAAGACACTGTGATCCAGAGTTATGTTCAATACAAAATCTACCATAGACTTAACATTGGGGCAACTTTGGGCAGCTCATGCCCCCCAGGGGTGCAACTTTTACCCCATTGTGAGGTATGTTCTCACAGAGCCTGTCAGCCTCTTCAAATGTGGTAAATCACACGTCTCTGCGAAATCCTCGCTCTGAGCTATGACTCGTCAAAGTTCGGCGCAATGTTAAGTCAATGGGATTTTTTGCCCAATTTTTTGCCCCTGGGGCAATCACCGTACCCCCGATCACTTATAAAAGTCATAGCACACCATTCCCAAATAATCCGCACGATTTGACGCCTCATTTGTGGGTCTGCGACCAAAAATTTTGAAAAAAATTCCATTGACTTACATTGGGGCAACTTTGGGCAGCTCCTGCCCCCCAGGGGTGCAACTTTTACCCCATTGTGAGGTATGTTCTCACAGAGCCTGTCAGCCTCTTCAAATGTGGTAAATCACACGTCTCTGCGAAATCCTCGCTCTGAGCTATGACTCGTCAAAGTTCGGCTCAATGTTAAGTCAATGGGATTTTTTGCCCAATTTTTTGCCCCTGGGGCAAACACCGTACCCCCGATCGCTTATAAAAGTCATAGCACACCTCTCCTCAATGAGCCGCACGATTTGACACCTCATTCATGGGTCTACGCCAAAAGGTGCGGGACGAGTTAGGCGCCGAAGTTTTGTACGGAAGAAGAAGAAGAAGAAGAAGAAGAAGAAAAATAAGTATGTGAGATTACAATAGTGTTGCTTTGCAAGCACCACTAACTAGAATGTACATTTCCTGAAGAAAATGTGAGTGGTGCTTGCCGTGGCAAAACTCATCAAATAAAATTTTCTAACTTGTTTCTAAGCACTAAAATAAAGGTCATAGAATGTTGCTAACATGTGTTTTTCATGATGGTAGCACATTTTTAAATGTTTTAGCACTTTGCTAGGCAAAGCTAGCATGTGTTAGCATGATACTAGCACGTTTTTAGCATGTTTTAGCACTTCGTTTGGCGATGCTAACATGTGTTAGCATGATGCTAGCACATTTTTAACATGTTTTAGCAATGCCCTCGGCAATGCTAACATGTGTTAGCATGATGCTAGCACATTTTTAGCATGTTTTAACAATTCCCTAGGCAATGCTAACATGTATTAGCATAATGCTAGCACGCTTTATCATGTTTAAACACTTGGCTAGGCGATGCCAACATGTGTTAGCATGATGCTAGCACATTTTTAGCATGTTTTAGTACTTCACTATGCGATACTAGTATGTGTTAGCATGTTGCTAGCACGTTTTTAGCATGTTTTAGCACTTATCTAGGCGATGCCAGCATGTGTTAGCATGATGCTAGCACATTTTTAGCATGTTTTAGTACTTCGCTAGCCGAAGCCAGCATATGTTAGCATGATGCTAGCATATTTTTAGCATGTTTTAGTACTTCGCTATGCGATACTAGTATGTTTTAGCATGTTGCTAGCATGTTTTTAGCATGTTTTAGCACTTCGCTATGCAATTCTAATATGTTTTAGCATGTTGCTAGCATGTTTTTAGCATGTTTTAGCACTTCGCTAGACGATGCCAGCATATGTTAGCATGATGCTAGCACGTTTTTAGCATGTTTTAGCACTTTGCTAGGCGATACCAGCATGTGTTAGCATGATGCTAGCACGTTTTAGCACTTCGCTATGCGATACTAGTATGTTTTAGCATGTTGCTAGCACGTTTTTAGCATGTTTTAGCACTTCGCTATGCAATACTAATATGTTTTAGCATGTTGCTAGCATGTTTTTAGCATGTTTTAGCACTTCGCTATGCAATACTAATATGTTTTAACATGTTGCTAGCATGTTTTTAGCATGTTTTAGCACTTCGCTAGGCGATGCCAGCATATGTTAGCATGATGCTAGCACATTTTTAGCATGTTTTATGTTGTGGCTATGAAGATTTTTATTGGCTGCTTGATAAAAGAAATCCTCTGAGGGAGAGAGAGAGAGACACGCAGGGCTGACAGGCCCTTTTTTGTCTGTGTGTGTGAAAATGTCAGTTGGGATTTAAATTTCTGAACATTCCGCAATGTAAAGTCAATGGGACATTTTTGGCCGCTTTTTCGTCCGCTGTGCGAACATCGTACACCCGATCGCTTATAAAAGTCATAGCACACCTCTCCTCAATGAGCCGCACGATTTGACACCTCATTCATGGGTCTACGCCAAAAGGTGCGGGACGAGTTAGGCGCCGAAGTTTTGTACGGAAGAAGAAGAAGAAGAAGAAGAAGAAGAAAAATAAGTATGTGAGATTACAATAGTGTTGCTTTGCAAGCACCACTAACTAGAATGTACATTTCTTGAAGAAAATGTGAGTGGTGCTTGCCGTGGCAAAATTTCTTACCACAATGTCCCACCTACTGCCCAAAGTTGAAAGAGGCCACCCCCATGACAGTAGGATGTTCTGGTGCAGAGATATAGGTGTTGTTCCATGGTTGCTAGGGAAACCCATCTGGTTGATATGCAGTTACTAAGGTGACAGCCACCAACGCTACTTGCCATCCTGAGTAAAATAAGTCAACCCTGAAGTCTCTACGATTTTCTAGTACAGAGATATGTGATTTGTTACTTGGTTGCTAGGGTAACCCCATCTGGTTCCTAGGCAGTTACCAATGGGCAAGCCAACAATGCTCCTTGCCATCCTAAATGAAAAAAGTCAACACGAAATCACAACTATTTTCTGGTTCAGAGATATATGATTTATTACTTGGTTGCTAGGGTAACCCCATCTGGTTGCTAGGCAATTACCAAGGTGACAGCCAACAATGCTCCTTGCCATCCTGAGTGAAATAAGTCAACCCGGAAGTCTCTGTGATTTTCTTCTGCAGAGATATGTGATTTGTTTCTTGGTTGCTAGGGTTACCCCATCTGGTTGCTAGGCAGTTACCAAGGTGACAGCCAACAATGCTCCTTGCCATCCTGAGTGAAATAAGTCAACCCGGAAGTCTCTGTGATTTTCTTGTGCAGAGATATGTGATTTGTTTCTTGGTTGCTAGGGTAACCCCATCTGGTTGCTAGGCAGTTACCAAGGTGACAGGCAACAATGCTCCTTGCCATCCTGAGTGAAATAAGTCAACCCGGATGTCTCTGTGATTTTGTTGTGTATAGATATGTGATTTGTTTCTTGGTTGCTAGGGTAACCCCATCTGGTTGCTAAGCAGTTACCAAGGTGACAGCCAACAATGCTCCTTGCCATCCTGAGTGAAATAAGTCAACCCGGAAGTCTCTGTGATTTTCTTGTGCAGAGATATGTGATTTGTTTCTTGGTTGCTAGGGTAACCCCATTTGGTTGCTAGGCAGTTACCAGGGTGATATTTATCAAGTCTACTTTCCATCCTGACTGAAATAAGTCAACCCGGAAGTCTCTACAACATTGTGATCCTAAGATACACATCTTAGCGATTTTGAATGGATGTCAATGGTTCTTTGTTGCTAGGGTGCATTAAATGGTTGGTAGGGCGTGGCTAAGTAGTTCACATGATGAAAGCTGAAGACTGATTACTCACCCAGTTAAAACAAAGCAACTATCATGTCTCTAGGACATTCTGATCTGAAGATATCTTACTGTAATTGAAATCAATAAATGTGGTTGCTAGGGTGCTCTAAATTGTTGCTAGGGAGTGGCTTGGCAGCTGCCAATGATGAATCTCCAAAGGCTGCTTGTCCGTGTGAATGATATAAACCAACTCCCATGCCTCTGTGACATTCAGAATGGAAGATATCTCTCTTTGGATTTTGGTTGCTAAGGTGCTCGAAAATGGTTGCTAGGGAGGGGCTAGGAAGTGTTGAGGGGATTCATGATTGGCTGTTTTACTGCCCCAATTCAAACAAGACCACCCTTGTGTTTCTATGATAATTCAGTCCGGAGATATCCCTTTGATCTCTTTGAATGGAAGTCTATGGAACTTGTTGCTAAGGTGCTCTAAATGGTTGCTAGGGCATGGCTTGATAGCTTCACAATGATCCTGAGAGACTGATTGGTCGTCTGAGTAAAATGAGCCCGCCCCCTTGTCTCTAAGACACTGTGATCCAGAGTTATGTTCAATACAAAGTCTACCATAGACTTAACATTGGGGCAAATTTGGGCAGCTCCTGCCCCCAAGGGGTGCAACTTTTACTCCATTGTGAGGTATGTTCTGACAGAGCCTGTCAGCCTCTTCAAATGTGGTAAATCACACGTCTCTGTAAAATCCTCGCTCTGAGCTATTACTCGTCAAAGTTCGGCTCAATGTTAAGTCAATGGGATTTTTTGCCCAATTTTTTGCCCCTGGGGCAAATACCGTACCCCCGATCACTTATAGTAGTCATAGCACACCATTCCCAATTAATCTGCACGATTTGACGCCTCATTTGTGGGTCTGCGAGCAAAACATTTTTCAAAAAATTCCATTGACTTACATTGGGGCAACTTTGGGCAGCTCCTGCCCCCCAGGGGTAAAACTTTTACCCCATTGTGAGGTATGTTCTCAGAGAGCCTGTCAGCCTCTTCAAATGTGGTAAATCACACGTCTCTGTGAAATCCTCGCTCTGAGCTATAACTCGTCAAAGATCGGTTCAATGTTAAGTCAATGGGATTTTTTGGCCAATTTTTTGCCCCTGGGGCAAACAACATACCCCCGATCGCTTAGAAAAGATATAGCACACCTCTCCTCAATGAGCCGCACGATTTGATGCCTAACTCAGGGGTCTGTGACAAAAGCTGCGGGAGGAGTAGCGCGCCAAACTATGTGTGGAATAATAATAATTATAACTAGAATGTACATTTCCTGAAGAAAATGTGAGTGGTGCTTGCCGTGGCAAAACTCGTCAAGTAGCATTTTCAAACTTGTTTCTAAGCACTAAAATAAAGGTCATAGAATGTTGCTAACATGTGTTTTTCATGATGGTAGCACGTTTTTAGAATGTTTTAGTACTTTGCTAGGTGAAGCTAGCATGTGTTAGCATGATACTAGCACATTTTTAGCATGTTTTAGCACTTCCTTTGGCAATGCTAACATGTGTTAGCATGATGCTAGCATCTTTTTAACATGTTTTAGCAATCCCCTAAGCAACGCTAACATGCATTAGCATAATGATAGCACGTTTTAACATGTTTTAGCACTTTGCTAGGTGAAGCTAGCATGTGTTAGCATGATACTAGCACGTTTCTAACATGTTTTAGCACTTTGCTAGGCGATGCTAACGTATGTTAGCATGATGCTAGCACGTTTTTAACATGTTTTAGCAATCCCCTAAGCAATGCTAACATGCATTAGCATAATGCTAGCACGTTTTAACATGTTTTAGCACTTTGCTAGGTGAAGCTAGCATGTGTTAGCATGATACTAGCACGTTTCTAGCATGTTTTAGCACTTTGCTAGTCGATGCTAACATGTGTTAGCATGATGCAAGCAAGTTTTTAACATGTTTTAGCACTTCGCTAGGCGATGCCAGCATGTGTTAGCATGATGCTAGCATGTTTTTAGCATGTTTTAGCACTTCGCTAGGCGATGCTAACATGTTTTAGCATGATGCTAGCACATTTTTAACATGTTGTAGCAATCCCCTAACCAATGCTAACATGCATTAGCATAATACTAGCACGTTTTTAGCATGTTTTAGCACTTCACTAGGCGATGCTAACATGTGTTAGCATGATGCTAGCACGTTTTTAACATGTTTTAGCAATCCCCTAAGCAATGCTAACATGCATTAGCATAATGCTAGCATGTTTTAACATGTTTTAACATTTTGCTAGGCAATGCCAGCATGTGTTAGCATGATACTAGCACGTTTTTAGCATGTTTTAGCACTTCGCTAGGCGATGCCAGCATGTGTTAGCATGATGCTAGCATGTTTTTAGCATGTTTTAGCACTTCGCTAGGCGATGCTAACATGTTTTAGCATGATGCTAGCACATTTTTAACATGTTGTAGCAATCCCCTAACCAATGCTAACATGCATTAGCATAATACTAGCACGTTTTTAGCATGTTTTAGCACTTCACTAGGCGATGCTAACATGTGTTAGCATGATGCTAGCACGTTTTTAACATGTTTTAGCAATCCCCTAAACAATGCTAACATGCATTAGCATAATGCTAGCACGTTTTAACATGTTTTAACATTTTGCTAGGCAATGCCAGCATGTGTTAGCATGATACTAGCACGTTTTTAGCATGTTTTAGCACTTCGCTAGGCGATGCTAACATGTGTTAGCATGATGCTAGCACGTTTTTAACATGTTTTAGCAATCCCCTAAGCAATGCTAACATGCATTAGCATAATGCTAGCACGTTTTAACATGTTTTAACACTTTGCTAGGCAATGCCAGCATGTGTTAGCATGATGCTAGCACGTTTTTAGCATTTTTTAACACTTCGCTAGGCAATACTATCATGTGTTAGCATGTTTTTAGCACGTTTTTAGCATGTTTTAGCACTTCGCTAGGTGATGCCAACATGTGTTAGCATGTTGCTAGCACGTTTTTAGCATGTTTTAGCACTTCGCTAGGTGATGCCAACATGTGTTAGCATGTTGCTAGCACATTTTTAGCATGTTTTAGGGTGTGGCTATGAAGATTTTTATTGACTGCTTGATAAAAGAAATCCTCTGAGGGAGAGAGAGAGAGAGACGCAGGGCTGACAGGCCCTTTTTTGTCTGTGTGTGTGAAAAAGTCAGTTGGGATTTAAATTTCTGAACATTCCGCAATGTAAAGTCAATGGGATTTTTTTGGCCGCTTTTTCGTCCGCTGTTCGAACATCGTACACCCGATCGCTTAGAAAAGATATAGCACACCTCTCCTCAATGAGCCGCACGATTTGATGCCTCACTCAGGGGTCTGTGACAAAAGCTGCAGGAGGAGTAGCGCGCCAAACTTTGTGTGGAAAAATAATAATAATTATAATAATAATAAGTATGCAAGAGAACAATAGTGATGCTTTGCCTATGGCAAGCACCACTAACTAGAATGTACATTTCCTGAAGAAAATGTGAGTGGTGCTTGCCGTGGCAAAACTCGTCAAATAGCATTTTCTAACTTGTTTCTAAGCACTAAAATAAAGGTCATAGAATGTTGCTAACACGTGTTTTTCATGATGGTAGCACGTTTTTAGAATGTTTTAGCACTTCGCTAGGTGAAGCTAGCATGTGTTAGCATGATACTAGCACGTTTTTAGCATGTTTTAGCACTTCGTTTGGCAATGCTAACATGTGTTAGCATGATGCTAGCACATTTTTAACAAGTTTTAGCAATCCCCTAAACAATGATAACATGCATTAGCATAATGCTAGCACGTTTTAACATGTTTTAGCACTTTGCTAGGTGAAGCTAGCATTTGTTTGCATGATACTAGCACGTTTTTAGCCTGTTTTAGCACTTCGCTAGGCGATGCTAACATGTGTTTGCATGATGCTAGCACGTTTTAACATGTTTTAACAATCCCCTAATAAATGCTAACATGCATTAGCATAATGCTAGCACGTTTTAACATGTTTTAGCACTTCGCTACGTGAAGCTAGCATGTGTTAGCATGATACTAGCATGTTTTTAGCCTGTTTTAGCACTTCGCTAGGCGATGCTAACATGTGTTAGCATGATGCTAGCACATTTTTAACATGTTGTAGCAATCCCCTAACCAATGCTAACATGCATTAGCATAATACTAGCACGTTTGTAGCATGTTTTAACACTTCACTAGGCGATGCTAACATGTGTTAGCATGATGCTAGCACATTTTTAACATGTTTTAGCAATCCCATAAGCAATGCTAACATGCATTAGCATAATGCTAGCACGTTTTAACATGTTTTAACATTTTGCTAGGCAATGCCAGCATGTGTTAGCATGATACTAGCACGTTTTTAGCATGTTTTAGCACTTCGCTAGGCGATGCTAACATGTGTTAGCATGATGCTAGCACGTTTTTAACATGTTTTAGCAATCCCTTAAGCAATGCTAACATGCATTAGCATAATGCTAGCACGTTTTAACATGTTTTAACACTTTGCTAGGCAATGCCAGCATGTGTTAGCATGATGCTAGCACGTTTTTAGCATTTTTTAACACTTCGCTAGGCAATACTATCATGTGTTAGCATGTTTTTAGCACGTTTTTAGCATGTTTTAGCACTTCGCTAGGTGATGCCAACATGTGTTAGCATGTTGCTAGCACGTTTTTAGCATGTTTTAGCACTTCGCTAGGTGATGCCAACATGTGTTAGCATGTTGCTAGCACATTTTTAGCATGTTTTAGGGTGTGGCTATGAAGATTTTTATTGACTGCTTGATAAAAGAAATCCTCTGAGGGAGAGAGAGAGAGAGAGACGCAGGGCTGACAGGCCCTTTTTTGTCTGTGTGTGTGTGAAAAAGTCAGTTGGGATTTAAATTTCTGAACATTCCGCAATGTAAAGTCAATGGGATTTTTTTGGCCGCTTTTTCGTCCGCTGTTCGAACATCGTACACCCGATCGCTTAGAAAAGATATAGCACACCTCTCCTCAATGAGCCGCACGATTTGATGCCTCACTCAGGGGTCTGTGACAAAAGCTGCAGGAGGAGTAGCGCGCCAAACTTTGTGTGGAAAAATAATAATAATTATAATAATAACTAGAATGTACATTTCCTGAAGAAAATGTGAGTGGTGCTTGCCGTGGCAAAATTTCTTACCACAATGTCCCACCTACTGCCCAAAGTTGAAAGAGGCCACCCCCATGACAGTAGAATGTTCTGGTGCAGAGATATAGGTGTTGTTCCATGGTTGCTAGGGAAACCCATCTGGTTGATATGCAGTTACTAAGGTGTCAGCCACCAACGCTACTTGCCATCCTGAGTAAAATATGTCAACCCGGAAGTCTCTACGATTTTCTAGTACAGAGATATGTGATTTGTTACATGGTTGCTAGGGTAACCCCATCTGGTTGCTAGGCAGTTACCAAGGGGCAAGCCAACAATGCTCCTTGCCATCCTAAATGAAAAAAGTCAACACGGAATCACTACAATTTTCTGGTTCAGAGATATATGATTTGTTACTTGGTTGCTAGGGTAACCCCATCTGGTTGCTAGGCAGTTACCAAGGTGACAGCCAACAATGCTCCTTGCTCTCCTGAGTGAAATAAGTCAACCCGGAAGTCTCTGTGATTTTCTTGTGCAGCGATATGTGATTTGTTTATTGGTTGCTAGGGTAACACCATCTGGTTGCTAGGCAGTTACCAAGGTGACAGGCAACAATGCTCCTTGCCATCCTGAGTGAAATAAGTCAACCCGGAAGTCTCTGTGATTTTCTAGTACAGAGATATGTGATTTGTTTCTTGGTTGCTAGGGTAACCCCATCTGGTTGTTAGGCAGTTACCAAGGTGACAGCCAAGAATGCTCCTTGCCATCCTGACTGAAATAAGTCAACCTGGAATCTCTACGATTTTGTGGTTCAGAGATACGTGATTTGTTAATTGGTTGCTAGGGTAACCCCATCTGGTTGCTAGGCAGTTACCAAGGTGACAGCCAACAATGCTCCTTGCCATCCTGAGTGAAATAAGTCAACCCGGAAGTCTCTGTGATTTTCTTGTGCAGAGATGTGTGATTTGTTTCTTGGTTGCTAGGGTAACCCCATCTGGTTGCTAGGCAGTTACCAAGGTGACAGCAAACAATGCTCCGTGCCATCCTGAGTGAAATAAGTCAACCCGGAAGTCTCTGTGATTTTCTTGTGCAGAGATATGTGATTTGTTTATTGGTTGCTAGGGTAACCCCATTTGGTTGCTAGGCAGTTACCAGGGTGATATTTATCAAGTCTACTTTCCATCCTGAGTGAAATAAGTCAACCCGGAAGTCTCTACGACATTCTGATCCTAAGATACACATCTTAGTGATATTGAATGGATGTCAATGGTGTTTTGTTGCTAGGGTGCTTTAAATGGTTGCTAGGGCGTGGCTAAGTAGTTCACATGATGAAAGATGAAGACTGATTACTCACCCAATTAAAACAAAGCAACTATCATGTCTCTAGGACATTCTGATCTGAAGATATCTTACATCAATTGAAATCAATAAATGTGGTTGCTAGGGTGCTCCAAATTGTTGCTAGGGAGTAGCTTGGCAGCTGCCAATGATGAATCTCCAATGGCTGCTTGTCAGTATGAATGATACAAACCAACTCCCATGCCTCTGTGACATTCAGAATGGAAGATATCTCTCTTTGGATTTTGGTTGCTAAGGTGCTCGAAAATGGTTGCTAGGGAGGGGCTAGGAAGTGTTGAGGGGATTCATGATTGGCTGTTTTACTGCCCCAAGTCAAACGAGACCACCCTCGTGTTTCTATGATAATTCAGTCCAGAGATATCCCTTTGATCTCTTTCAATGGAAGTCTATGGGAGTTGTTGCTAAGGTGCTCTAAATGGTTGCTAGGGCGTGGCTTGATAGCTTCACAATGATCCTGAGAGACTGATTGGTCATCTGAGTAAAATGAGCCCGCCCCCTTGTCTCTAAGACACTGTGATCCAGAGTTATGTTCAATACAAAATCTACCATAGACTTAACATTGGGGCAACTTTGGGCAGCTCATGCCCCCCAGGGGTGCAACTTTTACCCCATTGTGAGGTATGTTCTCACAGAGCCTGTCAGCCTCTTCAAATGTGGTTAATCACACGTCTCTGTGAAATCCTCGATCTGAGCTATGACTCGTCAAAGTTCGGCGCAATGTTAAGTCAATGGGATTTTTTGCCCAATTTTTTGCCCCTGGGGCAATCACCGTACCCCCGATCGATTATAAAAGTCATAGGACACCATTCCCAAATAATCCGCACGATTTGACGTCTCATTTGTGGGTTTTCGACCAAAAAATTTTGAAAAAAATTCCATTGACTTACATTGGGGCAACTTTGGGCAGCTCCTGCCCCCCAGGGGTGCAACTTTTACCCCATTGTGAGGTATGTTCTCACAGAGCCTGTCAGCCTCTTCAAATGTGGTAAATCACATGTCTCTGCGAAATCCTCGCTTTGAGCTATGACTCGTCAAAGTTCGGCGCAATGTTAAGTCAATGGGATTTTTTGCCCAATTTTTTGCCCCTGGGGCAAACACCGTACCCCCGATCGCTTATAAAAGTCATAGCACACCTCTCCTCAATGAGCCGCACGATTTGACACCTCATTCATGGGTCTACGCCAAAAGGTGCGGGACGAGTTAGGTGCCGAAGTTTTGTACGGAAGAAGAAGAAGAAGAAGAAGAAGAAGAAAAATAAGTATGTGAGATTACAATAGTGTTGCTTTGCAAGCACCACTAATAATAAGTATGCAAGAGAACAATAGTGATGCTTTGCCTATGGCAAGCACCACTAACTAGATTAAAAAGTTTGAGTACAAACTTTAGGTTGGCTTGAGAAAGCCTAGCATAAAGTTTGAAGTAGTTGTAAAAGTTTGAAGATTTACGGTTTCTAGTTTGATGTAATTATAAGTAGTAGTTTTCAAAGTTCAAAGTTTAGAGATTATAAAACCATTCAGTCTATCAAATAGATTAGATAGATAGATAGATAGATAGATAGATAGATATTGAACCTCAGATAGATAGATAGATAGATAGATAGATAGATAGATAGATATTGACCCTCAGATAGATAGATAGATAGATAGATAGATAGAGTATGACCCATAGATAGATAGATAGATAGATAGATAGATAGATAGATAGATAGATAGATAGATAGATATTGACCCTCAGATAGATAGATAGATAGATAGTTATTGACCATCAGATAGATAGATAGATAGATAGTTATTGACCATCAGATAGATAGATAGATAGATAGAAAGATAGAAAGATAGATTGTAGATAGATAGTCATTGACCCTTAGATAGATAGATAGTTATTGACCCGCAGATAGTTAGATAGATAGATAGATGGATATTGACCCTCAGATAGATAGATAGATAGTCATTGACTCTTAGATAGATAGATAGATAGATAGATAGATAGATAGATAGATAGATAGATATTGACCATCAGAAAGATAGATAGATAGACAGATAGACAGATAGATATATCATTTTTTACTTGGTTGCTAGGGTAACCCAATCTGGTTGCTAGGCAGTTTCCAGGGTTATCCTTATCAAGCCTCCTTTTCATTCTGAGTGAATAAAGTCAACCCGGAAGTCTCTATGATTTTCTGTTGCATAGATATGTGATTTGTTACTTGGTTGCTAGGGTAACCATATCTGGTTGATAGGCAGTTACCAGAGTGATATATATCAAGGCTACTTTCCATCTTGAGTACAATAAGTGAAACAGGAAGTCTCTACGATTTTCTGGTGCAGAGTTATGTGATTTGTTACTTGGTTGCTAGGGTAAGCCCTTGTCGTTGCTAGGCAGTTACCAGAGTGATACTTATCAAGCCTCCTTTCCATCCTGAGTGAATTATGTCAACCCGGAAGTCTCTACGATTTTCTGGTGCAGAGATATGTAATTTGTTAGTTGGTTGCTAGGGTAACCCCATCTGGTTGCTAGGCAGTTACTAAGGTGATACTCATAAGGCTCCTTGCAATCCTGTGTGAAATATGTCAACCCCTAAGTCTCTACGATGTTCTGGTTCAAAGATATGTGATTTGTTACTTGGTTGCTAGGGTAACCGCATCTGGTTGCTAGGCAGTTACCAGAGGGATACATATCAAGGCTACTTTCCATCCTGAGTGAAATAAGTGAAACAGGTAGTCTCTCTGATTTTCTGTTGCAGAGATATGTGATTTGTTACTTGGTTGCTAGGGTAACCCCGTCTGGTTGCTAGGCAGTTACCAGAGTGATACATATCAAGGCTACTTTCCATCCTGAGTGAAATAAGTCAACCCGGAAGTCTCTCTGATTTTCTGTTGCAGAGATATGTGATTTGTTACTTGGTTGCTAGTGTAATCAAATCTGGTTGCTAGGCAGTTACCAGAGTGATACATATCAAGGCTACTTTCCATCCTGAGTGAAATAAGTGAAACAGGAAGTCTCTATGATTTTCTGGTGCAGAGATATGTGATTTGTTATTTGGTTGCTAGGGTAACCCTGTCTGGTTGCTATGCAGTTACCAGGGTGATACTTATCAAGCCTCCTTTCCATACTGAGTGAATCAAGTCAACCTGGAAGCTACTATACTGTGGCTATGAAGATTTTAGGTCATTACTTGTTGGCTGCTTGATAAAAGAAATCCTCTGAGGGAGAGAGAGAGAGAGACGCAGGGCAGACAGGCCCTTTTTTGTCTGTGTGTGTGAAAACGTCAGTTGGGATTTAAATTTCTGAACATTCCGCAATGTTAAGTCAATGGGATTTTTTCAGAGTTTGATCATCATTTTTAGGAAAACCGTAAGTCCGATCAGTTAGAAAAGATATAGCACACTATTCGGGATTAGTCTGAAGGTCTGTGCCGAGTTTGGTGCATGTAGCTTAAAAGCTCTAGGAGGAGTTACATTTAGAAATTTAGTCTCAGAATAATAATAATAATAATAAGTTTAAATAGGATTTCAGTAAGTTGGCTTTCTCAAGCCAACCTAACTAGATTAAAAAGTTTGAGTACAAACTTTAGGTTGGCTTGAGAAAGCCTAGCATAAAGTTTGAAGTAGTTGTAAAAGTTTGAAGATTTACGGTTTCTAATTTGATGTAATTATAAGTAGTAGTTTTCAAAGTTCAAAGTTTAGAGATTATAAAACCATTCAGTCTATCAAATAGATAGATAGATAGATAGATAGATAGATAGATAGATAGATAGATAGATAGATAGATAGATAGATAGATATTGACCCTCAGATAGATAGATAGATAGATAGATATTGACCCTCAGATAGATAGATAGATAGATAGATAGATGATAGATAGATAGATAGATAGATAGATATTGACCCTCAGATAGATAGATAGATAGATAGTTATTGACCATCAGATAGATAGATAGATAGATAGATAGATAGATAGATAGATAGATAGATAGATAGATAGATAGATAGATAGATAGATAGATAGTTATTGACCATCAGATAGATAGATAGATAGATAGATAGATAGATAGATAGATAGATAGATAGATATTGACCATTAGATAGATAGATAGATAGATAGATAGATATTGATCCTCAGATAGATAGATAGATATTGACCCTCAGATAGATAGATAGAAAGATAGAAAGATAGATTGATAGTCATTGACCCTTAGATAGATAGATAGATAGATATTGACCGTCAGATAAATAGATAGATAGATAGTCATTGACCCTGAGATATAGATAGATAGAGTATGAACCACAGATAGATAGATAGATAGTTATTGACCCGCAGATAGTTAGATAGATAGATAGATAGATATTGACCATCAGATAGATAGATAGATAGATAGATAGATAGATAGATAGATAGATAGATAGTCATTGACTCTTAGATAGATAGATAGATATTGACCGTCAGATATATAGATAGACAGATAGTCATTGACCCTGAGATATAGATAGATAGAGTATGACCCACAGATAGATAGATAGATAGTTATTGACCCGCAGATAGATAGATAGATAGATAGATATTGACCCTCAGATAGATAGATAGATAGATAGATATTGACCCTCAGATAGATAGATAGATAGATAGATAGAGTATGACCCATAGATAGATAGATAGATAGATAGATAGATAGATATTGACCCTCAGATAGATAGATAGATAGATAGATAGATAGATAGATAGATAGATAGATATTGACCATTAGATAGATAGATAGATAGATAGATAGATAGATAGATAGATAGATAGATAGATAGATAGATATTGATCCTCAGATAGATAGATAGATATTGACCCTCAGATAGATAGATAGATAGATAGAAAGATAGAAAGATAGAAAGATAGATTGATAGTCATTGACCCTTAGATAGATAGATAGATATTGACAGTCAGATAAATAGATAGATAGATAGTCATTGACCCTGAGATATAGATAGATAGAGTATGAACCACACATAGATAGATAGATAGATAGATAGATAGTTATTGACCCGCAGATAGTTAGATAGATAGATAGATAGATATTGACCATCAGATAGATAGATATAGATAGATAGTCATTGACTCTTAGATAGATAGATAGATATTGACCGTCAGATATATAAATAGACAGATAGTCATTGACCCTGAGATATAGATAGATAGAGTATGACCCACAGATAGATAGATAGATAGTTATTGACCCGCAGATAGTTAGATAGATAGATAGATAGATAGATAGATAGATAGATATTGACCGATAGATAGATATTGACCCTCAGATAGATAGATAGATAGATATTGACCCTCAGATAGATAGATAGATAGATAGATAGATAGATAGAGTATGACCCATAGATAGATAGATAGATAGATAGATAGATAGATAGATATTGACCCTCAGATAGATAGATAGATAGATAGATAGTTATTGACCATCAGATAGATAGATAGATAGATAGATAGATAGTTATTGACCATCAGATAGATAGATAGATAGATAGATAGATAGATAGATATTGACCATTAGATAGATAGATAGATAGATAGATAGATAGATAGATATTGATCCTCAGATAGATAGATAGATATTGACCCTCAGATAGATAGATAGATAGATAGATAGATAGATAGATAGATAGATAGATAGATAGATAGAAAGAAAGATAGAAAGATAGAAAGATAGATTGATAGTCATTGACCATTAGATAGATAGATAGATATTGACCGTCAGATATATAGATAGATAGATAGTCATTGACCCTGAGATATAGATAGATAGAGTATGAACCACAGATAGATAGATAGATAGATAGTTATTGACCCGCAGATAGTTAGATAGATAGATAGATAGATATTGACCCTCAGATAGATAGATAGATAGATAGATAGATAGTCATTGACTCTTAGATAGATAGATAGATAGATATTGACCGTCAGATATATAGATAGACAGATAGTCATTGACCCTGAGATATAGATAGATAGAGTATGACCCACAGATAGATAGATAGATAGTTATTGACCCGCAGATAGTTAGATAGATAGATAGATAGATATTGACCCTCAGATAGATGGATAGATAGATAGATATTGACCATCAGAAAGATAGATAGATAAATAGATAGATAGATAGATAGATAGACAGATAGACAGATAGATATATCATTTTTTACTTGGTTGCTAGGGTAACCCAATCTGGTTGCTAGGCAGTTTCCAGGGTGATCCTTATCAAGCCTCCTTTTCATTCTGAGTGAATAAAGTCAACCCTGAAGTCTCTATGATTTTCTGTTGCATAGATATGTGATTTGTTACTTGGTTGCTAGGGTAACCATATCTGGTTGATAGGCAGTTACCAGAGTGATATATATCAAGGCTACTTTCCATCTTGAGTAAAATAAGTGAAACAGGAAGTCTCTACGATTTTCTGGTGCAGAGTTATGTGATTTGTTACTTGGTTGCTAGGGTAAGCCCTTGTCGTTGCTAAGCAGTTACCAGAGTGATACTTATCAAGCCTCCTTTCCATCCTGAGTGAATTATGTCAACCCGGAAGTCTCTACGATTTTCTGGTGCAGAGATATGTGATTTGTTAGTTGGTTGCTAGGGTAACCCCATCTGGTTGCTAGGCAGTTACTAAGGTGATACTCATAAGGCTCCTTGAAATCCTGTGTGAAATATGTCAACCCCTAAGTCTCTACGATGTTCTGGTTCAAAGATATGTGATTTGTTACTTGGTTGCTAGGGTAACCGCATCTGGTTGCTAGGCAGTTACCAGAGGGATACATATCAAGGCTACTTTCCATCCTGAGTGAAATAAGTGAAACAGGAAGTCTCTATGATTTTCTGGTGCAGAGATATGTGATTTGTTACTTGGTTGCTAGGGTAAACACATCTGGTTGCTAGGCAGTTACCAAAGTGATACTCATAAGGCTCCTTGCAATCCTGTGTGAAATATGTCAACCCCTAAGTCTCTACGATGTTCTGGTTCAAAGATATGTGATTTGTTACTTGGTTGCTAAGGTAACCCTGTCTGGTTGCTATGCAGTTACCAGAGTGATACATATCAAGGCTACTTTCCATCCTGAGTGAAATAAGTGAAACAGGTAGTCTCTACGATTTTCTGGTGCAGAGATATGTGATTTGTTACTTGGTTGCTAGGGTATCCCCGTCTGGTTGCTAGGCAGTTACCAGAGTGATACATATCAAGGCTACTTTCCATCCTGAGTGAATAAAGTCAACCCGGAAGTCTCTATGATTTTCTGTTGCAGAGATATGTGATTTGTTACTTGGTTGCTAGGGTAATCACATCTGGTTGCTAGGCAGTTACCAGAGTGATACATATCAAGGCTACTTTCCATCCTGAGTGAAATAAGTCAACCCGGAAGTCTCTCTGATTTTCTGTTGCAGAGATATGTGATTTGTTACTTGGTTGCTAGGGTAATCACATCTGGTTGCTAGGCAGTTACCAGAGTGATACATATCAAGGCTACTTTCCATCCTGAGTGAAATAAGTCAACCCGGAAGTCTCTCTGATTTTCTGTTGCAGAGATATGTGATTTGTTACTTGGTTGCTAGGGTAATCACATCTGGTTGCTAGGCAGTTACCAGAGTGATACATATCAAGGCTACTTTCCATCTTGAGTGAAATAAGTGAAACAGGAAGTCACTACGATTTTCTGGTGCAGAGATATGTGATTTGTTACTTGGTTGCTAGGGTAACCCCATCTGGTTGCTAGGCAGTTACCAGAGTGATACATATCAAGGCTACTTTCCATCCTGAGTGAAATAAGTGAAACAGGAAGTCTGTATGATTTTCTGGTGCAGAAATATGTGATTTGTTATTTGGTTGCTAGGGTAACCCTGTCTGGTTGCTATGCAGTTACCAGGGTGATACTTCTCAAGCCTCCTTTCCATACTGAGTGAATCAAGTCAACCTGGAAGCTACTATACTGTGGCTATGAAGATTTTAGGTCATTACTTATTGGCTGCTTGATAAAAGAAATCCTCTGAGGGAGAGAGAGAGGGAGAGACGCAGGGCTGACAGGCCCTTTTTTGTCTGTGTGTGTGAAAACGGCAGTTGGGATTTAAATTTCTGAACATTCCGCAATGTTAATCAATGGGAGTTTTTCCGAGTTTTGATCGTCATTTTTAGGAAAACCGTAAGTCCGATCAGTTAGAAAAGATATAGCACACTATTCGGGATTAGTCTGAAGGTCTGTGCCGAGTTTGGTGCATGTAGCTTAAAAGCTCTAGGAGGAGTTACATTTAGAAATTTAGTCTCAGAAGAATAATAATAACTAGAATGTACATTTCCTGAAGAAAATGTGAGTGGTGCTTGCCGTGGCAAAACTCGTCAAATAGCATTTTCTAACTTGTTTCTAAGCACTAAAATAAAGGTCATAGAATGTTGCTAACACGTGTTTTTCATGATGGTAGCACGTTTTTAGAATGTTTTAGCACTTCGCTAGGTGAAGCTAGCATGTGTTAGCATGATACTAGCACGTTTTTAGCATGTTTTAGCACTTCGTTTGGCAATGCTAACATGTGTTAGCATGATGCTAGCACGTTTTTAACAAGTTTTAGCAATCCCCTAAGCAATGATAACATGCATTAGCATAATGCTAGCACGTTTTAACATGTTTTAACATTTTGCTAGGCAATGCCAGCATGTGTTAGCATGATACTAGCACGTTTTTAGCATGTTTTAGCACTTCGCTAGGCGATGCTAACATGTGTTAGCATGATGCTAGCACGTTTTTAACATGTTTTAGCAATCCCCTAAGCAATGCTAACATGCATTAGCATAATGCTAACACGTTTTAACATGTTTTAACACTTTGCTAGGCAATGCCAGCATGTGTTAGCATGATGCTAGCACGTTTTTAGCATTTTTTAACACTTCGCTAGGCAATACTATCATGTGTTAGCATGTTTTTAGCACGTTTTTAGCATATTTTAGCACTTCGCTAGGTGATGCCAACATGTGTTAGCATGTTGCTAGCACGTTTTTAGCATGTTTTAGCACTTCGCTAGGTGATGCCAACATGTGTTAGCATGTTGCTAGCACATTTTTAGCATGTTTTAGGGTGTGGCTATGAAGATTTTTATTGACTGCTTGATAAAAGAAATCCTCTGAGGGAGAGAGAGAGAGAGAGAGAGACGCAGGGCTGACAGGCCCTTTTTTGTCTGTGTGTGTGAAAAAGTCAGTTGGGATTTAAATTTCTGAACATTCCGCAATGTAAAGTCAATGGGACTTTTTTGGCCGCTTTTTCGTCCGCTGTTCGAACATCGTACACCCGATCGCTTAGAAAAGATATAGCACACCTCTCCTCAATGAGCCGCACGATTTGATGCCTCACTCAGGGGTCTGTGACAAAAGCTGCAGGAGGAGTAGCGCGCCAAACTTTGTGTGGAAAAATAATAATAATTATAATAATAATAATAAGTATGCAAGAGAACAATAGTGATGCTTTGCCTATGGCAAGCACCACTAACTAGATTAAAAAGTTTGAGTACAAACTTTAGGTTGGCTTGAGAAAGCCTAGCATAAAGTTTGAAGTAGTTGTAAAAGTTTGAAGATTTACGGTTTCTAGTTTGATGTAATTATAAGTAGTAGTTTTCAAAGTTCAAAGTTTAGAGATTATAAAACCATTCAGTCTATCAAATAGATTAGATAGATAGATAGATAGATAGATAGATAGATAGATAGATAGATAGATAGATAGATAGATAGATAGATAGATAGATATTGACCCTCAGATAGATAGATAGATATTGACCCTCAGATAGATAGATAGATAGATAGATAGATAGATAGATAGATAGATAGAGTATGACCCATAGATAGATAGATAGATAGATAGATAGATATTGACCCTCAGATAGATAGATAGATAGATAGATAGATAGATAGATAGATAGATAGATAGATAGATAGATAGTTATTGACCATCAGATAGATATATAGATAGATTGTTATTGACCATCAGATAGATAGATAGATAGATAGATAGATAGATAGATAGATAGATAGATAGACAGATATTGACCATTAGATAGATAGATAGATAGATAGATATTGATCCTCAGATAGATAGATAGATATTGACCCTCAGATAGATAGATAGATAGATAGATAGATAGAAAGATAGAAAGATAGATTGATAGTCATTGACCCTTAGATAGATAGATAGATATTGACCGTCAGATATATAGATAGATAGATAGTCATTGACCCTGAGATATAGATAGATAGAGTATGAACCACAGATAGGTAGATAGATAGATAGATAGTTATTGACCCGCAGATAGCTAGATAGATAGATAGATAGATATTGACCCTCAGATAGATAGATAGATAGATAGATAGTCATTGACCCTTAGATAGATAGATATTGACCGTCAGATATATAGATAGACAGATAGTCATTGACCCTGAGATATAGATAGATAGAGTATGACCCACAGATAGATAGATAGATAGATAGTTATTGACCCGCAGATAGTTAGATAGATAGATAGATAGATATTGACCCTCAGATAGATAGATAGATAGATATTGACCATCAGATAGATAGATAGATAGATAGATAGATAGATATATCATTTTTTACTTGGTTGCTAGGGTAACCCAATCTGGTTGCTAGGCAGTTTCCAGGGTGATCCTTATCAAGCCTCCTTTTCATTCTGAGTGAATAAAGTCAACCCGGAAGTCTCTATGATTTTCTGTTGCATAGATATGTGATTTGTTACTTGGTTGCTAGGGTAACCCCGTCTGGTTGCTAGGCAGTTACCAGAGTGATACATATCAAGGCTCCTTGCAATCCTGTGTGAAATATGTTAACCCCTAAGTCTCTACGATGTTCTGGTTCAAAGATATGTGATTTGTTACTTGGTTGCTAGGGTAATCGCATCTGGTTGCTAGGCAGTTACCAGAGGGATACATATCAAGGCTACTTTCCATCCTGAGTAAAATAAGTGAAACAGGAAGTCTCTATGATTTTCTGGTGCAGAGATATGTGATTTGTTACTTGGTTGCTAGGGTAAACACATCTGGTTGCTAGGCAGTTACCAAAGTGATACTCATAAGGCTCCTTGCAATCCTGTGTGAAATATGTCAACCCCTAAGTGTCTACGATGTTCTGGTTCAAAGATATGTGATTTGTTACTTGGTTGCTAAGGTAACCCTGTCTGGTTGCTATGCAGTTACCAGAGTGATACATATCAAGGCTACTTTCCATCCTGAGTGAAATAAGTGAAACAGGTAGTCTCTACGATTTTCTGGTGCAGAGATATGTGATTTGTTACTTGGTTGCTAGGGTAACCCTGTCTGGTTGCTAGGCAGTTACCAGAGTGATACATATCAAGGCTACTTTCCATCCTGAGTGAATTAAGTCAACCCGGAAGTCTCTATGATTTTCTGTTGCAGAGATATGTGATTTGTTACTTGGTTGCTAGGGTAATCACATCTGGTTGCTAGGCAGTTACCAGAGTGATACATATCAAGGCTGCTTTCCATCCTGAGTGAAATAAGTCAACCCGGAAGTCTCTTTGATTTTCTGTTGCAGAGATATGTGATTTGTTACTTGGTTGCTAGGGTAACCCCATCTGGTTGCTAGGCAGTTACCAGAGTGATACATATCAAGGCTACTTTCCATCCTGAGTGAAATAAGTGAAACAGGAAGTCTGTATGATTTTCTGGTGCAGAGATATGTGATTTGTTACTTGGTTGCTAGGGTAACCCCATCTGGTTGCTAGGCAGTTACCAGAGTGATACATATCAAGGCTACTTTCCATCCTGAGTGAAATAAGTGAAACAGGATGTCTGTATGATTTTCTGGTGCAGAAATATGTGATTTGTTATTTGGTTGCTAGGGTAACCCTGTCTGGTTGCTATGCAGTTACCAGGGTGATACTTATCAAGCCTCCTTTCCATACTGAGTGAATCAAGTCAACCTGGAAGCTACTATACTGTGGCTATGAAGATTTTAGGTCATTACTTATTGGCTGCTTGATAAAAGAAATCCTCTGAGGGAGAGAGAGAGGGAGAGACGCAGGGCTGACAGGCCCTTTTTCGTCTGTGTGTGTGAAAACGTCAGTTGGGATTTAAATTTCTGAACATTCCGCAATGTTAATCAATGGGAGTTTTTCCGAGTTTTGATCGTCATTTTTAGGAAAACCGTAAGTCCGATCTGTTAGAAAAGATATAGCACACTATTCGGGATTAGTCTGAAGGTCTGTGCCGAGTTTGGTGCATGTAGCTTAAAAGCTCTAGGAGGAGTTACATTTAGAAATTTAGTCTCAGAAGAATAATAATAATAATAAGTTTAAATAGGATTTCAGTAAGTTGGCTTTCTCAAGCCAACCTAATAAGTTTAAATAGGATTTCAGTAAGTTGGCTTTCTCAAGCCAACCTAACTAGATTGAAAAGTTTGAGTACAAACTTTAGGTTGGCTTGAGAAAGCCTAGCATAAAGTTTGAAGTAGTTGTAAAAGTTTGAAGATTTACGGTTTCTAGTTTGATGTAATTATAAGTAGTAGTTTTCAAAGTTCAAAGTTTAGAGATTATAAAACCATTCAGTCTATCTAGATTAGATAGATAGATAGATAGATAGATAGATAGATAGATAGATAGATAGATAGATAGATAGATATTGACCCTCAGATAGATAGATAGATAGATAGATAGATAGATAGATAGATAGATAGATAGATAGATAGATAGAGTATGACCCATAGATAGATAGATAGATAGATAGATAGATAGATAGATAGATATTGACCCTCAGATAGATAGATAGTTATTGACCATCAGATAGATAGATAGATAGATAGATAGATAGTTATTGACCTCAGATAGATAGATAGATAGATAGATATTGACCATTAGATAGATAGATAGATAGATAGATATTGATCCTCAGATAGATAGATAGATATTGACCCTCAGATAGATAGATAGATAGATAGAAAGATAGAAAGATAGATTGATAGTCATTGACCCTTAGATAGATAGATAGATAGATATTGAACGTCATATATATAGATAGATAGATAGTCATTGACCCTGAGATATAGATAGATAGAGTATGAACCACAGATAGATAGATAGATAGATAGTTATTGACCCGCAGATAGTTAGATAGATAGATAGATAGATATTGACCCTCAGATAGATAGATAGATAGATAGATAGATAGTCATTGACTCTTAGATAGATAGATAGATATTGACCGTCAGATATATAGATAGACAGATAGTCATTGACCCTGAGATATAGATAGATAGAGTATGACCCACAGATAGATAGATAGATAGTTATTGACCCGCAGATAGTTAGATAGATAGATAGATAGATATTGACCCTCAGATAGATAGATAGATAGATAGATAGATAGATAGATAGATAGATATTGACCATCAGAAAGATAGATAGATAGATAGATAGACAGATAGATATATCATTTTTTACTTGGTTGCTAGGGTAACCCAATCTGGTTGCTAGGCAGTTTCCAGGGTGATCCTTATCAAGCCTCCTTTTCATTCTGAGTGAATAAAGTCAACCCGGAAGTCTCTATGATTTTCTGTTGCATAGATATGTGATTTGTTACTTGGTTGCTAGGGTAACCATATCTGGTTGATAGGCAGTTACCAGAGTGATATATATCAAGTCTACTTTCCATCTTGAGTAAAATAAGTGAAACAGGAAGTCTCTACGATTTTCTGGTGCAGAGTTATGTGATTTGTTATTTGGTTGCTAGGGTAAGCCCTTGTCATTGCTAGGCAGTTACCAGAGTGATACTTATCAAGCCTCCTTTCCATCCTGAATAAATTATGTCAACCCGGAATTCTCTACGATTTTCTGGTGCAGAGATATGTGATTTGTTAGTTGGTTGCTAGGGTAACCCCATCTGGTTGCTAGGCAGTTACTAAGGTGATACTCATAAGGCTCCTTGCAATCCTGTGTGAAATATGTCAACCCCTAAGTCTCTACGATGTTCTGGTTCAAAGATATGTTATTTGTTACTTGGTTGCTAGGGTAACCGCATCTGGTTGCTAGGCAGTTACCAGAGGGATACATATCAAGGCTACTTTCCATCCTGAGTGAAATAAGTGAAACAGGAAGTCTCTATGATTTCCTGGTGCAGAGATATGTGACTTGTTACTTGGTTGCTAGGGTAAACACATCTGGTTGCTAGGCAGTTACCAAAGTGATACTCATAAGGCTCCTTGCAATCCTGTGTGAAATATGTCAACCCCTAAGTCTCTACGATGTTCTGGTTCAAAGATATGTGATTTGTTACTTGGTTGCTAAGGTAACCCTGTCTGGTTGCTATGCAGTTACCAGAATGATACATATCAAGGCTACTTTCCATCCTGAGTGAAATAAGTGAAACAGGTAGTCTCTACGATATACTGGTGCAGATATATGTGATTTGTTACTTGGTTGCTAGGGTAACCCCGTCTGGTTACTAGGCAGTTACCAGAGTGATACATATCAAGGCTACTTTCCATCCTGAGTGAATAAAGTCAACCCGGAAGTCTCTATGATTTTCTGTTGCAGAGATATGTGATTTGTTACTTGGTTGCTAGGGTAATCACATCTGGTTGCTAGGCAGTTACCAGAGTGATACATATCAAGGCTACTTTCCATCCTGAGTGAAATAAGTCAACCCGGAAGTCTCTCTGATTTTCTGTTGCAGAGATATGTGATTTGTTACTTGGTTGCTAGGGTAATCACATCTGGTTGCTAGGCAGTTACCAGAGTGATACATATCAAGGCTACTTTCCATCCTGAGTGAAATAAGTGAAACAGGTAGTCTCTACGATTTTCTGTTGCAGAGATATGTGATTTGTTACTTGGTTGCTAGGGTAACCCCGTCTGGTTGCTAGGCAGTTACCAGAGTGATACATATCAAGGCTACTTTCCATCCTGAGTGAATAAAGTCAACCCGGAAGTCTCTATGATTTTCTGTTGCAGAGATATGTGATTTGTTACTTGGTTGCTAGGGTAATCACATCTGGTTGCTAGGCAGTTACCAGAGTGATACATATCAAGGCTGCTTTCCATCCTGAGTGAAATAAGTCAACCCGGAAGTCTCTTTGATTTTCTGTTGCAGAGATATGTGATTTGTTACTTGGTTGCTAGGGTAATCACATCTGGTTGCTAGGCAGTTACCAGAGTGATACATATCAAGGCTACTTTCCATCCTGAGTGAAATAAGTCAACCCGGAAGTCTCTCTGATTTTCTGTTGCAGAGATATGTGATTTGTTACTTGGTTGCTAGGGTAATCACATCTGGTTGCTAGGCAGTTACCAGAGTGATACATATCAAGGCTACTTTCCATCTTGAGTGAAATAAGTGAAACAGGAAGTCACTACGATTTTCTGGTGCAGAAATATGTGATTTGTTACTTGGTTGCTAGGGTAACCCCATCTGGTTGCTAGGCAGTTACCAGAGTGATACATATCAAGGCTACTTTCCATCCTGAGTGAAATAAGTGAAACAGGAAGTCTGTATGATTTTCTGGTGCAGAGATATGTGATTTGTTACTTGGTTGCTAGGGTAACCCCATCTGGTTGCTAGGCAGTTACCAGAGTGATACATATCAAGGCTACTTTCCATCCTGAGTGAAATAAGTGAAACAGGATGTCTGTATGATTTTCTGGTGCAGAAATATGTGATTTGTTATTTGGTTGCTAGGGTAACCCTGTCTGGTTGCTATGCAGTTACCAGGGTGATACTTATCAAGCCTCCTTTCCATACTGAGTGAATCAAGTCAACCTGGAAGCTACTATACTGTGGCTATGAAGATTTTAGGTCATTACTTATTGGCTGCTTGATAAAAGAAATCCTCTGAGGGAGAGAGAGAAGGAGAGACGCAGGGCTGACAGGCCCTTTTTCGTCTGTGTGTGTGAAAACGTCAGTTGGGATTTAAATTTCTGAACATTCCGCAATGTTAATCAATGGGATTTTTTCCGAGATTTGATCGTCATTTTTAGGAAAACCGTAAGTCCGATCAGTTAGAAAAGATATAGCACACTATTCGGGATTAGTCTGAAGGTCTGTGCCGAGTTTGGTGCATGTAGCTTAAAAGCTCTAGGAGGAGTTACATTTAGAAATTTAGTCTCAGAAGAATAATAATAACTAGATTAAAAAGTTTGAGTACAAACTTTAGGTTGGCTTGAGAAAGCCTAGCATAAAGTTTGAAGTAGTTGTAAAAGTTTGAAGATTTACAGTTTCTAATTTGATGTAATTATAAGTAGTAGTTTTCAAAGTTCAAAGTTTAGAGATTATAAAACCATTCAGTCTATCAAATAGATAGATAGATAGATAGATAGATAGATAGATAGATAGATAGATAGATAGATAGATAGATAGATATTGACCCTCAGATAGATAGATAGATAGATATATATTGACCCTCAGATAGATAGATAGATAGATAGATGATAGATAGATAGATAGATATTGACCCTCAGATAGATAGATAGATAGTTATTGACCATCAGATAGATAGATAGATAGATAGATAGATAGATAGATAGATAGTTATTGACCATCAGATAGATAGATAAATAGATAGATAGATATTGACCATTAGATAGATAGATAGATAGATAGATAGATAGATATTGATCCTCAGATAGATAGATAGATATTGACCCTCAGATAGATAGATAGATAGATAGAAAGATAGAAAGATAGAAAGATAGATTGATAGTCATTGACCCTTAGATAGATAGATAGATATTGACCGTCAGATAAATAGATAGATAGATAGTCATTGACCCTGAGATATAGATAGATAGAGTATGAACCACAGATAGATAGATAGATAGATAGATAGTTATTGACCCGCAGATAGTTAGATAGATAGATAGATAGATAGATAGATATTGACCATCAGATAGATAGATAGATAGAAAGATAGTCATTGACTCTTAGATAGATTGATAGATATTGACCGTCAGATTTATAGATAGACAGATAGTCATTGACCCTGAGATATAGATAGATAGAGTATGACCCACAGATAGATAGATAGATAGTTATTGACCCGCAGATAGTTAGATAGATAGATAGATAGATATTGACCCTCAGATAGATAGATAGATAGATAGATATTGACCCTCAGATAGATAGATAGATAGATAGATAGATAATGACCCATAGATAGATAGATAGATAGATAGATAGATAGATAGATAGATAGATAGATATTGACCCTCAGATAGATAGATAGATAGATAGATAGATAGATAGATAGATAGATAGATAGATATTGACCATTAGATAGATAGATAGATAGATAGATAGATAGATAGATAGATAGATATTGATCCTCAGATAGATAGATAGATATTGACCCTCAGATAGATAGATAGATAGATAGAAAGATAGAAAGATAGATTGATAGTCATTGACCCTTAGATAGATAGATAGATATTGACCGTCAGATAAATAGATAGATAGATAGTCATTGACCCTGAGATATAGATAGATAGAGTATGAACCACAGATAGATAGATAGATAGATAGATAGTTATTGACCCGCAGATAGTTAGATAGATAGATAGATAGATATTGACCATCAGATAGATAGATAGATAGATAGATAGATAGATAGTCATTGACTCTTAGATAGATAGATAGATATTGACCGTCAGATATATAAATAGACAGATAGTCATTGACCCTGAGATATAGATAGATAGAGTATGACCCACAGATAGATAGATAGTTATTGACCCGCAGATAGTTAGATAGATAGATAGATAGATAGATATTGACCCTCAGATAGATAGATAGATAGATAGATAGATAGATAGATAGATATTGACCCTCAGATAGATAGATAGATAGATAGATAGATAGATAGATAGTGACCCTCAGATAGATAGATAGATAGATAGATAGATAGTTATTGACCATCAGATAGATAGATAGATAGATAGATAGTTATTGACCATCAGATAGATATATAGATAGATAGATAGATAGATAGATAGATAGATAGATAGATAGATATATTGACCATTAGATAGATAGATAGATAGATAGATAGATAGATAGATAGATAGATAGATATTGATCCTCAGATAGATAGATAGATATTGACCCTCAGATAGATAGATAGATAGATAGATAGATAGATAGATAGAAAGATAGAAAGATAGAAAGATAGATTGATAGTCATTGACCATTAGATAGATAGATAGATATTGACCGTCAGATATATAGATAGATAGATAGTCATTGACCCTGAGATATAGATAGATAGAGTATGAACCACAGATAGATAGATAGATAGATAGTTATTGATCCGCAGATAGTTAGATAGATAGATAGATAGATATTGACCCTCAGATAGATAGATAGATAGATAGATAGATAGATAGTCATTGACTCTTAGATAGATAGATAGATAGATAGATATTGACCGTCAGATATATAGATAGACAGATAGTCATTGACCCTGAGATATAGATAGATAGAGTATGACCCACAGATAGATAGATAGATAGTTATTGACCCGCAGATAGTTAGATAGATAGATAGATAGATATTGACCCTCAGATAGATAGATAGATAGATAGATAGATAGATAGATATTGACCATCAGAAAGATAGATAGATAGATAGATAGATAGATAGATAGATAGACAGATAGATATATCATTTTTTACTTGGTTGCTAGGGTAACCCAATCTGGTTGCTAGGCAGTTTCCAGGGTGATCCTTATCAAGCCTACTTTTCATTCTGAGTGAATAAAGTCAACCCGGAAGTCTCTATGATTTTCTGTTGCATAGATATGTGATTTGTTACTTGGTTGCTAGGGTAACCATATCTGGTTGATAGGCAGTTACCAGAGTGATATATATCAAGGCTACTTTCCATCTTGAGTAAAATAAGTGAAACAGGAAGTCTCTACGATTTTCTGGTGCAGAGTTATGTGATTTGTTACTTGGTTGCTAGGGTAAGCCCTTGTCGTTGCTAAGCAGTTACCAGAGTGATACTTATCAAGCCTCCTTTCCATCCTGAGTGAATTATGTCAACCCGGAAGTCTCTACGATTTTCTGGTGCAGAGATATGTGATTTGTTAGTTGGTTGCTAGGGTAACCCCATCTGGTTGCTAGGCAGTTACTAAGGTGATACTCATAAGGCTCCTTGAAATCCTGTGTGAAATATGTCAACCCCTAAGTCTCTACGATGTTCTGGTTCAAAGATATGTGATTTGTTACTTGGTTGCTAGGGTAACTGCATCTGGTTGCTAGGCAGTTACCAGAGGGATACATATCAAGGCTACTTTCCATCCTAAGTGAAATAAGTGAAACAGGAAGTCTCTATGATTTTCTGGTGCAGAGATATGTGATTTGTTACTTGGTTGCTAGGGTAAACACATCTGGTTGCTAGGCAGTTACCAAAGTGATACTCATAAGGCTCCTTGCAATCCTGTGTGAAATATGTCAACCCCTAAGTCTCTACGATGTTCTGGTTCAAAGATATGTGATTTGTTACTTGGTTGCTAAGGTAACCCTGTCTGGTTGCTATGCAGTTACCAGAGTGATACATATCAAGGCTACTTTCCATCCTGAGTGAAATAAGTGAAACAGGTAGTCTCTACGATTTTCTGGTGCAGAGATATGTGATTTGTTACTTGGTTGCTAGGGTATCCCCGTCTGGTTGCTAGGCAGTTACCAGAGTGATATATATCAACGCTACTTTCCATCCTGAGTGAATAAAGTCAACCCGGAAGTCTCTATGATTTTCTGTTGCAGAGATATGTGATTTGTTACTTGGTTGCTAGGGTAATCACATCTGGTTGCTAGGCAGTTACCAGAGTGATACATATCAAGGCTACTTTCCATTCTGAGTGAAATAAGTCAACCCGGAAGTCTCTCTGATTTTCTGTTGCAGAGATATGTGATTTGTTACTTGGTTGCTAGGGTAATCACATCTGGTTGCTAGGCAGTTACCAGAGTGATACATATCAAGGCTACTTTCCATCCTGAGTGAAATAAGTCAACCCGGAAGTCTCTCTGATTTTCTGTTGCAGAGATATGTGATTTGTTACTTGGTTGCTAGGGTAATCACATTTGGTTGCTAGGCAGTTACCAGAGTGATACATATCAAGGCTACTTTCCATCTTGAGTGAAATAAGTGAAACAGGAAGTCACTACGATTTTCTGGTGCAGAGATATGTGATTTGTTACTTGGTTGCTAGGGTAACCCCATCTGGTTGCTAGGCAGTTACCAGAGTGATACATATCAAGGCTACTTTCCATCCTGAGTGAAATAAGTGAAACAGGAAGTCTGTACGATTTTCTGGTGCAGAAATATGTGATTTGTTATTTGGTTGCTAGGGTAACCCAGTCTGGTTGCTATGCAGTTACCAGGGTGATACTTATCAAGCCTCCTTTCCATACTGTGTGAATCGAGTCAACCTGGAAGCTACTATACTGTGGCTATGAAGATTTTAGGTCATTACTTATTGGCTGCTTGATAAAAGAAATCCTCTGAGGGAGAGAGAGAGAGAGAGAGACGCAGGGCTGACAGGCCCTTTTTTGTCTGTGTGTGTGAAAACGGCAGTTGGGATTTAAATTTCTGAACATTCCGCAATGTTAATCAATGGGAGTTTTTCCGAGTTTTGATCGTCATTTTTAGGAAAACCGTAAGTCCGATCAGTTAGAAAAGATATAGCACACTATTCGGGATTAGTCTGAAGGTCTGTGCCGAGTTTGGTGCATGTAGCTTAAAAGCTCTAGGAGGAGTTACATTTAGAAATTTAGTCTCAGAATAATAATAATAATAATAATAAGTTTAAATAGGATTTCAGTAAGTTGGCTTTCTCAAGCCAACCTAACTAGATTAAAAAGTTTGAGTACAAACTTTAGGTTGGCTTGAGAAAGCCTAGCATAAAGTTTGAAGTAGTTGTAAAAGTTTGAAGATTTACGGTTTCTAGTTTGATGTAATTATAAGTAGTAGTTTTCAAAGTTCAAAGTTTAGAGATTATAAAACCATTCAGTCTATCAAATAGATTAGATAGATAGATAGATAGATAGATAGATAGATAGATAGATAGATAGATATTGACCCTCAGATAGATAGATAGATATTGACCCTCAGATAGATAGATAGATAGATAGATAGATAGATAGATAGATAGATAGATAGATAGATAGAGTATGACCCATAGATAGATAGATAGATAGATAGATAGATAGATAGATATTGACCCTCAGATAGATAGATAGATAGATAGATAGATAGATAGATAGTTATTGACCATCAGATTGATATATAGATAGATTGTTATTGACCATCAGATAGATAGATAGATAGATAGATAGATAGACAGATATTGACCATTAGATAGATAGATAGATAGATAGATATTGATCCTCAGATAGATAGATAGATATTGACCCTCAGATAGATAGATAGATAGATAGATAGAAAGATAGAAAGATAGATTGATAGTCATTGACCCTTAGATAGATAGATAGATATTGACCGTCAGATATATAGATAGATAGATAGTCATTGACCCTGAGATATAGATAGATAGAGTATGAACCACAGATAGGTAGATAGATAGATAGATAGTTATTGACCCGCAGATAGCTAGATAGATAGATAGATAGATATTGACCCTCAGATAGATAGATAGATAGATAGATAGTCATTGACCCTTAGATAGATAGATATTGACCGTCAGATATATAGATAGACAGATAGTCATTGACCCTGAGATATAGATAGATAGAGTATGACCCACAGATAGATAGATAGATAGTTATTGACCCGCAGATAGTTAGATAGATAGATAGATAGATATTGACCCTCAGATAGATAGATAGATAGATATTGACCATCAGATAGATAGATAGATAGATAGATAGATATATCATTTTTTACTTGGTTGCTAGGGTAACCCAATCTGGATGCTAGGCAGTTTCCAGGGTGATCCTTATCAAGCCTCCTTTTCATTCTGAGTGAATAAAGTCAACCCGGAAGTCTCTATGATTTTCTGTTGCATAGATATGTGATTTGTTACTTGGTTGCTAGGGTAACCATAACTGGTTGATAGGCAGTTACCAGAGTGATATATATATCAAGGCTACTTTCCATCTTGAGTGAAATAAGTGAAACAGGATGTCTCTATGATTTTCTGGTGCAGAGATATGTGACTTGTTACTTGGTTGCTAGGGTAAACACATCTGGTTACTAGGCAGTTACCAAAGTGATACTCATAAGGCTCCTTGCAATCCTGTGTGAAATATGTCAACCCCTAAGTCTCTACGATGTTCTGGTTCAAAGATATGTGATTTGTTACTTGGTTGCTAAGGTAACCCTGTCTGGTTGCTATGCAGTTACCAGAGTGATACATATCAAGGCTACTTTCCATCCTGAGTGAAATAAGTGAAACAGGTAGTCTCTACGATATACTGGTGCAGATATATGTGATTTGTTACTTGGTTGCTAGGGTAACCCCGTCTGGTTGCTAGGCAGTTACCAGAGTGATACATATCAAGGCTACTTTCCATCCTGAGTGAATCAAGTCAACCCGGAAGTCTCTATGATTTTCTGATGCAGAGATATGTGATTTGTTACTTGGTTGCTAGGGTAATCACATCTGGTTGCTAGGCGGTTACCAGAGTGATACATATCAAGGCTACTTTCCATCCTGAGTGAAATAAGTCAACCCGGAAGTCTCTCTGATTTTCTGTTGCAGAGATATGTGATTTGTTACTTGGTTGCTAGGGTAATCACATCTGGTTGCTAGGCAGTTACCAGAGTGATACATATCAAGGCTACTTTCCATCCTGAGTGAAATAAGTGAAACAGGAAGTCTCTATGATTTTCTGGTGCAGATATATGTGATTTGTTACTTGGTTGCTAGGGTAACCCCGTCTGGTTGCTAGGCAGTTACCAGAGTGATACATATCAAGGCTCCTTGCAATCCTGTGTGAAATATGTTAACCCCTAAGTCTCTACGATGTTCTGGTTCAAAGATATGTGATTTGTTACTTGGTTGCTAGGGTAATCGCATCTGGTTGCTAGGCAGTTACCAGAGGGATACATATCAAGGCTACTTTCCATCCTGAGTGAAATAAGTGAAACAGGAAGTCTCTATGATTTTCTGGTGCAGAGATATGTGATTTGTTACTTGGTTGCTAGGGTAAACACATCTGGTTGCTAGGCAGTTACCAAAGTGATACTCATAAGGCTCCTTGCAATCCTGTGTGAAATATGTCAACCCCTAAGTGTCTACGATGTTCTGGTTCAAAGATATGTGATTTGTTACTTGGTTGCTAAGGTAACCCTGTCTGGTTGCTATGCAGTTACCAGAGTGATACATATCAAGGCTACTTTCCATCCTGAGTAAAATAAGTGAAACAGGTAGTCTCTACGATTTTCTGGTGCAGAGATATGTGATTTGTTACTTGGTTGCTAGGGTAACCCCGTCTGGTTGCTAGGCAGTTACCAGAGTGATACATATCAAGGCTACTTTCCATCCTGAGTGAATTAAGTCAACCCGGAAGTCTCTATGATTTTCTGTTGCAGAGATATGTGATTTGTTACTTGGTTGCTAGGGTAATCACATCTGGTTGCTAGGCAGTTACCAGAGTGATACATATCAAGGCTGCTTTCCATCCTGAGTGAAATAAGTCAACCCGGAAGTCTCTTTGATTTTCTGTTGCAGAGATATGTGATTTGTTACTTGGTTGCTAGGGTAACCCCATCTGGTTGCTAGGCAGTTACCAGTGTGATACATATCAAGGCTACTTTCCATCCTGAGTGAAATAAGTGAAACAGGAAGTCTGTATGATTTTCTGGTGCAGAGATATGTGATTTGTTACTTGGTTGCTAGGGTAACCCCATCTGGTTGCTAGGCAGTTACCAGAGTGATACATATCAAGGCTACTTTCCATCCTGAGTGAAATAAGTGAAACAGGATGTCTGTATGATTTTCTGGTGCAGAAATATGTGATTTGTTATTTGGTTGCTAGGGTAACCCTGTCTGGTTGCTATGCAGTTACCAGGGTGATACTTATCAAGCCTCCTTTCCATACTGAGTGAATCAAGTCAACCTGGAAGCTACTATACTGTGGCTATGAAGATTTTAGGTCATTACTTATTGGCTGCTTGATAAAAGAAATCCTCTGAGGGAGAGAGAGAGGGAGAGACGCAGGGCTGACAGGCCCTTTTTCGTCTGTGTGTGTGAAAACGTCAGTTGGGATTTAAATTTCTGAACATTCCGCAATGTTAATCAATGGGAGTTTTTCCGAGTTTTGATCGTCATTTTTAGGAAAACCGTAAGTCCGATCTGTTAGAAAAGATATAGCACACTATTCGGGATTAGTCTGAAGGTCTGTGCCGAGTTTGGTGCATGTAGCTTAAAAGCTCTAGGAGGAGTTACATTTAGAAATTTAGTCTCAGAAGAATAATAATAATAATAAGTTTAAATAGGATTTCAGTAAGTTGGCTTTCTCAAGCCAACCTAATAATAATAATAAGTTTAAATAGGATTTCAGTAAGTTGGCTTTCTCAAGCCAACCTAATAATAATAAGTATGCAAGAGAACAATAGTGATGCTTTGCCTATGGCAAGCACAACTAATAAGTATGTGAGATTACAATAGTGTTGCTTTGCAAGCACCACTAACTAGAATGTACATTTCCTGAAGAAAATGTGAGTGGTGCTTGCCGTGGCAAAATTTCTTACCACAATGTCCCACCTACTGCTCAAAGTTGAAAGAGGCCACCCCCATGACAGTAGGATGTTCTGGTGCAGAGATATAGGTGTTGTTCCATGGTTGCTAGGGAAACCCATCTGGTTGATATGCAGTTACTAAGGTGACAGCCACCAACGCTACTCGCCATCCTGAGTAAAATAAGTCAACCCGGAAGTCTCTACGATTTTCTAGTACAGAGGTATGTGATTTGTTACTTGGTTGCTAGGGTAACCCCATCTGGTTGCTAGGCAGTTAACAAGGGGCAAGCCAACAATGCTCCTTGCCATCCTAAATGAAATAAGTCAACACGGAATCACTACAATTTTCTGGTTCAGAGATATATGATTTGTTACTTGGTTGCTAGGTAACCCCATCTGGTTGCTAGGCAGTTACCAAGGTGACAGCCAACAATGCTCCTTGCCATCCTGAGTAAAATAAGTCAACCCGGAAGTCTCTGTGATTTTCTTGTGCAGAGATATGTGATTTGTTTATTGGTTGCTAGGGTAACCCCATCTGGTTGCTAGGCAGTTACCAAGGTGACAGGCAACAATGCTCCTTGCCATCCTGAGTAAAATAAGTCAACCCGGAAGTCTCTGTGATTTTCTTGTGCAGAGATATGCGATTTCTTTCTTGGTTGCTAGGGTAACCCCATCTGGTTGCTAGGCAGTTACCTACGTGATACTCATAAGGACCCTTGCAATCCTGTGAGAAATATTTCAACCCCTATGTCTCTACGATGTTCTGGTTCAAAGATATGTGATTTGTAACTTGGTTGCTAGGGTAACCCCATCTGGTTGCTAGGCAGTTACCAAGGTTACAGCCAACAATGCTCCTTGCCATCCTGAGTGAAATAAGTCAAGCCGGAAGTCTCTGTGATTTTCTTGTGCAGAGATATTTGATTTGTTTCTTGGTTGCTAGGGTAAACCCATCTGGTTGCTAGGCAGTTATCAAGGTGACAGGGAACAATGCTCCTTGCCATCCTGAGTGAAATAAGTCAACCCGGAAGTCTCTACGTCATTCTTATCCTAAGATACACATCCTAGTGATTTTGAATGGATGTCAATGGTTCTTTGTTGCTAGGGTGCTTTAAATGGTTGCTAGGGCGTGGCTAAGTAGTTCACATGATGAAAGCTGAAGACTGATTACTCACCCAATTAAAACAAAGCAACTATCATGTCTCTAGGACATTCTGATCTGAAGATATCTTACTGTAATTGAAATCAATAAATGTGGTTGCTAGGGTGCTGTAAATTGTTGCTAGGGAGTGGCTTGGCAGCTGCCAATGATGAATCTCCAAAGGCTGCTTGTCAGTATGAATGATATAAACCAACTCCCATGCCTCTGTGACATTCAGAATGGAAGATATCTGTCTTTGGATTTTGGTTGCTAAGGTGCTCGAAAATGGTTGCTAGGGAGGGGCTAGGAAGTGTTGAGGGGATTCATGATTGGCTGTTTTACTGCCCCAAGTCAAACGAGACCACCCTCGTGTTTCTATGATAATTCAGTCCAGAGAAATCCCTTTGATCTCTTTCAATGGAAGTCTATGGGACTTGTTGCTAAGGTACTGTAAATGGTTCCTAGGGCGTGGCTTGATAGCTTCACAATGATCCTGAGAGACTGATTGGTCGTCTGAGTAAAATGAGCCCGCCCCCTTGTCTCTAAGACACTGTGATCCAGAGTTATGTTCAATACAAAATCTACCATAGACTTAACATTGGGGCAAATTTGGGCAGCTCCTGCCCCCCAGGGGTAAAACTTTTACCCCATTGTGAGGTATGTTCTCACAGAGCCTGTCAGCCTCTTCAAATGTGGTAAATCACACGTCTCTGTGAAATCCTCGCTCTGAGCTATAACTCGTCAAAGTTCGGCTCAATGTTAAGTCAATGGGATTTTTTGCCCAATTTTTTGCCCCTGGGGCAAATACCGTACCCCCGATCACTTATAGTAGTCATAGCACACCATTCCCAATTAATCTGCACGATTTGACGCCTCATTTGTGGGTCTGCGAGCAAAACATTTTTCAAAAAATTCCATTGACTTACATTGGGGCAACTTTGGGCAGCTCCTGCCCCCCAGGGGTAAAACTTTTACCCCATTGTGAGGTATGTTCTCAGAGAGCCTGTCAGCCTCTTCAAATGTGGTAAATCACACGTCTCTGTGAAATCCTCGCTCTGAGCTATAACTCGTCAAAGATCGGCTCAATGTTAAGTCAATGGGATTTTTTGGCCAATTTTTTGCCCCTGGGGCAAACAACATACCCCCGATCGCTTAGAAAAGATATAGCACACCTCTCCTCAATGAGCCGCACGATTTGATGCCTCACTCAGGGGTCTGTGACAAAAGCTGCGGGAGGAGTAGCGCGCCAAACTATGTGTGGAATAATAATAA
Source organism: Moxostoma hubbsi (assembly GCA_032164185.1). NCBI lineage: Eukaryota > Metazoa > Chordata > Actinopteri > Cypriniformes > Catostomidae > Moxostoma > Moxostoma hubbsi. Next base: position 9,893,025 of record JAVLUX010000001.1, read on the forward strand.
TTATAACTAGAATGTACATTTCCTGATGAAAATGTGAGTGGTGCTTGCCGTGGCAAAACTTGTCAAATAGCATTTTCTAACTTGTTTCTAAGCACTAAAATAAAGGTCATAGAATGTTGCTAACACGTGTTTTTCACGATGGTAGCACGTTTTTAGAATGTTTTAGCACTTCGCTAGGTGAAGCTAGCATGTGTTAGCATGATACTAGCACGTTTTTAGCATGTTTTAGCACTTTTTTTGGCAATGCTAACATGTGTTAGCATGATGCTAGCACGTTTTTAACATGTTTTAGCAATCCCCTAAGCAATGCTAACATGCATTAGCATAATTCTAGCACGCTTTAACATATTTTAGCACTTCGCTAGGTGAAGCTAGCATGTGTTAGCATGATACTAGCACGTTTTTAGCATGTTTTAGCACTTCGCTAGGCGATGCTAACATGTGTTAGCATGATGCTAGCACGTTTTTAACATGTTTTAGAAATCCCCTAAGCAATGCTAACATGCATTAGCATAATGCTAGCATGTTTTAACATATTTTAGCACTTTGCTAGGTGAAGCTAGCATGTGTTAGCATGATACTAGCACGTTTTTAGCATGTTTTAGCACTTCGCTAGGCAATACTAGCATGTGTTAGCATGTTGTTATCACGTTTTTAGCATGTTTTAACACTTCGCTAGGCGATGCCAATATGTGTTAGCATGTTGCTAACACGTTTATAGCATGTTTTAGCACTTCGCTAGGTGATGCCAGCACATGTTAGCATGATGCTAGCACATTTTTAGCATGTTTTAGGGTGTGGCTATGAAGATTTTTATTGGCTGCTTGATAAAAGAAATCCTCTGAGGGAGAGAGAGAGAGAGACGCAGGGCTGACAGGCCCTTTTTTGTCTGTGTGTGTGAAAATGTCAGTTGGGATTTAAATTTATGAACATTCCGCAATGTAAAGTCAATGGGACTTTTTTGGCCGCTTTTTCGTCCGCTGTTCGAACATCGTACACCCGATCGCTTAGAAAAGATATAGCACACCTCTCCTCAATGAGCCGCACGATTTGATGCCTCACTCAGGGGTCTGTGACAAAAGCTGCGGGAGGAGTAGCGCGCCAAACAATGTGTGGAATAATAATAATTATAATAATAATAATAAGTATGCAAGAGAACAATAGTGATGCTTTGCCTATGGCAAGCACCACTAATAATAATAAGTATGCAAGAGAACAATAGTGATGCTTTGCAAGCACCACTAACTAGAATGTACATTTCCTGAAGAAAATGTGAGTGGTGCTTGCCGTGGCAAAATTTCTTACCACAATGTCCCACCTACTGCCCAAAGTTGAAAGAGGCCACCCCCATGACAGTAGGATGTTCTGGTGCAGAGATATAGGTGTTGTTCCATGGTTGCTAGGGAAACCCATCTGGTTGATATGCAGTTACTAAAGTGACAGCCACCAACGCTACTTGCCATCCTGAGTAAAATAAGTCAACCCGGAAGTCTCTACGATTTTCTAGTACAGAGGTATGTGATTTGTTACTCGGTTGCTAGGGTAACCCCATCTGGTTGCTAGGCAGTTACCAAGGGGCAAGCCAACAATGCTCCTTGCCATCCTAAATGAAATAAGTCAACACGGTATCACTACAATTTTCTGGTTCAGAGATATATGATTTGTTACTTGGTTGCTAGGGTAACCCCATCTGGTTGCCAAGGTGACAGCCAACAATGCTCCTTGCCATCCTGAGTGAAATAAGTCAACCCGGAAGTCTCTGTGATTTTCTTGTGCAGAGATATGTGATTTGTTTATTGGTTGCTAGAGTAACCCCATCTGGTTGCTAGGCAGTTACCAAGGTGACAGGCAACAATGCTCCTTGCCATCCTGAGTAAAATAAGTCAACCCGGAAGTCTCTGTGATTTTCTTGTGCAGAGATATGCGATTTCTTTCTTGGTTGCTAGGGTAACCCCATCTGGTTGCTAGGCAGTTACCTACGTGATTCTCATAAGGCCCCTTGCAATCCTGTGAGAAATATTTCAACCCCTATGTCTCTACGATGTTCTGGTTCAAAGATATGTGATTTGTTACTTGGTTCCTAGGGTAACCCCATCTGGTTGCTAGGCAGTTACCAAGGTGACAGCCAACAATGCTCCTTGCCATCCTGAGTGAAATAAGTCAACCCGGAAGTCTCTGTGATTTTCTTGTGCAGAGATATCTGATGTTTCTTGGTTGCTAGGGTAACCCCATCTGGTTGCTAGGCAGTTATCAAGGTGACAGGGAACAATGCTCCTTGCCATCCTGAGTGAAATAAGTCAACCCGGAAGTCTCTACGTCATTCTGATCCTAAGATACACATCTTAGTGATTTTGAATGGATGTCAATGGTTCTTTGTTGCTAGGGTGCTTTAAATGGTTGCTAGGGCGTGGCTAAGTAGTTCACATGATGAAAGCTGAAGACTGATTACTCACCCAATTAAAACAAAGCAACTATCATGTCTCTAGGACATTCTGATCTGAAGATATCTTACTGTAATTGAAATCAATAAATGTGGTTGCTATGGTGCTGTAAATTGTTGCTAGGGAGTGGCTTGGCAGCTGCCAATGATGAATCTCCAAAGGCTGCTTGTCAGTATGAATGATATAAACCAACTCCCATGCCTCTGTGACATTCAGAATGGAAGATATCTGTCTTTGGATTTTGGTTGCTAAGGTGCTCGAAAATGGTTGCTAGGGAGGGGCTAGGAAGTGTTGAGGGGATTCATGATTGGCTGTTTTACTGCCCCAAGTCAAACGAGACCACCCTCGTGTTTCTATGATAATTCAGTCCAGAGAAATCCCTTTGATCTCTTTCAATGGAAGTCTATGGGACTTGTTGCTAAGGTACTGTAAATGGTTGCTAGGGCGTGGCTTGATAGCTTCACAATGATCCTGAGAGACTGATTGGTCATCTGAGTAAAATGAGCCCGCCCCCTTGTCTCTAAGACACTGTGATCCAGAGTTATGTTCAATACAAAATCTACCATAGACTTAACATTGGGGCAACTTTGGGCAGCTCCTGCCCCCCAGGGGTAAAACTTTTACCCCATTGTGAGGTATGTTCTCAGAGAGCCTGTCAGCCTCTTCAAATGTGGTAAATCACACGTCTCTGTGAAATCCTCGCTCTGAGCTATAACTCGTCAAACATCGGCTCAATGTTAAGTCAATGGGATTTTTTGGCCAATTTTTTGCCCCTGGGGCAAACAACATACCCCCGATCGCTTAGAAAAGATATAGCACACCTCTCCTCAATGAGCCGCACGATTTGATGCCTCACTCAGGGGTCTGTGACAAAAGCTGCGGGAGGAGTAGCGCGCCAAACTATGTGTGGAATAATAATAATTATAATAATAATAAGTATGCAAGAGAACAATAGTGATGCTTTGACTATGGCAAGCACCACTAATAAGTATGTGAGATTACAATAGTGTTGCTTTGCAAGCACCACTAACTAGAATGTACATTTCCTGAAGAAAATGTGAGTGGTGCTTGCCGTGGCAAAATTTCTTACCACAATGTCCCACCTACTGCCCAAAGTTGAAAGAGGCCACCCCCATGACAGTAGGATGTTCTGGTGCAGAGATATAGATGTTGTTCCATGGTTGCTAGGGAAACCCATCTGGTTGATATGCAGTTACTAAGGTGACAGCCACCAACGCTACTTGCCATCCTGTGTAAAATAAGTCAACCCGGAAGTCTTTACGATTTTCTAGTACAGAGGTATGTGATTTGTTACTTGGTTGCTAGGGTAACCCCATCTGGTTGCTAGGCAGTTACCAAGGGGCAAGCCAACAATGCTCCTTGCCATCCTAAATGAAATAAGTCAACACGGTATCACTACAATTTTCTGGTTCAGAGATATATGATTTGTTACTTGGTTGCTAGGGTAACCCCATCTGGTTGCCAAGGTGACAGCCAACAATGCTCCTTGCCATCCTGAGTAAAATAAGTCAACCCGGAAGTCTCTGTGATTTTCTTGTGCAGAGATATGTGATTTGTTTATTGGTTGCTAGGGTAACCCCATCTGGTTGCTAGGCAGTTACCAAGGTGACAGGCAACAATGCTCCTTGCCATCCTGAGTAAAATAAGTCAACCCGGAAGTCTCTGTGATTTTCTTGTGCAGAGATATGCGATTTCTTTCTTGGTTGCTAGGGTAACCCCATCTGGTTGCTAGGCAGTTACCTACGTGATTCTCATAAGGCCCCTTGCAATCCTGTGAGAAATATTTCAACCCCTATGTCTCTACGATGTTCTGGTTCAAAGATATGTGATTTGTTACTTGGTTCCTAGGGTAACCCCGTCTGGTTGCTAGGCAGTTACCAGAGTGATACATATCAAGGCTACTTTCCATCCTGAGTGAATTAAGTCAACCCGGAAGTCTCTATGATTTTCTGTTGCAGAGATATGTGATTTGTTACTTGGTTGCTAGGGTAATCACATCTGGTTGCTAGGCAGTTACCAGAGTGATACATATCAAGGCTACTTTCTATCCTGAGTGAAATAAGTCAACCCGGAAGTCTCTCTGATTTTCTGTTGCAGAGATATGTGATTTGTTACTTGGTTGCTAGGGTAATCACATCTGGTTGCTAGGCAGTTACCAGAGTGATACATATCAAGGCTACTTTCCATCCTGAGTGAAATAAGTGAAACAGGAAGTCTCTACGATTTTCTGGTGCAGATATATGTGATTTGTTACTTGGTTGCTAGGGTAACCCCATCTGGTTGCTAGGCAGTTACCAGAGTGATACATATCAAGGCTACTTTCCATCCTGAGTGAAATAAGTGAAACAGGAAGTCTCTACGATTTTCTGGTGCAGAGATATGTGATTTGTTAGTTGGTTGCTAGGGTAACCCCATCTGGTTGCTATGCAGTTACCAGGGTGATACTTATCAAGCCTCCTTTCCATACTGAGTGAATCAAGTCAACCTGGAAGCTACTATACTGTGGCTATGAAGATTTTAGGTCATTACTTATTGGCTGGTTGATAAAAGAAATCCTCTGAGGGAGAGAGAGAGGGAGAGACGCAGGGCTGACAGGCCCTTTTTTGTCTGTGTGTGTGAAAACGTCAGTTGGGATTTAAATTTCTGAACATTCCGCAATGTTAATCAATGGGAGTTTTTCCGAGTTTTGATCGTCATTTTTAGGAAAACCGTAAGTCCGATTAGTTAGAAAAGATATAGCACACTATTCGGGATTAGTCTGAAGGTCTGTGCCGAGATTGGTGCATGTAGCTTAAAAGCTCTAGGAGGAGTTACATTTAGAAATTTAGTCTCAGAATAATAATAATAACTAGAATGTACATTTCCTGAAGAAAATGTGAGTGGTGCTTGCCGTGGCAAAATTTCTTACCATAATGTCCCACCTACTGCCCAAAGTTGAAAGAGGCCACCCCCATGACAGTAGGATGTTCTGGTGCAAAGATATTGGTGTTGTTCCATGGTTGCTAGGAAAACCCATCTGGTTGATATGCAGTTACTAAGGTGACAGCCACCAATGCTACTTGCCATCCTGAGTAAAATAAGTCAACCCGGAAATCTTTACGATTTTCTAGTAGAGAGATATGTGATTTGTTACTTGGTTGCTAGGGTAACCCCATCTGGTTGCTAGGCAGTTAACAAGGGGCAAGCCAACAATGCTCCTTGCCATCCTGAGTGAAATAAGTCAACCCGGAAATCTCTGTGATTTTCTTGTGCAGAGATATGTGATTTGTTTCTTGGTTGCTAGGGTAACCCCATCTGGTTGCTAGGCAGTTACCAAGGTGACAGCCAACAATGCTCCTTGCCATCCTGAGTGAAATAAGTCAACCCAGAAGTCTCTGTGATTTTCTAGTACAGAGATATGTGATTTGTTTCTTGGTTGCTAGTGTAACCCCATCTGGTCGCTAGGCAGTTACCAAGGTGACAGCCAACAATGTTCCTTGCCATCCTGAGTGAAATAAGTCAACCTGCAAGTCTCTGTGATTTTCTTGTGCAGAGATATATGATTTGTTTCTTGGTTGCTAGGGTAACCCCATTTGGTTGCTAGGCAGTTACCAAGGTGACAGCCAACAATGCTCCTTGCCATCCTGAGTGAAATAAGTCAACCCAGAAGTCTCTGTGATTTTCTTGTGCAGAGATATGCGATTTCTTTCTTGGTTGCTAGGGTAACCCCATCTGGTTGCTAGGCAGTTACCTACGTGATACTCATAAGGCCCCTTGCAATCCTGTGAGAAATATTTCAACCCCTATGTCTCTACGATGTTCTGGTTCAAAGATATTTGATTTGTTACTTGGTTGCTAGGGTAACCCCATCTGGTTGCTAGGCAGTTATCAAGGTGACAGGGAACAATGCTCCTTGCCATCCTGAGTGAAATAAGTCAACCCGGAAGTCTCTACGTCATTCTGATCCCAAGATACACATCTTAGTGATTTTGAATGGATGTCAATGGTTCTTTGTTGCTAGGGTGCTTTAAATGGTTGCTAGGGCGTGGCTAAGTAGTTCACATGATGAAAGCTGAAGACTGATTACTCACCCAATTAAAACAAAGCAACTATCATGTCTCTAGGACATTCTGATCTGAAGATATCTTACTGTAATTGAAATCAATAAATGTGGTTGCTAGGGTGCTGTAAATTGTTGCTAGGGAGTGGCTTGGCAGCTGCCAATGATGAATCTCCAAAGGCTGCTTGTCAGTATGAATGATATAAACCAACTCCCATGCCTCTGTGACATTCAGAATGGAAGATATCTCTCTTTGGATATTGGTTGCTAAGGTGCTCGAAAATGGTTGCTAGGGAGGGGCTAGGAAGTGTTGAGGGGATTCATGATTGGCTGTTTTACTGGCCCAAGTCAAACGAGACCACCCTTGTGTTTCTATGGTAATTCAGTCCAGAAAAATCCCTTTGATCTCTTTCAATGGAAGTCTATGGGACTTGTTGCTAAGGTACTGTAAATGGTTGCTAGGGCGTGGCTTGATAGCTTCACAATGATCCTGAGAGACTGATTGGTCGTCTGAGTAAAATGAGCCTGCCCCCTTGTCTCTAAGACACTGTGATCCAGAGTTATGTTCAATACAAAATCTACCATAGACTTAACATTGGGGCAAATTTGGGCAGCTCCTGCCCCCAAGGGGTGCAACTTTTACCCCATTGTGAGGTATGTTCTCACAGAGCCTGTCAGCCTCTTCAAATGTGGTAAATCACACGTCTCTGTGAAATCCTTGCTCTGAGCTATGACTCGTCAAAGTTCGGCGCAATGTTAAGTCAATGGGATTTTTTGCCCAATTTTTTGCCCCTGGGGCAAATACCGTACCCCCGATCACTTATAAAAGTCATAGCACACCATTCCCAAATAATCCGCACGATTTGATGCCTCATTCGTGGGTCTGTGACCAAAAAATTTTGCCAAAAATTCCATTGACTTACATTGGGGCAACTTTGGGCAGCACCTGCCCCCCAGGGGTAAAAGTTTTACCCCATTGTGAGGTATGTTCTCACAGAGCCTGTCAGCCTCTTCAAATGTGGTAAATCACACGTCTCTGCGAAATCCTCGCTCTGAGCTATGACTCGTCAAATTTCAGCTCAATGTTAAGTCAATGGGATTTTTTGCCCAATTTTTTGCCCCTGGGGCAAACACCGTACCCCCGATCGCTTATAAAAGTCATAGCACACCTCTCCTCAATGAGCCGCACGATTTGACACCTCATTCATGGGTCTACGCCAAAAGGTGCGGGACGAGTTACGCGCCGAAGTTTTGTACGGAAGAAGAAGAAGAAGAAGAAGAAGAAGAAAAATAAGTATGTGAGATTACAATAGTGTTGCTTTGCAAGCACCACTAATAATAATAATAATAATAATAATAAGTTTAAATAGGATTTCAGTAAGTTGGCTTTCTCAAGCCAACCTAATAAGTATGTGAGATTACAATAGTGTTGCTTTGCAAGCACCACTTACTAGAATGTACATTTCCTGAAGAAAATGTGAGTGGTGCTTGCCGTGGCAAAATTTCTTACCACAATGTCCCACCTACTGCCCAAAGTTGAAAGAGGCCACCCCCATGACAGTAGGATGTTCTGGTGCAGAGATAATGGTGTTGTTCCATGTTTTCTAGGGAAACCCATCTGGTTGATAGGCAGTTAACAAGGGGCAAGCCAACAATGCTCCTTGCCATCCTGAATGAAATAAGTCAACCCGGAATCTCTACGATTTTCTGGTTCAGAGATATGTGATTTGTTGATTGGTTGCTAGGGTAACCCCATCTGGTTGCTAGGCAGTTACCAAGGTGACAGCCAACAATGCTCCTTGCCATCCTCAGTGAAATAAGTCAACCCGGAAGTCTCTGTGATTTTCTTGTGCAGAGATATGTGATTTGTTTCTTGGTTGCTAGGGTAACCCCATCTGGTTGCTAGGCAGTTACCAAGGTGAAAGGCAACAATGCTCCTTGCCATCCAGAGCGAAATAAGTCAACCCGGTAGTGTCTGTGATTTTCTTGTGCAGAGATATGTGATTTGTTTCTTGGTTGCTAGGGTAACCCCATCTGGTAGCTAGGCAGTTACCAAGGTGACAGCAAACAATGCTCCTTGCCATCCTGAGTGAAATAAGTCAACCCGGAAGTCTCTGTGATTTTCTTGTGCAGAGATATGTGATTTGTTTCTTGGTTGCTAGGGTAACCCCATTTGGTTGCTTAGCAGTTACCAGGGTGATATTTATCAAGTCTACTTTCCATCCTGAGTGAAATAAGTCAACCCGGAAGTCTCTACGACATTCTGATCCTAAGATACACATCTTAGTGATTTTGAATGGTTGTCAATGGTGTTTTGTTGCTAGGGTGCTTTAAATGGTTGCTAGGGCGTGGCTAAGTAGTTCACATGATGAAAGATGAAGACTGATTACTCACCCAATTAAAACAAAGCAACTATCATGTCTCTAGGACATTCTGATCTGAAGATATCTTACTGTAATTGAAATCAATAAATGTGGTTGCTAGGGTGCTCTAAATTGTTGCTAGGGAGTGGCTTGGCAGCTGCCAATGATGAATCTCCAAAGGCTGCTTGTCAGTATGAATGATACAAACCAACTCCCATGCCTCTGTGACATTCAGAATGGAAGATATCTCTCTTTGGATTTTGGTTGCTAAGGTGCTCGAAAATGGTTGCTAGGGAGGGGCTAGGAAGTGTTGAGGGGATTCATGATTGGCTGTTTTACTGCCCCAAGTCAAATGAGACCACCCTCGTGTTTCTATGATAATTCAGTCCGGAGATATCCCTTTGATCTCTTTCAATGGAAGTCTATGGGAGTTGTTGCTAAGGTGCTCTAAATGGTTGCTAGGGCGTGGCTTGATAGCTTCACAATGATCCTGAGAGACTGATTGGTCGTCTGAGTAAAATGAGCCCTCCCCCTTGTCTCTAAGACACTGTGATCCAGAGTTATGTTCAATACAAAATCTACCTTAGACTTAACATTGGGGCAACTTTGGGCAGCTCCTGCCCTCCAGGGGTGCAACTTTTACCCCATTGTGAGGTATGTTCTCACAGAGCCTGTCAGCCTCTTCAAATGTGGTAAATCACACGTCTCTGTGAAATCCTCACTCTGAGCTATGACTCGTCAAAGTTCGGCGCAATGTTAAGTCAATGGGAATGTTAAGTCATTTCCTGAAGAAAATGTGAGTGGTGCTTGCCGTGGCAAAATTTCTTACCACAATGTCCCACCTACTGCCCAAAGTTGAAAGAGGCCACCCCCATGACAGTAGGATGTTCTGGTGCAGAGATATAGGTGTTGTTCCATGGTTGCTAGGGAAACCCATCTGGTTGATATGCAGTTACTAAGGTGACAGCCACCAACGCTACTTGCCATCCTGAGTAAAATAAGTCAACCCGGAAGTCTCTACGATTTTCTAGTACAGAGATATGTGATTTGTTACTTGGTTGCTAGGGTAACCCCATCTGGTTGCTAGGCAGTTACCAAGGGGCAAGCCAACAATGCTCCTTGCCATCCTAAATGAAATAAGTCAACACGGAATCACTACAATTTTCTGGTTCAGAGATATATGATTTGTTACTTGGTTGCTAGGGTAACCCCATCTGGTTGCTAGGCAGTTACCAAGGTGACAGCCAACAATGCTCCTTGCCATCCTGAGTGAAATAAGTCAACCCGGAAGTCTCTGTGATTTTCTTGTGCAGAGATATGTGATTTGTTTCTTGGTTGCTAGGGTAACCCCATCTGGTTGCTTAGCAGTTACCAGGGTGATATTTATCAAGTCTACTTTCCATCCTGAGTGAAATAAGTCAACCCGGAAGTCTCTACTACATTCAGATCCTAAGATACACATCTTAGTGATTTTGAATGGTTGTCAATGGTGTTTTGTTGCTAGGGTGCTTTAAATGGTTGCTAGGGCGTGGCTAAGTAGTTCACATGATGAAAGATGAAGACTGATTACTCACCCAATTAAAACAAAGCAACTATCATGTCTCTAGGACATTCTGATCTGAAGATATCTTACTGTAATTGAAATCAATAAATGTGGTTGCTAGGGTGCTCTAAATTGTTGCTAGGGAGTGGCTTGGCAGCTGCCAATGATGAATCTCCAAAGGCTGCTTGTCAGTATGAATGATACAAACCAACTCCCATGCCTCTGTGACATTCAGAATGGAAGATATCTCTCTTTGGATTTTGGTTGCTAAGGTGCTCGAAAATGGTTGCTAGGGAGGGGCTAGGAAGTGTTGAGGGGATTCATGATTGGCTGTTTTACTGCCCCAAGTCAAACGAGACCACCCTCGTGTTTCTATGATAATTCAGTCCGGAGATATCCCTTTGATCTCTTTCAATGGAAGTCTATGGGAGTTGTTGCTAAGGTGCTCTAAATGGTTGCTAGGGCGTGGCTTGATAGCTTCACAATGATCCTGAGAGACTGATTGGTCGTCTGAGTAAAATGAGCCCTCCCCCTTGTCTCTAAGACACTGTGATCCAGAGTTATGTTCAATACAAAATCTACCTTAGACTTAACATTGGGGCAAATTTGGGCAGCTCCTGCCCTCCAGGGGTGCAACTTTTACCCCATTGTGAGGTATGTTCTCACAGAGCCTGTCAGCCTCTTCAAATGTGGTAAATCACACGTCTCTGTGAAATCCTCGCTCTGAGCTATGACTCGTCAAAGTTCGGCGCAATGTTAAGTCAATGGGATTTTTTGCCCAATTTTTTGCCCCTGGGGCAATCACCGTACCCCCGATCGCTTATAAAAGTCATAGCACACCATTCCCAAATAATCCGCACGATTTGACGCCTCATTTGTGGGTCTGCGACCAAACATTTTTTTAAAAAATTCCATTGACTTACATTGGGGCAATTTTGGGCAGCTCCTGCTCCCCAGTGGTGCAACTTTTACCCCATTGTGAGGTATGTTCTCACAGAGCCTGTCAGCCTCTTCAAATGTGGTAAATGACACGTCTCTGCGAAATCCTCGCTCTGAGCTATGACTCGTCAAAGTTCGGCTCAATGTTAAGTCAATGGGATTTTTTGCCCAATTTTTTGCCGCTGGGGCAAACACCGTACCTCCGATCGCTTATAAAAGTCATAGCACACCTCTCCTCAATGAGCCGCACGATTTGACACCTCATTCCTGGGTCTACGCCAAAAGGTGTGGGACGAGTTACGCGCCGAAGTTTTGTACGGAAGAAGAAGAAAAAGAAAAATAATAAGTATGTGAGATTACAATAGTGTTGCTTTGCAAGCACCACTAACTAGAATGTACATTTCCTGAAGAAAATGTGAGTGGTGCTTGCCGTGGCAAAATTTCTTACCACAATGTCCCACCTACTGCCCAAAGTTGAAAGAGGCCACCCCCATGACAGTAGGATGTTCTGGTGCAGAGATATAGGTGTTGTTCCATGGTTGCTAGGGAAACCCATCTGGTTGATATGCAGTTACTAAGGTGACAGCCACCAACGCTACTTGCCATCCTGAGTAAAATAAGTCAACCCGGAAGTCTCTACGATTTTCTAGTACAGAGATATGTGATTTGTTACTTGGTTGCTAGGGTAACCCCATCTGGTTGCTAGGCAGTTACCAAGGGGCAAGCCAACAATGCTCCTTGCCATCCTAAATGAAATAAGTCAACACGGAATCACTACAATTTTCTGGTTCAGAGATATATGATTTGTTACTTGGTTGCTAGGGTAACCCCATCTGGTTGCTAGGCAGTTACCAAGGTGACAGCCAACAATGCTCCTTGCCATCCTGAGTGAAATAAGTCAACCCGGAAGTCTCTGTGATTTTCTTGTGCAGAGATATGTGATTTGTTTCTTGGTTGCTAGGGTAACCCCATTTGGTTGCTAGGCAGTTACCAGGGTGATATTTATCAAGTCTACTTTCCATCCTGAGTGAAATAAGTCAACCCGGAAGTCTCTACGACATTCTGATCCTAAGATACACATCTTAGTGATTTTGAATGGATGTCAATGGTTCTTTGTTGCTAGGGTGCTTTAAATGGTTGCTAGGGCGTGGCTAAGTAGTTCACATGATGAAAGCTGAAGACTGATTACTCACCCAATTATAACAAAGCAACTGTCATGTCTCTAGGACATTCTGATCTGAAGATATCTTACTGTAATTGAAATCAATAAATGTGGTTGCTAGGGTGCTCTAAATTGTTGCTAGGGAGTGGCTTGGCAGCTGCCAATGATGAATCTCCAAAGGCTGCTTGTCAGTATGAATGATACAAACCAACTCCCATGCCTCTGTGACATTCAGAATGGAAGATATCTCTCTTTGGATTTTGGTTGCTAAGGTGCTCGAAAATGGTTGCTAGGGAGGGGCTAGTAAGTGTTGAGGGGATTCATGATTGGCTGTTTTACTGCCCCAAGTCAAATGTGACCACCCTCGTGTTTCTATGATAATTCAGTCTGGAGATATCCCTTTGATCTCTTTCAATGGAAGTCTATGGGAGTTGTTGCTAAGGTGCTCTAAATGGTTGCTAGGGCGTGGTTTGATAGCTTCACAATGATCCTGAGAGACTGATTGGTCGTCTGAGTAAAATGAGCCCTCCCCCTTGTCTCTAAGACACTGTGATCCAGAGTTATGTTCAATACAAAATCTACCATAGACTTAACATTGGGGCAACTTTGGGCAGCTCCTGCCCCCCAGGGGTGCAACTTTTACCCCATTGTGAGGTATGTTCTCACAGAGCCTGTCAGCCTCTTCAAATGTGGTAAATCACACGTCTCTGTGAAATCCTCTCTCTGAGCTATGATTAGTCAAAGTTCGGCGCAATGTTAAGTCAGTGGGATTTTTTGCCCAATTTTTTGCCCCTGGGGCAATCATCGTACCCCCGATCACTTATAAAAGTCATAGCACACCATTCTCAAATAATCCGCACGATTTGATGCCTCATTTGTGGGTCTGCGACCAAAAATTTTTAAAAAAAATTCCATTGACTTACATTGGGGCAAATTTGGGCAGCTCCTGCCCCCCAGGGGTGCAACTTTTACCCCATTGTGAGGTATGTTCTTACAGAGCCTGTCAGCCTCTTCAAATGTGGTAAATCACACGTCTCTGCGAAATCCTCGCTCTGAGCTATGACTCGTCAAAGTTCGGCTCAATGTTAAGTCAATGGGATTTTTTGCCCAATTTTTTGCCCCTGGGGCAAACACCGTACCCCCGATCGCTTATAAAAGTCATAGCACACCTCTCCTCAATGAGCCGCACGATTTGACACCTCATTCATGGGTCTACGCCAAAAGGTGTGGGACGAGTTACGCGCCGAAGTTTTATACGGAAGAAGAAGAAAAAGAAAAATAATAAGTATGTGAGATTACAATAGTGTTGCTTTGCAAGCACCACTAATAAGTATGTGAGATTACAATAGTGTTGCTTTGCAAGCACCACTAATAATAATAATAATAATAATAATAATAATAATAAGTATGAGCAATAACAATAGTGATGCCTTGCCTTTGGCAAGCACCACTAATAACTAGAATGTACATTTCCTGAAGAAAATGTGAGTGGTACTTACCGTGGCAAAATTTCTTACCACAATGTCCCACCTACTGCCCAAAGTTGAAAGAGGCCACCCCCATGACAGTAGGATGTTCTGGTGCAGAGATATTGGTGTTGTTCCATGGTTGCTAGGGAAACCCATCTGGTTGATATGCAGTTACTAAGGTGACAGCTACCAATGCTACTTACCATCCTGAGTAAAATAAGTCAACCCGGAAGTCTCTACGATTTTGTAGTACAGAGATATGTGATTTGTTACTTGGTTGCTAGGGTAACCCCATCTGGTTGCTAGGCAGTTACCAAGGTGACAGCCAAGAATGCTCCTTGCCATCCTGAGTGAAATAAGTCAACCCGGAAGTCTCTGTGATTTTCTTGTGCAGAGATATGTGATTTGTTTCTTGGTTGCTAGGGTAGCCCCATCTGGTTGCTATGCAGTTACCAAGGTGACAGCCAACAATGCTCCTTGCCATCCTGAGTGAAATAAGTCAACCCGGAAGTCTCTGTGATTTTCTTGTGCAGAGATATGTGATTTGTTTCTTGGTTGCTAGGGTAACCCCATCTGGTTGCTAGGCAGTTACCAAGGTGACAGACAACAATGCTCCTTGCCATCCTGAGTGAAATAAGTCAACCCGGAAGTCTCTGTGATTTTCTTGTGCAGAGATATGTGATTTGTTTCTTGGTTGCTAGGGTAAACCCATCTGGTTGCTAGGCAGTTACCAAGGTGACAGACAACAATGCTCCTTGCCATCCTGAGTGAAATAAGTCAACCCGGAAGTCTCTGTGATTTTCTTGTGCAGAGATATGTGATTTGTTTCTTGGTTGCTAGGGTAACCCCATCTGGTTGCTAGGCAGTTACCAAGGTGACAGCCAACAATGCTCCTTGCCATCCTGAGTGAAATAAGTCAACCCGGAATTTTCTGTGATTTTCTTGTGCAGAGATATTTGATTTGTTTCTTGGTTGCTAGGGTAACCCCATCTGGTTGCTAGGCAGTTACCAAGGTGACAGGCAACAATGCTCCTTGCCATCCTGAGTGAAATAAGTCAACCCGGAAGTCTCTGTGATTTTCTTGTGCAGAGATATGTGATTTGTTTCTTGGTTGCTAGGGTAACCCCATCTTGTTGCTAGGCAGTTACCAAGGTGACAGCCAACAATGCTCCTTGCCATCCTGAGTGAAATAAGTCAACCCGGAAGTCTCTGTGATTTTCTTGTGCAGAGATATGTGATTTGTTTCTTGGTTGCTAGGGTAACCCTATTTGGTTGCTAGGCAGTTACCAGGGTGATATTTATCAAGTCTACTTTCCATCCTGAGTGAAATAAGTCAACCCGGAAGTCTCTACGACATTCTGATCCTAAGATACACATCTTAGTGATTTTGAATGGATGTCAATGGTTCTTTGTTGCTAGGGTGCTTTAAATGGTTGCTAGGGCATGGCTAAGTAGTTCACATGATGAAAGATGAAGACTGATTACTCACCCAATTAAAACAAAGCAACTATCATGTCTCTAGGACATTCTGATCTGAAGATATCTTACTGTAATTGAAATCAATAAATGTGGTTGCTAGGGTGCTCTAAATTGTTGCTAGGGAGTGGCTTGGCAGCTGCCAATGATGAATCTCCAAAGGCTGCTTGTCGGTATGAATGATATAAACCAACTCCCATGCCTCTGTGACATTCAGAATGGAAGATATCTCTCTTTGGATTTTGGTTGCTAAGGTGCTCGAAAATGGTTGCTAGGGAGGGGCTAGTGTCGTGGAATATTCACGATGTTTCTCTCTAAGTTGTAAGAAAACTCTCGGAGTCCCAAGTTCCAGATGCCAAAGTTATAGTTTATTGAACACCAACAAACTACATGAGACTGGTCAGCTGCCCGTTCTGCCTTCATTATCCTAAGTTCCCAGTTATATACCTTTTTGTTGTCATTCTGCTCCTTATCTCTAGCCAATGGGATTATTTCCCTCAATTCTTTCTCCTGACACCAATATGTTTTATGTTCCTTGCTAATTAAATATTGGTGGAAAATCCCTCACTCATCTATTTTTAAAAACGTATATCTTTCACATTCAGCTGGTAACTCCTCAATTTTTGACAAAGTCACTGTTCAAGGAAAGAATGCTTTTAACTTAGAAATATGTGTGTGAGAGAAAAACAGCCGTGTCCTCAGCACACATCCCTAGCCCTTAATTTAAACATCTGTGTATGAGAAATAACAGCCATGTCCTCCTCACACATCTCTAGCCCTTGATTTAAACATCTATGTACCCTCTTACTGAGGGGGCTTCTTTTGCTCACACGCACAATGTTATTAGATCAAATGAAAAGGAGTACAAGCTCTAAAGATATTCATTATACTTTCAGTTTGCTAGAGCAGACACCATTACTGGTCAAGAGATATACAACTAGCCTAATTAAAAGAAACACAGAAATACACCATATATCTGTTTTTAGAGAAGTACACAGAGAAACACAGAGAAACACAAAGAAATACACCATATACTCCCCCCTTTGAGACTTACAAAAAGTCTCACACCCTATTTCCCTCGACCAGAGTGCAGTCACACAAGCCAGCCTGTCTTATTCCATCATGTGGCCAAAATAGGCCACGCAATTTCTTTATCCAATACTGTCTCTTATGGGGCTGCACTCTGCAGGACTTGGGTCCAAACATCTCCTTCCACATTTGGCTAGAAAGGAGTAAAAGAACCCAATCCTCTAGCTATCACTGTTCTTGGGGAGGGTGACAACAAATTAACTTTGTGTTATAAGCATGTGCATGAAATTGTAAAGCCTTGCGTGATGTAGAATACAATTGATTACATACTGTCTAGATACACTAACAATCACTAGAATAACTGATATAGTAATATGCATCCATCGGTGCCAGAGGAACTCACAGACATTTCTGGTAGCCTGGAGTGCTATCTGGTGGTGTGTTGGAGCAGACAGCGGGTTTTTAAACCACCAGTTGAGTTTATTTGCTCTTGCAGCTAAGCACTGAGGTGCTCGTCGCTCGATCCTTCATGTCTTCTTGTTGTAGCCATTCTTGTTCTCTCTGGGCAAATACTCACAATAACAGTTGTCATACATATTGAAACATAAGTAGTAATCCCACTATCTCTACTTGATTAAATCTATCAAGGTGTTTTACAGACCCCTTCCTCTATATTATTAAATCAAAGGATAACTTTAATTAAAGAACAAAAAGATGTCAAAAACAGAAAACATATTCATAATGCAAAAGAAAATACAATTACCAAGAAATGTCCCTCTTTAACAATCACATGAGAAAAAATGTTAAGTACTCCGGCTCTTTTTGTAAGCTTAAATATCGCTTTTGTTTGCCCCTTTATTTATTTATTTATTTATTTTTAATGGTCTTCATGATGTTTTCAATGGCTTTTAAAAGTCGTCAAGTTCATCCAATCCCTGCCCTAAGCTATATTGTCTGGTTTCCATACTTGTTTCCAATGGTGTCATTGAAACAATCACCATTTGCTTAGCTACTGTTTGAGTCATTATAGATCTTAGAATGGGAATAACACAACAGAACAATAAGCCAAATAGAGTCACTCCTACAAGTATCATTATCCCTGTCTTCATGAGCCCCATCTTCCATGATCCAAAAAGATCATCAAACCATCTCCCAAACGACTGAACTCGTCCGGCATTAACTTTAACTTCTGTGCGCAAGTTATGCAGTTTCTTCATTGCCTGTGTAAAGGTTCCTTCTGGAGATGTATTATTTGGTATGTAGGTGCAGCAATCTAATCCAAACATAACACATACTCCCCCTTTATCTGCTAATAACCAATTTAGTGCTTGACGATTTTGCCATGCCATTTTACTAGTGGCTGCTAATTGATCTCCTAACGCCTTTAATGCCTCATCAGTATAACTGATAAATCTCTGCTGATTATAGAAAATATAATTGATCCATTCTACATTTTTGTTAATTGTAACCCATGGGAGTATCGACTCAAAGCCTGATTTTATCTCATCTCTGGCTTTAAACTCATGAGGTATTCCTCTTGGTTGGCCAATTGAATCTAGGTAGACCTCAGGATCTGGGGTGTATGCTCTTTTCACCCTTACTGTGTTATGAACTATGGTCTTTGGTGCAGCTTGGAAGTCATAGGGGTCCCATTTTACCATAGTTACTTCTTGTAGTAGCCTTACTCTAGCACACAATCCTTTCCAACCATTAGGTAGTGCGGTTTTCAATTGAACTCCCACACATAACCAAAAATAGTCTGCTATAGTCTCCGTTTGTTCTATATGTAGCAGTATCGCAGGCGATACTATAGTGTGATTTTCACTTCCTGTAATGCATTTGCCAATAGCTACACCCAAACATTCCGGAATTATATGCGCAGTAAAATTTTGTCCCAATGTTGCTGTTGCATAATATTGGAGTCCACTAAACCTGATCACATCGTTAGTAAAGTACATTTCTGTATCTAAATGCCATATTACTGCGCAATTTCCCTTAAATTGTCCTACATTTGTTTTCCCTTTTGTTTTGTTAAAGCATTCATAACTCAGTTGTCTATTTATTTTATATAACGATGGGCTTTCTTTTTTCTTATTATCCACACGCACATCGAATCTCTTACATTCATCTCCCCATCTTATCTTTGTATAAAATTTTTCATAGCCTAGATTACTCAACAATGCCAAACATTCTGCTGGACAAAACACAATTCTGTCTGAGTCACCACAATTTTTGGCATAATGTGCAGCACAATGCTTATAGTCATATTGATTTGGAACTACTATCAATTCCTTTAGCGGAGAGGGCGAGCACATTATACAATTCGTCATGCCTGCTTGCTTAGCGGTATATCTAGCCCATTTGTACCAGTCATTTTGTTGTGCATGTTCTAACAAGTCCTCTGTTCCTACTGACTCTATGGGTTCCATATTATTATCTAAGTCGATCTGTGCCAGCATGTTTTGGTTAATTATCTTGTCAGGTATCTTTGTAGGCTTATTATATTGCTTGGTTTCATAATGTGGACTTTTGGGCCAGGATCCAGGTGCACGTTTCTGTCAACTTTCTTGTTTTATGCTATCTAGTCCCTGCTCAGTCTGGGAAATAGAATGCAAGGTTTGAGGTGTTGATTGTAGGATATTCATTATACCATGGTCGCATGGATGGTCCTGCATCTGAGAAGTCTGGTCTTTCCTTGCTTGTTTCTCCGGTAGGCCCTGTGTGGGAGGCAATATCTGTTCCAAATACGTTAGTAACAGCATCATCCACATTAATACCTTCTTGAGTGTCCAGTCTTTCTTCTGCCTCCCACAACACCTCGTCCAATGGCTGCGTTTATTGGCCTGTTTCATTTCCTTCAAGTGATTCTGTGTCTGGTTCAGTAAAATGAACACTTTCTGCCTCTCCTTCCGCACTTTCTGGTTCCTGTTCCTCTGTAACATGTACTTCCGTCTCACTTTCTGTGCTTTCCTGCTCCGCTGCGGCACGTACCTCAATCTCTCTTTCTGCCTCAGCGTGCTCTTCCCCTACGTCCTTCTTCTACTTCCGCTTCTCCTTCTTCCACTTCCACTTCACTTTCTTCAGATGCTCTAGCCGGTACCTGTGGATCTGCTGCATTCCCAGGTTCTTGGGCTTGTTCTTGCTGTTCTTCTTCGTCTGTTTCAGGTTCTTGAGCGTGTGGCAGATTTCTTCGGCGTACTCTGGTACAGTGATTTAAATGATACCGCATGTTACTGCCTCTTACCTTTACAGCTGTTGGGGTTGCCTGTACTACTTCATAAGGTCCTTCCCTCCTGGGCTCATTCCACTTTCTCCGAAACACTCTCACAGGTTACACAAGGTCTCCAGGAACTATTGAAAAAGGTGCATTCTCGTCCTGTCTAGGATTTCTCCTTTGGTCCTTGATAGGTGAATGCAAAGAGTTGTCTGCTTTCTTCTGCTAGAGGAATACTGACACCTGTTTTAGCACTCCTTTGAATCTTGCTGCCCATTGCGCTTAGATCTGGAAGAACATGCTTTCTTAATCTTGTTCCATTTTTTTACACTTTTCATGCTTTCAGACAGTCTTTGTGTCCTGCTTCTGAGTTCTTGTAGCTCCCTTTGTGTTCTTTGTTGTTTTTCATTGCTCAGTTCCAACACTGCCGCACCGTTGTCTTCTGCCAGTTGTGTCAGTTCATCATCATCATCATTGAAGTGTATCAACTCTTCAGTCTCACCAGTCTTATGATCAAGATCTTCTTTGATGCCACTGGCCCTTGCTTGTTCTTTCCACTCCATTTCCTGCCTTTTTATATTCTGACAGTCCTTCCTGCAATCCCTGATGACAGGCGTCTTTTACTTGTTCACTAATTTCTTTTTTTTTGTCAGCATTCCTTCCTTTATGTCACTGCATTGTCCACCCAGTTCATCTTGTAGTTAGTTTCACTTGGTGTGCTGTCATCTGATTTTTCTCCATCACTGTCTTTGTTTAGCCCTGGATATACACGTGTCTGGGGTGACTTCATTAGGTCCTCTTGTGATTCTGACTGTGGTATTTCTTTTATTTCTATTTCTCCTTCCACCTGGAGTTCTCCTTTAAATCCTACCAGGGGCATCTGCATCTTTTCTTCCATCTCCATTAGTGGCGCATAGGGAGGAGGCCTTTCCACTTTTTCTTCATCCATCTTTTTCCCTTCCCTTTCCTGTTTTAATATTTTTATCCCTTTGGTTTTGAACATTTGTAATATCATTAGTTCCCTATCTCGTTTCATTATCCTCACCTGGCTCTTTTCTTTTGGTTTATTGTGCTCCCATCTCCCTGCATACCCCCACATCAAATGTGCCCTCTGCTGGCCATTTTGTGTTCAGCCCTTTTGTTCTTCTCTCCCATTTTTTAGACATTTCTTTTATCACGTCTCTATACATTGGAAACTCCATGCATATTTGATCTATTGGTGTTGGTGCCATTTTGTTATCCCTATATGTTTATTATTCTTATTAATTCAGTACCTCTTTAACCCCAGCGTGTTCTTAACTTATTATGCTAATCTTCACCAGGCTGGTCAGACGAGGACCACTAAAAGTATCCGACCCCTGACTTCCCCTGGCCTTTCTCTGGGTTGAGGACTTTTTCTGACGAATGTTTCTTAACTTTTCTTAAATACTTCAGTACTGCCTTCACTTGCTTTCTGCTTAGTGGCCATTTATTGGGGGCAACACTTATCCCTAGTTTGTTAGTAATAACATCATCCAAATTAATATGTCTTTCTAATTCATTGGTATTGTAGGCCACAATTGTTTTCCACCTTCTCTCCTTCAACGGGTCATCCTGTCACAACTTGCTTCAATGATGGCAACAGCATTACTATTTCATTTTATATGCATAAAGCAGACTGTAATCAACTCGTATGGTTAAATGTTTTATATTAACTAACAATCATTACTTTCTGCATTCGTTTGATTAGAATATTAAATGATTTCCCTTATTACAGTCATTGGCTACACACATTCTTCTAAAATAGTAAATGTGTGCACAACCACATACATTTGTTTCATCCCGCTTTTAGCAATAAATAACACACGGGTCCTCTGCCTCCTCCAGTCAGGTGCCAGGCAGAGCCTGACTTTGCTCCAATTAAGAACATTACATCATCCCTTTAGTATCTCTACACAAAATTTACAGGGTCGTTTACCAGAAGGCTATAATTCTCCTCAGAGGAGGAAAGCTACCACGGGTTTCCTTATCTTAAGACTCCCTATTCATTCCCTTATCACACACATTCCATTCCCTCCTGTTTCCAAAGTTATCTCACTCTCTGTATCACATTAATACATTTTCCCTTAACTCTGAACGTCCTTACAAACTGCAAGCTACGCTGTTTTCCATAGTTTCAGACTGCATCAGAGTAATTCAGAGTATCAAATCAATAAAAGACAATAAAAAAAAATCAAATATATGACATATCATTCATCTCCTCATACATATCTTCATTGGATGAATCAATTTCCTCCCAGTTTGGTCTTTCTGTTGCATTGGACCATTTACATTGATCAATGTACTTAGTTATTGCTTTGATAAAGATTAATTTTATCCATGTTAACAGACAATACAATATTATTCCCCTCACAAGAATTGCTGTTTCAATCATTATACCAATTTTAGTCAACCCTGCACCCTATTTCTTAAACAATTCCATTTATATTGTTATATCCAAACAAAACAAGCAATCTTAACTTTAGTCACCAACATGTTTGTTTTTCCATACTTCATTACTTTTAAAATGTACATGAGTTCAATTAAAGCATATGTAATAAATCATCTTCCAGTCTAAATTAATTATCATACAAATATTCCCATGTTTGTTTAATACTTTTGTCAGGCACTCCTTTGTCTGCAACGGTTCTCAAAACTTTACCCCCAAAACCAATCTATAAATAATCCTCTACACAGGGTATGATCCCCTGATAACACAGTGACAGAATGCTTTGTTATTAAAATGCAGTCGGGTTCAGTGGAACTTTCCATTTTCGAGCAGGTCTCTTCTAGACCTTCCTTTTGATGCTTCTGATCTAAGAGCATTCATCCACTTCCTTAAACCCCTTTCAAACCTTCTTGGTTAGGTTTCCAGGGCGGTGACGCCCTGCCTTAGGTCGCTCAACATGTTTGCCATTGTCAAGTCTTACCCGTCATCGGACCGTCACCTCTTGCCACTGGTCTTGATACTGCTCTGTCCTCAATCCTTATTAATTCGGAATCAGTAAACAGATATTTTCTTTTTCAGGGAGTATCACCAGAGAACCGACACAGCCAATGGGACCATCTACAAATGCTTAATATGGGGACAATTCAAAACATAGTTAAATTCAAAAAGCATTATTAAAAAATCATCAATCTATTATAATTGTCCAAATTAAAAATAAAATATGCTAAAATTGAACTCATTATATCAACATGATTGGGAATAACATCAGAACAAAGCCCTGTCAAGCTTCTAGGAAACTTAATTTAAAAACATCACCTTAATTCAATAATAGTCTCTAGACAGTTTTTTTTAACCTACATTTATTCTTTTGAATGAATTTTCAACTAAATCTCCTATCTTTAGTCCAATCTTCATATTTCTCTATCTAACATTATTGTCATAGCACATCATTTTACATATAAAAATCAAATCAAAATAAAATAAAACAACTTAAGAGATATTTCTTCAAAATCTGCTCTTGTGTTTCTATTCCAAGCAGACGCTTATCAATTTTAGACCAAGAGTGAGGAGTGATGGGGGGCATTCCACTCCCTCACACTGTTTCTAATCTCATTACAGCTTTCGTTTTAGAATCTCACAATAATATATATTTGATTTATTATTCAACAGTAAAAATTGTGATATTTATAATAATTGATTATATTCAATAATCTGCTTTCAAACTTTCTCAGCTCACACCATTTAAAAACCAAAAACTACTCTCAACTCACTTCTTTACGTTCAAACAACATACATAACCTTCAAATCTTTAATAAAACAGAACACAATGTCTTTTTTGACATTCTCTATATAATCAATTCAACTTACTTAGCCTTCTGTTCAAGCGGAGCTATACATTTACAACACATATCTTATTATTGATTTATTATAATCCCATTTTTACTACTAAGTAATAACTCACTATTACTGCTTTCTCCATTTCTTACACTTTCTCAGGTTAAGGAACTTCCATTCTGTCTAATAAAATAATATAAATCAAGTCTTTAAACAAACAGAAAAGTAAAAGTCTAAACATAATAAAGTCATAAAGAGGCACAATGGAAATTCAAACATATCTCTTTTCTTGTGTTTTGAAATAATTGCTCAGTAAAATACATTCTAAAATACACTACACTCTTTTAATTTCTCATTACTCTTTATCCAAATGTTTCAGCATCATTTAACAGTTATCATTATTATACCTCTAAAAAATATACTTTCATGTATTAACTATGGCAAATAGACACTCAAGCAACTCTTTTTAGAACCCACTAACCCTTTTTTATTTTTAATTATGAGGGTACTCTCTGGAAAATTTAGGGGAGTTACCAATTCGATAGGTAACTCTATAACTTTGCCATACATTTGTAATATTTACTTCTTCAAATCAATAAACCATTGGTTAGCTGCTGGATTTAAATTTGGACCCTCAGAACAATTTAGACACGGGTATCTAACCCCATTGATGGCATTCTAGAAAACCATAAAGTGATCGTATAAGACTGAAATAAATTTTTTCCAGAGAAATTTTAATCCACATCATAAATGGCAGATCAGTAATGATTACCAGCAGGAATGAGCGCAGGAGGATCAATCAGATAATAGTCCACATCATTTTCAGTCTTTGTCTCTGGATTTCCTCCTGCAGAATTAGTAACTTCTATAAAATCATCTTGCCCAGCCGTCTGCAGTGGTGAGAAACTCGTTCCAGAATGAGTTAGTGAAACAACATACACATTATGATGACAAAAGAAACACAGAATAGACACATCAATATGAAGTTATTAACATTTATATTTGAGGATGGTATGATGTTCAATTTAATCTTAACCTTTCTCCATGGGCTTCACCTGCCCCATAGACCAATTTTTAAATGATCCAAAGCATTCTTACATTTATTTTTCTTTAATTTTAGTCTCAAATGCAGCTTCTCAGTGTACTCATGATCAACCAAGACCTATTCTGTGTATATCAAACAAAACAAAAATCAAATAAGAGAAAAATAAAATAAAAATAAAATATCTATCTATCTGCTATCTATCTTTTTCTAAAGTCGGGGCCCCTTTCTGTCTGTCTGAAGACACCAAGAGAGGCCTGTTTCCCCTCAAATCATCCTCAATGTCTTCATCAGACAGTTCCTAACAAAAATAAAAAATCTCTGTCTATCTTTTGTTGGTTGATCAAGTCTACACCGACAGCGCTGCACTCACATTTATATTGTTCTCCAGACACTTTTAAAATCATAGAAAAATCTAAAACAACTTTCTAGTGTATAATTCAATAATGTTAAAATAATTTTTTCTCATAAACTGGACAGGACAGAACATAAAACAGACACATGAATTCATAAGATGCAAAATATAATTTTCTTATTAGTTATTTTATCATCATATCATTGGCCCTCTTTTGCCATTTGCTTGAATATAACAACACTTATCTTATACACAACCTTTGTTTAAAATCCAATTACTTATTTGACTTTAGTTTAACGCAATACACTTGACTCAAAGCTTTATTGTTTCTCCAGATAATGTGATTTCCCGAATAGAATTCAATCACTTTAAAGTGATTTTATTTTTTATATAATCTAAATATTCTTACTCGTCACTTAGATATAAAAGGAGTTATGATCTGGCACATGTCCATTCAGTTTAATAAATCTCACATCAGGCTTCCTTCATGGCATGAAAAGAACAGCCCAACAATAAACATCGTCCAGTCAGCTAAGAGTTAACTTTTTGATTTCATGCACATTTTTGTTTTACATGTATTTGTTTGTTTATACTGTATTATATTTATCCTTATACATACATACACATATACACACATACATCATCATACATACACATACACAAACACACAATTTTTATCATTGGTTTTAATTCTACAACCAGAATATTCATTAATTGACCTTTTAGTTTTTAATCATCAGATCTCTTCTGCCTCTCGTATTGATGGAAGTTTGAAAATAGCCTAAACAGATTTTCTTTGCTGTAAATTGCACACATACTCCTCATTAATTACACAGCAGAGGATCAATCTCTCTATCTGGATCCCAAATTCTAGAATTTTAATTATACTAAAACAAACCTATTACTTCTGCCCCTCCTTTTGCTCTCCTCTTTTTATCCCTCTCCTTTATTTCCATAAAACCACTTGTTATTTACAGTGGTTGATTACTGTATCTGTTACTACTTCGGTTTTATATTAAAACCCATATACTTCTACCCACAGCTGTCTCATCCATTTTGGGTCTCTGTCCAAGACAATTTCTTCATTGGTGCTAATTCTCCTTTACTCTCTCTATTAAAAATCACCTTAAACTTTTTTTTTTTTTTTCTCCTTTCTTTTTTGTAGTTAATTTGTTCATAACTCCAGAAATGATCACTACTTCCTTGTTATTATTAATCTTTTTAATTCTACTTATTTTCTCCTCTCACCCTGCCACCAAATTAGGATTTCTGTTTCATGAGGAAAACTGAGACAAGAAAAAAAAAGTCTTCTCCGTTTCTGTGCATGCTCACAGCCCTCCCTTTACAGCTCTTCACAGCACTCAGTCTCTAGTACTGTATATGAAAGATGTTACCTGCTGCAATTTCTTTCCAGACAACAAACGGATAAAACTCTCCTGTCTCTGCATTTTTCTCTAATCTTGTTCACTGCAATGGAAAACATTTTGCCTTTTCTTTAACTTTTTCCCAATTATTAAATTTGTCTATTCTAAGTTTCCTCTCTCTTTCTCTCCCTCACATGGGGCTGTCCGGTCAGCCTCCAGTGAGCGAGAGCAAGGCAAGGAAATAACAGAGAATCAGATACCATTTGTCTCTAATTTTTCAACAGTCAATTTGTTGCAGTTTATTTGTCCCATTTCACTCTTGGGCATTTCTTTTTTGTATCTGATTCTCTGCTCCACTCCGCCTCTGCACACAATACCTCATCAACACTAGAATCATGCATTTAAACAAACACACAAACCCAGCACAATTAGTATTTGTAAGTACACAGGCACTAACAACATAGTTAGTCATGCACATTATTCATTATCTCAAACACACACAGAGTTCAACAATTCCCCGTTTTCTGCTCAGTCCGGGTTCCGTCAAAACACTGCAATAAATAATCTAATCTACCACCTGGAGGAATTACAACGCGAATTTTCTATAAATGCACCCGCGTTAGGATTTTCACACCTGTAGCTACAGGAATTTCAAACTTCTTGACTATATACCTAAACACGGGATTTAACACGCGCCGTCGCTCTTCCGACTGTCGCACTCCCGACTCACCTCTACAGGCTTTTTCTTTCTTCTCTAAATAATTACCCCCCTTCCCCAATTTTTGAAATCTGGAATTCACCTCTATCTTAGCCAATTAGTCCAAATTATTCTATGTTCGGACCGGCAAAAGTCTTAGGGAAGCTACTTACTGGGACTTGCTATCACAGATCACACAAAAAACACCTTAAGCAAAACGCTTACCTCGATTTATGGCACCAGTGATTTTTTGTGCGACCCGTTCAGCGTCCTGTCAGTAACCTCTGGCTCCTTTGACCTCAATGCCGGCCCCACGTTGGGTGCCAAAGAATATGTCGTGGAATATTCACAATGTTTCTCTCTAAGTTGTAAGAAAACTCTCGGAGTCCCAAGTTCCAGATGCCAAAGTTATAGTTTATTGAACACCAACAAACTACATGAGACCGGTCAGCTGCCCGTTCTGCCTTCATTGTCCTAAGTTCCCAGTTATATACCTTTTTGTTGTCATTCTGCTCCTTATCTCTAGCCAATGGGATTATTTCCCTCAATTCTTTCTCCTGACACCAATATGTTTTATGTTCCTTGCTAATTAAATATTGGTGGAAAATCCCTCACTCATCTATTTTTAAAAACGTATATCTTTCACATTCAGCTGGTAACTCCTCAATTTTTGACAAAGTCACTGTTCAAGGAAAGAATGCTTTTAACTTAGAAATATGTGTGTGAGAGAAAAACAGCCGTGTCCTCAGCACACATCCCTAGCCCTTAATTTAAACATCTGTGTACGAGAAATAACAGCCATGTCCTCCTCACACATCTCTAGCCCTTGATTTAAACATCTATGTACCCTCTTACTGAGGGGGCTTCTTTTGCTCACACGCACAATGTTATTAGATCAAATGAAAAGGAGTACAAGCTCTAAAGATATTCATTATACTTTCAGTTTGCTAGAGCAGACACCATGACTGGTCAAGAGATATACAACTAGCCTAATTAAAAGAAACACAGAAATACACCATATATCTGTTTTTAGAGAAGTACACAGAGAAACACAGAGAAACACAAAGAAATACACCATACTAGGAAGTGTTGAGGGGATTCATGATTGGCTGTTTTACTGCCCCAAGTCAAACGAGACCACCCTCGTGTTTCTATGATAATTCAGTCCGGAGAAATCCCTTTGATCTCTTTCAATGGAAGTCTATGGGACTTGTTGCTAAGGTGCTGTAAATGGTTGCTAGGGCGTGGCTTGATAGCTTCACAATGATCCTGAGAGACTGATTGGTCGTCTGAGTAAAATGAGCCCGCCCCCTTGTCTCTAAGACACTGTGATCCAGAGTTATGTTCAATACAAAATCTACCATAGACTTAACGTTGGGGCAAATTTGGGCAGCTCCTGCCCCCAAGGGGTGCAACTTTTACCCCATTGTGAGGTATGTTCTCACAGAGCCTGTCAGCCTCTTCAAATGTGGTAAATCACACGTCTCTGTGAAATCCTCGCTCTGAGCTATGACTCGTCAAAGTTCGGCGCAATGTTAAGTCAATGTGATTATTTGCCCAATTTTTTGCCCCTGGGGCAAAAACCGTACCCCCCGATCGCTTATAAAAGTCATAGCACACCATTCCCAAATAATCCGCACGATTTGACGCCTCATTTGTGTGTCTGCGACCAAAAAATTTTGCAAAAAATTCCATTGACTTACATTGGGGCAACTTTGGGCAGCTCCTGCCCCCCAGGGGTGCAACTTTTACCCCATTGTGAGGTATGTTCTCACAGAGCCTGTCAGCCTCTTCAAATGTGGTAAATCACACGTCTCTGCGAAATCCTCGCTCTGAGCTATGACTCGTCAAAGTTCGGCTCAATGTTAAGACAATGGGATTTTTTTGCCCAATTTTTTGCCCCTGGGGCAAACACCGTACCCCCGATCGCTTATAAAAGTCATAGCACACCTCTCCTCAATGAGCCGCACGATTTGACACCTCATTCATGGGTCTACGCCAAAAGGTGTGGGACGAGTTACGCGCCGAAGTTTTGTATGGAAGAAGAAGAATAATAAGTATGTGAGATTACAATAGTGTTGCTTTGCAAGCACCACTAACTAGAATGTACATTTCCTGAAGAAAATGTGAGTGGTGCTTGCCGTGGCAAAATTTCTTACCACAATGTCCCACCTACTGCCCAAAGTTGAAAGAGGCCACCCCCATGACAGTAGGATGTTCTGGTGCAGAGATAATGGTGTTGTTCCATGTTTTCTAGGGAAACCCATCTGTTTGCTAGGCAGTTAACAAGGGGCAAGCCAACAATGCTCCTTGCTATCCTGAATGAAATAAGTCAACCCGGAATCTCTACGATTTTCTGGTTCAGAGATATGTGATTTGTTGATTGGTTGCTAGGGTAACCCCATCTGGTTGCTAGGCAGTTACCAAGGTGACAGCCAACAATGCTCCTTGCCATCCTGAGTGAAATAAGTCAACCCGGAAGTCTCTGTGATTTTCTTGTGCAGAGATATGTGATTTGTTTCTTGGTTGCTAGGGTAACCCCATCTGGTTGCTAGGCAGTTACCAAGGTGACAGCCAACAATGCTCCTTGCCATCCTGAGTGAAATAAGTCAACCCGGAAGTCTCTGTTATTTTCTTGTGCAGAGATATGTGATTTGTTTCTTGGTTGCTAGGGTAACCCCATCTGGTTGCTAGGCAGTTACCAAGGTGACAGCCAACAATGCTCCTTGCCATCCTGAGTGAAATAAGTCAACCCGGACGTCTCTGTTATTTTCTTGTGCAGAGATATGTGATTTGTTTCTTGGTTGCTAGGGTAACCCCATCTGGTTGCTAGGCAGTTATCAAGGTGACAGGGAACAATGCTCCTTGCCATCCTGAGTGAAATAAGTCAACCCGGAAGTCTCTACGTCATTCTGATCCTAAGATACACATCTTAGTGATTTTGAATGGATGTCAATGGTGTTTTGTTGCTAGGGTGCTTTAAATGGTTGCTAGTGCGTGGCTAAGTAGTTCACATGATGAAAGATGAAGACTGATTACTCACCCAATTAAAACAAAGCAACTATCATGTCTCTAGGACATTCTGATCTGAAGATATCTTACTGTAATTGAAATCAATAAATGTGGTTGCTAGGGTGCTCTAAATTGTTGCTAGGGAGTGGCTTGGCAGCTGCCAATGATGAATCTCCAAAGGCTGCTTGTCAGTATGAATGATACAAACCAACTCCCATGCCTCTGTGACATTCAGAATGGAAGATATCTCTCTTTGGATTTTGGTTGCTAAGGTGCTCGAAAATGGTTGCTAGGGAGGGGCTAGGAAGTGTTGAGGGGATTCATGATTGGCTGTTTTACTGCCCCAAGTCAAATGAGACCACCCTCGTGTTTCTATGATAATTCAGTCCGGAGATATCCCTTTGATCTCTTTCAATGGAAGTCTATTGGAGTTGTTGCTAAGGTGCTCTAAATGGTTGCTAGGGCGTGGCTTGATAGCTTCACAATGATCCTGAGAGACTGATTGGTCGTCTGAGTAAAATGAGCCCTCCCCCTTGTCTCTAAGACACTGTGATCCAGAGTTATGTTCAATACAAAATCTACCATAGACTTAACATTGGGGCAACTTTGGGCAGCTCCTGCCCCCCAGGGGTGCAACTTTTACCCCATTGTGAGGTATGTTCTCACAGAGCCTGTCAGCCTCTTCAAATGTGGTAAATCACACGTCTCTGTGAAATCCTCGCTCTGAGCTATGACTCGTCAAAGTTCGGCGCAATGTTAAGTCAATGGGATTTTTTGCCCAATTTTTTGCCCCTGGGGCAATCACCGTACCCCCGATCGCTTATAAAAGTCATAGCACACCATTCCCAAATAATCCGCACGATTTGACGCCTCATTTGTGGGTCTGCGACCAAACATTTTTTTAAAAAATTCCATTGACTTACATTGGGGCAACTTTGGGCAGCTCCTGCCCCCCAGGGGTGCAACTTTTACCCCATTGTGAGGTATGTTCTCACAGAGCCTGTCAGCCTCTTCAAATGTGGTAAATGACACGTCTCTGCGAAATCCTCGCTCTGAGCTATGACTCGTCAAAGTTCGGCTCAATGTTAAGTCAATGGGATTTTTTGCCCAATTTTTTGCCCCTGGGGCAATCACCGTACCCCCGATCGCTTATAAAAGTCATAGCACACCATTCCCAAATAATCCGCACGATTTGACGCCTCATTTGTGGGTCTGCGACCAAACATTTTTTTTAAAAATTCCATTGACTTACATTGGGGCAACTTTGGGCAGCTCCTGCCCCCCAGGGGTGCAACTTTTACCCCATTGTGAGGTATGTTCTCACAGAGCCTGTCAGCCTCTTCAAATGTGGTAAATGACACGTCTCTGCGAAATCCTCGCTCTGAGCTATGACTCGTCAAAGTTCGGCTCAATGTTAAGTCAATGGGATTTTTTGCCCAATTTTTTGCCCCTGGGGCAAACACCGTACCCCGATCGCTTATAAAAGTCATAGCACACCTCTCCTCAATGAGCCGCACGATTTGACACCTCATTCATGGGTCTACGCCAAAAGGTGTGGGA
Source organism: Moxostoma hubbsi (assembly GCA_032164185.1). NCBI lineage: Eukaryota > Metazoa > Chordata > Actinopteri > Cypriniformes > Catostomidae > Moxostoma > Moxostoma hubbsi. Next base: position 9,924,553 of record JAVLUX010000001.1, read on the forward strand.
CGAGTTACGCGCCGAAGTTTTGTACGGAAGAAGAAGAAAAAGAAAAATAATAAGTATGTGAGATTACAATAGTGTTGCTTTGCAAGCACCACTAATAATAATAATAATAATAATAATAATAATAATAAGTATGAGCAATAACAATAGTGATGCCTTGCCTTTGGCAAGCACCACTAATAACTAGAATGTACATTTCCTGAAGAAAATGTGAGTGGTACTTACCGTGGCAAAATTTCTTACCACAATGTCCCACCTACTGCCCAAAGTTGAAAGAGGCCACCCCCATGACAGTAGGATGTTCTGGTGCAGAGATATTGGTGTTGTTCCATGGTTGCTAGGGAAACCCTTCTGGTTGATATGCAGTTACTAAGGTGACAGCTACCAATGCTACTTACCATCCTGAGTAAAATAAGTCAACCCGGAAGTCTCTAAGATTTTGTAGTACAGAGATATGTGATTTGTTACTTGGTTGCTAGGGTAACCCCATCTGGTTGCTAGGCAGTTAACAAGGGGCAAGCCAACAATGCTCCTTTCCATCCTGAATGAAATAAGTCAACCCGGAATCTCTACAGTTTTCTGGTTCAGAGATATGTGATTTGTTTCTTGGTTGCTAGGGTAACCCCATCTGGTTGCTAGGCAGTTACCAAGTCGACAGCCAACAATGCTCCTTGCCATCCTGAGTGAAATAAGTCAACCCGGAAGTCTCTGTGATTTTCTAGTACAGAGATATGTGATTTGTTTCTTGGTTGCTAGGGTAACCCCATCTGGTTGCTAGGCAGTTACCAAGGTGACAGCCAACAATGCTCCTTGCCATCCTGAGTGAAATATGTCAACCCGGAAGTCTCTGTGATTTTCAAGTACAGAGATATGTGATTTGTTACTTGGTTGCTAGGGTAACCCCATCTGGTTGCTAGGCAGTTAACAAGGGGCAAGCCAACAATGCTCCTCTCCATCCTGAATGAAATAAGTCAACCCGGAATCTCTACAGTTTTCTGGTTCAGAGATATGTAATTTGTTTCTTGGTTGCTAGGGTAACCCCATCTGGTTGCTAGGCAGTTACCAAGTCGACAGCCAACAATGCTCCTTGCCATCCTGAGTGAAATAAGTCAACCCGGAAGTCTCTGTGATTTTCTAGTACAGAGATATGTGATTTGTTTCTTTGTTGCTAGGGTAACCCCATCAGGTTGCTAGGCAGTTACCAAGGTGACAGCCAACAATGCTCCTTGCCATCCTGAGTGAAATATGTCAACGCGGAAGTCTCTGTGATTTTCAAGTACAGAGATATGTTATTTGTTTCTTGGTTGCTAGGGTAACCCCATCTGGTTGCTAGGCAGTTACCAAGGTGACAGCCAACAATGCTCCTTGCCATCCTGAGTTAAATAAGTCAACCCGGAAGTCTCTGTGATTTTCTTGTGCAGAGATATGTGATTTGTTTCTTGGTTGCTAGGGTAACCCCATTTGGTTGCTAGGCAGTTACCAAAGTAACATCCAACAATGCTCCTTGCCATCTTGAGTGAAATATGTCAACTCGGAAGTCTCTAAGATTTTGTAGTGCAAAGATATGAGATTTGTTACTTGGTTGCTATGGTAAACCCTTCTGGTTGCTAGGCAGTTACCAAGGTGACAGCCAACAATGCTCCTATCCATCCTGAGTGAAATAAGTCAACCTGGAAGTCTCTGTGATTTTCTAGTACAGAGATATGAGATTTGTTTCTTGGTTGCTAGGGTAACCCCATCTGGTTGCTAGGCAGTTACCAAATCGACAGCCAACAATGCTCCTTGCCATCCTGAGTGAAATAAGTCAACCCGGATGTCTCTGTGATTTTCTAGTACAGAGATATGTGATTTGTTTCTTGGTTGCTAGGGTAACCCCATCTGGTTGCTAGGCAGTTACCAAGGTGACAGCCAACTATGCTCCTTGCCATCCTGTGTGAAAAAAGTCAACCTGGAAGTCTCTTTGATTTTCTTGTGCAGAGATATGTGATTTGTTACTTGGTTGCTAGGGTAACCCCATCTGGTTGCTAGGCAGTTAACAAGGGGCAAGCCAACAATGCTCCTTTCCATCCTGAATGAAATAAGTCAACCCGGAATCTCTACAGTTTTCTGGTTCAGAGATATGTGATTTGTTTCTTGGTTGCTAGGGTAACCCCATCTGGTTGCTAGGCAGTTACCAAGTCGACAGCCAACAATGCTCCTTGCCATCCTGAGTGAAATAAGTCAACCCGGAAGTCTCTGTGATTTTCTAGTACAGAGATATGTGATTTGTTTCTTGGTTGCTAGGGTAACCCCATCTGGTTGCTAGGCAGTTACCAAGGTGACAGCCAACAATGCTCCTTGCCATCCTGAGTGAAATATGTCAACCCGGAAGTCTCTGTGATTTTCAAGTACAGAGATATGTGATTTGTTACTTGGTTGCTAGGGTAACCCCATCTGGTTGCTAGGCAGTTAACAAGGGGCAAGCCAACAATGCTCCTCTCCATCCTGAATGAAATAAGTCAACCCGGAATCTCTACAGTTTTCTGGTTCAGAGATATGTAATTTGTTTCTTGGTTGCTAGGGTAACCCCATCTGGTTGCTAGGCAGTTACCAAGTCGACAGCCAACAATGCTCCTTGCCATCCTGAGTGAAATAAGTCAACCCGGAAGTCTCTGTGATTTTCTAGTACAGAGATATGTGATTTGTTTCTTGGTTGCTAGGGTAACCCCATCTGGTTGCTAGGCAGTTACCAAGGTGACAGCCAACAATGCTCCTTGCCATCCTGAGTGAAATATGTCAACGCGGAAGTCTCTGTGATTTTCAAGTACAGAGATATGTTATTTGTTTCTTGGTTGCTAGGGTAACCCCATCTGGTTGCTAGGCAGTTACCAAGGTGACAGCCAACAATGCTCCTTGCCATCCTGAGTTAAATAAGTCAACCCGGAAGTCTCTGTGATTTTCTTGTGCAGAGATATGTGATTTGTTTCTTGGTTGCTAGGGTAACCCCATTTGGTTGCTAGGCAGTTACCAAAGTAACATCCAACAATGCTCCTTGCCATCTTGAGTGAAATATGTCAACTCGGAAGTCTCTAAGATTTTGTAGTGCAAAGATATGAGATTTGTTACTTGGTTGCTATGGTAAACCCTTCTGGTTGCTAGGCAGTTACCAAGGTGACAGCCAACAATGCTCCTATCCATCCTGAGTGAAATAAGTCAACCTGGAAGTCTCTGTGATTTTCTAGTACAGAGATATGAGATTTGTTTCTTGGTTGCTAGGGTAACCCCATCTGGTTGCTAGGCAGTTACCAAATCGACAGCCAACAATGCTCCTTGCCATCCTGAGTGAAATAAGTCAACCCGGATGTCTCTGTGATTTTCTAGTACAGAGATATGTGATTTGTTTCTTGGTTGCTAGGGTAACCCCATCTGGTTGCTAGGCAGTTACCAAGGTGACAGCCAACTATGCTCCTTGCCATCCTGTGTGAAAAAAGTCAACCTGGAAGTCTCTTTGATTTTCTTGTGCAGAGATATGTGATTTGTTTCTTGGTTGCTAGGGTAACCCCATTTGGTTGCTAGGCAGTTACCAAAGTAACATCCAACAATGTTCCTTGCCATCTTGAGTGAAATATGTCAACTTGGAAGTCTCTACGATTTTGTAGTGCAAAGATATGAGATTTGTTACTTGGTTGCTATGGTAAACCCTTCTGGTTGCTAGGCAGTTACCAGGGTGATATTTATCAAGTCTACTTTCCATCCTGAGTGAAATAAGTCAACCCGGAAGTCTCTACGCACTTATCTAGGCGATGCCAGCATGTGTTAGCATGATGCTAGCACATTTTTAGCATGTTTTAGTACTTCGCTAGGCGATGCCAGCATATGTTAGCATGATGCTAGCACGTTTTTAGCATGTTTTAGCACTTTGCTAGGCAATACCAGCATGTGTTAGCATGATGCTAGCACGTTTTAGCACTTCGCTATGCGATACTAGCATGTTTTAGCATGTTGATAGCACGTTTTTAGCATGTTTTAGCACTTCGCTATGCAATACTAATATGTTTTAGCATGTTGCTAGCATGTTTTTAGCATGTTTTAGCACTTCGCTATGCAATACTAATATGTTTTAACATGTTGCTAGCATGTTTTTAGCATGTTTTAGCACTTCGCTAGGCGATGCCAGCATATGTTAGCATGATGCTAGCACATTTTTAGCATGTTTTATGTTGTGGCTATGAAGATTTTTATTGGCTGCTTGATAAAAGAAATCCTCTGAGGGAGAGAGAGAGAGACACGCAGGGCTGACAGGCCCTTTTTTGTCTGTGTGTGTGAAAATGTCAGTTGGGATTTAAATTTCTGAATATTCCGCAATGTAAAGTCAATGGGACATTTTTGGCCGCTTTTTCGTCCGCTGTGCGAACATCGTACACCCGATCGCTTAGAAAAGTCATAGCACACCTCTCCTCAATGAGCCGCACGATTTGACACCTCATTCATGGGTCTACACCAAAAGGTGCGGGACGAGTTAGGCGCCGAAGTTTTGTACGGAAGAAGAAGAAGAAAAACTAGAATGTACATTTCCTGAAGAAAATGTGAGTGGTGCTTGCCGTGGCAAAATTTCTTACCATAATGTCCCACCTACTGCCCAAAGTTGAAAGAGGCCACCCCCATGACAGTAGGATGTTCTGGTGCAAAGATATTGGTGTTGTTCCATGGTTGCTAGGAAAACCCATCTGGTTGATATGCAGTTACTAAGGTGACAGCCACCAATGCTACTTGCCATCCTGAGTAAAATAAGTCAACCCGGAAGTCTGTACGATTTTCTAGTACAGAGATATGTGATTTGTTACTTGGTTGCTAGGGAAACCCTATCTGGTTGCTAGGCAGTTACCAAGGGGCAAGCCAACAATGCTCCTTGCCATCCTGAGTGAAATAAGTCAACCCGGAAGTCTCTGTGATTTTCTTGTGCAGAGATATGTGATTTGTTTCTTGGTTGCTAGGGTAACCCCATCTGGTTGCTAGGCAGTTGCCAAGGTGACAACCAACAATGCTCCTTGCCATCCTGAGTGAAATAAGTCAACCCGGAAGTCTCTGTGATTTTCTTGTAAAGAGATATGTGATTTGTTACTTGGTTGCTAGGGTAACCCCATTTGGTTGCTAGGCAGTTACCAGGGTGATATTTATGAAGTCTACTTTCCATCCTGAGTGAAATAAGTCAACCCGGAAGTCTCTACGTCATTCTGATCCTAAGATACACATCTTAGTGATTTTGAATGGATGTCAATGGTTCTTCGTTGCTAGGGGGCTTTAAATGGTTGCTAGGGCGTGGCTAAGTAGTTCACATGATAAAAGCTGAAGACTGATTACTCACCCAATTAAAACAAAGCAACTATCATGTCTCTAGGACATTCTGATCTGAAGATATCTTACTGTAATTGAAATCAATAAATATGGTTGCTAGGTTGCTCTAAATTGTTGCTAGGGCATGGCTAGCCAATGAACAGAGTGATTCTTATTGGCTGCTTACTATCCTGACTCAAGAGTCAATTCCCAAGTTTCTATAATATTGTGTTCTTAAGATATCCATCTGAGGCATTTTGAATGGAAGTGTATGGGGGCTGTTGCTAGGGTGTTGTAAATGGTTGCTAGGGTGTGGCTACTTCATTTCCAAGCTGATAGTTAAAGCTGACTGATTGGTAGCCTGAGTGAAATGAGCCTGCCCCCACTTTTCTACAACATTTTGATTGGGAGATATGATCCAACAAAATACTGTGTATTTTCACTTTAAGGAAAAAACAATTGCTTTCATGGGCAATAGTATGCCTATGGGGCATATTTGTGCCCGTTTTACCCCTCAGGGTTAAATCTTACCCCCAAACTCATGTCATGCTGCACAACTGCTTGCTAGGCCACATTAAATCACATTAAATGTGTCCACTCACATGTATGTACAAAATTTTAGGTAATTACTTATTGCATGCTCAATAAAAGAAATCCTCTGAGGGAGACAGAGAGAGAGAGAGACGCAGGGCTGACAGGCCCTTTTTTGTCTGTGTGTGTGAAAACATCAGTTGGGATTTAAATTTCTGAACATTCCGCAATGTAAAGTCAATGGGACTTTTTTGGCCGCTTTTTCATCCGCTGTGCGAACATCGTACACTCGATCGCTTAGAAAAGTCATAGCACACCTCTCCTCAATGAGCCGCTCGATATGACACCTCATTCATGGGTCTACGCCAAAAGGTGCGGGACGAGTTAGGTGCCGAAGTTTTGTACGGAAGAAGAAGAAGAAGAAGAAGAAGAAAAATAAGTATGTGAGATTACAATAGTGTTGCTTTGCAAGCACCACTAACTAGAATGTACATTTCCTGAAGAAAATGTGAGTGGTGCTTGCCGTGGCAAAATTTCTTACCACAATATCCCACCTACTGCCCAAAGTTGAAAGACGCTACCCCCATGACAGTAGTATGTTCTGGTGCAGAGATATTGGTGTTGTTCCATGGTTGCTAGGGTAACCCCATCTGGTTGCTAGGCAGTTACCAAGGTGACAGGCAACAATGCACCTTGCCATCCTGAGTGAAATAAGTCAACCCGGAAGTCTCTGTGATTTTCTTGTGCAGAGATATGTGATTTGTTTCTTGGTTGCTAGGGTAACCCCATCTGGTTGCTAGGCAGTTACCAAGGTGACAGCCAACAATGCTCCTTGCCATCCTGAGTGAAATAAGTCAACCCGGAAGTCTCTGTGATTTTCTTGTGCATAGATATGCGATTTGTTTCTTGGTTGCTAGGGTAACCCCATCTGGTTGCTAGGCAGTTACCAAGGTGACAGGCAATAATGCTCCTTGCCATCCTGAGTGAAATAAGTCAACCCGGAAGTCTCTGTGATTTTCTTGTGCAGAGATATGTGATTTGTTTCTTGGTTGCTAGGGTAACCCCATCTGGTTGCTAGGCAGTTACCAAGGTGACAGCCAACAATGCTCCTTGCCATCCTGAGTGAAATAAGTCAACCCGGAAGTCTCTGTGATTTTCTAGTACATAGATACGTGATTTGTTACTTGGTTGCTAGGATAACCCCATGTGGTTGCTAGGCAGTTACCAGGGTGATATTTATCAAGTCTACATTCCATCCTGAGTGAAATAAGTCAACCCGGAAGTCTCTGTGATTTTCTTGTGCAGAGATATGTGATTTGTTTCTTGGTTGCTAGGGTAACCCCATCTGGTTGCTAGGCAGTTACCAAGGTGACAGCCAACAATGCTCCTTGCCATCCTGAGTGAAATAAGTCAACCCGGAAGTCTCTGTGATTTTCTTGTGCATAGATATGTGATTTGTTTCTTGGTTGCTAGGGTAACTCCATCTGGTTGCTAGGCAGTTACCAAGGTGACAGGCAACAATGCACCTTATCATCCTGAGTGAAATAAGTCAACCCGGAAGTCTCTGTGATTTTCTTGTGCAGAGATATGTGATTTGTTTCTTGGTTGCTAGGGTAACCCCATCTGGTTGCTAGGCAGTTACCAAGGTGACAACCAATAATGCTCCTTGCCATCCTGAGTGAAATAAGTGAACCCGGAAGTCTCTGTGATTTTCTAGTACATAGATATGTGATTTGTTACTTGGTTGCTAGGATAACCCCATCTGGTTGCTAGGCAGCTACCAGGGTGATATTTATCAAGTCTACATTCCATCCTGAGTGAAACAAGTCAACCCGGAATTCTCTGTGATTTTCTTGTGCAGAGATATGTGATTTGTTTCTTGGTTGCTAGGGTAACCCCATCTGGTTGCTAGGCAGTTACCAAGGTGACAGCCAACAATGCTCCTTGCCATCCTGAGTGAAATAAGTCAACCCGGAAGTCTCTGTGATTTTCTTGTGCAGAGATATGTGATTTGTTTCTTGGTTGCTAGGGAAACCCCATCTGGTTGCTAGGCAGTTACCAAGGTGACAGGCAACAATGCTCCTTGCCATCCTGGGTGAAATAAGTCAAACCAGAAGTCTCTGTGATTTTCTTGTGCAGAGATATGTGATTTGTTTCTTGGTTGCTAGGGTAATCCCATTTGGTTGCTAGGCAGTTACCAGGGTGATATTTATCAAGTCTACTTTCCATCCTGAGTGAAATAAGTCAACCCGGAAGTCTCTACGACATTCTGATCCTAAGATACACATCTTAGTGATTTTGAATGGATGTCAATGGTGTTTTGTTGCTAGGGTGTTTTAAATGGTTGCTAGGGCATGGCTAAGTAGTTCATATGATGAAAGCTGAAGACTGGTTACTCACCCAATGAAAACAAAGCAACTATCATGTCTCTAGGACATTCTGATCTGAAGATATCTTACTGTAATTGAAATCAATAAATGTGGTTGCTAGGGTGCTCTAAATTGTTGCTAGGGAGTGGCTTGGCAGCTGCCAATGATGAATCACCAAAGGCTGCTTGTCAGTATGAATGATATAAACCAACTCCCATGCTTCTGTGACATTCAGAATGGAAGATATCTCTCTTTGGATTTTGGTTGCTAAGGTGCTCGAAAATGGTTGCTAGGGAGGGGCTAGGAAGTGTTGAGGGGATTCATGATTGGCTGTTTTACTGCCCCAAGTCAAGTGAGACCACCCTCGTGTTTCTATGATAATTCAGTCCGGAGAAATCCCTTTGATCTCTTTCAATGGAAGTCTATGGGACTTGTTGCTAAGGTACTGTAAATGGTTGCTAGGGCATGGCATGATAGCTTCACAATGATCCGGAGAGACTGATTGGTCGTCTGAGTAAAATGAGCCCGCCCCCTTGTCTCTAAGACACTGTGATCCAGAGTTATGTTCAATACACAATTTACCATAGACTTAACATTGGGGCAAATTTGGGCAGCTCCTGCCCCCAAGGGGTGCAACTTTTACCCCATTGTGAGGTATGTTCTCACAGAGCCTGACAGCCTCTTCAAATGTGGTAAATCACACATCTGTGTGATATCCTCGCTCTGAGCTATGACTTGTCAAAGTTCGGCGCAATGTTAAGTCAATGGGATTTTTTGCCCAATTTTTTGCCCCTGGGGCAAATACCATACCCCCGATCGCTTATGAAAGTCATAGCACACCATTCCCAAATAATCCGCACGATTTGACGCCTCATTCGTGGGTCTGTGACCAAAAAATTTTGCAAAAAATTCCATTGACTTACATTGGGGCAACTTTGGGCAGCTCCTGCCCCCCAGGGGTAAAAGTTTTACCCCATTGTGAGGTATGTTCTCACAGAGCCTGTCAGCCTCTTCAAATGTGGTAAATCACACGTCTCTGTGAAATCCTCGCTCTGAGCTATGACTCGTCAAAGTTCGGCTCAATGTTAAGTCAATGGGATTTTTTGCCCAGTTTTTTGCCCCTGGGGCAAACACCGTACCCCCGATCGCTTATAAAAGTCATAGCACACCTCTCCTCAATGAGCCGCTCGATTTGACACCTCATTCATGGGTCTACACCAAAAGGTGCGGGACGAGTTAGGTGCCGAAGTTTTGTACGGAAGAAGAAGAAGAAGAAGAAGAAGAAGAAGAAAATTTTTGTACATTTCCTGAAGAAAATGTGAGTGGTGCTTGCCGTGGCAAAACTCGTCAAATAGCATTTTCTAACTTGTGTCTAAGCACTAAAATAAAGGTCACAGAATGTTGCTAACACGTGTTTTTCATGATGGTAGCACGTTTTAACATGTTTTAGCACTTCGCTAGGTGAAGCTAGCATGTGTTAGCATGATACTAGCACGTTTTTTGCATGTTTTAGCACTTTGTTTGGCGATGCTAACATGTGTTAGCATGATGCTAGCACATTTTTAACATGTTTTAGCAATCCCCTAAGCAATGCTAACATGCATTAGCATAATGCTAGCACGTTTTAACATGTTTTAGCACTTCGCTAGGTGAAGCTAGCATGTGTTAGCATGATACTAGCACGTTTTTAGCATGTTTTAGCACTTCGTTTGGCGATGCTAACATGTGCTAGCATGATGCTAGCACGATTTTTAACATGTTTTAGCAATCCCCTAAGCAATGCTAACATGCATTAGCATAATGCTAGCACGTTTTAACATGTTTTAGCACTTCGCTAGGTGAAGCTAGCATGTGTTAGCATGATACTAGCACGTGTTTTGCAGGTTTTAGCACTTTGCTAGGCGATGCTAACATGTGTTAGCATGATGCTAGCACGTTTTTAACATGTTTTAGCAATCCCCTAAGCAATGCTAACGTGCATTAGCATAATGCTAGCACATTTTAACATGTTTTAGCACTTCGTTAGGCGATGCCAGCATGTGTTAGCATGATGCTAGCACGTTTCTAGCATGTTTTAACACTTCGCTAGACAATACTAGCATATGTTAGCATGTTGTTATCACGTTTTTAGCATGTTTTAGCACTTCGCTAGGCGATGCCAACATGTGTTACCATGTTGTGAGCACGTTTTTAGCATGTTTTAGCACTTCGCTAGGCGATGCCAGCATGTGTTAACATGTTGCTAACACATTTATAGCATGTTTTAGCACTTCACTAGGTGATGCCAGCATATGTTAGCATGATGCTAGCAAATTTTTAGCATGTTTCAGGGTGTGGCTATGAAGATTTTTATTGGCAGCTTGATAAAAGAAATCCTCTGAGGGAGAGAGAGACGCAGGGCTGACAGGCCCTTTTTTGTCTGTGTGTGTGGAAATGTCAGTTGGGATTTAAATTTCTGAACATTCCGCAATGTAAAGTCAATGGGACTTTTTTGGCCGCTTTGTCGTCCGCTGTTCGAACATCGTACACCCGATCGCTTATAAAAGTCATAGCACACCTCTCCTCAATGAGCCGCTCGATTTGACACCTCATTCATGGGTCTACGCCAAAAGGTGCGGGACGAGTTAGGCGCCGAAGTTTTGTACGGAAGAAGAAGAAGAAGAAGAAGAAGAAGTAAAATAAGTATGTGAGATTACAATAGTGTTGCTTTGCAAGCACCACTAACTAGAATGTACATTTCCTGAAGAAAATGTGAGTGGTGCTTGCCATGGCAAAACTCGTCAAATAGCATTTTCTAACTTGTTTCTAAGCACTAAAATAAAGGCCATAGAATGTTGCTAGCATGTGTTTTTCATGATGGTAGCACGTTTTTAGAATGTTTTAGCACTTCGCTAGGCGATGCCAGCATGTGTTAGCATGATGCCAGCACGTTTTTAGCATGTTTTAGCACTTTGCTAGGCGATACTAGCATGTGTTAGCATGATGCTAGCACGTTTTTAGCATGTTTTAGCACTTCGCTAGGCGATGCCAATATGTGTTAGCATGATGCTAGCACGTTTTTAGCAAGTTTTAGCACTTTGTTAGGCGATACTTGCATGTGTTAGCATGTGCTAGCACGTTTTTAGCATGTTTTAGTACTTCGCTATGCGATACTAGTATGTTTTAACATGTTGCTAGCCCGTTTTTAGCATGTTTCAGCACTTTGCTAGGCGATACTAGCATGAGTTAGCATGATGCTAGCACGTTTTTAGCATGTTTTAGTACTTAGCTATGCGATACTAGTATGTTTTAGCATGTTGTTAGCATGTTTTTAGCATGTTTTATCACTTCGCTAGGCAATGCCAGCATATGTTAGCATGATGCTTGCACATTTTTAGCATGTTTTATGTTGTGGCTATGAAGATTTTTATTGGCTGCTTGATAAAAGAAATCCTCTGAGGGAGAGAGAGAGAGAGACGCAGGGCTGACAGGCCCTTTTGTGTCTGTGTGTGTGAAAATGTCAGTTGGGATTTAAATTTCTGAACATTCCGCAATGTAAAGTCAATGGGACTTTTTTGGCAGCTTTTTCGTCCGCTGTGCGAACATCGTACACCCGATCGCTTAGAAAAGTCATAGCACACCTCTCCTCAATGAGCCGCTCGATTTGATGCCTCATTCATGGGTCTACGCCAAAAGGTGCGGGACGAGTTACGCGCCGAAGTTTTGTACGGAAGAAGAAGAAGAAGAAGAAGAAGAAGAAGAAAAATAAGTATGTGAGATTACAATAGTGTTGCTTTGCAAGCACCACTAACTAGAATGTACATTTCCTGAAGAAAATGTGAGTGGTGCTTGCCGTGGCAAAATTTCTTACCACAATGTCCCACCTACTGCCCAAAGTTGAAAGAGGCCATCCCCATGACAGTAGGATGTTCTGGTGCAGAGATATTGGTGTTGTTCCATGGTTGCTAGGGAAACCCATCTGGTTGATATGCAGTTACTAAGGTGACAGCCACCAATGCTACTTGCCATCCTGAGTAAAATAAGTCAACCCGGAAGTCTCTACGATTTTCTAGTACAGAGATATGTGATTTGTTACTTGGTTGCTAGGGTAACCCCATCTGGTTGCTAGGCAGTTAACAAGGGGCAAGCCAACAATACTCCTTGCCATCCTGAATGAAATAAGTAAACCCGGAATCTGTACAATTTTCTGGTTCAGAGATATGTGATTTGTTACTTGGTTGCTAGGGTAACCCCATCTGGTTGCTAGGCAGTTACCAAGGTGACAGCCAACAATGCTGCTTGCCATCCTGAGTGAAATAAGTCAACCCGGAAGTCTCTGTGATTTTCTTGTGCAGAGATATGTGATTTGTTTCTTGGTTGCTAGGGTAACCCCATCTGGTTGCTAGGCAGTTACCAAGGTGACAGACAACAATGCTCCTTGCCATCCTGAGTGAAATAAGTCAACCCGGAAGTCTCTGTGATTTTCTTGTGCAGAGATATGTGATTTGTTTCTTGGTTGCTAGGGTAACCCCATCTTGTTGCTAGGCAGTTACCAAGGTGACAACCAACAATGCTCCTTGCCATCCTGAGTGAAATAAGTCAACCCGGAAGTCTCTGTGATTTTCTAGTACAGAGATATGTGATTTGTTTCTTGGTTGCTAGGGTAACCCCATCTGGTCGCTAGGCAGTTACCAAGGTGACAGCCAACAATGCTCCTTGCCATCCTGAGTGAAATAAGTCAACCCAGATTTCTCTGTGATTTTCTAGTACAGAGATATGTGATTTGTTTCTTGGTTGCTAGGGTAACCCCATCTGGTTGCTAGGCAGTTACTAATGTGACAGCCAACAATGGTCCTTGCCATCCTGAGTAAAATAAGTCAACCCGGAAGTCTCTGTGATTTTCTTGTGCAGAGATATTTGATTTGTTTCTTGGTTGCTAGGGTAACCCCATCTGGTTGCTAGGCAGTTACGAAGGTGACAGGCAACAATGCTCCTTGCCATCCTGAGTGAAACAAGTCAACCCGTAAGTCTCTGTGATTTTCTTGTGCAGAGATATGTGATTTGTTTCTTGGTTGCTAGGGTAACCCCATCTGGTTGCTAGGCAGTTACCAAGGTGACAGCCAACAATGCTCCTTGCCATCCTGAGTGAAATAAGTCAACCCGGAAGTCTCTGTGATTTTCTTGTGCAGAGATATGCTATTTGTTTCTTGGTTGCTAGGGTAACCCCACTTGGTTGCTAGGCAGTTACCAGGGTGATATTTATCAAGTCTACTTTCCATCCTGAGTGAAATAAGTCAACCCGGAAGTCTCTACGTCATTCTGATCCTAAGATACACATCTTAGTGATTTTGAATGGATGTCAATGGTTCTTTGTTGCTAGGGTGCTTTAAATGGTTGCTAGGGCATGGCTAAGTAGTTCACATGATGAAAGATGAAGACTGATTACTCACCCAATTAAAACAAAGCAACTATCATGTCTCTAGGACATTCTGATCTGAAGATATCTTACTGTAATTGAAATCAATAAATGTGGTTGCTAGGGTGCTCTAAATTGTTGCTAGGGAGTGGCTTGGCAGCTGCCAATGATGAATCTCCAAAGGCTGCTTGTCAATATGAATGATACAAACCAACTCCCATGCCTCTGTGACATTCAGAATGGAAGATATCTCTCTTTGGATTTTGGTTGCTAAGGTGCTCGAAAATGGTTGCTAGGGAGGGGCTAGGAAGTGTTGAGGGGATTCATGATTGGCTGTTTTACTGCCCCAAGTCAAACGAGACCACCCTCGTGTTTCTATGATAATTCAGTCCGGAGATATCCCTTTGATCTCTTTCAATGGAAGTCTATGGGAGTTGTTGCTAAGGTGCTCTAAATGGTTGCTAGGGCGTGGCTTGATAGCTTCACAATGATCCTGAGAGACTGATTGGTCGTCTGAGTAAAATGAGCCCGCCCCCTTGTCTCTAAGACACTGTGATCCAGAGTTATGTTCAATACAAAATCTACCATAGACTTAACATTGGGGCAACTTTGGGCAGCTCCTGCCCCCCAGGGGTGCAACTTTTACCCCATTGTGAGGTATGTTCTCACAGAGCCTGTCAGCCTCTTCAAATGTGGTAAATCACACGTCTCTGCGAAATCCTCGCTCTGAGCTATGACTCGTCAAAGTTCGGCTCAATGTTAAGTCAATGGGATTTTTTGCCCAATTTTTTGCCCCTGGGGCAAACACCGTACCCCCGATCGCTTATAAAAGTCATAGCACACCTCTCCTCAATGAGCCGCACGATTTGACACCTCATTCATGGGTCTACGCCAAAAGGTGCGGGACGAGTTAGGCGCCGAAGTTTTGTACGGAAGAAGAAGAAGAAGAAGAAGAAGAAGAAAAATAAGTATGTGAGATTACAATAGTGTTGCTTTGCAAGCACCACTAACTAGAATGTACATTTCCTGAAGAAAATGTGAGTGGTGCTTGCCGTGGCAAAATTTCTTACCATAATGTCCCACCTACTGCCCAAAGTTGAAAGAGGCCACCCCCATGACAGTAGGATGTTCTGGTGCAAAGATATTGGTGTTGTTCCATGGTTGCTAGGAAAACCCATCTGGTTGATATGCAGTTACTAAGGTGACAGCCACCAATGCTACTTGCCATCCTGAGTAAAATAAGTCAACCCGGAAGTCTTTACGATTTTCTAGTAGAGAGATATGTGATTTGTTACTTGGTTGCTAGGGTAACCCCATCTGGTTGCTAGGCAGTTAACAAGGGGCAAGCCAACAATGCTCCTTGCCATCCTGAGTGAAATAAGTCAACCCGGAAATCTCTGTGATTTTCTTGTGCAGAGATATGTGATTTGTTTCTTGGTTGCTAGGGTAACCCCATCTGGTTGCTAGGCAGTTACCAAGGTGACAGCCAACAATGCTCCTTGCCATCCTGAGTGAAATAAGTCAACCCAGAAGTCTCTGTGATTTTCTAGTACAGAGATATGTGATTTGTTTCTTGGTTGCTAGTGTAACCCCATCTGGTCGCTAGGCAGTTACCAAGGTGACAGCCAACAATGTTCCTTGCCATCCTGAGTGAAATAAGTCAACCTGCAAGTCTCTGTGATTTTCTTGTGCAGAGATATATGATTTGTTTCTTGGTTGCTAGGGTAACCCCATTTGGTTGCTAGGCAGTTACCAAGGTGACAGCCAACAATGCTCCTTGCCATCCTGAGTGAAATAAGTCAACCCAGAAGTCTCTGTGATTTTCTTGTGCAGAGATATGCGATTTCTTTCTTGGTTGCTAGGGTAACCCCATCTGGTTGCTAGGCAGTTACCTACGTGATACTCATAAGGCCCCTTGCAATCCTGTGAGAAATATTTCAACCCCTATGTCTCTACGATGTTCTGGTTCAAAGATATTTGATTTGTTACTTGGTTGCTAGGGTAACCCCATCTGGTTGCTAGGCAGTTATCAAGGTGACAGGGAACAATGCTCCTTGCCATCCTGAGTGAAATAAGTCAACCCGGAAGTCTCTACGTCATTCTGATCCCAAGATACACATCTTAGTGATTTTGAATGGATGTCAATGGTTCTTTGTTGCTAGGGTGCTTTAAATGGTTGCTAGGGCGTGGCTAAGTAGTTCACATGATGAAAGCTGAAGACTGATTACTCACTCAATTAAAACAAAGCAACTATCATGTCTCTAGGACATTCTGATCTGAAGATATCTTAATGTAATTGAAATCAATAAATGTGGTTGCTAGGGTGCTCTAAATTGTTGCTAGGGAGTGGCTTGGCAGCTGCCAATGATGAATCTCCAAAGGCTGCTTGTCAGTATGAATGATATAAACCAACTCCCATGCCTCTGTGACATTCAGAATGGAAGATATCTCTCTTTGGATATTGGTTGCTAAGGTGCTCGAAAATGGTTGCTAGGGAGGGGCTAGGAAGTGTTGAGGGGATTCATGATTGGCTGTTTTACTGGCCCAAGTCAAACGAGACCACCCTTGTGTTTCTATGGTAATTCAGTCCAGAAAAATCCCTTTGATCTCTTTCAATGGAAGTCTATGGGACTTGTTGCTAAGGTACTGTAAATGGTTGCTAGGGCGTGGCTTGATAGCTTCACAATGATCCTGAGAGACTGATTGGTCGTCTGAGTAAAATGAGCCTGCCCCCTTGTCTCTAAGACACTGTGATCCAGAGTTATGTTCAATACAAAATCTACCATAGACTTAACATTGGGGCAAATTTGGGCAGCTCCTGCCCCCAAGGGGTGCAACTTTTACCCCATTGTGAGGTATGTTCTCACAGAGCCTGTAAGCCTCTTCAAATGTGGTAAATCACACGTCTCTGTGAAATCCTTGCTCTGAGCTATGACTCGTCAAAGTTCGGCGCAATGTTAAGTCAATGGGATTTTTTGCCCAATTTTTTGCCCCTGGGGCAAATACCGTACCCCCGAACACTTATAAAAGTCATAGCACACCATTCCCAAATAATCCGCACGATTTGATGCCTCATTCGTGGGTCTGTGACCAAAAAATTTTGCCAAAAATTCCATTGACTTACATTGGGGCAACTTTGGGCAGCTCCTGCCCCCCAGGGGTAAAAGTTTTACCCCATTGTGAGGTATGTTCTCACAGAGCCTGTCAGCCTCTTCAAATGTGGTAAATCACACGTCTCTGCGAAATCCTCGCTCTGAGCTATGACTCGTCAAAGTTCAGCTCAATGTTAAGTCAATGGGATTTTTTGCCCAATTTTTTGCCCCTGGGGCAAACACCGTACCCCCGATCGCTTATAAAAGTCATAGCACACCTCTCCTCAATGAGCCGCACGATTTGACACCTCATTCATGGGTCTACGCCAAAAGGTGCGGGACGAGTTACGCGCCGAAGTTTTTTACGGAAGAAGAAGAAGAAGAAGAAGAAGAAGAAAAATAAGTATGTGAGATTACAATAGTGTTGCTTTGCAAGCACCACTAATAACAATAAGTATGAGCAATAACAATAGTGTTGCCTTGCCTTTGGCAAGCACCACTAACTAGAATGTACATTTCCTGAAGAAAATGTGAGTGGTGCTTACCGTGGCAAAATTTCTTACCACAATGTCCCACCTACTGCCCAAAGTTGAAAGAGGCCACCCCCATGACAGTAGAATGTTCTGGTGCAGAGATATTGGTGTTGTTCCATGGTTGCTAGGGAAACCAATCTGGTTGATATGCAGTTACTAAGGTGACAGCCACCAATGCTACTTGCCATCCTGAATGAAATAAGTCAACCCGGAATCTCTACAATATTCTGGTTCAGAGATATGTGATTTGTTACTTGGTTGCTAGGGTTACCCCATCTGGTTGCTAGGCAGTTACCAAGGTAACAGCCAACAATGCCCCTTGCCATCCTGAGTGAAATAAGTCAACCCAGAAGTCTCTGTGATTTTCTTTTGCAGAGATATGTGATTTGTTTCTTGGTTGCTAGGGTAACCCCATCTGGTTGCTAGGCAGTTACCAAGGTGACAGCCAACAATGCTCCTTGCCATCCTGAGTGAAACAAGTCAACCCGGAAGTCACTGTGATTTTCTTGTGCAGAGATATGTGATTTGTTTCTTGGTTGCTAGGGTAACCCCATCTGGTTACTAGGCAGTTACCAAGGTGACAGCCAACAATGCTCCTTGCCATCCTGAGTGAAATAAGTCAACCCAGAAGTCTCTGTGATTTTCTTGTGCAGAGATATGTGATTTGTTTCTTGGTTGCTAGGGTAACCCCATTTGGTTGCTAGGCAGTTACCAGGGTGATATTTATCAAGTCTACTTTCCATCCTGAGTGAAATAAGTCAACCCGGAAGTCTCTACGACATTCTGATCCTAAGATACACATCTTAGTGATTTTGAATGGATGTCAATGGTTCTTTGTTGCTAGGGTGCTTTAAATGGTTGCTAGGGTGTGGCTAAGTAGTTCACATGATGAAAGCTGAAGACTGATTACTCACCCAATTATAACAAAGCAACTGTCATGTCTCTAGGACATTCTGATCTGAAGATATCTTACTGTAATTGAAATCAATAAATGTGGTTGCTAGGGTGCTCTAAATTGTTGCTAGGGAGTGGCTTGGCAGCTGCCAATGATGAATCTCCAAAGGCTGCTTGTCAGTATGAATGATACAAACCAACTCCCATGCCTCTGTGACATTCAGAAAGGAAGATATCTCTCTTTGGATTTTGGTTGCTAAGGTGCTCGAAAATGGTTGCTAGGGAGGGGCTAGGAAGTGTTGAGGGGATTCATGATTGGCTGTTTTACTGCCCCAAGTCAAATGAGACCACCCTCGTGTTTCTATGATAATTCAGTCTGGAGATATCCCTTTGATCTCTTTCAATGGAAGTCTATGGGAGTTGTTGCTAAGGTGCTCTAAATGGTTGCTAGGGCGTGGCTTGATAGCTTCACAATGATCCTGAGAGACTGATTGGTCGTCTGAGTAAAATGAACCCTCCCCTTGTCTCTAAGACACTGTGATCCAGAGTTATGTTCAATACAAAATCTACCATAGACTTAACATTGGGGCAACTTTGGGCAGCTCATGCCCCCCAGGGGTGCAACTTTTACCCCATTGTGAGGTATGTTCTCACAGAGCCTGTCAGCCTCTTCAAATGTGGTAAATCACACGTCTCTGTGAAATCCTCGCTCTGAGCTATGATTAGTCAAAGTTCGGCGCAATGTTAAGTCAGTGGGATTTTTTGCCCAATTTTTTGCCCCTGGGGCAATCACCGTACCCCCAATCACTTATAAAAGTCATAGCACACCATTCTCAAATAATCCGCACGATTTGACGCCTCATTTGTGGGTCTGCGACCAAAAATTAAAAAAAAAAATTCCATTGACTTACATTGGGGCAAATTTGGGCAGCTCCTGCCCCCCAGGGGTGCAACTTTTACCCCATTGTGAGGTATGTTCTCACAGAGCCTGTCAGCCTCTTCAAATGTGGTAAATCACACGTCTCTGCGAAATCCTCGCTCTGAGCTATGACTCGTCAAAGTTCGGCTCAATGTTAAGTCAATGGGATTTTTTGCACAATTTTTTGCCCCTGGGGCAAACACCGTACCCCCGATCGCTTATAAAAGTCATAGCACACCTCTCCTCAATGAGCCGCACGATTTGACACCTCATTCATGGGTCTACGCCAAAAGGTGCGGGACAAGTTACGCGCCAAAGTTTTGTACGGAAGAAGAAGAAGAAGAAGAAGAAAAACTAGAATGTACATTTCCTGAAGAAAATGTGAGTGGTGCTTGCAGTGGCAAAATTTCTTACCACAATGTCCCACCTACTGCCCAAAGTTGAAAGAGGCCACCCCCATGACAGTAGGATGTTCTGGTGCAGAGATATTGGTGTTGTTCCATGGTTGCTAGGGAAACCCATCTGGTTGCTAGGCAGTTACCAAGGTGACAGGCAACAATGCACCTTATCATCCTGAGTGAAATAAGTCAACCCGGAAGTCTCTGTGATTTTCTTGTGCAGAGATATGTGATTTGTTTCTTGGTTGCTAGGGTAACCCCATCTGGTTGCTAGGCAGTTACCAAGGTGACAGCCAATAATGCTCCTTGCCATCCTGAGTGA
Source organism: Moxostoma hubbsi (assembly GCA_032164185.1). Classification (NCBI taxonomy): domain Eukaryota; kingdom Metazoa; phylum Chordata; class Actinopteri; order Cypriniformes; family Catostomidae; genus Moxostoma; species Moxostoma hubbsi. The sequence goes on from JAVLUX010000001.1 coordinate 9,944,316, forward strand.
AATAAGTCAACCCGGAAGTCTCTGTGATTTTCTAGTACATAGATATGTGATTTGTTACTTGGTTGCTAGGATAAACCCATCTGGTTGCTAGGCAGTTACCAGGGTGATATTTATCAAGTCTACATTCCATCCTGAGTGAAATAAGTCAACCCGGAAGTCTCTGTGATTTTCTTGTGCAGAGATATGTGATTTGTTTCTTGGTTGCTAGGGTAACCCCATCTGGTTGCTAGGCAGTTACCAAGGTGACAGCCAACAATGCTCCTTGCCATCCTGAGTGAAATAAGTCAACCCGGAAGTCTCTGTGATTTTCTTGTGCAGAGATATGTGATTTGTTTCTTGGTTGCTAGGGTAAGCCCATCTGGTTGCTAGGCAGTTACCTAGGTGACAGGCAACAATGCTCCTTGCCATCCTGAGTAAAATAAGTCAACCCGGAAGTCTCTGTGATTTTCTTGTGCAGAGATATGTGATTTGTTTCTTGGTTGCTAGGGTAACCCCATCTGGTTGCTAGGCAGTTACCTACGTGATACTCATAAGGCCCCTTGCAATCCTTTGAGAAATATTTCAACCCCTATGTCTCTACGATGTTCTGGTTGAAAGATATGTGATTTGTTACTTGGTTACTAGGGTAACCCCATCTGGTTGCTAGGCAGTTACCAAGGTGACAGCCAACAATGCTCCTTGCCATCCTGAGTGAAATAAGTCAACCCGGAAGTCTCTGTGATTTTCTTGTGCAGAGATATTTGATTTGTTTCTTGGTTGCTAGGGTAACCCCATCTGGTTGCTAGGCAGTTATCAAGGTGACAGGGAACAATGCTCCTTGCCATCCTGAGTGAAATAAGTCAACCCGGAAGTCTCTACGTCATTCTGATCCTAAGATACACATCTTAGTGATTTTGAATGGATGTCAATGGTTCTTTGTTGCTAGGGTGCGTTAAATGGTTGCTAGGGCGTGGCTAAGTAGTTCACATGATGAAAGCTGAAGACTGATTACTCACCCAATTAAAACAAAGCAACTATCATGTCTCTAGGACATTCTGATCTGAAGATATCTTACTGTAATTGAAATCAATAAATGTGGTTGCTAGGGTGCTCTAAATTGTTGCTAGGGAGTGGCTTGGCAGCTGCCAATGATGAATCTCCAAAGGCTGCTTGTCAGTATGAATGATATAAACCAACTCCCATGCCTCTGTGACATTAAGAATGGAAGATATCTCTCTTTGTATTTTGGTTGCTAAGGTGCTTGAAAATGGTTGCTAGGGAGGGGCTAGGAAGTGTTGAGGGGATTCATGATTGGCTGTTTTACTGCCCCAAGTCAAACGAGACCACCCTCGTGTTTCTATGATAATTCAGTCTGGAGAAATCCCTTTGATCTCTTTCAATGGAAGTCTATGGGACTTGTTGCTAAGGTGCTGTAAATGGTTGCTAGGGCGTGGCTTGATAGCTTCACAATGATCCTGAGAGACTGATTGGTCGTCTGAGTAAAATGAGCCCGCCCCTTTGTCTCTAAGACACTGTGATCCAGAGTTATGTTCAATACAAAATGTACCATAGACTTAACATTGGGGCAAATTTGGGCAGCTCCTGCCCCCAAGGGGTGCAACTTTTACCCCATTGTGAGGTATGTTCTCACAGAGCCTGTCAGCCTCTTCAAATGTGGCAAATCACACGTGTCTGTGAAATCCATGCTCTGAGCTATGACTTGTCAAATTTGGCTCAATGTTAAGTCAATGGGATGTTTTGCACAATTTTTTGCCCCTGGGGCAAATACCGTACCCCCGATCACTTATAGAAGTCAAAGCACACCATTCCCAAATAATCCGCACGATTTGATGCCTTATTTGTGGGTCTGCGACCAAAAAATTTTTCAAAAATTCCATTGACTTACATTGGGGCAACTTTGGGCAGCTACTGCCCCCCAGGGGTAAAACTTTTACCCCATTGTGAGGTATGTTCTCAGAGAGCCTGTCAGCCTCTTCAAATGTGGTAAATCACATGTCTCTGTGAAATCCTCGCTCTGAGCTATAACTCGTCAAAGTTTGGCTCAATGTTAAGTCAATGGGATTTTTTTGCCCAATTTTTTGCCCCTGGGGCAAACACCGTACCCCCGATCGCTTATAAAAGTCATAGCACACCTCTCCTCAATGAGCCGCACGATTTGACACCTCATTCATGGGTCTACGCCAAAAGGTGCGGGACGAGTTAGGTGCCGAAGTTTTGTACGGAAGAAGAAGAAGAAGAAGAAGAAGAAAAATAAGTATGTGAGATTACAATAGTGTTGCTTTGCAAGCACCACTAACTAGAATGTACATTTCCTGAAGAAAATGTGAGTGGTGCTTGCCGTGGCAAAATTTCTTACCACAATGTCCCACCTACTGCCCAAAGTTCAAAGAGGCCACCCCCATGACAGTAGAATGTTCTGGTGCAGAGATATAGGTGTTGTTCCATGGTTGCTAGGGAAACCCATCTGGTTGATATGCAGTTACTAAGGTGTCAGCCACCAACGCTACTTGCCATCCTGAGTAAAATATGTCAACCCGGAAGTCTCTACGATTTTCTAATACAGAGATATGTGATTTGTTACATGGTTGCTAGGGTAACCCCATCTGGTTGCTAGGCAGTTACCAAGGGGCAAGCCAACAATGCTCCTTGCCATCCTAAATGAAAAAAGTCAACACGGAATCACTACAATTTTCTGGTTCAGAGATATATGATTTGTTACTTGGTTGCTAGGGTAACCCCATCTGGTTGCTAGGCAGTTACCAAGGTGACAGCCAACAATGCTCCTTGCTCTCCTGAGTGAAATAAGTCAACCCGGAAGTCTCTGTGATTTTCTTGTGCAGCGATATGTGATTTGTTTATTGGTTGCTAGGGTAACCCCATCTGGTTGCTAGGCAGTTACCAAGGTGACAGGCAACAATGCTCCTTGCCATCCTGAGTGAAATAAGTCAACCCGGAAGTCTCTGTGATTTTCTAGTACAGAGATATGTGATTTGTTTCTTGGTTGCTAGGGTAACCCCATCTGGTTGCTAGGCAGTTACCAAGGTGACAGCCAAGAATGCTCCTTGCCATCCTGACTGAAATAAGTCAACCTGGAATCTCTACGATTTTCTGGTTCAGAGATACGTGATTTGTTAATTGGTTGCTAGCGTAACCCCATCTGGTTGCTAGGCAGTTACCAAGGTGACAGCCAACAATGCTCCTTGCCATCCTGAGTGAAATAAGTCAACCCGGTAGTCTCTGTGATTTTCTTGTGCAGAGAGGTGTGATTTGTTTCTTGGTTGCTAGGGTAACCCCATCTGGTTGCTAGGCAGTTACCAAGGTGACAGGCAACAATGCTCCTTGCCATCCTGAGTGAAATAAGTCAACCCGGAAGTCTCTGTGATTTTCTTGTGCAGAGATATGTGATTTGTTTCTTGGTTGCTAGGGTAACCCCATCTGGTTGCTAGGCAGTTACCAAGGTGACAGCAAACAATGCTCCGTGCCATCCTGAGTGAAATAAGTCAACCCGGAAGTCTCTGTGATTTTCTTGTGCAGAGATATGTGATTTGTTTATTGGTTGCTATGGTAACCCCATTTGGTTGCTAGGCAGTTACCAGGGTGATATTTATCAAGTCTACTTTCCATCCTGAGTGAAATAAGTCAACCCGGAAGTCTCTACGACATTCTGATCCTAAGATACACATCTTAGTGATATTGAATGGATGTCAATGGTGTTTTGTTGCTAGGGTGCTTTAAATGGTTGCTAGGGCGTGGCTAAGTAGTTCACATGATGAAAGATGAAGACTGATTACTCACCCAATTAAAACAAAGCAACTATCATGTCTCTAGGACATTCTGATCTGAAGATATCTTACTTCAATTGAAATCAATAAATGTGGTTGCTTGGGTGCTCCAAATTGTTGCTAGGGAGTGGCTTGGCAGCTGCCAATGATGAATCTCCAATGGCTGCTTGTCAGTATGAATGATACAAACCAACTCCCATGCCTCTGTGACATTCAGAATGGAAGATATCTCTCTTTGGATTTTGGTTGCTAAGGTGCTCGAAAATGGTTGCTAGGGAGGGGCTAGGAAGTGTTGAGGGGATTCATGATTGGCTGTTTTACTGCCCCAAGTCAAACGAGACCACCCTCGTGTTTCTATGATAATTCAGTCCGGAGATATCCCTTTGATCTCTTTCAATGGAAGTCTATGGGAGTTGTTGCTAAGGTGCTCTAAATGGTTGCTAGGGCGTGGCTTGATAGCTTCACAATGATCCTGAGAGATTGATTGGTCATCTGAGTAAAATGAGCCCGCCCCCTTGTCTCTAAGACACTGTGATCCAGAGTTATGTTCAATACAAAATCTACCATAGACTTAACATTGGGGCAACTTTGGGCAGCTCATGCCCCCCAGGGGTGCAACTTTTACCCCATTGTTAGGTATGTTCTCACAGAGCCTGTCAGCCTCTTCAAATGTGGTTAATCACACGTCTCTGTGAAATCCTCGATCTGAGCTATGACTCGTCAAAGTTCGGCGCAATGTTGAGTCAATGGGATTTTTTGCCCAATTTTTTGCCCCTGGGGCAATCACCGTACCCCCGATCGATTATAAAAGTCATAGGACACCATTCCCAAATAATCCGCACGATTTGACGCCTCATTTGTGGGTTTTCGACCAAAAAATTTTGAAAAAAATTCCATTGACTTACATTGGGGCAACTTTGGGCAGCTCCTGCCCCCCAGGGGTGCAACTTTTACCCCATTGTGAGGTATGTTCTCACAGAGCCTGTCAGCCTCTTCAAATGTGGTAAATCACATGTCTCTGCGAAATCCTCGCTTTGAGCTATGACTCGTCAAAGTTCGGCGCAATGTTAAGTCAATGGGATTTTTTGCCCAATTTTTTGCCCCTGGGGCAAACACCGTACCTCCGATCGCTTATAAAAGTCATAGCACACCTCTCCTCAATGAGCCGCACGATTTGACACCTCATTCATGGGTCTACGCCAAAAGGTGCGGGACGAGTTAGGTGCCGAAGTTTTGTACGGAAGAAGAAGAAGAAGAAGAAGAAGAAGAAGAAAAATAAGTATGTGAGATTACAATAGTGTTGCTTTGCAAGCACCACTAACTAGAATGTACATTTCCTGAAGAAAATGTGAGTGGTGCTTGCCGTGGCAAAATTTCTTACCACAATGTCCCACCTACTGCCCAAAGTTGAAAGAGGCCAACCCCATGACAGTAGGATGTTCTGGTGCAGAGATATAGGTGTTGTTCCATGGTTGCTAGGGAAACCCATCTGGTTGATATGCAGTTACTAAGGTGACAGCCACCAACGCTACTTGCCATCCTGAGTAAAATAAGTCAACCCGGAAGTCTCTACGATTTTCTAGTACAGAGATATGTGATTTGTTACTTGGTTGCTAGGGTAACCCCATCTGGTTGCTAGGCAGTTACCAAGGGGCAAGCCAACAATGCTCCTTGCCATCCTGAGTGAAATAAGTCAACCCGGAAGTCTCTGTGATTTTCTTGTGCAGAGATATGTGATTTGTTACTTGGTTGCTAGGGTAACCCCATCTGGTTGCTAGGCAGTTACCAAGGTGACAGCCAACAATGCTCCTTGCCATCCTGAGTGAAATAAGTCAACCCGGAAGTCTCTGTGATTTTCTTGTGCAGAGATATGTGATTTGTTACTTGGTTGCTAGGGTAACCCCATCTGGTTGCTAGGCAGTTACCAAGGTGACAGCCAACAATGCTCCTTGCCATCCTGAGTGAAATAAGTCAACCCGGAAGTCTCTGTGATTTTCTTGTGCAGAGATATGTGATTTGTTACTTGGTTGCTAGGGTAACCCCATCTGGTTGCTAGGCAGTTACCAAGGTGACAGCCAACAATGCTCCTTGCCATCCTGAGTGAAATAAGTCAACCCGGAAGTCTCTGTGATTTTCTTGTGCAGAGATATGTGATTTGTTTCTTGGTTGCTAGGGTAACCCCATCTGGTTGCTAGGCAGTTACCAAGGTGACAGCCAACAATGCTCCTTGCCATCCTGAGTGAAATAAGTCAACCCGGAAGTCTCTGTGATTTTCTTGTGCAGAGATATGTGATTTGTTTCTTGGTTGCTAGGGTAACCCCATTTGGTTGCTAGGCAGTTACCAGGGTGATATTTATCAAGTCTACTTTCCATCCTGAGTGAAATAAGTCAACCCGGAAGTCTCTACGACATTCTGATCCTAAGATACACATCTTAGTGATTTTGAATGGATGTCAATGGTTCTTTGTTGCTAGGGTGCTTTAAATGGTTGCTAGGGCGTGGCTAAGTAGTTCACATGATGAAAGCTGAAGACTGATTACTCACCCAATTATAACAAAGCAACTGTCATGTCTCTAGGACATTCTGATCTGAAGATATCTTACTGTAATTGAAATCAATAAATGTGGTTGCTAGGGTGCTCTAAATTGTTGCTAGGGAGTGGCTTGGCAGCTGCCAATGATGAATCTCCAAAGGCTGCTTGTCAGTATGAATGATACAAACCAACTCCCATGCCTCTGTGACATTCAGAATGGAAGATATATCTCTTTGGATTTTGGTTGCTAAGGTGCTCGAAAATGGTTGCTAGGGAGGGGCTAGGAAGTGTTGAGGGGATTCATGATTGGCTTTTTTACTGCCCCAAGTCAAATGAGACCACCCTCGTGTTTCTATGATAATTCAGTCTGGAGATATCCCTTTGATCTCTTTCAATGGAAGTCTATAGGAGTTGTTGCTAAGGTGCTCTAAATGGTTGCTAGGGCGTGGCTTGATAGCTTCACAATGATCCTGAGAGACTGATTGATCATCTGAGTAAAATGAGCCCTCCCCCTTGTCTCTAAGACACTGTGATCCAGAGTTATGTTCAATACAAAATCTACCATAGACTTAACATTGGGGCAACTTTGGGCAGCTCATGCCCCCCAGGGGTGCAACTTTTACCCCATTGTGAGGTATGTTCTCACAGAGCCTGTCAGCCTCTTCAAATGTGGTAAATCACACGTCTCTGTGAAATCCTCGCTCTGAGCTATGATTAGTCAAAGTTCGGCGCAATGTTAAGTCAGTGGGATTTTTTGCCCAATTTTTTGCCCCGGGGGCAATCACCGTACCCCCGATCACTTATAAAAGTCATAGCACACCATTCTCAAATAATCCGCTCGATTTGACGCCTCATTTGTGGGTCTGCGACCAAAAATTTTAAAAAAAAATTCCATTGACTTACATTGGGGCAAATTTGGGCAGCTCCTGCCCCCCAGGGGTGCAACTTTTACCCCATTGTGAGGTATGTTCTCACAGAGCCTGTCAGCCTCTTCAAATGTGGTAAATCACACGTCTCTGCGAAATCCTCGCTCTTAGCTATGACTCGTCAAAGTTCGGCTCAATGTTAAGTCAATGGGATTTTTTGCCCAATTTTTTGCCCCTGGGGCAAACACCGTACCCCCGATCACTTATAAAAGTCATAGCACACCTCTCCTCAATGAGCCGCACGATTTGACACCTCATTCTTGGGTCTACGCCAAAAGGTGTGGGACGAGTTACACGCCGAAGTTTTGTACGGAAGAAGAAGAAAAAGAAAAATAACTAGAATGTACATTTCCTGAAGAAAATGTGAGTGGTGCTTGCCGTGGCAAAATTTCTTACCACAATATCCCACCTACTGCCCAAAGTTGAAAGACGCTACCCCCATGACAGTAGTATGTTCTGGTGCAGAGATATTGGTGTTGTTCCATGGTTGCTAGGGTAACCCCATCTGGTTGCTAGGCAGTTACCAAGGTGACAGGCAACAATGCACCTTGCCATCCTGAGTGAAATAAGTCAACCCGGAAGTCTCTGTGATTTTCTTGTGCAGAGATATGTGATTTGTTTCTTGGTTGCTAGGGTAACCCCATCTGGTTGCTAGGCAGTTACCAAGGTGACAGCCAACAATGCTCCTTGCCATCCTGAGTGAAATAAGTCAACCCGGAAGTCTCTGTGATTTTCTTGTGCATAGATATGCGATTTGTTTCTTGGTTGCTAGGGTAACCCCATCTGGTTGCTAGGCAGTTACCAAGGTGACAGGCAATAATGCTCCTTGCCATCCTGAGTGAAATAAGTCAACCCGGAAGTCTCTGTGATTTTCTTGTGCAGAGATATGTGATTTGTTTCTTGGTTGCTAGGGTAACCCCATCTGGTTGCTAGGCAGTTACCAAGGTGACAGCCAACAATGCTCCTTGCCATCCTGAGTGAAATAAGTCAACCCGGAAGTCTCTGTGATTTTCTAGTACATAGATACGTGATTTGTTACTTGGTTGCTAGGATAACCCCATGTGGTTGCTAGGCAGTTACCAGGGTGATATTTATCAAGTCTACATTCCATCCTGAGTGAAATAAGTCAACCCGGAAGTCTCTGTGATTTTCTTGTGCATAGATATGTGATTTGTTTCTTGGTTGCTAGGGTAACTCCATCTGGTTGCTAGGCAGTTACCAAGGTGACAGGCAACAATGCACCTTATCATCCTGAGTGAAATAAGTCAACCCGGAAGTCTCTGTGATTTTCTTGTGCAGAGATATGTGATTTGTTTCTTGGTTGCTAGGGTAACCCCATCTGGTTGCTAGGCAGTTACCAAGGTGACAACCAATAATGCTCCTTGCCATCCTGAGTGAAATAAGTGAACCCGGAAGTCTCTGTGATTTTCTAGTACATAGATATGTGATTTGTTACTTGGTTGCTAGGATAACCCCATCTGGTTGCTAGGCAGCTACCAGGGTGATATTTATCAAGTCTACATTCCATCCTGAGTGAAACAAGTCAACCCGGAATTCTCTGTGATTTTCTTGTGCAGAGATATGTGATTTGTTTCTTGGTTGCTAGGGTAACCCCATCTGGTTGCTAGGCAGTTACCAAGGTGACAGCCAACAATGCTCCTTGCCATCCTGAGTGAAATAAGTCAACCCGGAAGTCTCTGTGATTTTCTTGTGCAGAGATATGTGATTTGTTTCTTGGTTGCTAGGGAAACCCCATCTGGTTGCTAGGCAGTTACCAAGGTGACAGGCAACAATGCTCCTTGCCATCCTGGGTGAAATAAGTCAAACCAGAAGTCTCTGTGATTTTCTTGTGCAGAGATATGTGATTTGTTTCTTGGTTGCTAGGGTAATCCCATTTGGTTGCTAGGCAGTTACCAGGGTGATATTTATCAAGTCTACTTTCCATCCTGAGTGAAATAAGTCAACCCGGAAGTCTCTACGACATTCTGATCCTAAGATACACATCTTAGTGATTTTGAATGGATGTCAATGGTGTTTTGTTGCTAGGGTGTTTTAAATGGTTGCTAGGGCATGGCTAAGTAGTTCATATGATGAAAGCTGAAGACTGGTTACTCACCCAATGAAAACAAAGCAACTATCATGTCTCTAGGACATTCTGATCTGAAGATATCTTACTGTAATTGAAATCAATAAATGTGGTTGCTAGGGTGCTCTAAATTGTTGCTAGGGAGTGGCTTGGCAGCTGCCAATGATGAATCACCAAAGGCTGCTTGTCAGTATGAATGATATAAACCAACTCCCATGCTTCTGTGACATTCAGAATGGAAGATATCTCTCTTTGGATTTTGGTTGCTAAGGTGCTCGAAAATGGTTGCTAGGGAGGGGCTAGGAAGTGTTGAGGGGATTCATGATTGGCTGTTTTACTGCCCCAAGTCAAGTGAGACCACCCTCGTGTTTCTATGATAATTCAGTCCGGAGAAATCCCTTTGATCTCTTTCAATGGAAGTCTATGGGACTTGTTGCTAAGGTACTGTAAATGGTTGCTAGGGCGTGGCATGATAGCTTCACAATGATCCGGAGAGACTGATTGGTCGTCTGAGTAAAATGAGCCCGCCCCCTTGTCTCTAAGACACTGTGATCCAGAGTTATGTTCAATACACAATTTACCATAGACTTAACATTGGGGCAAATTTGGGCAGCTCCTGCCCCCAAGGGGTGCAACTTTTACCCCATTGTGAGGTATGTTCTCACAGAGCCTGACAGCCTCTTCAAATGTGGTAAATCACACATCTGTGTGATATCCTCGCTCTGAGCTATGACTTGTCAAAGTTCGGCGCAATGTTAAGTCAATGGGATTTTTTGCCCAATTTTTTGCCCCTGGGGCAAATACCATACCCCCGATCGCTTATGAAAGTCATAGCACACCATTCCCAAATAATCCGCACGATTTGACGCCTCATTCGTGGGTCTGTGACCAAAAAATTTTGCAAAAAATTCCATTGACTTACATTGGGGCAACTTTGGGCAGCTCCTGCCCCCCAGGGGTAAAAGTTTTACCCCATTGTGAGGTATGTTCTCACAGAGCCTGTCAGCCTCTTCAAATGTGGTAAATCACACGTCTCTGTGAAATCCTCGCTCTGAGCTATGACTCGTCAAAGTTCGGCTCAATGTTAAGTCAATGGGATTTTTTGCCCAGTTTTTTGCCCCTGGGGCAAACACCGTACCCCCGATCGCTTATAAAAGTCATAGCACACCTCTCCTCAATGAGCCGCTCGATTTGACACCTCATTCATGGGTCTACACCAAAAGGTGCGGGACGAGTTAGGTGCCGAAGTTTTGTACGGAAGAAGAAGAAGAAGAAGAAGAAGAAGAAAAATAAGTATGTGAGATTACAATAGTGTTGCTTTGCAAGCACCACTAATAAGTATGTGAGATTACAATAGTGTTGCTTTGCAAGCACCACTAATAAGTATGTGAGATTACAATAGTGTTGCTTTGCAAGCACCACTAACTAGAATGTACATTTCCTGAAGAAAATGTGAGTGGTGCTTGCTGTGGCAAAACTCGTCAAATAGCATTTTCTAACTTGTGTATAAGCACTAAAATAAAGGTCACAGAATGTTGCTAACACGTGTTTTTCATGATGGTAGCACGTTTTAACATGTTTTAGCACTTCGCTAGGTGAAGCTAGCATGTGTTAGCATGATACTAGCACGTTTTTTCCATGTTTTAGCACTTCGTTTGGCGATGCTAACATGTGTTAGCATGATGCTAGCACTTTTTTAACATGTTTTAGCAATCCCCTAAGCAATGCTAACATGCATTAGCATAATGCTAGCACGTTTTAACATGTTTTAGCACTTCGCTAGGTGAAGCTAGCATGTGTTAGCAAGATACTAGCACGTTTTTAGCATGTTTTAGCACTTCGTTTGGCGATGCTAACATGTGTTAGCATGATGCTAGCACGATTTTTAACATGTTTTAGCAATCCCCTAAGCAATGCTAACATGCATTAGCATAATGCTAGCACGTTTTAACATGTTTTTTCACTTCGCTAGGTGAAGCTAGCATGTGTTAGCATGATACTAGCACGTTTTTTGCATGTTTTAGCACTTTGCTAGGCGATGCTAACATGTGTTAGCATGATGCTAGCACGTTTTTAGCATGTTTTAACACTTCGCTAGGCAATACTAGCATGTGTTAGCATGTTGTTATCATGTTTTTAGCATGTTTTAGCACTTCGCTAGGCGATGCCAACATGTGTTAGCATGTTGCTAACACGTTTATAGCATGTTTTAGCACTTCGCTAGGTGATGCCAGCATATGTTAGCATGATGCTAGCACATTTTTAGCATGCTTTAAGGTGTGGCTATGAAGATTTTTATTGGCTGCTTGATAAAAGAAATCCTCTGAGGGAGAGAGAGAGAGAGACGCAGGGCTGACAGGCCCTTTTTTGTCTGTGTGTGTGAAAATGTCAGTTGGGATTTAAATTTCTGAACATTCCGCAATGTAAAGTCAATGGGACTTTTTTGGCCGCTTTTTCGTCCGCTGTTCGAACATCGTACACCCGATCGCTTAGAAAAGATATAGCACACCTCTCCTCAATGAGCCGCACGATTTGATGCCTCACTCAGGGGTCTGTGACAAAAGCTGCGGGAGGAGTAGCGCGCCAAACTTTGTGTGGAATAATTTATGCAAGAGAACAATAGTGATGATTTGCCTATGGCAAGCACCACTAACTAGAATGTACATTTCCTGAAGAAAATGTGAGTGGTGCTTGCCGTGGCAAAATTTCTTACCACAATGTCCCACCTACTGCCCAAAGTTGAAAGAGGCCACCCCCATGACAGTAGGATGTTCTGGTGCAGAGATATAGGTGTTGTTCCATGGTTGCTAGGGAAACCCATCTGGTTGATATGCAGTTACTAAGGTGACAGCCACCAATGCTACTTGCCATCCTGAGTAAAATAAGTCAACCCAGAAGTCTGTACGATTTTCTAGTACAGAGATATGTGATTTGTTTCTTGGTTGCTAGGGTAACCCCATCTGGTTGCTTGGCAGTTACCAAGGGGCAAGCCAACAATGCTCCTTGCCATCCTGAGTGAAATAAGTCAACCCGGAAGTCTCTTTGATTTTGTTGTGCAGAGATATGTGATTTGTTTCTTGGTTGCTAGGGTAACGCCATCTGGTTGCTAGGCAGTTACCAAGGGGACAGCCAACAATGCTCCTTGCCATCCTGAGTGAAATAAGTCAACCCGGAAGTCTCTGTGATTTTGTTGTGTAGAGATATGTGATTTGTTTCTTGGTTGCTAGGGTAACCCCATCTGGTTGCTAGGCAGTTACCAAGGTGACAGCCAACAATGCTCCTTGCCATCCTGAGTGAAATAAGTCAACCCGGAAGTCTCTGTGATTTTCTTGTGCAGAGATATGTGATTTGTTTCTTGGTTGCTAGGGTAACCCCATCTGGTTGCTAGGCAGTTACCAAGGTGACCACCAACAATGCTCCTTTCCATTCTGAGTGAAATAAGTCAACCCGGAAGTCTCTTTGATTTTCTTGTGCAGAGATATGTGATTTGTTTCTTGGTTGCTAGGGTAACCCCATCTGGTTGCTAGGCAGTTACCAAGATGACAGCCAACAATGCTCCTTGCCATCCTGAGTGAAATAAGTCAACCCAGAAGTCTCTGTGATTTTCTTGTGAATAGATATGTGATTTGTTTCTTGGTTGCTAGGGTAACCCCATTTGGTTGCTAGGCAGTTACCAATGTGATATTTATCAAGTCTACTTTCCATCCTGAGTGAAATAAGTCAACCCGGAAGTCTCTGTGATTTTCTTGTGCAGAGATATGTGATTTGTTTCTTGGTTGCTAGGGTAACGCCATCTGGTTGCTAGGCAGTTACCAGGGTGATATTTATAAAGTCTACTTTCCATCCTGAGTGAAATAAGTCAACCCGGAAGTCTCTACGACATTCTGGTCCTAAGATACACATCTTAGTGATTTTGAATGGATGTCAATAGTTCTTTGTTGCTAGGGTGCTTTAAATGGTTGCTAGGGCATGGCTAAGTAGTTCACATGATGAAAGCTGAAGACTGATTACTCACCCAATTAAAACAAAGCAACTATCATGTCTCTAGGACATTCTGATCTGAAGATATCTTACTGTAATTGAAATCAATAAATGTGGTTGCTAGGGTGCTCTAAATTGTTGCTAGGGAGTGGCTTGGCAGCAGCCAATGATGAATCTCCGAAGGCTGCTTGTCAGTATGAATGATATAAACCAACTCCCATGCCTCTGTGACATTCAGAATGGAAGATATTTCTCTTTGGATTTTGGTTGCTAAGGTGCTCGAAAATGGTTGCTAGGGAGGGGCTAGGAAGTGTTGAGGGGATTCATGATTGGCTGTTTTACTGCCCCAAGTCAAACGAGACCACCCTCGTGTTTCTATGATAATTCAGTCTGGAGAAATCCCTTTGATCTCTTTCAATGGAAGTCTATGGGACTTGTTGCTAAGGAGCTGTAAATGGTTGCTAGGGCATGGCTTGATAGCTTCACAATGATCCTGAGAGACTGATTGGTCGTCTGAGTAAAATGAGCCCGCCCCCTTGTCTCTAAGACACTGTGATCCAGAGTTATGTTCAATACAAAATCTACCATAGACTTAACATTGGGGCAAATTTGGGCAGCTCCTGCCCCCAAGGGGTGCAACTTTTACCCCATTGTGAGGTATGTTCTCACAGAGCCTGTCAGCCTCTTCAAATGTGGTAAATGACACGTCTCTGTGAAATCCTCGCTCTGAGCTATGATTCGTCAAAGTTCGGCGCAATGTTAAGTCAATGGGATTTTTTGCCCAATTTTTTGCCCCTGGGGCAAATACCATACCCCCGATCGCTTATAAAAGTCATAGCACACCATTCCCAAATAATCCGCACGATTTGACGCCTCATTCGTGGGGCTGTGACCAAAAAATTTTGCAAAAAATTCCATTGACTTACATTGGGGCAACTTTGGGCAGCTCCTGCCCCCCAGTGGTAAAACTTTTACCCCATTTTGAGGTATGTTCTCACAGAGCCTGTCAGCCTCTTCAAATGTGGTAAATCACACGTCTCTGCGAAATCCTCGCTCTGAGCTATGACTCGTCAAAGTTCGGCTCAATGTTAAGTCAATGGGATATTTTGCCCAGTTTTTTGCCCCTGGGGCAAACACCGTACCCCCGATCGCTTATAAAAGTCATAGCACACCTCTCCTCAATGAGCTGCACGATTTGACACCTCATTCATGGGTCTACACCAAAAGGTGCGGGACGAGTTAGGCGCCAAAATTTTGTACGGAAGAAGAAGAAGAAAAAGAAAAATAACTAGAATGTACATTTCCTGAAGAAAATGTGAGTGGTGCTTGCCGTGGCAAAATTTCTTACCACAATATCCCACCTACTGCCCAAAGTTGAAAGACGCTACCCCCATGACAGTAGTATGTTCTGGTGCAGAGATATTGGTGTTGTTCCATGGTTGCTAGGGTAACCCCATCTGGTTGCTAGGCAGTTACCAAGGTGACAGGCAACAATGCACCTTGCCATCCTGAGTGAAATAAGTCAACCCGGAAGTCTCTGTGATTTTCTTGTGCAGAGATATGTGATTTGTTTCTTGGTTGCTAGGGTAACCCCATCTGGTTGCTAGGCAGTTACCAAGGTGACAGCCAACAATGCTCCTTGCCATCCTGAGTGAAATAAGTCAACCCTGAAGTCTCTGTGATTTTCTTGTGCAGAGATATGTGATTTGTTTCTTGGTTGCTAGGGTAACCCCATCTGGTTGCTAGGCAGTTACCGAGGTGACAGCCAACAATGCTCCTTGCCATCCTGAGTGAAATAAGTCAACCCGGAAGTCTCTGTGATTTTCTAGTACATAGATACGTGATTTGTTACTTGGTTGCTAGGATAACCCCATGTGGTTGCTAGGCAGTTACCAGGGTGATATTTATCAAGTCTACATTCCATCCTGAGTGAAATAAGTCAACCCGGAAGTCTCTGTGATTTTCTTGTGCATAGATATGTGATTTGTTTCTTGGTTGCTAGGGTAACTCCATCTGGTTGCTAGGCAGTTACCAAGGTGACAGGCAACAATGCACCTTATCATCCTGAGTGAAATAAGTCAACCCGGAAGTCTCTGTGATTTTCTTGTGCAGAGATATGTGATTTGTTTCTTGGTTGCTAGGGTAACCCCATCTGGTTGCTAGGCAGTTACCAAGGTGACAGCCAACAATGCTCCTTGCCATCCTGAGTGAAATAAGTCAACCCGGAAGTCTCTGTGATTTTCTTGTGCATAGATATGCGATTTGTTTCTTGGTTGCTAGGGTAACCCCATCTGGTTGCTAGGCAGTTACCAAGGTGACAGGCAATAATGCTCCTTGCCATCCTGAGTGAAATAAGTCAACCCGGAAGTCTCTGTGATTTTCTTGTGCAGAGATATGTGATTTGTTTCTTGGTTGCTAGGGTAACCCCATCTGGTTGCTAGGCAGTTACCGAGGTGACAGCCAACAATGCTCCTTGCCATCCTGAGTGAAATAAGTCAACCCGGAAGTCTCTGTGATTTTCTAGTACATAGATACGTGATTTGTTACTTGGTTGCTAGGATAACCCCATGTGGTTGCTAGGCAGTTACCAGGGTGATATTTATCAAGTCTACATTCCATCCTGAGTGAAATAAGTCAACCCGGAAGTCTCTGTGATTTTCTTGTGCATAGATATGTGATTTGTTTCTTGGTTGCTAGGGTAACTCCATCTGGTTGCTAGGCAGTTACCAAGGTGACAGGCAACAATGCACCTTATCATCCTGAGTGAAATAAGTCAACCCGGAAGTCTCTGTGATTTTCTTGTGCAGAGATATGTGATTTGTTTCTTGGTTGCTAGGGTAACCCCATCTGGTTGCTAGGCAGTTACCAAGGTGACAACCAATAATGCTCCTTGCCATCCTGAGTGAAATAAGTGAACCCGGAAGTCTCTGTGATTTTCTAGTACATAGATATGTGATTTGTTACTTGGTTGCTAGGATAACCCCATCTGGTTGCTAGGCAGCTACCAGGGTGATATTTATCAAGTCTACATTCCATCCTGAGTGAAACAAGTCAACCCGGAATTCTCTGTGATTTTCTTGTGCAGAGATATGTGATTTGTTTCTTGGTTGCTAGGGTAACCCCATCTGGTTGCTAGGCAGTTACCAAGGTGACAGCCAACAATGCTCCTTGCCATCCTGAGTGAAATAAGTCAACCCGGAAGTCTCTGTGATTTTCTTGTGCAGAGATATGTGATTTGTTTCTTGGTTGCTAGGGAAACCCCATCTGGTTGCTAGGCAGTTACCAAGGTGACAGGCAACAATGCTCCTTGCCATCCTGGGTGAAATAAGTCAAACCAGAAGTCTCTGTGATTTTCTTGTGCAGAGATATGTGATTTGTTTCTTGGTTGCTAGGGTAATCCCATTTGGTTGCTAGGCAGTTACCAGGGTGATATTTATCAAGTCTACTTTCCATCCTGAGTGAAATAAGTCAACCCGGAAGTCTCTACGACATTCTGATCCTAAGATACACATCTTAGTGATTTTGAATGGATGTCAATGGTGTTTTGTTGCTAGGGTGTTTTAAATGGTTGCTAGGGCATGGCTAAGTAGTTCATATGATGAAAGCTGAAGACTGGTTACTCACCCAATGAAAACAAAGCAACTATCATGTCTCTAGGACATTCTGATCTGAAGATATCTTACTGTAATTGAAATCAATAAATGTGGTTGCTAGGGTGCTCTAAATTGTTGCTAGGGAGTGGCTTGGCAGCTGCCAATGATGAATCACCAAAGGCTGCTTGTCAGTATGAATGATATAAACCAACTCCCATGCTTCTGTGACATTCAGAATGGAAGATATCTCTCTTTGGATTTTGGTTGCTAAGGTGCTCGAAAATGGTTGCTAGGGAGGGGCTAGGAAGTGTTGAGGGGATTCATGATTGGCTGTTTTACTGCCCCAAGTCAAGTGAGACCACCCTCGTGTTTCTATGATAATTCAGTCCGGAGAAATCCCTTTGATCTCTTTCAATGGAAGTCTATGGGACTTGTTGCTAAGGTACTGTAAATGGTTGCTAGGGCGTGGCATGATAGCTTCACAATGATCCGGAGAGACTGATTGGTCGTCTGAGTAAAATGAGCCCGCCCCCTTGTCTCTAAGACACTGTGATCCAGAGTTATGTTCAATACACAATTTACCATAGACTTAACATTGGGGCAAATTTGGGCAGCTCCTGCCCCCAAGGGGTGCAACTTTTACCCCATTGTGAGGTATGTTCTCACAGAGCCTGACAGCCTCTTCAAATGTGGTAAATCACACATCTGTGTGATATCCTCGCTCTGAGCTATGACTTGTCAAAGTTCGGCGCAATGTTAAGTCAATGGGATTTTTTGCCCAATTTTTTGCCCCTGGGGCAAATACCATACCCCCGATCGCTTATGAAAGTCATAGCACACCATTCCCAAATAATCCGCACGATTTGACGCCTCATTCGTGGGTCTGTGACCAAAAAATTTTGCAAAAAATTCCATTGACTTACATTGGGGCAACTTTGGGCAGCTCCTGCCCCCCAGGGGTAAAAGTTTTACCCCATTGTGAGGTATGTTCTCACAGAGCCTGTCAGCCTCTTCAAATGTGGTAAATCACACGTCTCTGTGAAATCCTCGCTCTGAGCTATGACTCGTCAAAGTTCGGCTCAATGTTAAGTCAATGGGATTTTTTGCCCAGTTTTTTGCCCCTGGGGCAAACACCGTACCCCCGATCGCTTATAAAAGTCATAGCACACCTCTCCTCAATGAGCCGCTCGATTTGACACCTCATTCATGGGTCTACACCAAAAGGTGCGGGACGAGTTAGGTGCCGAAGTTTTGTACGGAAGAAGAAGAAGAAGAAGAAGAAGAAGAAAAATAAGTATGTGAGATTACAATAGTGTTGCTTTGCAAGCACCACTAACTAGAATGTACATTTCCTGAAGAAAATGTGAGTGGTGCTTGCCGTGGCAAAATTTCTTACCACAATGTCCCCCTTACTGCCCAAAGTTGAAAGAGGCCACCCCCATGACAGTAGGATGTTCTGGTGCAGAGATATTGGTGTTGTCCCATGGTTGCTAGGGAAACCCATCTGGTTGATATGCAGTTACTAAGGTGACAGCCACCAATGCTACTTGCCATCCTGAGTAAAATAAGTCAACCCAGAAGTCTCTACGATTTTCTAGTACAGAGATATGTGATTTGTTACTTGTTTGCTAGGTTAACCCCATCTGGTTGCTAGGCAGTTACCAAGGTGACAGCCAACAATGCTCCTTGCCATCCTGAGTGAAATAAGTCAACCCGGAAGTCTCTGTGATTTTCTTGTGCAGAGATATGTGATTTGTTTCTTGGTTGCTATGGTAACCCCATCTGGTTGCTAGGCAGTTACCAATGTGACAGCCAACAATGCTCCTTGCCATCCTGAGTGAAATAAGTCAACACGGAATCTCTACGATTTTCTGGTTCAGAGATATGTGATTTGTTAATTGGTTGCTAGGGTAACCCCATCTGGTTGCTAGGCAGTTACCAAGGTGACAGCCACCAACGCTACTTGCCATCCTGAGTAAAATAAGTCAACCCGGAAGTCTCTACGATTTTCTAGTACAGAGATATGTGATTTGTTACTTGGTTGCTAGGGTAACCCCATCTGGTTGCTGGGCAGTTAACAAGGGGCAAGCCAACAATGCTCCTTGCCATCCTGAATGAAATGGGTCAACCCGGAATCTCTACGATTTTCTGGTTCAGAGATATGTGATTTGTTACTTGGTTGCTAGGGTAACCCCATCTGGTTGCCAGGCAGTTACCAAGGTGACAGCCAACAATGCTCCTTGCCATCCTGAGTGAAATAAGACAACCTGGAAGTCTCTGTGATTTACTTGTGCAGAGATATGTGATTTGTTTCTTGGTTGCTAGGGTAACATCTGGTTGCTAGGCAGTTACCAAGGTGAAAGGCAACAATGCTCCTTGCCATCCTGAGTGAAATAAGTCAACCCGGAAGTCTCTGTGATTTTGTTGTGCAGAGATATGTGATTTGTTTCTTGGTTGCTAGGGTAACCACATCTGGTTGCTAGGCAGTTACCAAGGTGACAGCAAACAATGCTCCTTGCCATCCTGAGTGAAATAAGTCAACCCGGAAGTCTCTGTGATTTTCTTGTGCAGAAATATGTGATTTGATTCTTGGTTGCTAGGGTAACCCCATTTGGTTGCTAGGCAGTTACCAGGGTGATATTTATCAAGTCTACTTTCCATCCTGAGTGAAATAAGTCAACCCGGAAGTCTCTACGACATTCTGATCCTAAGATACACGTCTTAGTGATTTTGAATGGATGTCAATGGTGTTTTGTTGCTAGGGTGCTTTAAATGGTTGCTAGGGCATGGCTAAGTAGTTCACATGATGAAAGCTGATGACTGATTACTCACCCAATTAAAACAAAGCAACTATCATGTCTCTAGGACATTCTGATCTGAAGATATCTTACTGTAATTGAAATCAATAAATGTGGTTGCTAGGGAGCTCTAAATTGTTGATAGGGAGTGGCTTGGCAGCTGCCAATGATGAATCTCCAAAGGCTGCTTGTCAGTATGAATGATATAAACCAACTCCCATGCCTCTGTGACATTCAGAATGGAAGATATCTCTCTTTGGATTTTGGTTGCTAAGGTGCTCGAAAATGGTTGCTAGGGAGGGGCTAGGAAGTGTTGAGGGGATTCATGATTGGCTGTTTTACTGCCCCAAGTCAAACGAGACCACCCTTGTGTTTCTATGATAATTCAGTCCGGAGATATCCCTTTGATCTCTTTCAGTGGAAGTCTGTGGGACTTGTTGCTAAGGTGCTCTAAATGGTTGCTAGGGCGTGGCTTGATAGCTTCACAATGATCCTGAGAGACTGATTGGTCGTCTGAGTAAAATGAGCCCGCCCCCTTGTCTCCAAGACACTGTGATCCAGAGTTATGTTCAATACAAAATGACATTTTATGGGCCGTCCTACACCATAGACTTAACATTGGGGCAACTTTGGGCAGCTCCTGCCCCCCAGGGGTGCAACTTTTACCCCATTGTGAGGTATGTTCTCACAGAGCCTGTCAGCCTCTTCAAATGTGGTAAATCACACGTCTCTGCGAAATCCTCGCTCTGAGCTATGACTCGTCAAAGTTCGGCGCAATGTTAAGTCAATGGGATTTTTTGCCCAATTTTTTTCCCCTGGGGCAAACACCGTACCCCCGATCGCTTATAAAAGTCATAGCACACCTCTCCTCAGTGAGCCGCACGATTTGACACCTCATTAACGGGTCTACGCCAAAAGGTGAGGGACGAGTTACGCGCCGAAGTTTTGTACGGAAGAAGAAAAAGAAAGAGAAAAATAACTAGAATGTACATTTCCTGAAGAAAATGTGAGTGGTGCTTGCCGTGGCAAAATTTCGTACCTCAATGTCACACCCACTGCCCAAAGTTGAAAGAGCCCACCCCCATGACAGTAGGGTGTTCTGGTGCAGAGATATGGGATTTGTTACTTGGTTGCTAGGGTAACCCCATCTGGTTGCTAGGCAGATACCAATTTGAGAGCCAACAATGCTACTTGCCATCCCGAGTGAAAAAAGTCAACCCGGAAGTCTTTGTGATTTTCTTGTGCAGAGATATGTGATTTGTTTCTTGGTTGCTAGGGTAACCCCATCTAGTTGCTAGGCAGTTACCAAGGTGACAGCCAACAATGCTCCTTGCCATCCTGAGTGAAATAAGTCAACCCGGAAGTCTCTGTGATTTTCTAGTACAGAGATATGTGATTTGTTTCTTGGTTGCTAGGGTAACCCCATCTGGTTGCTAAGCAGTTACCAAGGTGACAGCCAACAATGCTCCTTGCCATCCTGAGTGAAATAAGTCAACCCGGATGTCTCTGTGTTTTTCTAGTACAGAGATATGTGATTTGTTTCTTGGTTGCTAGGGTAACCCCATCTGGTTGCTAGGCAGTTACCAAGGTGACAGCCAACAATGCTCCTTGCCATCTTGAGTGAAATAAGTCAACCCGGAAGTCTCTGTGATTTTCAAGTACAGAGATATGTGATTTGTTTCTTGGTTGCTAGCGTAAACCCATCTGGTTGCTAGGCAGTTACCAAGGTGACAGCCAACAATGCTCCTTGCCATCCTGAGTGAAATAAGTCAACCCGGAAGTCTCTGTGATTTTCTTGTGCAGAGATATGTGATTTGTTTCTTGGTTGCTAGGGTAACCCCATTTGGTTGCTAGGCAGTTACCAAAGTAACATCCAACAATGCTCCTTGCCATCCTGAGTGAAATAAGTCAACCCGGAAGTCTCTGTGATTTTCTTGTGCAGAGATATGTGATTTGTTTCTTGGTTGCTAGGGTAACCCCATCTGGTTGCTAGACAGTTACCAAGGTGACAGCCAACAATGCTCCTTGCCATCCTGAGTGAAATAAGTCAACCCGGAAGTCTCTGTGATTTTCTAGTACAGAGATATTTGATTTGTTTCTTGGTTGCTATGGTAACCCCATTTGGTTGCTAGGCAGTTACCAGGGTCATATTTATCAAGTCTACTTTCCATCCTGAGTGAAATAAGTCAACCCGGAAGTCTCTACGACATTCTGATCCTAAGATACACATCTTAGTGATTTTGAATGGATGTCCATGGTGTTTTGTTGCTAGGGTGCTTTAAATGGTTGCTAGGGCGTGGCTAAGTAGTTCACATGATGAAAGCTGAAGACTGATTACTCACCCAATTAAAACAAAGCAACTATCATGTCTCTAGAACATTCTGATCTGAAGATATCTTACTGTAATTGAAATCAATAAATGTGGTTGCTAGGGTGCTCTAAATTGTTGCTAGGGAGTGGCTTGGCAGCTGCCAATGATGAATCTCCAAAGGCTGCTTGTCAGTATGAATGATATAAACCAACTCCCATGCCTTTGTGACATTCAGAATGGAAGATATCTCTCTTTGGATTTTGGTTGCTATGGTGCTCAAAAATGATTGCTAGGGAGGGGCTAGGAAGTGTTGAGGGGATTCATGATTGGCTGTTTTACTGCCCCAAGTCAAACGAGACCACCCTTGTGTTTCTATGATAATTCAGTCCGGAGATATCCCTTTGATCTCTTTCAATGGAAGTCTATGGGACTTGTTGCTAAGGTGCTCTAAATGGTTGCTAGGGCGTGGCTTGATAGCTTCACAATGATCCTGAGAGACTGGTTGGTCGTCTGAGTAAAATGAGCCCGCCCCCTTGTCTCCAAGACACTGTGATCCAGAGTTATGTTCAATAGAAAATGACATTTCATGGGCCGTCCTACACCATAGACTTAACATTGGGGCAACTTTGGGCAGCTCCTGCCCCCCAGGGGTGCAACTTTTACCCCATTGTGAGGTATGTTTTCACAGAGCCTGTCAGCCTCTTCAAATGTGGTAAATCACACATCTCTGTGAAATCCTCGCTCTGAGCTATGACTCGTCAAAGTTCGGCGCAATGTTAAGTCAATGGGATTTTTTGCCCAATTTTTTGCCCCTGGGGCGAACACCGTACCCCCGATCGCTTATAAAAGTCATAGCACACCTCTCCTCAATGATTCGCACGATTTGACACCTCATTCATGGGTCTACGCCAAAAGGTGCGGGAGACTTACGAGCCAAAGTTTTGTACGGAAGAAGAAGAAGAAGAAGAAAAAGAAAAATAATAAGTATGTGAGATTACAATAGTGTTGCTTTGCAAGCACCACTAACTAGAATGTACATTTCCTGAAGAAAATGTGAGTGGTGCTTGCTGTGGCAAAATTTCTTACCACAATGTCCCACCTACTGCCCAAAGTTGAAAGAGGCCACCCCCATGACAGTAGGATGTTCTGGTGCAGAAATATTGGTGTTGTTCCATGGTTGCTAGGGAAACCCATCTGGTTGATATGCAGTTACCAAGGTGACAGCCACCAATGCTACTTGCCATCCTGATTGAATTAAGTCAACCCAGAAGTCGCTATGATTTTCTAGTACAGAGATATGTGATTTGTTACTTGGTTGCTAGGGTAACCCCATCTGGTTGCTAGGCAGTTACCAACGTGATACTCATAAGGCTCCTTGCTATCCTGAGTTAAATATGTCAACCCCTAAGTCTCTACAATGTTCTGGTTCAAAGATACATGATTTGTTACTTGGTTGATAGGGTAACCATATCTGGTTGCTATGCAGTTACCAGGGTGATACTTATCAAGCCTCCTTTGGTTGCTAGGCAGTTGCTAGGGTGTTCTAGGTGGTTAATATGGTGTTGCTAGGCAGTTGCTAGGGTGTTCTGGGTGGTTGCTGGGCGGTTGCTAGGGTATTCTGGGTGGTTGCTAGGGTGTTGCTAGGTGGTTGCTAGGGTTATCTGTGTGGTTGCTAAGGTGTTGTTAGGTGGTTGCTAGGGTGTTGCTAGGTGGTTGCTAGGCGTTTGCTAGGGTGTTCTAGGTGGTTGCTATGGTGTTGCTAGGCAGTTGCTAGGGTGTTCTGGGTGGTTGCTAGGCGGTTGCTAGGGTATTTTGGGTGGTTGCTAGGGTGTTGCTAGGTGGTTGCTAGGGTGTTCTGGGTGGTTGCTAGGGTGTTGCTAGGTGGTCGCTAGGGTATTCTGGGTGGTTGCTAGGGTGTTGCTAGGTGGTTGCTAGGGTGTTCTGGGTGGTTGCTAGGGTGTTGTGGGTGGTTGCTAGGCGGTTGCTAGGGTGTTATGGGTGGTTGCTATGGTGTTACCAGGTGGTTGGTAGTTGTCACTGATGGTTACTATGAAGTTTTTATAGAGTTCTTAGCATGTTTTAGGCATGATTTTACATGTAAATAATCGCTATTAGCATGTAGCTATTCACTGCTAGCATGTGTAGCATGTTAGACGTGATGTTTGCTAGCATGAGTCAAAAGAGCCAACCCCCATGTCTCTACGATGTTCTGATGCAGAGGTATAGGTCTTGCAAAATGGTTGCTAGGGTACTCTGTTTGGTTGCAAGGGAGTGGCTTGGCAGCTGCCAATGATGAATCTCCAAAGCCTGCTTGTCAGTATGAATTATATAAACCAACTGCCATGCCTCTGTGACATTCAGAATGGAAGATATCTCTCTTTGGATTTTGGTTGCAAAGGTGCTCGAAAATGGTTGCTAGGGAGGGGCTAGGAAGTGTTGAGGGGATTCATGATTGGCTGTTTTACTGCCCCAAGTCAAACGAGACCACCCTCGTATTTCTATGATAATTCAGTCCGGAGATATCCCTTTGATCTCTTTCAATGGAAGTCTATGGGACTTGTTGCTAAGGTGCTCTAAATGGTTGCTAGGGCATGGCTTGATAGCTTCACAATGATCCTGAGAGACTGATTGGTCGTCTGAGTAAAATGAGCCCGCCCCCTTGTCTCTAAGACACTGTGATCCAGAGTTATGTTCAATAAAAAATCGTGTAGGACGGCCCATGAACTTAACATTGGGGCAACTTTGGGCAGCTCCTGCCCCCCAGAGTTGCAACTTTTACCCCATTGTGAGGTTTGTTCTCACAGAGCCTGTCAGCCTCTTCAAATGTGGTAAATCACACGTCTATGCGAAATCCTCGCTCTGAGCTATGACTCGTCAAAGTTCGGCGCAATGTTAAGTCAATGGGATTTTTTGCCCCTGGGGCGAACACCGTACCCCCAATCGCTTATAAAAGTCATAGCACACCTCTCCTCAATGAGCCGCACGATTTGACACCTCATTCATGGGTCTACGCCAAAAGCTGCGGGACGAGTTAGGCGCCAAAGTTTTGTACGGAAGAAGAAAAAGAAGAAGTAGAAGAAAAACTAGATAGGTACATTTCCTGAAGAAAATGTGAGTGGTGCTTGCCGTGGCAAAATTTCTTACCACAATGTCCCACCTACTGCCCAAAGTTGAAAGAGGCCACCCCCATGACAGTAGGATGTTCTGGTGCAGAGATATTTGTGTTGTTCCATGGTTGCTAGGGAAACCCATCTGGTTGATAGGCAGTTACCAAGGTGACAGCCACCAATGCTACTTGCCATCCTGATTGAAATATGTCAACCCGGAAGTCTCTTCGATTTTCTAGTACAGAGATATGTGATTTGTTATTTGGTTGCTAGGGTGTTGCTAGGCAGTTGCTAGGGTGTTCTGGGTGGTTGCTAGGCGGTTGCTAGGGTATTCTGGGTGGTTGCTAGGGTGTTCTGGGTGGTTGCTAGGGTCTTGTTAGGTGGTTGCTAGGATGTTGCTAGGTGGTCGCTAGGGTATTCTGGGTGGTTGCTAGTGTGTTGCTAGGTGGTTGCTAGGGTGTTCTGGGTGGTTGCTAGGGTGTTGTGGTTGGTTGCTATGGTGTTGCTAGGCGGTCGCTAGGGTATCCTGGGTGGTTGCTAGGGCATTCTGGGTGGTTGCTAGGGTGTTGTGGGTGGTTGCTATGGTGTTACCAGGTGGTTGGTAGTTGTCACAGATGGTTACAATGAAGTTTTTATAGAGTTCTTAGCATGTTTTAGGCATGATTTTACATGTAAATAATTGCTATTAGCATGTAGCTATTCACTACTAGCATGTGTAGCATGTTGAACGTGCTGTTTGCTAGCATGACTCAAAAGAGCCAACCCCCTTGTCTCTAAGACACTGTGATCCAGAGTTATGTTCAATACAAAATCATGTTCTACACCATAGACTTAACATTGGGGCAACTTTGGGCAGCTCCTGCCCCCCAGGGGTGCAAATCACACGTCTCTGCGAAATCCTCGCTCTGAGCTATGACTCATCAAAGTTCGGCGCAATGTTAAGTCAATGGGATTTTTTACCCAATTTTTTGCCCCTGGGGCGAACACCGTACCCCCGATCGCTTATAAAAGTCATAGCACACCATTCCCAAATAATCTGCACGATTTGACGCCTCATTCGTGGGTCTGTGACAAAAGCTGCGGGAGGAGTAGCGCGCCAAACTTTTGTCCGGAATAAAAATAATAATAAGTATGAGCAATAACAATAGTGTTGCCTTGCCTTTGGCAAGCACCACTAATAAGTATGTGAGATTACAATAGTGTTGCTTTGCAAGCACCACTAATAAGTATGTGAGATTACAATAGTGTTGCTTTGCAAGCACTACAAATAAGGTAAGATTACAATAGTGTTGCTTTGCAAGCACCACTAATAATAATAATAATAAGTTTAAATAGGATTTCACTAGGTTGGCTTTCTCAAGCCAACCTATCCAGATAGGTACATTTCCTGGAGAAAATGTGAGTGATGCTTGCCGTGGCAAAACTCATCAAATAGCATTTTCTAACTTGTTGCTAAGCACTAAAATAATGGTCATAGAATGATGCTAGCACGTTTTTATCATGTTTTAACACTTCGCTAGGCGATGCTAACATGTTTTAGCATGATACTAACATGTTTTTAGCATGTTTAGCACTTCGCTAGGCGATGCCAGCATATGTTAGCATGATGCTATCACGTTTTAAGCATGTTTTAGCACTATGTTAGGCGATGTTAGCATGTGTTAGCATGATACAGGCACGTTATTAGCATGTTTTAACAATTCGCTAGGCGATGCTAACATGTGTTAACATGATGCTAGCATGTTTTTAAAATGTTTTAGCACTTCGCTAGGCGATGCTAACATGCTTTAACATGATGTTGGCATGGTTTTAGCATGGTTTAGCAGTTTGCTAGGTTATGCTAGCATGTGTTAGCATGATGCTAGCACGTTTTTAGCATGTTTTAACACTGCTATAGGCGATGTAGCATGTGTTAGCATTTTGCTAGCTCATTTTTAGCATGTTTTATCACTTCGCTAGGTGATGCTAGCATGTGGTAGCATGATGCTAACATGTTTTTAGCATGTTTTAGCACTTTGCTAGGATATGCTAACATGTGTTAGCATGATGTTAGCACTCTTATAGCATTTTGTAGCACTTCACTAGGCGATTCTAGCATGTTTTAGCATTATACTAGCACATTTTTAGCATGTTTTAAAACTTTGCTAGGCGATCCAGCATATGTTAACATGATGCTACCACGTTTTTACAATGTTTTAACACTTCGTTAGGTAATGTTGGCATGTGTTAATATAATGCAGGCACGTTTTTAGCATGTTTTAACACTTTGCTAGGCAATGTTAGCATGTGTTAGCATGCTAGCATGTTTTCAGCATGTTTTAAAACTTCGCTAGGCGATGCTAACATGTGTTAGCATGATGCTAGTATGTTTTTAGCATGTTTTAGCACTTCGCAAGGCGATGCTAACATGTGTTAGTATGATGTTAGATGTTTTTAACATGTTTTAACACTTCCCAATGCGATGCAAGCATGTGTTAGCCGCTTTTTCGTCCGCTGTGCGAACATCGTACACACGATCGCTTCACGATTTGATGCCTCACTGAGGGGTCTGTGACAATAGCTGCGGGAGGAGTAGCACGCCAAACTTTGTGTGGAATAATAATAAGAATTATAATAAATATGCAAGAGAACAATAGTGATGCTTTGCCTTTGGCAAGCACAACTAATAATAAGTATGCAAGAGAACAATAGTGATTCTTTGCCTTTGGCAAGCACCACTAATAATAATAAGTTTAAATAGGATTTCAGGAAGTTGGCTTTCTCAAGCCAGTCTAATAATAATAGGTTTAAATAGGATTTCAGTAAATTGGCTTTCTCAAACCAACCTAATAATAATAAGTTTAAATAGGATTTCAGTAAGTTGGCTTTCTCAAGCCAATCTAATAATAATAAGTTTAAATAGGATTTCAGTAAGTTGGCTTTCTCAAGCCAACCTAATAATAATAAGTTTAAATAGCATTTCAGTAAGTTGGCTTTCTCAAGCCAACCTAACAATAATAAGTTATAAATAGGATTTCAGTAAGTTGGCATTCTCAAGCCAACCTAATAATAATAAGTTTAAATAGGATTTCAGTAAGTTGGCTTTCTCAAGCCAACCTAATAATAAGTTTAAATAGGATTTCATTAAGTTGGCTTTTATGGTGTATTTTCTAATTAATATGATGTATTTTCTCTAACAAGTTAGATGTGATGTGTTTTCTCTAATTAAATGGTCATGCTATATTTTCTTTAATGAAACTAGACGTGGGATGCATATCTTTGAAACATGAGGTATTTTCTAATTAAATGGTTTTGTATGCAAACAAGCAATACTAGCATGATATACAGTAGCAGAGGGTAAAAGTATGTTATGTGTAAGGCTTGTTTTTCCCTAATGAAGGTGATTTAAGGTGACGTGTCCTTTACATGCACCATGACATAAGCTCATTAAATAGATACTAGTTAAAACTAAGTGAAATTGAGTAAAAAACATGTCAATCATTAAGTGAAAAACAAGTCAAAATATTCTTTATGTACATTCTTTTTAAAAAGGAGTAAGGGAAACTTTTTCCACCAATAATTAAAAAGAACACAATCTGAGAAATAATGGTAGAAAGGTGAAAAGGTGATGAGATGAAATCATTGGCTAGAGATAATGTGTATGAGATAAAAAAAGGTATAAAAACTGAGAACTGGGAAGAGACTAATTAGAACGGACAGCTGACGGGACTCATGTTTGTTGGTGTTCAATAAACTACAACTTTGGCATCTGGAACTCTGGACTCTGACTTTTCTTACAACTTAGAGAGATTTTCCACAACACTTTCTCAAGTCAACCTAATAATAATAATAATAAGTTTAAATAGGATTTCAGTAAGTTGGCTTTGTCAAGCCAACCTAATAATAATAAGTTTAAATAGGATTTCAGTCATTTGGCTTTCTCAAGCCAACCTAGTAATAATAATAAGTTTAAATAGGATTTCAGTAAGTTGACTTTCTCAAGCCAATCTAATAATAATAAGTTTAAATAGAATATCAGTAAGTTGGCTTTCTCAAGGCAACCTAATAAGTTTAAATAAAATATCAGTAGGTTGGCCCTTTCAAGCCAACCTAACTAGATTAAAAAAGTTTGAGTACAAACTTTAGGTTGGCTTGAAAAAGCAGAGCCTGAAAGTTTTTAGTAGTTGTAAAAGCTTGTAGTTTGAATGTTTTAAGTTTGAAGTAGTTAAAAGTTTTAGTAGTTTTCAAAATTCAAAGTTTAAAGATTATAAGAACATTAATCTGATAAGATAGACAGATAGATAGATAGATAGATAGATAGATAGATAGATAGATAGATAGATAGATAGATATGTTCAGAGCTATGTGATTTGGTATTTGGTGACTAGGTGTGACAAGTTTCAAGGTCACCAGTATAAAGGACACACAGGGAACTGGGTTTCGCATGTCAAAGGTAAGCTTTTTAATGTGAGCACCTCCACAGTACAGCTTTTATAATAAACAATCACTACAGACGATCAGCTTCTTAACAACAGTCTCTCTGTTAACTCTCTCTCTCGACTGGAGGTACTGACGCTCTTTTATGCCGCTCTCCCCGTACTCACTGAAATTAGAGACAGGTGTTAGACATAATTTAGCTCAGGTGCAAGCACCCTTACCGCTTTCTCTCCCCAGATGAGCGCTTGACCATGCCCCCGCTGCCACGCAAGGGTAACCTCATCTGGTTGCTAAACAGTTACTAATGTGACACTCATAAGGTTCCTTGCCATCCTGAGCGAAATAAGTCAACCAGGAAGTCTTTATGTTGTTCTGGTGCAGAGATATGTCATTTGTTACTTGGTTGCTAGGGTATCCCTATCTGGTTGCTAAGTAGTTACCAGAGTGATACTTTTCAAGGCTCATTTCCATCCTGAGTGAAATAAATCAACCAGGAAATCTCTATGATATTTTGGTGCAGAGATATTTGATTTGTTACTTGGTTGCTAGCGTAACCCCATCTGAGGGTTAGGATGCTGAGGAATTTGAAATACTCCTCACAGGGTTTTAATGGTTCAGGCACCAGGTGTGGGCGACATCATGCTAAGAAATTGACGATGCTAAATTGTGGAGGGTTTTCTGATATATTGAACGGTGTTGCCATGCTGAAGCGACAAAATAATGTAAAATAAATGGAGAAAGGAAAAGTCTCGTATCTTCTGCGTGCAGAAAATTAAAAACATCAAAATTTGCCAAATGCTTGTCCTTGCGGGCTGATCACTTTGATGTGACTAATGTGGGTCACGGTCATAGCGCCACCAACTGGCTGAAGGAAGTGTGTCACTTTTAACAGACATTGAAAAATCCCTATTATGTTTGCCTGAATTGTTTAAAAAAGTACAGATTAATGTCAAGGCATTGAACATTTTAAATTCTGAAAGGTATCTTGATATCATAAATACTGTAGCATTCATTTTGAATTGTTTGAAAAAGGCATGCTGATGAATTTGAAATACTCCTCCCAGGTATTTAACGTTACAGGCACCAAATGTTGGCGACATTATGACAAGACATATGATGATGCTAAATTGTGGAGGGTTTTTTGATATATCAAACGGTTTTGCCAAGGCGAAGCGACAAAATAACATAAAAAAATGGAAAAAGGATTAATCTCTTTTTTAATATCTTTTGCGTGCAGAAAATGAAAAACATCAAAATTGAGAAAATTGAGAACAAATGTTTGTCCTTGCGGGCTGATCACTTTGATGTGACTATTGTGACTATTGTCACGGTCGTATTGCCACCAACTGGCAGTAGGAATTATGTTACTTTTGAAAAATCCCTATTATGTTCGCCTTAATTGCTTAAAAAAAATACAGATAAATGTCAAGTCAATGCACATTTTATATTCTTGATATCTTAAATGTAATCTTTTCTTTTTGTGCATATTCACATGTTTTGTGGTATTTGGCATAATTTAACTTTAAAGTTTAATGTTAGGAAACATATGTATTACATTTCATATAAATAAAATATAGTAAAAATATCAACTGAAATGTAAAAATACAAGAAAACCCATGTTTAATCCACTGTCTATTAATTCTCTGAGTGGCAGAGTCCAGAATGAGCGGGGACTGAGTTCATGAGTTGGTTGAGGTCTTTTGCAGTCGAATCCCACAAAAAAATGCAAACAATGTGTCCCTACTCAATATATACATCAACTGAGGTGTGGATGCAATCTTTGTTAAGAATCTTTAACCCTTTCCAGCTGCAGCGTTCAAATTTGGGAACAATTATACCCATGGTTCTTATCTCAGTGTCTTCGCTGTCCAATCACCGATTTTATTTCTGAAATCTGCCCAGATACTCATGACAATATAAGCTAAAGGCACATGTGATTGGTTAAGGGGTTACTGGGCGTGAATATTAACTGTATCGTCATCACCGTCATCCTTCATTTGAATGGGAAGAGACAGAGGGGATTTCACCAAAGATTTAATCCAGTGTTGGACTTACTGCTTCAAATTAAAAACTGAGGCGATTTTTGCAAGGTAAGATCCTTATTTAACATGTGTTGTCTATATTTTCTAGTGAAATTCAAAACGTTTTTAGTAACGAAGCATTTATTTGTAGGAGTAATGCTAGTATTTCTGGAAAAAATTACATGACTGTATTTGTTCATCGGACAGGCAGCTAGCCTCTATTTTTATGCAAATTTCGGTGAAACTTGCTAAATAAACATTAGCTAGCACTTTTGTTTGCCACCAGTGTTGTCGCTTGTGAAAAATCCACCTGAAGTAATTTGAGGCAGAGAGCAGACGCTGTTCAGACCTTTTTTTTAAGTTGTTTTTTTAACAGTCTGAATGCCCAGATGCTTGCTTTATGATCCAACTCTGTTCGTGGTAGCACAGGAAAATGAATACTGAAGAAACATCACCTGACATTCGAAAATAAGCTGTAGAACGTCTCAGGTTACTTAACTGTAACCCCTGTTTCCTGATAAAAGTGGAACGAGATGCTGCGCTGATTTTAGCGCTTTGGGAACAGCTTTAGGTGTGACCAGCTGTGAATATGTGTGCAACGCGTCAATGAAATTGACTACAATTTATAGCCTCTGCTGGTGACATCAATTGGATGCACCTGTAGCAGGTCTATAAATAGATGCGTCACAGGTGCATCATCAGGTATTTTGTCTGAAGAGCAGTCCTGGGTTATCCCAGTGCGGCAATGAAGCGTAGCATCTCATTCCGCTTTTATCAGGGAACAGGGGTTAGAGTTAAGTAACCTGAGACGTTCCCTGTCAAAAAGCTACATTTTGATGCTGTGCTGATTTTAGCGCTTTGGGAACGAGAATACCCACCCTGCCGCACTGTGGATGTCCGGACCACTTATGGTTTTGTAGTTGTGCTTGTGATGTTGACTCAAGGGCATAAGAGCCCAGAGTGGCATGAACATCCAAACTATAACATCTTATGAATGTGTGCGGAGAGGGCGGTGGACATAAGTCTGAAGGTCACAGACTGGACAAAGTCTGTGAAATCTTTCCTGCTCTGGCATTGTAAAAGTTGGGGAGCAGAAGGCTTCGAGAGTGACCGGATGTACAGTCGAGAAAGGAGCCTTAGGCAGGTAGTCAGGATGAGGGTGCAAAGTTGATTTAGCCATTCCTGGGGCAAAATCTAAACAGGCTGGCAAGACAGACAGAGCCTGTAGGTCCCCAATTCTCTTTAGAGAGGAAATCGCCATAAGAAAAACCATCATCTCGAGAGTCAGAAGTCTGTCAGATGCTGACTCTAGAGGTTCAAATGGGGTCTCAACCAGACCCTCAAGGACTATTGCTAAGTCCCATGAAGAGGTCCTGGTCCTAGCAGAAGGCCTAGGTCGCCTAGATCCACAAATGAAGTGAGTGAGTAGAGGTTGTCACCCAGCGGCACCCCTCCATAAAGGCGTGGCAAGCTAAAATGGTGGCCACATAGACCCTGAGAGTGTTGGGGCATGTGCCTGATGACAGTTCTTCCCGCAGAAAGTCCAGAACTGAAGCAATCTGGCAGTTAACTGGATCTGCATTATGTGTACTGCACCATCTTTCAAAGACACCCCATTTATTGGCGTAAATTCTGGGCCATGTATGCACCACTGTGTCCAGCCCCGGTGGCTGGGTGACTCAGGGAGAAGTAGAGGAGACATTTCGCATAGAGGCAAAGAGGTCCTCTTCTTCCCTGTAAAATCTCACCCAGATTTGTTCCAATTGGATGGAGCCCTAGCACTTAAAATGGTCTTGATAACCTCAGGTGAAAGCCCTGTGTCCCTCAGTTGGTACCCCTCAGGGGCCAAACATGAAGGTTCCACAGAGATGAAATATTGTCACCTATGCCTGAGACAGAAGGTCTAAAAAAAAATAAAAAAATCTTTCTAAATGTATTAACAATTCTTGTTGCACTTAAATCGGTTTTGTATACTATTGTGATGATAGTGAAACTTTGTAGTATGGCACTTTTCGTACCACTGTCTCCTTAAGATGATTCGCTTATGTTTCTCTTCTTTTGTAAGTCGCGTTGGATAAAAGCATCTGCCAAATGAATAAATGTAAATGTAAATGTAAGGTCCCTCCTGTTCGGAATTGCCCAAGGCGAGCCATCGAGGAGAGACATTATTTCCGAGAACCATACCCTGTTCGGCCAGCGCGGCGCTATCAGTAAGAAGCAAGACCCTTGCTGGCGAACTCTGGCCAAGGCTCCCGGGAGCAGAGTAACCGGGGGAAATGCATACAGACGCATTCTGGGCCATGTATGCGCCATCGCGTCCAGACCCAGGGGGGCTGGGTGACTCAGAGAGAAGTAGAGGGGACATTGCACTGTCTGAGAAGAGGCGAAGAGGTCCACTTCTGCCCTGTTAAATCTCACCCAGATTTGTTCCACTACCTCAGGGTGGAGTTTCCACTCACCCATCGGTATTTTCTGTCTGGACAGTAAATCTGCTCCCACATATGGGCACCCAGGGATATAAACTGCCCCGAGTGACAGGAGCTTGCCCTGGGCCCCAAGGAGAATCCGACATGCCAGAAATTCAGCTGACGTGAACGTGGTCCTCCTTGATGATTTATGTATGAGACTACCACTGTATTGTCCACCCACACCAAGACATGGCAGCCTCAGCAGGAAGTATTTCAGGGCCAGAAATACAGCCATCAACATCAACTAGAGACAGTTAATGTGACAATCGAGCTGACGACCCTCCCATTCCCCTTGAGCTGGACGACCACTTAAGACCGCTACCCAGCCCATCAGGGAGGCGTCTGTTGTTAGCAGTCTGTGATGACAAGACGCACCTAGAGTGGAACCCAAGGTAAGAAACCACATAGAAAGGGAACGAAGCCCGTGGCGCATAACCCTTATTTGCCTTAGGGGACCGGCTCTTGGATGAAACCCCCTGGCTTTTAGCCACAGCTGCAATGGTCTTATGTGCAGAAGGCCCAAAGGGATCACCGTGGACGCAGACACCATGAGACCTAGTATTCGTTGATACTGATGAGCAGTGCAACCTTGACCTAGCCTGACTTTGCTCATGCTGTTCTGAATGGAAATGATTCAAGCGGGAGACAATTGTGCCCCCATCATGATCGAATTCCATATAACCCCCAGATAAGTAATTCCCTGGGTGGGAGAGAGAACGCTCTTTTGACGTTGAGTCTCAGACCCAGAGAAAACCAGATGAGCTAAGACAATATCTCTGTGCTGAACTGCCAGTTCTTGGAACTGCGCTAGTATTATGGTGTATTTCTCTGTGTTTCTCTGTGTACTTCTCTGAAAACAAATATATGGTGTATTTCTGTGTTGTATATCTCTCGACCGGTCACGGTGACTGCTCTAACAAACTGAAAGTATAATGAATATCTTTAGAGCTTGTACTCCTTTTCATGGAAATAATAATAATATTGAGTGTGTGAGCACATGGATATAATAATATTGTGGTATCAAGAGGGTACACTGACCTGTAGATCAAAGGCTAAGAAGGTGAGATGAGGACATGGCTGTTTTTTCTCATACACAGATGTTTCTGAATGAAAGAGCCCTTTCTGTGAACTATGGAATATGTCCAAAATGTGAGGTAATTGGCTGAATGTGAAAGATACAAGTGTTTTTAAAAAATAGATGAGCAAGGGATTTTCCACCAATAGTTAATTAGCAAGCAACATAAAACATATTGGTGGCTAGGGAAAGAATTGAGGGAAATAATCCCATTGGCTAGAGATAAGGAGCAACAAAGACAACAAAAAAGGGGTATATAATTGGGAACTTAGGAAAACGAAAGTAGAACAGACAGCTGACTGGTCTCATGTAGTTTGTTGGTGTTCAATAAACTATAACTTTGGCATCTGGAACTTGGGACTCCGAGAGTTTTCTTACAACTTAGAGAGATTCATCGTGAATATTCCACGACATATTCTTTGGCGCCCAACGTGGGGCCGGCATTGAGGTCAAGGGGCCAGAGGTTGCTGACAGGACGCTGGCACTGGTCGCACAAAAATCACCGGCGCCATAAAATCGAGGTAAGCGTTTTGCTTAAGGTGTTTTTGTGTGATCTGTGATAGCAAGTCCCAGTAGGTGGCTTCCCTA